>OX439483.1:188688641-189288641 GCA_949320155.1 Melangyna quadrimaculata
GATCTAGGAGGTGCCACCTTTCTATAGGTGTATCATACTCTACGAAATTTTTAAGTTGAAAAATCGACTCTATGTTTACCTTTAAACTCGATTATCTCGAGAAATAGAGCCCGTAGAGGGTTAAAACTATCATTTTCGTGATCTAGGAGGTGCCACCTTTCCATAGGTGTATCATACTCTACGAAAACTTTAAGTTGACAAATCGACTCTATCTTTACCTTTAAACTCGATTATCTCGAGAAATAGAGCCCGTAGAGGGTTAAAACTATCATTTTCGTGATCTAGGAGGTGCCACCTTTCCATAGGTGTATCATACTCTACGAAATTTTTAAGTTGAAAAATCGACTCTATCTTTACCTTTAAACTCGATTATCTCGAGAAAAAGAGCCCGTAGAGGGTTAAAACTATCATTTTCGTGATCTAGGAGGTGCCACCTTGCCATAGGTGTATCATACTCTACGAAAACTTTAAGTTGAAAAATCGACTCTATGTTTACCTTTAAACTCGATTATCTCGAGAAATAGAGCCCGTAGAGGGTTAAAACTATCATTTTCGTGAGGTGCCACCTTTCCATAGTGTATCATACTGTACGAAAACTTTAAGTTGAAAAATCGACTCTATCTTTACCTTTAAACTCGATTATCTCGAGAAATAGAGCCCGTAGAGGGTTAAAACTATCATTTTCGTGATCTAGGAGGTGCCACCTTTCCATAGGTGTATCATACTCTACGAAATTTTTAAGTTGAAAAATCGACTCTATGTTTACCTTTAAACTCGATTATCTCGAGAAATAGAGCCCGTAGAGGGTTAAAACTATCATTTTCGTGATCTAGGAGGTGCCACCTTTCCATAGGTGTATCATACTCTACGAAAACTTTAAGTTGAAAAATCGACTCTATCTTTACCTTTAAACTCGATTATCTCGAGAAATAGAGCCCGTAGAGGGTTAAAACTATCATTTTCGTGATCTAGGAGGTGCCACCTTTCCATAGGTGTATCATACTCTACGAAATTTTTAAGTTGAAAAATCGACTCTATGTTTACCTTTAAACTCGATTATCTCGAGAAATAGAGCCCGTAGAGGGTTAATCATTTTCGTGATCTAGGAGGTGCCACCTTTCCATAGGTGTATCATACTCTACGAAAACTTTAAGTTGAAAAATCGACTCTATGTTTACCTTTAAACTCGATTATCTCGAGAAATAGAGCCCGTAGAGGGTTAAAACTATCATTTTCGTGATCTAGGAGGTGCCACCTTTCCATAGGTGTATCATACTCTACGAAAACTTTAAGTTGAAAAATCGACTCTATCTTTACCTTTAAACTGGATTATCTCGAGAAATAGAGCCCGTAGAGGGTTAAAACTGTCATTTTCGTGATCTAGGAGGTGCCACCTTTCCATAGGTGTATCATACTCTACGAAATTTTTAAGTTGAAAAATCGACTCTATGTTTACCTTTAAACTCGATTATCTCGAGAAATAGAGCCCGTAGAGGGTTAAAACTATCATTTTCGTGATCTAGGAGGTGCCACCTTTCCATAGGTGTATCATACTCCACGAAAACTTTAAGTTGAAAAATCGACTCTATCTTTACCTTTAAACTCGATTATCTCGAGAAATAGAGCCCGTAGAGGGTTAAAACTATCATTTTCGTGATCTAGGAGGTGCCACCTTTCCATAGGTGTATCATACTCTACGAAATTTTTAAGTTAAAAAATCGACTCTATCTTTACCTTTAAACTCGATTATCTCGAGAAATAGAGCCCGTAGAGGGTTAAAACTATCATTTTCGTGATCTAGGAGGTGCCACCTTTCCATAGGTGTATCATACTCTACGAAAACTTAAAGTTGAAAAATCGACTCTATCTTTACCTTTAAACTCGATTATCTCGAGAAATAGAGCCCGTAGAGGGTTAAAACTATCATTTTCGTGATCTAGGAGTTGCCACCTTTCCATAGGTGTATCATACTCTACGAAAACTTTAAGTTGAAAAATCGACTCTATCTTTACCTTTAAACTCGATTATCTCGAGAAATAGAGCCCGTAGAGGGTTAAAACTATCATTTTCGTGATCTAGGAGGTGCCACCTTTCCATAGGTGTATCATACTCTACGAAAACTTTAAGTTGAAAAATCGACTCTATCTTTACCTTTAAACTGGATTATCTCGAGAAATAGAGCCCGTAGAGGGTTAAAACTGTCATTTTCGTGATCTAGGAGGTGCCACCTTTCCATAGGTGTATCATACTCTACGAAATTTTTAAGTTGAAAAATCGACTCTATGTTTACCTTTAAACTCGATTATCTCGAGAAATAGAGCCCGTAGAGGGTTAAAACTATCATTTTCGTGATCTAGGAGGTGCCACCTTTCCATAGGTGTATCATACTCCACGAAAACTTTAAGTTGAAAAATCGACTCTATCTTTACCTTTAAACTCGATTATCTCGAGAAATAGAGCCCGTAGAAGGTTAAAACTATCATTTTCGTGATCTAGGAGGTGCCACCTTTCCATAGGTGTATCATACTCTACGAAATTTTTAAGTTAAAAAATCGACTCTATCTTTACCTTTAAACTCGATTATCTCGAGAAATAGAGCCCGTAGAGGGTTAAAACTATCATTTTCGTGATCTAGGAGGTGCCACCTTTCCATAGGTGTATCATACTCTACGAAAACTTAAAGTTGAAAAATCGACTCTATCTTTACCTTTAAACTCGATTATCTCGAGAAATAGAGCCCGTAGAGGGTTAAAACTATCATTTTCGTGATCTAGGAGGTGCCACCTTTCCATAGGTGTATCATACTCTACGAAAACTTTAAGTTGAAAAATCGACTCTATCTTTACCTTTAAACTCGATTATCTCGAGAAATAGAGCCCGTAGAGGGTTAAAACTATCATTTTCGTGATCTAGGAGGTGCCACCTTTCCATAGGTGTATCATACTCTACGAAAACTTTAAGTTGAAAAATCGACTCTATCTTTACCTTTAAACTCGATTATCTCGAGAAATAGAGCCCGTAGAGGGTTAAAACTATCATTTTCGTGATCTAGGAGGTGCCACCTTTCCATAGGTGTATCATACTCTACGAAAACTTAAAGTTGAAAAATCGACTCTATCTTTACCTTTAAACTCGATTATCTCGAGAAATAGAGCCCGTTGAGGGTTAAAACTATCATTTTCGTGATCTAGGAGGTGCCACCTTTCCATAGGTGTATCATACTCTACGAAAACTTTAAGTTGAAAAATCGACTCTATCTTTACCTTTAAACTGGATTATCTCGAGAAATAGAGCCCGTAGAGGGTTAAAACTATCATTTTCGTGATCTAGGTGTTTCATACTCTACGCAAACTTTAAGTTGAAAAATCGACTCTATCTTTACCTTTAAACTGGATTATCTCGAGAAATAGAGCCCGTAGAGGGTTAAAACTATCATTTTCGTGATCTAGGAGGTGCCACCTTTCCATAGGTGTATCATACTCTACGAAAACTTTAAGTTGAAAAATCGACTCTATCTTTACCTTTAAACTCGATTATCTCGAGAAATAGAGCCCGTAGAGGGTTAAAACTATCATTTTCGTGATCTAGGAGGTGCCACCTTTCCATAGGTGTATCATACTCTACGAAAACTTTAAGTTGAAAAATCGACTCTATCTTTACCTTTAAACTCGATTATCTCGAGAAATAGAGCCCGTAGAGGGTTAAAACTATCATTTTCGTGATCTAGGAGGTGCCACCTTTCCATAGGTGTATCATACTCTACGAAAACTTAAAGTTGAAAAATCGACTCTATCTTTACCTTTAAACTCGATTATCTCGAGAAATAGAGCCCGTAGAGGGTTAAAACTATCATTTTCGTGATCTAGGAGGTGCCACCTTTCCATAGGTGTATCATACTCTACGAAAACTTTAAGTTGAAAAATCGACTCTATCTTTACCTTTAAACTGGATTATCTCGAGAAATAGAGCCCGTAGAGGGTTAAAACTATCATTTTCGTGATCTAGGAGGTGCCACCTTTCCATAGGTGTATCATACTCTACGAAAACTTTAAGTTGAAAAATCGACTCTATCTTTACCTTTAAACTCGATTATCTCGAGAAATAGAGCCCGTTGAGGGTTAAAACTTTCATTTTCGTGATCTAGGAGGTGCCACCTTTCCATAGGTGTATCATACTCTACGAAAACTTTAAGTTGAAAAATCGACTCTATCTTTACCTTTAAACTGGATTATCTCGAGAAATAGAGCCCGTAGAGGGTTAAGACTATCATTTTCGTGATCTAGGTGTTTCATACTCTACGCAAACTTTAAGTTGAAAAATCGACTCTATCTTTACCTTTAAACTGGATTATCTCGAGAAATAGAGCCCGTAGAGGGTTAAAACTATCATTTTCGTGATCTAGGAGGTGCCACCTTTCCATAGGTGTATCATACTCTACGAAAACTTTAAGTTGAAAAATCGACTCTATGTTTACCTTTAAACTCGATTATCTCGAGAAATAGAGCCCGTAGAGGGTTAAAACTATCATTTTCGTGATCTAGGAGGTGCCATTTCCATAGGTGTATCATACTCTACGAAAACTTTAAGTTGAAAAATCGACTCTATCTTTACCTTTAAACTGGATTATCTCGAGAAATAGAGCCCGTAGAGGGTTAAAACTATCATTTTCGTGATCTAGGAGGTGCCACCTTTCCATAGGTGTATCATACTCTACGAAAACTTTAAGTTGAAAAATCGACTCTATCTTTACCTTTAAACTCGATTATCTCGAGAAATAGAGCCCGTAGAGGGTTAAAACTATCATTTTCGTGATCTAGGAGGTGCCACCTTTCCATAGGTGTATCATACTCTACGAAAACTTAAAGTTGAAAAATCGACTCTATCTTTACCTTTAAACTCGATTATCTCGAGAAATAGAGCCCGTAGAAGGTTAAAACTATCATTTTCGTGATCTAGGAGGTGCCACCTTTCCATAGGTGTATCATACTCTACGAAAACTTTAAGTTGAAAAATCGACTCTATATTTACCTTTAAACTGGATTATCTCGAGAAATAGAGCCCGTAGAGGGTTAAAACTATCATTTTCGTGATCTAGGAGGTGCCACCTTTCCATAGGTGTATCATACTCTACGAAAACTTAAAGTTGAAAAATCGACTCTATCTTTACCTTTAAACTCGATTATCTCGAGAAATAGAGCCCGTAGAGGGTTAAAACTATCATTTTCGTGATCTAGGAGGTGCCACCTTTCCATAGGTGTATCATACTCTACGAAAACTTTAATTTGAAAAATCGACTCTATCTTTACCTTTAAACTCGATTATCTCGAGAAATAGAGCCCGTAGAGGGTTAAAACTATCATTTTCGTGATCTAGGAGGTGCTACTTTCCTTATGTGTATCATACTCTACGAAAACTTTAAGTTGAAAAAACGACTCTATCTTTACCTTTAAACTGGATTATCTCGAGAAATAGAGCCCGCCCAACTAACAATTTAGCCTGTAGTAGGTTCAATGCAAGCTATTTCCTAGCTTGTATAGTAACCACAACAGGTCTTATGCAAATCAGTTTGGCGTAAGTTATACAAGCTAATTAACTCCACAAGAACTTCCTTCACAAGTACTATGCAAATCAATACCTTTCCAAGAACATCATCATAAGGCCTTAAAGAAGCTATTTACTGGCTTGTATAGTAACCAAAACAGGTCTTATGCAAATCATTTTGGCGCAGATTATACAAGCTATTTAACTCCCATAAGCACTTCCATGACAGGTGCTATGCAAATTAATACCTTTCCACGAACATTGTAATAAGGCCTTAAAGAAACGAAATACAGAAAGTAATAAATTCTTGGAATTGCTATTGCTGCAGGCACTAAGAAAAAATAGCTTGTTTAGTAAGGTCTTCAAAAGGCATTCTTTGCAGTTAATTTGAAAATAAATAATTTGTGTAAAAAGGTCGTAACCTGCAGTTACTATGAAAAAATTACTTGTTTAATAATGTTTTCTAAAGGTCTTCTGTGCTGTTAATATGAAAACAAATAATTTGTATAATAAGGTTTTAAATGGCCTTCACCTGCAGTTACTATAAAAATAGCTTGTTTAATTAGGTCTTCTAAAGGCCTTCCTTGCAGTTAATATGAAAATAAATAACTTGTGTAAAAACGTCTTATAAAGATCTTCAACTGCAGTTACTATGAAAGAAATACCTTGTATGATAAGGTCTTAAAAAGACCTTCACCTGCAGTATCTATGAAAACAAATAGCTTGTGTTATAAGGTATTTAAAAGGCCTAAGAGGTTTGTTTTGTAAGGCCTTATAAAAGTCAGCCAATACAGTAAAAAAAAAAAAAATATTGTAAATTAATTGTATTTAATTATTTTTATTAAGATTTCGTTATTCTTTTTGCTGCGTTTGGGACTTCAGGGAGAACTGCTGTTTATCTGAAAATGTAGAGAAGAAGATAATTAAATTGAAAAACTTATATTTTTATTTTTACTTACATGGTTTTTCCGGGATTCGAACTCAACTCCTTCCGATCAACTGTCCGAGCACACTTCCACTAGGCCACCGTGAGATATACTAGTGGAATGTTTAAATTTTAATGAGTTGATACTTCGCGCGTACTTTCACATCATCTCATACGTTCTGGTTCTCTTATGCAATTCATGAGGGAAGGGGTAACGATAGGTATCTATACATAAATATGTAAAAGTCCATTCGTTGGAATTGAAAAAAAAAAAATAATTAGATAATAGATACAAAACAAAGAACACGAAAGAAGAATAGGTCTCTTTGAAATGTATATACATATTTTTATGGGCATGTTGTTCATACATTATGTACATATAAAGTAAAAATGTCTGATGTTTAAATTAAAGTACGGGCTTTTAAGTCTATGTTTAAAAATGATTTCACTCAGACGACGTTTCAAACTTGGTAACGTTCTTCTTAATGTCTAGCTTACATTCCTATACAAATTCTTAAGGAAAGGTTTAATCCTCTTTTAATATTTTGGTTTTTCGCAAAGAAGTAATAATTGGTTAAAAAAAAAAAAAGTATAAGTAATGGCCCGCCTCGAAAATGAATCTCGTTCTCGACAATTAACCTAGAATGTCTTAGCAAGCGCTAGCAATAGTTAGTTCTTAGTTCTGGACAGAACGAGTGCCTTTTATATTATAAGCCCTTTTGCCTCGTCAGGTAAAAAAATATTTATCTGAGATTTGATTCCGCGGCCTTTTGTTTGCCAGTCCAATATGGTACCCACTAGACTAACTTACTTTACATAAATACAGTGTCAAAAATAAATAAGATTCATGCTCTAATATTTCCTCTACTCTAATATTTCACAAGTTTCATGCAATTGCATTTGCATAACGAATAATCATACGCTTGTCTCACACTGAAATTGCATGGTGCTTATAAATTTTTTTGAACAATAGATATTTCTGATTGCAACTTGCTCAGTTTTTAATTGCCCTCGCTCACGATTTTTTTTCGTCTAAATATTTAGAACTGAAAACTATCAAGGTAAATTCACATTGACGCGTATTTAACAAGTTTTCCTTGTCTCGATTGTCAATACTGAAAACATACCTACTAGTGTCTTTTCCAAACAAAAACTTGGAATTTCCCAGTGGTAAACAAGTCCTGCAAATAATTTTTCACCAAATTTAGATATCCTCTAAATTATTAAAATCGCAAATGCTCTTTATTTTACTCTTATTAAAGACTTCAAAAAAGTATTGCGTTAATAATACATTTAATATCATTTTAACTTCATTGTCTACAAAAAAAAAAAAAAAATGAAAGTTGGGTACCAGCAGGATTCGAACCCTGAACCCTTCGGTTTCGATTTTGATGCATCGAGCAGAAAATTACAACTATTGTCAATAAAACCCATAGATTTCCATCATAAACGACAATCAAAACATGAAACACAGAAATCAAAGGCCGATAATGAAAAAACGAGTCTTCTTCTCTCAACAAGCTGACAATTGTAATCGGGGCTCATCTTATCAAAAATAAAACTTTTTGGGTGATTGATGGTACTACATATCTAGTACGTAGGTATATACGATAAATCCAAAGGCAATTCAATTGTTGTTACACGTCACGATCATCTGGCTCTGTTAATAAAGGAAACAAATAATTTCATTTAATTAGTTTTTTTTTTTTAATTTCTAAATATTTTTTTATCGTCAAAATGTAAAAATACTTATTCTTCAGTTCAAATTAAATAGAAACTAAAAGCAAGGCATGATGACTCAACTCAAAAGGATCGCGTTCACTTTTATGTATATAATATCCAAGATGGCGAGATGGGAGACCTCGATCTTGATTCAGTATTGCCGAATTTTGCAACAAAATTCTCGGAAAATCAGTGTTGTTATACATATTATTTATGTTAGGTTTATCCCGAATTACATTAACTGATTTACATGATACATGTAAATCCACCATTAATGTTCAACTACATCTACTTTTTGCAATTAAAAATAAACATGTATGAAGGCTTAACTACAAAGACCTACTTTCGCAAAAAAAAAGTACAAAAGTGAGAAATAAATATTTTTAGCGAACAATTTAAATTCTCACTTTTGTACCTTTTGCAAAAAGTAGGTCTAGTATTTAAGGCTTGAGCCTTAACAGGCCGCCTCCACATTTCATGAACTATGGCAAAACTATAAACATGTCTACTATGATATTCCACTCCCTTTTAGCGGGGTACACATTATCAAACCTGTTTGCCAAACCTGTTTGACGTCAAACATCAAACAGTATCAAAAAAATATAACTTTTATGGTTTTCACGGTTGTTTATAGACATAATCAATTAATTTTCGGACTAGCCGCGTTATTTAAAATAAGAGTGCGATTTTGTGCTCACCCCGAACGTTTCGCATCTTATTTTAAATAACGCGCGTCTAATCCGAAAATTAATTAATGGCCTTATTCTGGCAACCTCACTGATGCCTGATGATTTTAGATAAAAAGGTCATTTTAATTTGGTTTGACTGCTTTCACACATGGAAACTGAGTTGCTGGAAACTGGGAGTTTCTAGGCGAGAAGGGCAAGAAGCAAGGGGAATGAAAAAAATCTCCCCGGTCGACGTTTGAGGAGATTTTTATCACATTCCTTCTCCTGTGAGTAATGTGCGTTCAGCCAATAGACTTTATATGGAAACAAACAAAAATCTCCGCAATTTCAGTTTCCCTGTGTGAAAGGTAAAAGGCAATTAAAGGAAAACGTCTAAAAAATCTCCGGCAACTGGTTTCCCTGTGTGAAAGGGGATTTTGTATGCAAATTCGTGTGAAAATCTGTGTAGATCTTTGCCTGAAATCAATATCTGCAAAATTGATCTAAAATGAACAGAAAATGAAATCTGAAAATGGTAAAAAAATAATTTTTTTTTTTGTTGAATCCACATAATATATATAGGTGTGTTCCGAGTCTACTCCCTTATAAAATCCGGAATAGAACAGCCAATCAAAGTCCTTTGGAGTAATATGAGGCAGAGAGGAGTAACTCTGAACCTCCAATGGAAAATGACATAAACTAAAGCGTAAAATATCCACCAATTTATGGAAATGGAATCTTAGTGCCTGTCCACATTGGATTTTTAATGCTTGGTGTTAACATGTTCGTTGTGTCCATAAGATGAAGAGTAAATCCTCTCAGTTCAATCTACCCATCCCTACCTCCCACCCTTGAAATCTATCTTTATTTCACTCACACAATAAAAAATCTATCATGTTGAATCCGAAAATATTGTTTGAAAGTGGGGCATCGGTGCAATTTTGGTGGAATCTACCCATCTCACTGCATGCACCTACCATTAAAAATTCAATGTGGAAAGGCACATATAACAACACTGAAGACTGAACGCATTCCTATAAAAACTAAACAATTTATTTGGCGCAAAAAGAAAATTGGAAGTTGAACGGGATGTGCGAATTTACAGCTCAACCGAGAACCGAATAGAATAGTCTAGTCTAGTGAGTCTGCAGTAGAAGTGCAATTTGCCTAGTACTTAAATTAAAAAAAACTGTTTGTTAAAAATAAAAATAACATTAAAAATACCCGTTTTTATAAAAACGAAAAAAGAATGATAAAATCAACAAAAGAAAAAGGATTTAAAATAGTTGAAACTGTCGAAGGAGGGAAACCCCTCCTATCAGCAGTCCCACACCAGTGGGAGAGGAATGGGACGCTAATGTGGCGCCCAAAACATAAAAAAGAGAGGGCCCTTAGGAAGCGCGGACCACCTGGATCCGTGGGCGAGGGCTGGAGCCAACACAAATGCGTTGTAAAGCGCACTTCCATCCGCACGTATAAATAGGCTCTAGATGAGATCCGTGCTATGAGTGATATGAGTGACACCACGGATCCCATCGACTTAACTCCTTCAAAAAGGAAAAGAAAGGCTGTGTCTGCCATAACTAGTGCAGATGGGGAACGCAGCAACTTCAACAAGGTATGTAATGCCCCTTACAAAAAAAAATGTTTGTCATCCAATATGAAAATATGTATGTATATATTAAAATTACTTCTGTTTTAATTGAATTCCTCTTCAGTATCAGGAAAAGCCGCTTCATGTTAAAAAACAGCAGGAACAACATTTTGAGGCAGAGGAAAACTCGCCAAATATAATTACTCTTCCCGCTTTAAACATAAATACTTTTGCTGACAATGAGGAACTTATGCTCGAAAGCACAAATTTGGAGGCAACGATTCTTACTCTTATAGATGTTGTGTACAAATTACAAATAAGGCTGGAATATTGCATCAACCTCGAAGAAAACATCATGACAAAATTGGATTCGGGCATGCCACTCCATGGAGGAACCAACGATAACGATTTTGAGCCCATTAATACTATCGATGAGCTGGTGAAGTTCGAGGACGATGTCCAAAATAAAGAATTTCTTGAAAATGTGGTAAGTCACCTCTAATTTTATGTTTTTTATTATTATGTACATATGTCTCTATTATGCAAAAAATTTTAAATTTCCCAATTTACATGCTGAGATAAAAAAAAAAAAATCTGTTCTGATAAATATGTATGTTAGAATATTGAAAAATACAAGATTTATGTTGGTTTTCATTCCTAAAACAAATTTTTCGTATTCAGAAAGTTTTTAACTGTCGTCTTTCACATGTTCAGCTAAAAAAAATTGAGTTTCGATGATTATTTTGGAATTTGACTTTCAGAGTGAACGTAGTCAAACATTGAAAAATAACTGGTTTATTTTGGTCGAACACTTGAAAATTTCATTCCTAAAACAGATTTTTTGTATGCAGAAAGTTTTTAATTGTTGCCTTCCACATGTTGAGCCAAAAAAAATTGAGTTTCGATGATTATTTTGGAATTTGACTTTCAGAATGAACGTAGTCAAACATTGAAAAATAACTGGATTATTTTGGTCGAACACTTTAAAATTTCATTCCTTAAACAGATTTTTTGTATGCAGAAAGTTTTGAATTCTCGTCTTCCACTTATATAGTTCATTGTTTATTTTATATATATTATTTGTTTTTATTTTTAGTTCAAAAAGTTTTGTACTATTTGCGGACCAAAGAATGGGCAACATGGGAATAATGTGAGCTATAGGATTGTCGACTCAATGTTTACTCGAAAATTTTTCACCCTCGTGTCGTGGTCCGGGGTATCGCGAACCAAGCAGAACGAAAATTTTAGCCGTTTTGTGAATACCTTCAAATTTTTCTTTAATGTTGTTAAACATTGCGATAAAAATTACACGGAAACCGAGTTAAAAGGCTTTTTTCAAAAAATTTCAAGCTGATTCTCCAAAAAGAATTTCTGGTGTAAGACAATCTGGCAACCCTGCCCGACAAAAAGCACTCCAAACTAACTCTAAGAAAACCTCAAGTCCAACGACGGAAAAAGAGAATGCTGAAATCGAAGAGGAATTCCATCTCGAAGACCCAATCGGAGACACTGATTTAAATATTGATAGCTCGGAAGCCGAAAATGAAAGTACCGTTACCAGCACAAGTAAAAGTGAAGGTGAAAGTACCTTAAACTAAAGGTTGCGGAAAAGGTGTTCATTGTTTTATTCCTTTGTTGGAAGGTATTTTATCCTTTCTAATAAAATATTTCGAAATAGATTTTTATATATTGAAAAAAAAGTAAAACAAAAATGATTGGTATGGCATTTTGAAGTTAAATTATTTAACTACAGCTGATTGAAAAAAAAATCACTTACCCGTTTTCAAAACATTGAGTTTTTGAAAAAAAAATCTTATGAAATATTATTATTTCAAACATTTAATGCCATGAAAACGGATAAGGAATTTTTTGAAATCTGGTCTGTAGATAAATAATTTAACATAAAATGCAAAAGCAACCTTTTTTGTTTTTGTCAAAAAAATTTATTTTTTTTTTAAATGCCTAAAAAGTAACTATTTTACTAAAATGTATATTGTTAAGTGGACTCATACTTATGTGATTTAGACAAAAGTTCCTTTTATTTATCCTATTTATTTATATTTACTTTTTGCTTTATTAATGTATTTATTCGTTCGTTTTAAAAAAAAACATGTATTATTATACATAGACATTAGTATGTCCGTTATTTTGTGTCATTTCGAAAACATTTGCTCCCAGATGCGTAAACTCGTACAAGGAGAAACAAATACCTTCAAAATTTCAGCCTTCTATCTCAATATTTATCTGTGCCAAAACTAAATTAAAGTTTTAAATGCAAATTACATGGTAATTTTTTGCTATAAGATCTTTTTGCTATGAGAATAATGCGCAAAATCAATTAAACAATATGAATTCAATTCCCGTCGAAAGTTGACTCATTCCACACGCAGTTAACAATGATTTTCATTATTTCCAATTTTTTTTTACAATGTGAAAAAAAAAATCATATAGCAAACAATTACCATGTAATTTACATTTAAGACTTTAAATTAGTTTCGGGACGGTTTAATATTGAAATTGAAGGCTGAAATTTTGAGGGTATTTTTTTTTCACCTTGTAAAAGAGTTTACGCATCTGGGAGCAATTGTTTTCGACATGACACAAAATAACGGACACCCTAATAAACTTTAATATTGTTATAACGTAAAACATTCTATTTTTGTTGTTAAAAGAATCCAAATGAATTTAAATTTAATTTGTTGGAAGGTTTCTTGATGCTTTCTACTTAAATGTTTCGAACTAGTTTTTTATATACATAATTCAAAAAAAAAAAAAAAATTAAAACAAAAAAGATTGGCATGCCATATTAAATTTTAATTATTTTACTAAAGCTGGTTGAAAAATATCATTTACCCTTTTTAAATACAATGAATTTTTGAAGATGTATGGTGCCATGCAATAAAGTCCAATGAAATAAAGTCAAAAACCAAATTTTGGACTTTATTGCACTCCTAGGTGTGAGATAAAGTCCAAAGCTATTTTCGGCTTTATTTCACACCTAGGAGTGCAATAAAGTCCAAATATAAAAAGAAATAATAATAAAAATATTTTTTTTTTTTTTTTGAAATATATATAATAAGGTAGTTTCATAAATTTCGGGCGAAAGTTTTTAATTCAGTACAAAAAACTTTGATAACAGACCGACTGACAACATGGGCGCCTGCCAGATGACTGAGAATACCCCAAGCGGAGCGACGGAGTCGCGTGAGCGGGACACGGGAGTCAAGTCCTTGAAGCCGCGAAGCGGGCTACCCAAAGTACTCTGTTAAGTACAAACAACTTTGATAACAGACCGACTGACAACATAGGCGCGCGAAATAATTTTTAATTTTCGCGCGGCAAAAATTAAAAATATTTTTTTTTTTTTAATAAGGTAGTTTCATAAATTTCGCGCACCTATGTTGTCAGTCGGTCTGTTATTAAAGTTGTTTGTACTAAACAGTACCTTGGGTGGCCCGCATCGCGGGTTCAAGGATTTAACTCCTTTTTCGGGTCCTCTGTCCCACTCACGCAACTCCGTCGCTCCGCTTAGAGTATGCTCAGTCGCCTGACAGGCGCCTATGTTGTCAGTCGGTCTGTTATCAAAATTTTGCCGGAAATTTATGAAACTACATTATTTATGATAATTGGCCTAAAGAATTTTTGGTTGAAATAAAAATAAATATTTTGTTACTTAAAAAACATGTTTTCATAATTTGTAAAAAGCCATAAGGCTTTATTGCACTCTTAGGTGTGAAACAAAGTCCAAATGGCTTTAGAATTTATGTCACACCTAGCAGTGCTATAAAGTATCTGGTCTGCAGATAAATAATTAAACTTAAAATGCAATATCAACCTTTATTGTTTTTGTAAAAAAAAATTATTTTTTTAAATACCTTAAAAAGGTAACTATTTTAGTAAATTAAATATTTTTAAGTGGACTCATACTAATGGGATATAAACAAAAGTTCCGTTTTTTTACTTTTATCTTTATTAATGTACCTTAATTACATAAATATTATTATGTTGGGAACATTTTTTTATGTTTTGGATCTTAAAAGTAAAAACGGACTTATGTATGTAGCATCTTCCACTGGAGGAAGTTAAAATTTTCCATAAAGGTGCATTTCTTGATTTGGCAAAAGAAGTATTTTGTTTTTATTTTTTTTTTTTTTTTAGGAGTCACCCTAACATGGATTAAGGCTTCCTGTTTTATTTATGTTTTTATTGATATATATTAATTTTTTTTAAATAAAGTTATATATAGTATATATTTTTTTATGTTTTTAAAAGAAAAATTATCAACTGGAGGGATTTAACAAAAGTGTGTGCAATAAAGGTATACAAATTTGCAGTTTTCGATACTTCAACCTAACCACTTTGCATTTGACATCGCTCAGAGTTATAATTGTGTTTACTTCGCTTTTTAAGTGAGCATTATGGTCTGCACAATATATATCAAAATGTTTTGACTCCATTGGAATCACGGATTTCAAAAATGCACAACTGTATGTAAACTTAGCTGTACAAGCAACACAAATATATTCCCTAGGACTATTTGTGAATTGCGAACGGATGCTAAATTCAGGCAGAAGATCTACTCCATCTGGGTATTATGAAGCGCCTCTTATTGGGATGGCGAGATGGAACCTTCCGACTATCCGAAACTAAATGGCCCGAACAACACTAGAAGTTTCTGCATATTTAAAGCAATGCAAGATGCCAGCAGAGATACACAGAGCTGTCCGTGAACTTGACTGCTTAGCTCATTGGAAAGGTACAGAATACCGAACATTTTTGTACTATATAGGAGTTGTTGCATTGAAAGATCATTTGACGAGAGACGCATATACACACTTTCTTTTGCTTTTTTGTGCCGTTACAATATGTAGCTCCAAAAAATATTTTCATTTTCTCGTGACCGCCCGTGCAATGCTACTTCAATATATTGAAATATTTTCCGAAATTTATGGCGAACATCACATCACCAGCAATGTGCACAACCTGTCACATTTAGTGGATGAGGTAGAAATGTTTGGAGAACTGGAGTCCTTGAGTGCTTATTCTTTTAAGAACGCATTAGGAAAGATCAAGCGTCTGCTTCGAAATGGCCACCTTCCACTGGCACAAGTTGCCAAGCGGATTACAGAGGATTTCAAATGTGTACCAGATGCAACCAACACATCTTCTTTTAAGCAAAACAAAGAAATTCCTGTAGTTAGTAAACCAAATGGTGGTGAAAATGTGCCCGACATATTTAAAGAACAAAATTATAAATTTTATTCAAAAATTAAACTAAAAAACTTTTGTTTGGGCACAGATGAAGAAAACTGTTGCTTACTAACTGCCGATGCTAAAATATTTTGTGTGAAAAACATAATAAGTCACAAAACAGAACACGGGGTGAGATTATACTGCACAGAAATTTTTTTTTAAATCTGGTCTGTAGATAAATAATTAAACTTAAAATGCAATATCAACCTTTTTTGTTTTTGTAAAAAATAACTTATTTCTTTAAATGCTTAAAAAAGGTTACTATTTTAGTAAATTACATATTTTTAATTGGACTCATACTAATGTGATTTAAACAAAAGTTCCTTTTCTTTACTTTTATCTTTATTAATGTACCTTAATTACATAAATATTATTATATTGTGAAAATTTTTTTATGTTTTTGTTCTTAAAAGTAAAAACTTAGTTATGTATGTACCATCTTCCACTGGCGGAAGTTAACATGTGCCATAAAGGTGCATTTCTTGATTTGGCAAAAATATTTTCTTTTTTTTTTTAGAAGTCATCCTAACATGGATTAAGGCTTTCTGTTTCATTAAAGTTTTTATTGATATATGTTTATTTAAAAAAAAAAACGTATTATACATATATGGGTTCCAGAGACTTCCGTAAAAAAATGTATTTTTAGTGATAAGGAGGTAGTCCATGCTTTTTTTCGCAAATCGATTGGAAGTTTTGAACGGAAATACAAAGGCCTGACCGTTAGCTGTTCAACAATGCTAACCGCAACCTCTTGCGAGCCTTATTTTGGAAGTTATGGCCATATTAAGATTTTAAGTTTTTGGGTTGAAACGAGAAAGATTAACTTTGAATCAAAATTTCTCTGCAACCAGATCCCACACAATGCTCTAGTTTTCAGCACTGGATAGCTCTCTAAAAACTGATTAAGCGGTTAATAAACCGCAAGGCCTTCCGAGCCTTATTTGTGGAACTGTAGACATCCAAAGTCATGCAAACTTTCAAAACTCAAAAAAATCGATTTTAATGGATTTACTTTGAATTAAGATATCTCCGCAACCAGACCTCATAGAAAGTTCTAGTTTTCAGCTATGGATAGCTCTTGAAAAACTAACTAAGCAATTTGCCAGCGAAAATGATGTCACAGCCTTATTTGCGGAACTGTAGGCATCCAAAGTCATACAAGCATTCATAACTCAAAAAAATAACTTTGAATGCAAATATCTCGAAAACTATACCTTATAAAAGGGTTTGCTTTGGATGTGCTGGTTGCATTTGACAAAACCTTTCTATATATGTACGTTTCAATGGCTTCCAGAGACTTTCGTAAAAAAATGCATTTTTAGTGATAAGGGGGTAGTCCATGCTTTTTTCGAAAATCGATTGGAAAAAAAAAAGTTAAGTGTTGAACTGAAATGCAAAGGCCTGACCGTTAGCTGTTCAACAATGCTAACCGCAACCTCTTACGAGCCTTATTTTGGAAGTTATGGCCATATTAAGATTTTTAGTTTTTGGGTTGAAACAAGAAAGATTAACTTTGAATCAAAATTTCTCTGCAACCAGAGCCCACACAATGCTCTAGTTTTCAGCAGTGGATAGCTCTCTAAAAACTGATTAAGCGGTTCATAAACCGCAAGGCCTTCCGAGCCTTATTTGTGGAACTGTAGACATCCAAAGTCATGCAAACTTTCAAAACTCAAAAAAATCGATTTTAATGGATTTACTTTGAATTAAGATATCTCCGCAACCAGACCTCATAGAAAATTCTAGTTTTCAGCTATGGATAGCTCTTGAAAAACTAACTAAGCATTTTGCCAGCGAAAATGATGTCACAGCCTTATTTGCGGAACTGTAGGCATCCAAAGTCATACAAGCATTCATAACTCAAAAAAATAACTTTGAATGCAAATATCTCGAAAACTATACCTTATAAAAGGGTTTGCTTTGGATGTGCTGGTTGCATTTGACAAAACCTTTCTATATATGTACGTTTCAATGGCTTCCAGAGACTTTCGTAAAAAAATGCATTTTTAGTGATAAGGGGGTAGTCCATGCTTTTTTCGAAAATCGATTGGAAAAAAAAAAGTTAAGTGTTGAACTGAAATGCAAAGGCCTGACCGTTAGCTGTTCAACAATGCTAACCGCAACCTCTTACGAGCCTTATTTTGGAAGTTATGGCCATATTAAGATTTTTAGTTTTTGGGTTGAAATAAGAATGATTAACTTTGAATCAAAATTTCTCTGCAACCAGAGCCCACACAATGCTCTAGTTTTCAGCAGTGGATAGCTCTCTAAAAACTGATTAAGCGGTTAATAAACCGCAAGGCCTTCCGAGCCTTATTTGTGGAACTGTAGACATCCAAAGTCATGCAAACTTTCAAAACTCAAAAAAATCGATTTTAATGGATTTACTTTGAATTAAGATATCTCCGCAACCAGACCTCATAGAAAATTCTAGTTTTCAGCTATGGATAGCTCTTGAAAAACTAACTAAGCATTTTGCCAGCGAAAATGATGTCACAGCCTTATTTGCGGAACTGTAGGCATCCAAAGTCATACAAGCATTCATAACTCAAAAAAATAACTTTGAATGCAAATATCTCGAAAACTATACCTTATAAAAGGGTTTGCTTTGGATGTGCTGGTTGCATTTGACAAAACCTTTCTATATATGTACGTTTCAATGGCTTCCAGAGACTTTCGTAAAAAAATGCATTTTTAGTGATAAGGGGGTAGTCCATGCTTTTTTTCGAAAATCGATTGGAAAAAAAAAGTTGAGTTTTGAACGGAAATGCAAAGGCCTGACCGTTAGCTGTTCAACAATGCTAACCGCAACCTCTTGCGAGCCTTATTTTGGAAGTTATGGCCATATTAAGATTTTAAGTTTTTGGGTTGAAACGAGAAAGATTAACTTTGAATCAAAATTTCTCTGCAACCAGATCCCACACAATGCTCTAGTTTTCAGCACTGGATAGCTCTCTAAAAACTGATTAAGCGGTTAATAAACCGCAAGGCCTTCCGAGCCTTATTTGTGGAACTGTAGACATCCAAAGTCATGCAAACTTTCAAAACTCAAAAAAATCGATTTTAATGGATTTACTTTGAATTAAGATATCTCCGCAACCAGACCTCATAGAAAGTTCTAGTTTTCAGCTATGGATAGCTCTTGAAAAACTAACTAAGCAATTTGCCAGCGAAAATGATGTCACAGCCTTATTTGCGGAACTGTAGGCATCCAAAGTCATACAAGCATTCATAACTCAAAAAAATAACTTTGAATGCAAATATCTCGAAAACTATACCTTATAAAAGGGTTTGCTTTGGATGTGCTGGTTGCATTTGACAAAACCTTTCTATATATGTACGTTTCAATGGCTTCCAGAGACTTTCGTAAAAAAATGCATTTTTAGTGATAAGGGGGTAGTCCATGCTTTTTTCGAAAATCGATTGGAAAAAAAAAAGTTAAGTGTTGAACTGAAATGCAAAGGCCTGACCGTTAGCTGTTCAAAAATGCTAACCGCAACCTCTTACGAGCCTTATTTTGGAAGTTATGGCCATATTAAGATTTTTAGTTTTTGGGTTGAAACAAGAAAGATTAACTTTGAATCAAAATTTCTCTGCAACCAGAGCCCACACAATGCTCTAGTTTTCAGCAGTGGATAGCTCTCTAAAAACTGATTAAGCGGTTCATAAACCGCAAGGCCTTCCGAGCCTTATTTGTGGAACTGTAGACATCCAAAGTCATGCAAACTTTCAAAACTCAAAAAAATCGATTTTAATGGATTTACTTTGAATTAAGATATCTCCGCAACCAGACCTCATAGAAAATTCTAGTTTTCAGCTATGGATAGCTCTTGAAAAACTAACTAAGCATTTTGCCAGCGAAAATGATGTCACAGCCTTATTTGCGGAACTGTAGGCATCCAAAGTCATACAAGCATTCATAACTCAAAAAAATAACTTTGAATGCAAATATCTCGAAAACTATACCTTATAAAAGGGTTTGCTTTGGATGTGCTGGTTGCATTTGACAAAACCTTTCTATATATGTACGTTTCAATGGCTTCCAGAGACTTTCGTAAAAAAATGCATTTTTAGTGATAAGGGGGTAGTCCATGCTTTTTTTCGAAAATCGATTGGAAAAAAAAAGTTGAGTTTTGAACGGAAATGCAAAGGCCTGACCGTTAGCTGTTCAACAATGCTAACCGCAACCTCTTGCGAGCCTTATTTTGGAAGTTATGGCCATATTAAGATTTTAAGTTTTTGGGTTGAAACGAGAAAGATTAACTTTGAATCAAAATTTCTCTGCAACCAGAGCCCACACAATGCTCTAGTTTTCAGCACTGGATAGCTCTCTAAAAACTGATTAAGCGGTTAATAAACCGCAAGGCCTTCCGAGCCTTATTTGTGGAACTGTAGACATCCAAAGTCATGCAAACTTTCAAAACTCAAAAAAATCGATTTTAATGGATTTACTTTGAATTAAGATATCTCCGCAACCAGACCTCATAGAAAATTCTAGTTTTCAGCTATGGATAGCTCTTGAAAAACTAACTAAGCGCTTTGCCAGCAAAAATGATGTCACAGCCTTATTTGCGGAACTGTAGGCATCCAAAGTCATACAAGCATTCATAACTCAAAAAAATAACTTTGAATGCAAATATCTCGAAAACTATACCTTATAAAAGGGTTTGCTTTGGATGTGCTGGTTGCATTTGACAAAACCTTTCTATATATTTACGTTTCAATGGCTTCCAGAGACTTTCGTAAAAAAATGCATTTTTAGTGATAAGGGGGTAGTCCATGCTTTTTTCGAAAATCGATTGGAAAAAAAAAAGTTAAGTGTTGAACTGAAATGCAAAGGCCTGACCGTTAGCTGTTCAAAAATGCTAACCGCAACCTCTTACGAGCCTTATTTTGGAAGTTATGGCCATATTAAGATTTTTAGTTTTTGGGTTGAAACAAGAAAGATTAACTTTGAATCAAAATTTCTCTGCAACCAGAGCCCACACAATGCTCTAGTTTTCAGCAGTGGATAGCTCTCTAAAAACTGATTAAGCGGTTCATAAACCGCAAGGCCTTCCGAGCCTTATTTGTGGAACTGTAGACATCCAAAGTCATGCAAACTTTCAAAACTCAAAAAAATCGATTTTAATGGATTTACTTTGAATTAAGATATCTCCGCAACCAGACCTCATAGAAAATTCTAGTTTTCAGCTATGGATAGCTCTTGAAAAACTAACTAAGCATTTTGCCAGCGAAAATGATGTCACAGCCTTATTTGCGGAACTGTAGGCATCCAAAGTCATACAAGCATTCATAACTCAAAAAAATAACTTTGAATGCAAATATCTCGAAAACTATACCTTATAAAAGGGTTTGCTTTGGATGTGCTGGTTGCATTTGACAAAACCTTTCTATATATGTACGTTTCAATGGCTTCCAGAGACTTTCGTAAAAAAATGCATTTTTAGTGATAAGGGGGTAGTCCATGCTTTTTTTCGAAAATCGATTGGAAAAAAAAAGTTGAGTTTTGAACGGAAATGCAAAGGCCTGACCGTTAGCTGTTCAACAATGCTAACCGCAACCTCTTGCGAGCCTTATTTTGGAAGTTATGGCCATATTAAGATTTTAAGTTTTTGGGTTGAAACGAGAAAGATTAACTTTGAATCAAAATTTCTCTGCAACCAGAGCCCACACAATGCTCTAGTTTTCAGCACTGGATAGCTCTCTAAAAACTGATTAAGCGGTTAATAAACCGCAAGGCCTTCCGAGCCTTATTTGTGGAACTGTAGACATCCAAAGTCATGCAAACTTTCAAAACTCAAAAAAATCGATTTTAATGGATTTACTTTGAATTAAGATATATCCGCAACCAGACCTCATAGAAAGTTCTAGTTTTCAGCTATGGATAGCTCTTGAAAAACTAACTAAGCGCTTTGCCAGCAAAAATGATGTCACAGCCTTATTTGCGGAACTGTAGGCATCCAAAGTCATACAAGCATTCATAACTCAAAAAAATAACTTTGAATGCAAATATCTCGAAAACTATACCTTATAAAAGGGTTTGCTTTGGATGTGCTGGTTGCATTTGACAAAACCTTTCTATATATTTACGTTTCAATGGCTTCCAGAGACTTTCGTAAAAAAATGCATTTTTAGTGATAAGGGGGTAGTCCATGCTTTTTTCGAAAATCGATTGGAAAAAAAAAAGTTAAGTGTTGAACTGAAATGCAAAGGCCTGACCGTTAGCTGTTCAAAAATGCTAACCGCAACCTCTTACGAGCCTTATTTTGGAAGTTATGGCCATATTAAGATTTTTAGTTTTTGGGTTGAAACAAGAAAGATTAACTTTGAATCAAAATTTCTCTGCAACCAGAGCCCACACAATGCTCTAGTTTTCAGCAGTGGATAGCTCTCTAAAAACTGATTAAGCGGTTCATAAACCGCAAGGCCTTCCGAGCCTTATTTGTGGAACTGTAGACATCCAAAGTCATGCAAACTTTCAAAACTCAAAAAAATCGATTTTAATGGATTTACTTTGAATTAAGATATCTCCGCAACCAGACCTCATAGAAAATTCTAGTTTTCAGCTATGGATAGCTCTTGAAAAACTAACTAAGCATTTTGCCAGCGAAAATGATGTCACAGCCTTATTTGCGGAACTGT
This sequence comes from Melangyna quadrimaculata, assembly GCA_949320155.1. Taxonomy (NCBI): domain Eukaryota; kingdom Metazoa; phylum Arthropoda; class Insecta; order Diptera; family Syrphidae; genus Melangyna; species Melangyna quadrimaculata. The sequence goes on from OX439483.1 coordinate 188,710,990, forward strand.
AGGCATCCAAAGTCATACAAGCATTCATAACTCAAAAAAATAACTTTGAATGCAAATATCTCGAAAACTATACCTTATAAAAGGGTTTGCTTTGGATGTGCTGGTTGCATTTGACAAAACCTTTCTATATATGTACGTTTCAATGGCTTCCAGAGACTTTCGTAAAAAAATGCATTTTTAGTGATAAGGGGGTAGTCCATGCTTTTTTCGAAAATCGATTGGAAAAAAAAAAGTTAAGTGTTGAACTGAAATGCAAAGGCCTGACCGTTAGCTGTTCAACAATGCTAACCGCAACCTCTTACGAGCCTTATTTTGGAAGTTATGGCCATATTAAGATTTTTAGTTTTTGGGTTGAAATAAGAAAGATTAACTTTGAATCAAAATTTCTCTGCAACCAGAGCCCACACAATGCTCTAGTTTTCAGCAGTGGATAGCTCTCTAAAAACTGATTAAGCGGTTAATAAACCGCAAGGCCTTCCGAGCCTTATTTGTGGAACTGTAGACATCCAAAGTCATGCAAACTTTCAAAACTCAAAAAAATCGATTTTAATGGATTTACTTTGAATTAAGATATCTCCGCAACCAGACCTCATAGAAAGTTCTAGTTTTCAGCTATGGATAGCTCTTGAAAAACTAACTAAGCGCTTTGCCAGCCTTATTTGCGGAACTGTAGGCATCCAAAGTCATACAAGCATTCATAATTCAAAAAAATAACTTTTAATGCAAATATCTCGAAAACTATACCTTATAAAAGGGTTTGCTTTGGATGTGCTGGTTGCATTTGACAAAACCTTTCTATATATGTACGTTTCAATGGGTTCCAGAGACTTTCGTAAAAAAATGCATTTTTAGTGATAAGGGGGTAGTCCATGCTTTTTTTCGAAAATCGATTGGAAAAAAAAAGTTGAGTTTTGAACGGAAATGCAAAGGCCTGACCGTTAGCTGTTCAACAATGCTAACCGCAACCTCTTACGATCCTTATTTTGGAAGTTATGGCCATATTAAGATTTTTAGTTTTTGGGTTGAAACAAGATGGATTAACTTTGAATCAAAATTTCTCTGCAACCAGAGCCCACACAATGCTCTAGTTTTCAGCAATGGATAGCTCTCTAAAAACTGATTAAGCGGTTCATAAACCGCAAGGCCTTCCGAGCCTTATTTGTGGAACTGTAGACATCCAAAGTCATGCAAACTTTCAAAACTCAAAAAAATCGATTTTAATGGATTTACTTTGAATTAAGATATCTCCGCAACCAGACCTCATAGAAAGTTCTAGTTTTCAGCTATGGATAGCTCTTGAAAAACAAACTAAGCGTTTTGCCAGCGAAAATGATGTCACAGCCTTATTTGCGGAACTGTAGGCATCCAAAGTCATACAAGCATTCATAACTCAAAAAAATAACTTTGAATGCAAATATCTCGAAAACTATACCTTATAAAAGGGTTTGCTTTGGATGTGCTGGTTGCATTTGACAAAACCTTTCTATATATTTACGTTTCAATGGCTTCCAGAGACTTTCGTAAAAAAATGCATTTTTAGTGATAAGGGGGTAGTCCATGCTTTTTTCGAAAATCGATTGGAAAAAAAAAAGTTAAGTGTTGAACTGAAATGCAAAGGCCTGACCGTTAGCTGTTCAAAAATGCTAACCGCAACCTCTTACGAGCCTTATTTTGGAAGTTATGGCCATATTAAGATTTTTAGTTTTTGGGTTGAAACAAGAAAGATTAACTTTGAATCAAAATTTCTCTGCAACCAGAGCCCACACAATGCTCTAGTTTTCAGCAGTGGATAGCTCTCTAAAAACTGATTAAGCGGTTCATAAACCGCAAGGCCTTCCGAGCCTTATTTGTGGAACTGTAGACATCCAAAGTCATGCAAACTTTCAAAACTCAAAAAAATCGATTTTAATGGATTTACTTTGAATTAAGATATCTCCGCAACCAGACCTCATAGAAAATTCTAGTTTTCAGCTATGGATAGCTCTTGAAAAACTAACTAAGCATTTTGCCAGCGAAAATGATGTCACAGCCTTATTTGCGGAACTGTAGGCATCCAAAGTCATACAAGCATTCATAACTCAAAAAAATAACTTTGAATGCAAATATCTCGAAAACTATACCTTATAAAAGGGTTTGCTTTGGATGTGCTGGTTGCATTTGACAAAACCTTTCTATATATGTACGTTTCAATGGCTTCCAGAGACTTTCGTAAAAAAATGCATTTTTAGTGATAAGGGGGTAGTCCATGCTTTTTTTCGAAAATCGATTGGAAAAAAAAAGTTGAGTTTTGAACGGAAATGCAAAGGCCTGACCGTTAGCTGTTCAACAATGCTAACCGCAACCTCTTGCGAGCCTTATTTTGGAAGTTATGGCCATATTAAGATTTTAAGTTTTTGGGTTGAAACGAGAAAGATTAACTTTGAATCAAAATTTCTCTGCAACCAGAGCCCACACAATGCTCTAGTTTTCAGCACTGGATAGCTCTCTAAAAACTGATTAAGCGGTTAATAAACCGCAAGGCCTTCCGAGCCTTATTTGTGGAACTGTAGACATCCAAAGTCATGCAAACTTTCAAAACTCAAAAAAATCGATTTTAATGGATTTACTTTGAATTAAGATATCTCCGCAACCAGACCTCATAGAAAGTTCTAGTTTTCAGCTATGGATAGCTCTTGAAAAACTAACTAAGCGCTTTGCCAGCAAAAATGATGTCACAGCCTTATTTGCGGAACTGTAGGCATCCAAAGTCATACAAGCATTCATAATTCAAAAAAATAACTTTTAATGCAAATATCTCGAAAACTATACCTTATAAAAGGGTTTGCTTTGGATGTGCTGGTTGCATTTGACAAAACCTTTCTATATATGTACGTTTCAATGGGTTCCAGAGACTTTCGTAAAAAAATGCATTTTTAGTGATAAGGGGGTAGTCCATGCTTTTTTTCGAAAATCGATTGGAAAAAAAAAGTTGAGTTTTGAACGGAAATGCAAAGGCCTGACCGTTAGCTGTTCAACAATGCTAACCGCAACCTCTTACGATCCTTATTTTGGAAGTTATGGCCATATTAAGATTTTTAGTTTTTGGGTTGAAACAAGATGGATTAACTTTGAATCAAAATTTCTCTGCAACCAGAGCCCACACAATGCTCTAGTTTTCAGCAATGGATAGCTCTCTAAAAACTGATTAAGCGGTTCATAAACCGCAAGGCCTTCCGAGCCTTATTTGTGGAACTGTAGACATCCAAAGTCATGCAAACTTTCAAAACTAATGGATTTACTTTGAATTAAGATATCTCCGCAACCAGACCTCATAGAAAGTTCTAGTTTTCAGCTATGGATAGCTCTTGAAAAACTAACTAAGCGCTTTGCCAGCGAAAATGATGTCACAGCCTTATTTGCGGAACTGTAGGCATCCAAAGCCATACAAGCATTCATAACTCAAAAAAATAACTTTGAATGCAAATATCTCGAAAACTATACCTTATAAAAGGGTTTGCTTTGGATGTGCTGGTTGCATTTGACAAAACCTTTCTATATATGTACGTTTCAATGGCTTCCAGAGACTTTCGTAAAAAATGCATTTTTAGTGATAAGGGGGTAGTCCATGCTTTTTTTTCGAAAATCGATTGGAAAAAAAAGTTGAGTTTTGAACGGATATGCAAAGGCCTGACTGTTAGCTGTTCAACAATGCTAACCGCAACCTCTTACGAGCCTTATTTTGGAAGTTATGGCCATATTAAGATTTTAAGTTTTTGGGTTGAAACAAGAAGGATTAACTTTGAATCAAAATTTCTCTGCAACCAGAGCCCACACAATGCTCTAGTTTTCAGCAATGGATAGCTCTCTAAAAACTGATTAAGCGGCTAATAAACCGCAAGGCCTTCCGAGCCTTATTTGTGGAACTGTAGACATCCAAAGTCATGCAAACTTTCAAAACTCAAAAAAATCGATTTTAATGGATTTACTTTGAATTAAGATATCTCCGCAACCAGACCTCATAGAAAGTTCTAGTTTTCAGCTATGGATAGCTGTTGAAAAACTAACTAAGCGCTTTGCCAGCGAAAATGATGTCACAGCCTTATTTGCGGAACTGTAGGCATCCAAAGTCATACAAGCATTCATAACTCAAAAAAATAACTTTGAATGCAAATATCTCGAAAACTATACCTTATAAAAGGGTTTGCTTTGGATGTGCTGGTTGCATTTGACAAAACCTTTCTATATATGTACGTTTCAATGGGTTCCAGAGACTTTCGTAAAAAAATGCATTTTTAGTGATAAGGGGGTAGTCCGTGCTTTTTTTCGAAAATCGATTGGAAAAAAAAAGTTGAGTTTTGAACGGAAATGCAAAGGCCTGACCGTTAGCTGTTCAACAATGCTAACCGCAACCTCTTACGAGCCTTATTTTGGAAGTTATGGCCATATTAAGATTTTTAGTTTTTGGGTTGAAACAAGAAAGATTAACTTTGAATCAAAATTTCTCTGCAACCAGAGCCCACACAATGCTCTAGTTTTCAGCAATGGATAGCTCTCTAAAAACTGATTAAGCGGCTAATAAACCGCAAGGCCTCCCGAGCCTAATTTGTGGAACTGTAGACATCCAAAGTCATGCAAACTTTCAAAACTCAAAAAAATGGATTTTAATGGATTTACTTTGAATTAAGATATCTCCGCAACCAGACCTCATAGAAAGTTCTAGTTTTCAGCTATGGATAGCTCTTGAAAAACAAACTAAATGCTTTGCCAGCGAAAATGATGTCACAGCCTTATTTGCGGAACTGTAGGCATCCAAAGCCATACAAGCATTCATAACTCAAAAAAATAACTTTGAATGCAAATATCTCGAAAACTATACCTTATAAAAGGGTTTGCTTTGGATGTGCTGGTTGCATTTGACAAAACCTTTCTATATATGTACGTTTCAATGGCTTCCAGAGACTTTCGTAAAAAAATGCATTTTTAGTGATAAGGGGGTAGTCCATGCTTTTTTTCGAAAATCGATTGGAAAAAAAAAAGTTGAGTTTTGAACGGAAATGCAAAGGCCTGACCGTTAGCTGTTCAACAATGCTAACCGCAACCTCTTACGAGCCTTATTTTGGAAGTTATGGCCATATTAAGATTTTTAGTTTTTGGGTTGAAACAAGAAAGATTAACTTTGAATCAAAATTTCTCTGCAACCAGAGCCCACACAATGCTCTAGTTTTCAGCAATGGATAGCTCTCTAAAAACTGATTAAGCGGCTAATAAACCGCAAGGCCTCCCGAGCCTAATTTGTGGAACTGTAGACATCCAAAGTCATGCAAACTTTCAAAACTCAAAAAAATGGATTTTAATGGATTTACTTTGAATTAAGATATCTCCGCAACCAGACCTCATAGAAAGTTCTAGTTTTCAGCTATGGATAGCTCTTGAAAAACTAACTAAGCGCTTTGCCAGCGAAAATGATGTCACAGCCTTATTTGCGGAACTGTAGGCATCCAAAGCCATACAAGCATTCATAACTCAAAAAAATAACTTTGAATGCAAATATCTCGAAAACTATACCTTATAAAAGGGTTTGCTTTGGATGTGCTGGTTGCATTTGACAAAACCTTTCTATATATGTACGTTTCAATGGCTTCCAGAGACTTTCGTAAAAAAATGCATTTTTAGTGATAAGGGGGTAGTCCATGCTTTTTTTCGAAAATCGATTGGACAAAAAAAAGTTGAGTTTTGAACGGAAATGCAAAGGCCTGACCGTTAGCTGTTCAACAATGCTAACCGCAACCTCTTACGAGCCTTATTTTGGAAGTTATGGCCATATTAAGATTTTTAGTTTTTGGGTTGAAACAAGAAGGATTAACTTTGAATCAAAATTTCTCTGCAACCAGAGCCCACACAATGCTCTAGTTTTCAGCAATGGATAGCTCTCTAAAAACTGATTAAGCGGTTAATAAACCGCAAGGCCTTCCGAGCCTTATTTGTGGAACTGTAGACATCCAAAGTCATGCAAACTTTCAAAACTCAAAAAAATCGATTTTAATGGATTTACTTTGAATTAAGATATCTCCGCAACCAGACCTCATAGAAAGTTCTAGTTTTCAGCTATGGATAGCTCTTGAAAAACTAACTATGCGTTTTGCCAGCGAAAATGATGTCACAGCCTTATTTGCGGAACTGTAGGCATCCAAAGTCATACAAGCATTCATAACTCAAAAAAATAACTTTGAATGCAAATATCTCGGAAACTATACCTTATAAAAGGGTTTGCTTTGGATGTGCTGGTTGCATTTGACAAAACCTTTCTATATATGTACGTTTCAATGGCTTCCAGAGACTTTCGTAAAAAAATGCATTTTTAGTGATAAGGGGGTAGTCCATGCTTTTTTTCGAAAATCGATTGGAAAAAAAAAAGTTGAGTTTTGAACGGAAATGCAAAGGCCTGACCGTTAGCTGTTCAACAATGCTAACCGCAACCTCTTACGAGCCTTATTTTGGAAGTTATGGCCATATTAAGATTTTTAGTTTTTGGGTTGAAACAAGAAAGATTAACTTTGAATCAAAATTTCTCTGCAACCAGAGCCCACACAATGCTCTAGTTTTCAGTAATGGATAGCTCTCTAAAAACTGATTAAGCGGTTAATAAACCGCAAGGCCTTCCGAGCCTTATTTGTGGAACTGTAGACATCCAAAGTCATGCAAACTTTCAAAACTCAAAAAAATGGATTTTAATGGATTTAATTTGAATTAAGATATCTCCGCAACCAGACCTCATAGAAAGTTCTAGTTTTCAGCTATGGATAGCTCTTGAAAAACTAACTAAGCGTTTTGCCAGCGAAAATGATGTCACAGCCTTATTTGCGGAACTGTAGGCATCCAAAGCCATACAAGCATTCATAACTCAAAAAAATAACTTTGAATGCAAATATCTCGAAAACTATACCTTATAAAAGGGTTTGCTTTGGATGTGCTGGTTGCATTTGACAAAACCTTTCTATATATGTACGTTTCAATGGCTTCCAGAGACTTTCGTAAAAAAATGCATTTTTAGTGATAAGGGGGTAGTCCATGCTTTTTTTCGAAAATCGATTGGAAAAAAAAAGTTGAGTTTTGAACGGAAATGCAAAGGCCTGACCGTTAGCTGTTCAACAATGCTAACCGCAACCTCTTACGAGCCTTATTTTGGAAGTTATGGCCATATTAAGATTTTTAGTTTTTGGGTTGAAACAAGAAGGATTAACTTTGAATCAAAATTTCTCTGCAACCAGAGCCCACACAATGCTCTAGTTTTCAGCAATGGATAGCTCTCTAAAAACTGATTAAGCGGTTAATAAACCGCAAGGCCTTCCGAGCCTTATTTGTGGAACTGTAGACATCCAAAGTCATGCAAACTTTCAAAACTCAAAAAAATCGATTTTAATGGATTTACTTTGAATTAAGATATCTCCGCAACCAGACCTCATAGAAAGTTCTAGTTTTCAGCTATGGATAGCTCTTGAAAAACTAACTATGCGTTTTGCCAGCGAAAATGATGTCACAGCCTTATTTGCGGAACTGTAGGCATCCAAAGTCATACAAGCATTCATAACTCAAAAAAATAACTTTGAATGCAAATATCTCGGAAACTATACCTTATAAAAGGGTTTGCTTTGGATGTGCTGGTTGCATTTGACAAAACCTTTCTATATATGTACGTTTCAATGGCTTCCAGAGACTTTCGTAAAAAAATGCATTTTTAGTGATAAGGGGGTAGTCCATGGTTTTTTTCGAAAATCGATTGGAAAAAAAAAAGTTGAGTTTTGAACGGAAATGCAAAGGCCTGACCGTTAGCTGTTCAACAATGCTAACCGCAACCTCTTACGAGCCTTATTTTGGAAGTTATGGCCATATTAAGATTTTTAGTTTTTGGGTTGAAACAAGAAAGATTAACTTTGAATCAAAATTTCTCTGCAACCAGAGCCCACACAATGCTCTAGTTTTCAGCAATGGATAGCTCTCCAAAAACTGATTAAGCGGTTAATAAACCGCAAGGCCTTCCGAGCCTTATTTGTGGAACTGTAGACATCCAAAGTCATGCAAACTTTCAAATCTCAAACAAATCGATTTTAATGGATTTACTTTGAATTAAGATATCTCCGCAACCAGACCTCATAGAAAGTTCTAGTTTTCAGCTATGGATAGCTCTTGAAAAACTAATTAAGCGTTTTGCCAGCGAAAATGATGTCACAGCCTTATTTGCGGAACTGTAGGCATCCAAAGTCATACAAGCATTCATAACTGAAAAAAATAACTTTGAATGCAAATATCTCGAAAACTATACCTTATAAAAGGGTTTGCTTTGGATGTGCTGGTTGCATTTGACAAAACCTTTCTATATATGTACGTTTCAATGGCTTCCAGAGACTTTCGTAAAAAAATGCATTTTTAGTGATAAGGGGGTAGTCCATGCTTTTTTTCGAAAATCGATTGGAAAAAAAAAAGTTGAGTTTTGAACGGAAATGCAAAGGCCTGACCGTTAGCTGTTCAACAATGCTAACCGCAACCTCTTACGAGCCTTATCTGCAACCAGAGCCCACACAATGCTCTAGTTTTCAGCAATGGATAGCTCTCCAAAAACTGATTAAGCGGTTAATAAACCGCAAGGCCTTCCGAGCCTTATTTGTGGAACTGTAGACATCCAAAGTCATGCAAACTTTCAAATCTCAAACAAATCGATTTTAATGGATTTACTTTGAATTAAGATATCTCCGCAACCAGACCTCATAGAAAGTTCTAGTTTTCAGCTATGGATAGCTCTTGAAAAACTAATTAAGCGTTTTGCCAGCGAAAATGATGTCACAGCCTTATTTGCGGAACTGTAGGCATCCAAAGTCATACAAGCATTCATAACTGAAAAAAATAACTTTGAATGCAAATATCTCGAAAACTATACCTTATAAAAGGGTTTGCTTTGGATGTGCTGGTTGCATTTGACAAAACCTTTCTATATATGTACGTTTCAATGGCTTCCAGAGACTTTCGTAAAAAAATGCATTTTTAGTGATAAGGGGGTAGTCCATGCTTTTTTTCGAAAATCGATTGGAAAAAAAAAGTTGAGTTTTGAACGGAAATGCAAAGGCCTGACCGTTAGCTGTTCAATAATGCTAACCGCAACCTCTTACGAGCCTTATTTTGGAAGTTATGGCCATATTAAGATTTTTAGTTTTTGGGTTGAAACAAGAAAGATTAACTTTGAATCAAAATTTCTCTGCAACCAGAGCCCACACAATGCTCTAGTTTTCAGCAATGGATAGCTCTCTAAAAGCTGATTAAGCGGTTAATAAACCGCAAGGCCTTCCGAGCCTTATTTGTGGAACTGTAGACATCCAAAGTCATGCAAACTTTCAAAACTCAAAAAAATCGATTTTAATGGATTTACTTTGAATTAAGATATCTCCGCAACCAGACCTCATAGAAAGTTCTAGTTTTCAGCTATGGATAGCTCTTGAAAAACTAACTAAGCGTTTTGCCAGCGAAAATGATGTCACAGCCTTATTTGCGGAACTGTAGGCATCCAAAGTCATACAAGCATTCATAACTCAAAAAAATAACTTTGAATGCAAATATCTCGAAAACTATACCTTATAAAAGGGTTTGCTTTGGATGTGCTGGTTGCATTTGACAAAACCTTTCTATATATGTACGTTTCAATGGCTTCCAGAGACTTTCTTAAAAAATGCATTTTTAGTGATAAGGGGGTAGTCCGTGCTTTTTTTCGAAAATCGATTGGAAGAAAAAAGTTGAGTTTTGAACGGAAATGCAAAGGCCTGACCGTTAGCTGTTCAACAATGCTAACCGCAACCTCTTACGAGCCTTATTTTGGCAGTTATGGCCATATTAAGATTTTTAGTTTTTGGGTTGAAACAAGAAAGATTAACTTTGAATCAAAATTTCTCTGCAACCAGAGCCCACACAATGCTCTAGTTTTCAGCAATGGATAGCTCTCTAAAAGCTGATTAAGCGGTTAATAAACCGCAAGGCCTTCCGAGCCTTATTTGTGGAACTGTAGACATCCAAAGTCATGCAAACTTTCAAAACTCAAAAAAATCGATTTTAATGGATTTACTTTGAATTAAGATATCTCCGCAACCAGACCTCATAGAAAGTTCTAGTTTTCAGCTATGGATAGCTCTTGAAAAACTAACTAAGCGCTTTGCCAGCGAAAATGATGTCACAGCCTTATTTGCGGAACTGTAGGCATCCAAAGCCATACAAGCATTCATAACTCAAAAAAATAAATTTGAATGCAAATATCTCGAAAACTATACCTTATAAAAGGGTTTGCTTTGGATGTGCTGGTTGCATTTGACAAAACCTTTCTATATATGTACGTTTCAATGGCTTCCAGAGACTTTCTTAAAAAATGCATTTTTAGTGATAAGGGGGTAGTCCGTGCTTTTTTTCGAAAATCGATTGGAAGAAAAAAGTTGAGTTTTGAACGGAAATGCAAAGGCCTGACCGTTAGCTGTTCAACAATGCTAACCGCAACCTCTTACGAGCCTTATTTTGGCAGTTATGGCCATATTAAGATTTTTAGTTTTTGGGTTGAAACAAGAAAGATTAACTTTGAATCAAAATTTCTCTGCAACCAGAGCCCACACAATGCTCTAGTTTTCAGCAATGGATAGCTCTCTAAAAGCTGATTAAGCGGTTAATAAACCGCAAGGCCTTCCGAGCCTTATTTGTGGAACTGTAGACATCCAAAGTCATGCAAACTTTCAAAACTCAAAAAAATCGATTTTAATGGATTTACTTTGAATTAAGATATCTCCGCAACCAGACCTCATAGAAAGTTCTAGTTTTCAGCTATGGATAGCTCTTGAAAAACTAACTCAGCGCTTTGCCAGCGAAAATGATGTCACAGCCTTATTTGCGGAACTGTAGGCATCCAAAGCCATACAAGCATTCATAACTCAAAAAAATAACTTTGAATGCAAATATCTCGAAAACTATACCTTATAAAAGGGTTTGCTTTGGATGTGCTGGTTGCATTTGACAAAACCTTTCTATATATGTACGTTTCAATGGCTTCCAGAGACTTTCTTAAAAAAATGCATTTTTAGTGATAAGGGGGTAGTCCGTGCTTTTTTTCGAAAATCGATTGGAAAAAAAAAGTTGAGTTTTGAACGGAAATGCAAAGGCCTGACCGTTAGCTGTTCAACAATGCTAACCGCAACCTCTTACGAGCCTTATTTTGGAAGTTATGGCCATATTAAGATTTTTAGTTTTTGGGTTGAAACAAGAAAGATTAACTTTGAATCAAAATTTCTTTGCAACCAGAGCCCACACAATGCTCTAGTTTTCAGCAATGGATAGCTCTCTAAAAACTGATTAAGCGGCTAATAAACCGCAAGGCCTTCCGAGCCTTATTTGTGGAACTGTAGACATCCAAAGTCATGCAAACTTTCAAAACTCAAAAAAATCGATTTTAATGGATTTACTTTGAATTAAGATATCTCCGCAACCAGACCTCATAGAAAGTTCTAGTTTTCAGCTATGGATAGCTCTTGAAAAACTAACAAAGCGCTTTGCCAGCGAAAATGATGTCACAGCCTTATTTGCGGAACTGTAGGCATCCAAAGCCATACAAGCATTCATAACTCAAAAAAATAACTTTGAATGCAAATATCTCGAAAACTATACCTTATAAAAGGGTTTGCTTTGGATGTGCTGGTTGCATTTGACAAAACCTTTCTATATATGTACGTTTCAATGGCTTCCAGAGACTTTCGTAAAAAAATGCATTTTTAGTGATAAGGGGGTAGTCCATGCTTTTTTTCGAAAATCGATTGGAAAAAAAAAGTTGAGTTTTGAACGGAAATGCAAAGACCTGACCGTTAGCTGTTCAACAATGCTAACCACAACCTCTTACGAGCCTTATTTTGGAAGTTATGGCCATATTAAGATTTTTAGTTTTTGGGTTGAAACAAGAAAGATTAACTTTGAATCAAAATTTCTCTGCAACCAGAGCCCACACAATGCTCTAGTTTTCAGCAATGGATAGCTCTCTAAAAGCTGATTAAGCGGTTGATAAACCGCAAGGCCTTCCGAGCCTTATTTGTGGAACTGTAGACATCCAAAGTCATGCAAACTTTCAAAACTCAAAAAAATCGATTTTAATGGATTTACTTTGAATTAAGATATCTCCGCAACCAGACCTCATAGAAAGTTCTAGTTTTCAGCTATGGATAGCTCTTGAAAAACTAACTAAGCGCTTTGCCAGCGAAAATGATGCCACAGCCTTATTTGCGGAACTGTAGGCATCCAAAGTCATACAAGCATTCATAACTCAAAAAAATAACTTTGAATGCAAATATCTCGAAAACTATACCTTATAAAAGGGTTTGCTTTGGATGTGCTGGTTGCATTTGACAAAACCTTTCTATATATGTACGTTTCAATGGCTTCCAGAGACTTTCGTAAAAAAATGCATTTTTAGTGATAAGGGGGTAGTCCATGCTTTTTTTCGAAAATCGATTGGAAAAAAAAAGTTGAGTTTTGAACGGAAATGCAAAGGCCTGACCGTTAGCTGTTCAACAATGCTAACCGCAACCTCTTACGAGCCTTATTTTGGAAGTTATGGCCATATTAAGATTTTTAGTTTTTGGGTTGAAACAAGAAAGATTAACTTTGAATCAAAATTTCTCTGCAACCAGAGCATGCTCTAGTTTTCAGCAATGGATAGCTCTCTAAAAACTGATTAAGCGGTTGATAAACCTCAAGGCCTTCCGAGCCTTATTTGTGGAACTGTAGACATCCAAAGTCATGCAAACTTTCAAAACTCAAAAAAGTCGATTTTAATGGATTTACTTTGAATTAAGATATCTCCGCAACCAGACCTCATAGAAAGTTCTAGTTTTCAGCTATGGATAGCTCTTGAAAAACTTACTAAACGCTTTGCCAGCGAAAATGATGTCACTGCCTTATTTGCGGAAGTGTAGGCATCCAAAGTCATACAAGCATTCATAACTCAAAAAAATAACTTTGAATGCAAATATCTCGAAAACTATACCTTATAAAAGGGTTTGCTTTGGATGTGCTGGTTGCATTTGACAAAACCTTTCTATATATGTACGTTTCAATGGCTTCCAGAGACTTTCGTAAAAAAAATGCATTTTTAGTGATAAGGGGGTAGTCCATGCTTTTTTTCGAAAATCGATTGGAAAAAAAAAGTTGAGTTTTGAACGGAAATGCAAAGGCCTGACCGTTAGCTGTTCAACAATGCTAACCGCAACCTCTTACGAGCCTTATTTTGGAAGTTATGGCCATATTAAGATTTTTAGTTTTTGGGTTGAAACAAGAAAGATTAACTTTGAATCAAAATTTCTCTGCAACCAGAGCCCACACAATGCTCTAGTTTTCAGCAATGCATAGCTCTCTAAAAACTGATTAAGCGGTTGATAAACCTCAAGGCCTTCCGAGCCTTATTTGTGGAACTGTAGACATCCAAAGTCATGCAAACTTTCAAAACTCAAAAAAGTCGATTTTAATGGATTTACTTTGAATTAAGATATCTCCGCAACCAGACCTCATAGAAAGTTCTAGTTTTCAGCTATGGATAGCTCTTGAAAAACTAGCTAAGCGTTTTGCCAGCGAAAATGATGTCACAGCCTTATTTGCGGAACTGTAGGCATCCAAAGTCATACAAGCATTCATAACTCAAAAAAATAACTTTGAATGCAAATATCTCGAAAACTATACCTTATAAAAGGGTTTGCTTTGGATGTGCTGGTTGCATTTGACAAAACCTTTCTATATATGTTTCAATGGCTTCCAGAGACTTTCGTAAAAAAATGCATTTTTAGTGATAAGGGGGTAGTCCATGCTTTTTTTCGAAAATCGATTGGAAAAAAAAAGTTGAGTTTTGAACGGAAATGCAAAGGCCTGACCGTTAGCTGTTCAACAATGCTAACCGCAACCTCTTACGAGCTTTATTTTGGAAGTTATGGCCATATTAAGATTTTTAGTTTTTGGGTTGAAACAAGAAAGATTAACTTTGAATCAAAATTTCTCTGCAACCAGAGCCCACACAATGCTCTAGTTTTCAGCAATGGATAGCTCTCTAAAAACTGATTAAGCGGCTAATAAACCGCAAGGCCTTCCGAGCCTTATTTGTGGAACTGTAGACATCCAAAGTCATGCAAACTTTCAAAACTCAAAAAAATCGATTTTAATGGATTTACTTTGAATTAAGATATCTCCGCAACCAGACCTCATAGAAAGTTCTAGTTTTCAGCTATGGATAGCTCTTGAAAAACTAACTAAGCGCTTTGCCAGCGAAAATGATGCCACAGCCTTATTTGCGGAACTGTAGGCATCCAAAGTCATACAAGCATTCATAACTCAAAAAAATAACTTTGAATGCAAATATCTCGAAAACTATACCTTATAAAAGGGTTTGCTTTGGATGTGCTGGTTGCATTTGACAAAACCTTTCTATATATGTACGTTTCAATGGCTTCCAGAGACTTTCGTAAAAAAATGCATTTTTAGTGATAAGGGGGTAGTCCATGCTTTTTTTCGAAAATCGATTGGAAAAAAAAAGTTGAGTTTTGAACGGAAATGCAAAGGCCTGACCGTTAGCTGTTCAACAATGCTAACCGCAACCTCTTACGAGCCTTATTTTGGAAGTTATGGCCATATTAAGATTTTTAGTTTTTGGGTTGAAACAAGAAAGATTAACTTTGAATCAAAATTTCTCTGCAACCAGAGCATGCTCTAGTTTTCAGCAATGGATAGCTCTCTAAAAACTGATTAAGCGGTTGATAAACCTCAAGGCCTTCCGAGCCTTATTTGTGGAACTGTAGACATCCAAAGTCATGCAAACTTTCAAAACTCAAAAAAGTCGATTTTAATGGATTTACTTTGAATTAAGATATCTCCGCAACCAGACCTCATAGAAAGTTCTAGTTTTCAGCTATGGATAGCTCTTGAAAAACTTACTAAACGCTTTGCCAGCGAAAATGATGTCACTGCCTTATTTGCGGAAGTGTAGGCATCCAAAGTCATACAAGCATTCATAACTCAAAAAAATAACTTTGAATGCAAATATCTCGAAAACTATACCTTATAAAAGGGTTTGCTTTGGATGTGCTGGTTGCATTTGACAAAACCTTTCTATATATGTACGTTTCAATGGCTTCCAGAGACTTTCGTAAAAAAAATGCATTTTTAGTGATAAGGGGGTAGTCCATGCTTTTTTTCGAAAATCGATTGGAAAAAAAAAGTTGAGTTTTGAACGGAAATGCAAAGGCCTGACCGTTAGCTGTTCAACAATGCTAACCGCAACCTCTTACGAGCCTTATTTTGGAAGTTATGGCCATATTAAGATTTTTAGTTTTTGGGTTGAAACAAGAAAGATTAACTTTGAATCAAAATTTCTCTGCAACCAGAGCCCACACAATGCTCTAGTTTTCAGCAATGCATAGCTCTCTAAAAACTGATTAAGCGGTTGATAAACCTCAAGGCCTTCCGAGCCTTATTTGTGGAACTGTAGACATCCAAAGTCATGCAAACTTTCAAAACTCAAAAAAGTCGATTTTAATGGATTTACTTTGAATTAAGATATCTCCGCAACCAGACCTCATAGAAAGTTCTAGTTTTCAGCTATGGATAGCTCTTGAAAAACTAGCTAAGCGTTTTGCCAGCGAAAATGATGTCACAGCCTTATTTGCGGAACTGTAGGCATCCAAAGTCATACAAGCATTCATAACTCAAAAAAATAACTTTGAATGCAAATATCTCGAAAACTATACCTTATAAAAGGGTTTGCTTTGGATGTGCTGGTTGCATTTGACAAAACCTTTCTATATATGTTTCAATGGCTTCCAGAGACTTTCGTAAAAAAATGCATTTTTAGTGATAAGGGGGTAGTCCATGCTTTTTTTCGAAAATCGATTGGAAAAAAAAAGTTGAGTTTTGAACGGAAATGCAAAGGCCTGACCGTTAGCTGTTCAACAATGCTAACCGCAACCTCTTACGAGCTTTATTTTGGAAGTTATGGCCATATTAAGATTTTTAGTTTTTGGGTTGAAACAAGAAAGATTAACTTTGAATCAAAATTTCTCTGCAACCAGAGCCCACACAATGCTCTAGTTTTCAGCAATGGATAGCTCTCTAAAAACTGATTAAGCGGCTAATAAACCGCAAGGCCTTCCGAGCCTTATTTGTGGAACTGTAGACATCCAAAGTCATGCAAACTTTCAAAACTCAAAAAAATCGATTTTAATGGATTTACTTTGAATTAAGATATCTCCGCAACCAGACCTCATAGAAAGTTCTAGTTTTCAGCTATGGATAGCTCTTGAAAAACTAACTAAGCGCTTTGCCAGCGAAAATGATGCCACAGCCTTATTTGCGGAACTGTAGGCATCCAAAGTCATACAAGCATTCATAACTCAAAAAAATAACTTTGAATGCAAATATCTCGAAAACTATACCTTATAAAAGGGTTTGCTTTGGATGTGCTGGTTGCATTTGACAAAACCTTTCTATATATGTACGTTTCAATGGCTTCCAGAGACTTTCGTAAAAAAATGCATTTTTAGTGATAAGGGGGTAGTCCATGCTTTTTTTCGAAAATCGATTGGAAAAAAAAAGTTGAGTTTTGAACGGAAATGCAAAGGCCTGACCGTTAGCTGTTCAACAATGCTAACCGCAACCTCTTACGAGCCTTATTTTGGAAGTTATGGCCATATTAAGATTTTTAGTTTTTGGGTTGAAACAAGAAAGATTAACTTTGAATCAAAACTTCTCTGCAACCAGAGCATGCTCTAGTTTTCAGCAATGGATAGCTCTCTAAAAACTGATTAAGCGGTTGATAAACCTCAAGGCCTTCCGAGCCTTATTTGTGGAACTGTAGACATCCAAAGTCATGCAAACTTTCAAAACTCAAAAAAGTCGATTTTAATGGATTTACTTTGAATTAAGATATCTCCGCAACCAGACCTCATAGAAAGTTCTAGTTTTCAGCTATGGATAGCTCTTGAAAAACTTACTAAACGCTTTGCCAGCGAAAATGATGTCACTGCCTTATTTGCGGAAGTGTAGGCATCCAAAGTCATACAAGCATTCATAACTCAAAAAAATAACTTTGAATGCAAATATCTCGAAAACTATACCTTATAAAAGGGTTTGCTTTGGATGTGCTGGTTGCATTTGACAAAACCTTTCTATATATGTACGTTTCAATGGCTTCCAGAGACTTTCGTAAAAAAAATGCATTTTTAGTGATAAGGGGGTAGTCCATGCTTTTTTTCGAAAATCGATTGGAAAAAAAAAGTTGAGTTTTGAACGGAAATGCAAAGGCCTGACCGTTAGCTGTTCAACAATGCTAACCGCAACCTCTTACGAGCCTTATTTTGGAAGTTATGGCCATATTAAGATTTTTAGTTTTTGGGTTGAAACAAGAAAGATTAACTTTGAATCAAAATTTCTCTGCAACCAGAGCCCACACAATGCTCTAGTTTTCAGCAATGCATAGCTCTCTAAAAACTGATTAAGCGGTTGATAAACCTCAAGGCCTTCCGAGCCTTATTTGTGGAACTGTAGACATCCAAAGTCATGCAAACTTTCAAAACTCAAAAAAGTCGATTTTAATGGATTTACTTTGAATTAAGATATCTCCGCAACCAGACCTCATAGAAAGTTCTAGTTTTCAGCTATGGATAGCTCTTGAAAAACTAGCTAAGCGTTTTGCCAGCGAAAATGATGTCACAGCCTTATTTGCGGAAGTGTAGGCATCCAAAGTCATACAAGCATTCATAACTCAAAAAAATAACTTTGAATGCAAATATCTCGAAAACTATACCTTATAAAAGGGTTTGCTTTGGATGTGCTGGTTGCATTTGACAAAACCTTTCTATATATGTACGTTTCAATGGCTTCCAGAGACTTTCGTAAAAAAAATGCATTTTTAGTGATAAGGGGGTAGTCCATGCTTTTTTTCGAAAATCGATTGGAAAAAAAAAGTTGAGTTTTGAACGGAAATGCAAAGGCCTGACCGTTAGCTGTTCAACAATGCTAACCGCAACCTCTTACGAGCCTTATTTTGGAAGTTATGGCCATATTAAGATTTTTAGTTTTTGGGTTGAAACAAGAAAGATTAACTTTGAATCAAAATTTCTCTGCAACCAGAGCCCACACAATGCTCTAGTTTTCAGCAATGCATAGCTCTCTAAAAACTGATTAAGCGGTTGATAAACCTCAAGGCCTTCCGAGCCTTATTTGTGGAACTGTAGACATCCAAAGTCATGCAAACTTTCAAAACTCAAAAAAGTCGATTTTAATGGATTTACTTTGAATTAAGATATCTCCGCAACCAGACCTCATAGAAAGTTCTAGTTTTCAGCTATGGATAGCTCTTGAAAAACTAGCTAAGCGTTTTGCCAGCGAAAATGATGTCACAGCCTTATTTGCGGAACTGTAGGCATCCAAAGTCATACAAGCATTCATAACTCAAAAAAATAACTTTGAATGCAAATATCTCGAAAACTATACCTTATAAAAGGGTTTGCTTTGGATGTGCTGGTTGCATTTGACAAAACCTTTCTATATATGTACGTTTCAATGGCTTCCAGAGACTTTCGTAAAAAAATGCATTTTTAGTGATAAGGGGGTAGTCCATGCTTTTTTTCGAAAATCGATTGGAAAAAAAAAGTTGAGTTTTGAACGGAAATGCAAAGGCCTGACCGTTAGCTGTTCAACAATGCTAACCGCAACCTCTTACGAGCCTTATTTTGGAAGTTATGGCCATATTAAGATTTTTAGTTTTTGGGTTGAAACAAGAAAGATTAACTTTGAATCAAAATTTCTCTGCAACCAGAGCATGCTCTAGTTTTCAGCAATGGATAGCTCTCTAAAAACTGATTAAGCGGTTGATAAACCTCAAGGCCTTCCGAGCCTTATTTGTGGAACTGTAGACATCCAAAGTCATGCAAACTTTCAAAACTCAAAAAAGTCGATTTTAATGGATTTACTTTGAATTAAGATATCTCCGCAACCAGACCTCATAGAAAGTTCTAGTTTTCAGCTATGGATAGCTCTTGAAAAACTTACTAAACGCTTTGCCAGCGAAAATGATGTCACTGCCTTATTTGCGGAAGTGTAGGCATCCAAAGTCATACAAGCATTCATAACTCAAAAAAATAACTTTGAATGCAAATATCTCGAAAACTATACCTTATAAAAGGGTTTGCTTTGGATGTGCTGGTTGCATTTGACAAAACCTTTCTATATATGTACGTTTCAATGGCTTCCAGAGACTTTCGTAAAAAAAATGCATTTTTAGTGATAAGGGGGTAGTCCATGCTTTTTTTCGAAAATCGATTGGAAAAAAAAAGTTGAGTTTTGAACGGAAATGCAAAGGCCTGACCGTTAGCTGTTCAACAATGCTAACCGCAACCTCTTACGAGCCTTATTTTGGAAGTTATGGCCATATTAAGATTTTTAGTTTTTGGGTTGAAACAAGAAAGATTAACTTTGAATCAAAATTTCTCTGCAACCAGAGCCCACACAATGCTCTAGTTTTCAGCAATGCATAGCTCTCTAAAAACTGATTAAGCGGTTGATAAACCTCAAGGCCTTCCGAGCCTTATTTGTGGAACTGTAGACATCCAAAGTCATGCAAACTTTCAAAACTCAAAAAAGTCGATTTTAATGGATTTACTTTGAATTAAGATATCTCCGCAACCAGACCTCATAGAAAGTTCTAGTTTTCAGCTATGGATAGCTCTTGAAAAACTAGCTAAGCGTTTTGCCAGCGAAAATGATGTCACAGCCTTATTTGCGGAACTGTAGGCATCCAAAGTCATACAAGCATTCATAACTCAAAAAAATAACTTTGAATGCAAATATCTCGAAAACTATACCTTATAAAAGGGTTTGCTTTGGATGTGCTGGTTGCATTTGACAAAACCTTTCTATATATGTTTCAATGGCTTCCAGAGACTTTCGTAAAAAAATGCATTTTTAGTGATAAGGGGGTAGTCCATGCTTTTTTTCGAAAATCGATTGGAAAAAAAAAGTTGAGTTTTGAACGGAAATGCAAAGGCCTGACCGTTAGCTGTTCAACAATGCTAACCGCAACCTCTTACGAGCTTTATTTTGGAAGTTATGGCCATATTAAGATTTTTAGTTTTTGGGTTGAAACAAGAAAGATTAACTTTGAATCAAAATTTCTCTGCAACCAGAGCCCACACAATGCTCTAGTTTTCAGCAATGGATAGCTCTCTAAAAACTGATTAAGCGGCTAATAAACCGCAAGGCCTTCCGAGCCTTATTTGTGGAACTGTAGACATCCAAAGTCATGCAAACTTTCAAAACTCAAAAAAATCGATTTTAATGGATTTACTTTGAATTAAGATATCTCCGCAACCAGACCTCATAGAAAGTTCTAGTTTTCAGCTATGGATAGCTCTTGAAAAACTAACTAAGCGCTTTGCCAGCGAAAATGATGCCACAGCCTTATTTGCGGAACTGTAGGCATCCAAAGTCATACAAGCATTCATAACTCAAAAAAATAACTTTGAATGCAAATATCTCGAAAACTATACCTTATAAAAGGGTTTGCTTTGGATGTGCTGGTTGCATTTGACAAAACCTTTCTATATATGTACGTTTCAATGGCTTCCAGAGACTTTCGTAAAAAAATGCATTTTTAGTGATAAGGGGGTAGTCCATGCTTTTTTTCGAAAATCGATTGGAAAAAAAAAGTTGAGTTTTGAACGGAAATGCAAAGGCCTGACCGTTAGCTGTTCAACAATGCTAACCGCAACCTCTTACGAGCCTTATTTTGGAAGTTATGGCCATATTAAGATTTTTAGTTTTTGGGTTGAAACAAGAAAGATTAACTTTGAATCAAAATTTCTCTGCAACCAGAGCATGCTCTAGTTTTCAGCAATGGAAAGCTCTCTAAAAACTGATTAAGCGGTTGATAAACCTCAAGGCCTTCCGAGCCTTATTTGTGGAACTGTAGACATCCAAAGTCATGCAAACTTTCAAAACTCAAAAAAGTCGATTTTAATGGATTTACTTTGAATTAAGATATCTCCGCAACCAGACCTCATAGAAAGTTCTAGTTTTCAGCTATGGATAGCTCTTGAAAAACTTACTAAACGCTTTGCCAGCGAAAATGATGTCACTGCCTTATTTGCGGAAGTGTAGGCATCCAAAGTCATACAAGCATTCATAACTCAAAAAAATAACTTTGAATGCAAATATCTCGAAAACTATACCTTATAAAAGGGTTTGCTTTGGATGTGCTGGTTGCATTTGACAAAACCTTTCTATATATGTACGTTTCAATGGCTTCCAGAGACTTTCGTAAAAAAAATGCATTTTTAGTGATAAGGGGGTAGTCCATGCTTTTTTTCGAAAATCGATTGGAAAAAAAAAGTTGAGTTTTGAACGGAAATGCAAAGGCCTGACCGTTAGCTGTTCAACAATGCTAACCGCAACCTCTTACGAGCCTTATTTTGGAAGTTATGGCCATATTAAGATTTTTAGTTTTTGGGTTGAAACAAGAAAGATTAACTTTGAATCAAAATTTCTCTGCAACCAGAGCCCACACAATGCTCTAGTTTTCAGCAATGCATAGCTCTATAAAAACTGATTAAGCGGTTGATAAACCTCAAGGCCTTCCGAGCCTTATTTGTGGAACTGTAGACATCCAAAGTCATGCAAACTTTCAAAACTCAAAAAAGTCGATTTTAATGGATTTACTTTGAATTAAGATATCTCCGCAACCAGACCTCATAGAAAGTTCTAGTTTTCAGCTATGGATAGCTCTTGAAAAACTAGCTAAGCGTTTTGCCAGCGAAAATGATGTCACAGCCTTATTTGCGGAACTGTAGGCATCCAAAGTCATACAAGCATTCATAACTCAAAAAAATAACTTTGAATGCAAATATCTCGAAAACTATACCTTATAAAAGGGTTTGCTTTGGATGTGCTGGTTGCATTTGACAAAACCTTTCTATATATGTACGTTTCAATGGCTTCCAGAGACTTTCTTAAAAAAATGCATTTTTAGTGATAAGGGGGTAGTCCGTGCTTTTTTTCGAAAATCGATTGGAAAAAAAAAGTTGAGTTTTGAACTGAAATGCAAAGGCCTGACCGTTAGCTGTTCAACAATGCTAACCGCAACCTCTTACGAGCCTTATTTTGGAAGTTATGGCCATATTAAGATTTTTAGTTTTTGGGTTGAAACAAGAAAGATTAACTTTGAATCAAAATTTCTCTGCAACCAGAGCCCACACAATGCTCTAGTTTTCAGCAATGGATAGCTCTCTAAAAGCTGATTAAGCGGTTAATTAACCGCAAGGCCTTCCGAGCCTTATTTGTGGAACTGTAGACATCCAAAGTCATGCAAACTTTCAAAACTCAAAAAAATCGATTTTAATGGATTTACTTTGAATTAAGATATCTCCGCAACCAGACCTCATAGAAAGTTCTAGTTTTCAGCTATGGATAGCTCTTGAAAAACTAACTAAGCGCTTTGCCAGCGAAAATGATGTCACAGCCTTATTTGCGGAACTGTAGGCATCCAAAGTCATACAAGCATTCATAACTCAAAAAAATAACTTTGAATGCAAATATCTCGAAAACTATACCTTATAAAAGGGTTTGCTTTGGATGTGCTGGTTGCATTTGACAAAACCTTTCTATATATGTACGTTTCAATGGCTTCCAGAGACTTTCGTAAAAAAATGCATTTTTAGTGATAAGGGGGTAGTCCATGCTTTTTTTCGAAAATCGATTGGAAAAAAAAAAGTTGAGTTTTGAACGGAAATGCAAAGGCCTGACCGTTAGCTGTTCAACAATGCTAACCGCAACCTCTTACGAGCCTTATTTTGGAAGTTATGGCCATATTAAGATTTTTAGTTTTTGGGTTGAAACAAGAAAGATTAACTTTGAATCAAAATTTCTCTGCAACCAGAGCATGCTCTAGTTTTCAGCAATGGATAGCACTCTAAAAGCTGATTAAGCGGTTAATAAACCGCAAGGCCTTCCGAGCCTTATTTGTGGAACTGTAGACATCCAAAGTCATGCAAACTTTCAAAACTCAAAAAAGTCGATTTTAATGGATTTACTTTGAATTAAGATATCTCCGCAACCAGACCTCATAGAAAGTTCTAGTTTTCAGCTATGGATAGCTCTTGAAAAACTTACTAAACGCTTTGCCAGCGAAAATGATGTCACTGCCTTATTTGCGGAACTGTAGGCATCCAAAGTCATACAAGCATTCATAACTCAAAAAAATAACTTTGAATGCAAATATCTCGAAAACTATACCTTATAAAAGGGTTTGCTTTGGATGTGCTGGTTGCATTTGACAAAACCTTTCTATATATGTACGTTTCAATGGCTTCCAGAGACTTTCGTAAAAAAAATGCATTTTTAGTGATAAGGGGGTAGTCCATGCTTTTTTTCGAAAATCGATTGGAAAAAAAAAGTTGAGTTTTGAACGGAAATGCAAAGGCCTGACCGTTAGCTGTTCAACAATGCTAACCGCAACCTCTTACGAGCCTTATTTTGGAAGTTATGGCCATATTAAGATTTTTAGTTTTTGGGTTGAAACAAGAAAGATTAACTTTGAATCAAAATTTCTCTGCAACCAGAGCATGCTCTAGTTTTCAGCAATGGATAGCTCTCTAAAAACTGATTAAGCGGTTTTTAAACCGCAAGGCCTTCCGAGCCTTATTTGTGGAACTGTAGACATCCAAAGTCATGCAAACTTTCAAAACTCAAAAAAGTCGATTTTAATGGATTTACTTTGAATTAAGATATCTCCGCAACCAGACCTCATAGAAAGTTCTAGTTTTCAGCTATGGATAGCTCTTGAAAAACAAACTAAATGCTTTGCCAGCGAAAATGATGTCACAGCCTTATTTGCGGAACTGTAGGCATCCAAAGCCATACAAGCATTCATAACTCAAAAAAATAACTTTGAATGCAAATATCTCGAAAACTATACCTTATAAAAGGGTTTGCTTTGGATGTGCTGGTTGCATTTGACAAAACCTTTCTATATATGTACGTTTCAATGGCTTCCAGAGACTTTCGTAAAAAAATGCATTTTTAGTGATAAGGGGGTAGTCCATGCTTTTTTTCGAAAATCGATTGGAAAAAAAAAGTTGAGTTTTGAACGGAAATGCAAAGGCCTGACCGTTAGCTGTTCAACAATGCTAACCGCAACCTCTTACGAGCCTTATTTTGGAAGTTATGGCCATATTAAGATTTTTAGTTTTTGGGTTGAAACAAGAAAGATTAACTTTGAATCAAGGCCTTCCGAGCCTTATTTGTGGAACTGTAGACATCCAAAGTCATGCAAACTTTCAAAACTCAAAAAAGTCGATTTTAATGGATTTACTTTGAATTAAGATATCTCCGCAACCAGACCTCATAGAAACTTCTAGTTTTCAGCTATGGATAGCTCTTGAAAAACTAACTAAGCGCTTTGCCAGCGAAAATGATGTCACAGCCTTATTTGCGGAACTGTAGGCATCCAAAGTCATACAAGCATTCATAACTCAAAAAAATAACTTTGAATGCAAATATCTCGAAAACTATACCTTATAAAAGGGTTTGCTTTGGATGTGCTGGTTGCATTTGACAAAACCTTTCTATATATGTACGTTTCAATGGCTTCCAGAGACTTTCGTAAAAAAATGCATTTTTAGTGATAGGGGGGTAGTCCATGCTTTTTTTCGAAAATCGATTGGAAAAAAAAGTTGAGTTTTGAACGGAAATGCAAAGGCCTGACCGTTATCTGTTCAACAATGCTAACCGCAACCTCTTACGAGCCTTATTTTGGAAGTTATGGCCATATTATGATTTTTAGTTTTTGGGTTGAAACAAGAAAGATTAACTTTGAATCAAAATTTCTCTGCAACCAGAGCCCACACAATGCTCTAGTTTTCAGCAATGGATAGCTCTCTAAAAACTGATTAAGAGGTTGATAAACCTCAAGGCCTTCCGAGCCTTATTTGTGGAACTGTAGACATCCAAAGTCATCCAAACTTTCAAAACTCAAAAAAGTCGATTTTAATGGATTTACTTTGAATTAAGATATCTCCGCAACCAGACCTCATAGAAAGTTCTAGTTTTCAGCTATGGATAGCTCTTGAAAAACTTACTAAACGCTTTGCCAGCGAAAATGATGTCACTGCCTTATTTGCGGAACTGTAGGCATCCAAAGTCATACAAGCATTCATAACTCAAAAAAATAACTTTGAATGCAAATATCTCGAAAACTATACCTTATAAAAGGGTTTGCTTTGGATGTGCTGGTTGCATTTGACAAAACCTTTCTATATATGTACGTTTCAATGGCTTCCAGAGACTATCGTAAAAAAATGCATTTTTAGTGATAAGGGGGTAGTCCATGCTTTTTTTCGAAAATCGATTGGAAAAAAAAAGTTGAGTTTTGAACGGAAATGCAAAGGCCTGACCGTTAGCTGTTCAACAATGCTAACCGCAACCTCTTATGAGCCTTATTTTGGAAGTTATGGCCATATTAAGATTTTTAGTTTTTGGGTTGAAACAAGAAAGATTAACTTTGAATCAAAATTTCTCTGCAACCAGAGCCCACACAATGCTCTAGTTTTCAGCAATGGATAGCTCTCTAAAAACTGATTAAGCGGTTAATAAACCGCAAGGCCTTCCGAGCCTTATTTGTGGAACTGTAGACATCCAAAGTCATGCAAACTTTCAAAACTCAAAAAAATCGATTTTAATGGATTTACTTTGAATTAAGATATCTCCGCAACCAGACCTCATAGAAAGTTCTAGTTTTCAGCTATGGATAGCTCTTGAAAAACTAACTAAGCACTTTGCCAGCGAAAATGATGTCACAGCCTTATTTGCGGAACTGTAGGCATCCAAAGTCATACAAGCATTCATAACTCAAAAAAATAACTTTGAATGCAAATATCTCGAAAACTATACCTTATAAAAGGGTTTGCTTTGGATGTGCTGGTTGCATTTGACAAAACCTTTCTATATATGTACGTTTCAATGGCTTCCAGAGACTTTCGTAAAAAAATGCATTTTTAGTGATAAGGGGGTAGTCCATGCTTTTTTTCGAAAATCGATTGGAAAAATAAAGTTGAGTTTTGAACGGAAATGCAAAGGCCTGACCGTTAGCTGTTCAACAATGCTAACCGCAACCTCTTACGAGCCTTATTTTGGAAGTTATGGCCATATTAAGATTTTTAGTTTTTGGGTTGAAACAAGAAAGATTAACTTTGAATCAAAATTTCTCTGCAACCAGAGCCCACACAATGCTCTAGTTTTCAGCAATGGATAGCTCTCTAAAAACTGATTAAGAGGTTGATAAACCTCAAGGCCTTCCGAGCCTTATTTGTGGAACTGTAGACATCCAAAGTCATCCAAACTTTCAAAACTCAAAAAAATCGATTTTAATGGATTTACTTTGAATTAAGATATCTCCGCAACCAGACCTCATAGAAAGTTCTAGTTTTCAGCTATGGATAGCTCTTGAAAAACTAACTAAGCGTTTTGCCAGCGAAAATGATGTCACAGCCTTATTTGCGGAACTGTAGGCATCCAAAGTCATACAAGCATTCATAACTCAAAAAAATAACTTTGAATGCAAATATCTCGAAAACTATACCTTATAAAAGGGTTTGCTTTGGATGTGCTGGTTGCATTTGACAAAACCTTTCTATATATGTACGTTTCAATGGCTTCCAGAGACTTTCGTAAAAAAATGCATTTTTAGTGATAAGGGGGTAGTCCATGCTTTTTTTCGAAAATCGATTGGAAAAAAAAAGTTGAGTTTTGAACGGAAATGCAAAGGCCTGACCGTTAGCTGTTCAACAATGCTAACCGCAACCTCTTACGAGCCTTATTTTGGAAGTTATGGCCATATTAAGATTTTTAGTTTTTGGGTTGAAACAAGAAAGATTAACTTTGAATCAAAATTTCTCTGCAACCAGAGCCCACACAATGCTCTAGTTTTCAGCAATGGATAGCTCTCTAAAAGCTGATTAAGCGGTTAATAAACCTCAAGGCCTTCCGAGCCTTATTTGTGGAACTGTAGACATCCAAAGTCATGCAAACTTTCAAAACTCAAAAAAATCGATTTTAATGGATTTACTTTGAATTAAGATATCTCCGCAACCAGACCTCATAGAAAGTTCTAGTTTTCAGCTATGGATAGCTCTTGAAAAACTAACTAAGCGCTTTGCCAGCGAAAATGATGTCACAGCCTTATTTGCGGAACTGTAGGCATCCAAAGTCATACAAGCATTCATAACTCAAAAAAATAACTTTGAATGCAAATATCTCGAAAACTATACCTTATAAAAGGGTTTGCTTTGGATGTGCTGGTTGCATTTGACAAAACCTTTCTATATATGTACGTTTCAATGGCTTCCAGAGACTTTCGTAAAAAAATGCATTTTTAGTGATAAGGGGGTAGTCCATGCTTTTTTTCGAAAATCGATTGGAAAAAAAAAGTTGAGTTTTGAACGGAAATGCAAAGGCCTGACCGTTAGCTGTTCAACAATGCTAACCGCAACCTCTTACGAGCCTTATTTTGGAAGTTATGGCCATATTAAGATTTTTAGTTTTTGGGTTGAAACAAGAAAGATTAACTTTGAATCAAGGCCTTCCGAGCCTTATTTGTGGAACTGTAGACATCCAAAGTCATGCAAACTTTCAAAACTCAAAAAAGTCGATTTTAATGGATTTACTTTGAATTAAGATATCTCCGCAACCAGACCTCATAGAAACTTCTAGTTTTCAGCTATGGATAGCTCTTGAAAAACTAACTAAGCGCTTTGCCAGCGAAAATGATGTCACAGCCTTATTTGCGGAACTGTAGGCATCCAAAGTCATACAAGCATTCATAACTCAAAAAAATAACTTTGAATGCAAATATCTCGAAAACTATACCTTATAAAAGGGTTTGCTTTGGATGTGCTGGTTGCATTTGACAAAACCTTTCTATATATGTACGTTTCAATGGCTTCCAGAGACTTTCGTAAAAAAATGCATTTTTAGTGATAGGGGGGTAGTCCATGCTTTTTTTCGAAAATCGATTGGAAAAAAAAGTTGAGTTTTGAACGGAAATGCAAAGGCCTGACCGTTATCTGTTCAACAATGCTAACCGCAACCTCTTACGAGCCTTATTTTGGAAGTTATGGCCATATTATGATTTTTAGTTTTTGGGTTGAAACAAGAAAGATTAACTTTGAATCAAAATTTCTCTGCAACCAGAGCCCACACAATGCTCTAGTTTTCAGCAATGGATAGCTCTCTAAAAACTGATTAAGAGGTTGATAAACCTCAAGGCCTTCCGAGCCTTATTTGTGGAACTGTAGACATCCAAAGTCATCCAAACTTTCAAAACTCAAAAAAGTCGATTTTAATGGATTTACTTTGAATTAAGATATCTCCGCAACCAGACCTCATAGAAAGTTCTAGTTTTCAGCTATGGATAGCTCTTGAAAAACTTACTAAACGCTTTGCCAGCGAAAATGATGTCACTGCCTTATTTGCGGAACTGTAGGCATCCAAAGTCATACAAGCATTCATAACTCAAAAAAATAACTTTGAATGCAAATATCTCGAAAACTATACCTTATAAAAGGGTTTGCTTTGGATGTGCTGGTTGCATTTGACAAAACCTTTCTATATATGTACGTTTCAATGGCTTCCAGAGACTATCGTAAAAAAATGCATTTTTAGTGATAAGGGGGTAGTCCATGCTTTTTTTCGAAAATCGATTGGAAAAAAAAAGTTGAGTTTTGAACGGAAATGCAAAGGCCTGACCGTTAGCTGTTCAACAATGCTAACCGCAACCTCTTATGAGCCTTATTTTGGAAGTTATGGCCATATTAAGATTTTTAGTTTTTGGGTTGAAACAAGAAAGATTAACTTTGAATCAAAATTTCTCTGCAACCAGAGCCCACACAATGCTCTAGTTTTCAGCAATGGATAGCTCTCTAAAAACTGATTAAGCGGTTAATAAACCGCAAGGCCTTCCGAGCCTTATTTGTGGAACTGTAGACATCCAAAGTCATGCAAACTTTCAAAACTCAAAAAAATCGATTTTAATGGATTTACTTTGAATTAAGATATCTCCGCAACCAGACCTCATAGAAAGTTCTAGTTTTCAGCTATGGATAGCTCTTGAAAAACTAACTAAGCACTTTGCCAGCGAAAATGATGTCACAGCCTTATTTGCGGAACTGTAGGCATCCAAAGTCATACAAGCATTCATAACTCAAAAAAATAACTTTGAATGCAAATATCTCGAAAACTATACCTTATAAAAGGGTTTGCTTTGGATGTGCTGGTTGCATTTGACAAAACCTTTCTATATATGTACGTTTCAATGGCTTCCAGAGACTTTCGTAAAAAAATGCATTTTTAGTGATAAGGGGGTAGTCCATGCTTTTTTTCGAAAATCGATTGGAAAAATAAAGTTGAGTTTTGAACGGAAATGCAAAGGCCTGACCGTTAGCTGTTCAACAATGCTAACCGCAACCTCTTACGAGCCTTATTTTGGAAGTTATGGCCATATTAAGATTTTTAGTTTTTGGGTTGAAACAAGAAAGATTAACTTTGAATCAAAATTTCTCTGCAACCAGAGCCCACACAATGCTCTAGTTTTCAGCAATGGATAGCTCTCTAAAAACTGATTAAGAGGTTGATAAACCTCAAGGCCTTCCGAGCCTTATTTGTGGAACTGTAGACATCCAAAGTCATCCAAACTTTCAAAACTCAAAAAAATCGATTTTAATGGATTTACTTTGAATTAAGATATCTCCGCAACCAGACCTCATAGAAAGTTCTAGTTTTCAGCTATGGATAGCTCTTGAAAAACTAACTAAGCGTTTTGCCAGCGAAAATGATGTCACAGCCTTATTTGCGGAACTGTAGGCATCCAAAGTCATACAAGCATTCATAACTCAAAAAAATAACTTTGAATGCAAATATCTCGAAAACTATACCTTATAAAAGGGTTTGCTTTGGATGTGCTGGTTGCATTTGACAAAACCTTTCTATATATGTACGTTTCAATGGCTTCCAGAGACTTTCGTAAAAAAATGCATTTTTAGTGATAAGGGGGTAGTCCATGCTTTTTTTCGAAAATCGATTGGAAAAAAAAAGTTGAGTTTTGAACGGAAATGCAAAGGCCTGACCGTTAGCTGTTCAACAATGCTAACCGCAACCTCTTACGAGCCTTATTTTGGAAGTTATGGCCATATTAAGATTTTTAGTTTTTGGGTTGAAACAAGAAAGATTAACTTTGAATCAAAATTTCTCTGCAACCAGAGCCCACACAATGCTCTAGTTTTCAGCAATGGATAGCTCTCTAAAAGCTGATTAAGCGGTTAATAAACCTCAAGGCCTTCCGAGCCTTATTTGTGGAACTGTAGACATCCAAAGTCATGCAAACTTTCAAAACTCAAAAAAATCGATTTTAATGGATTTACTTTGAATTAAGATATCTCCGCAACCAGACCTCATAGAAAGTTCTAGTTTTCAGCTATGGATAGCTCTTGAAAAACTAACTAAGCGCTTTGCCAGCGAAAATGATGTCACAGCCTTATTTGCGGAACTGTAGGCATCCAAAGTCATACAAGCATTCATAACTCAAAAAAATAACTTTGAATGCAAATATCTCGAAAACTATACCTTATAAAAGGGTTTGCTTTGGATGTGCTGGTTGCATTTGACAAAACCTTTCTATATATGTACGTTTCAATGGCTTCCAGAGACTTTCGTAAAAAAATGCATTTTTAGTGATAAGGGGGTAGTCCATGCTTTTTTTCGAAAATCGATTGGAAAAAAAAAGTTGAGTTTTGAACGGAAATGCAAAGGCCTGACCGTTAGCTGTTCAACAATGCTAACCGCAACCTCTTACGAGCCTTATTTTGGAAGTTATGGCCATATTAAGATTTTTAGTTTTTGGGTTGAAACAAGAAAGATTAACTTTGAATCAAAATTTCTCTGCAACCAGAGCATGCTCTAGTTTTCAGCAATGGATAGCACTCTAAAAGCTGATTAAGCGGTTAATAAACCGCAAGGCCTTCCGAGCCTTATTTGTGGAACTGTAGACATCCAAAGTCATGCAAACTTTCAAAACTCAAAAAAGTCGATTTTAATGGATTTACTTTGAATTAAGATATCTCCGCAACCAGACCTCATAGAAAGTTCTAGTTTTCAGCTATGGATAGCTCTTGAAAAACTTACTAAACGCTTTGCCAGCGAAAATGATGTCACAGCCTTATTTGCGGAACTGTAGGCATCCAAAGTCATACAAGCATTCATAACTCAAAAAAATAACTTTGAATGCAAATATCTCGAAAACTATACCTTATAAAAGGGTTTGCTTTGGATGTGCTGGTTGCATTTGACAAAACCTTTCTATATATGTACGTTTCAATGGCTTCCAGAGACTTTCGTAAAAAAATGCATTTTTAGTGATAAGGGGGTAGTCCATGCTTTTTTTCGAAAATCGATTGGAAAAAAAAAGTTGAGTTTTGAACGGAAATGCAAAGGCCTGACCGTTAGCTGTTCAACAATGCTAACCGCAACCTCTTACGAGCCTTATTTTGGAAGTTAAGGCCATATTAAGATTTTTAGTTTTTGGGTTGAAACAAGAAAGATTAACTTTGAATCAAAATTTCTCTGCAACCAGAGCCCACACAATGCTCTAGTTTTCAGCAATGGATAGCTCTCTAAAAGCTGATTAAGCGGTTAATAAACCTCAAGGCCTTCCGAGCCTTATTTGTGGAACTGTAGACATCCAAAGTCATGCAAACTTTCAAAACTCAAAAAAATCGATTTTAATGGATTTACTTTGAATTAAGATATCTCCGCAACCAGACCTCATAGAAAGTTCTAGTTTTCAGCTATGGATAGCTCTTGAAAAACTAACTAAGCGCTTTGCCAGCGAAAATGATGTCACAGCCTTATT
Source organism: Melangyna quadrimaculata (assembly GCA_949320155.1). NCBI lineage: Eukaryota > Metazoa > Arthropoda > Insecta > Diptera > Syrphidae > Melangyna > Melangyna quadrimaculata. The sequence goes on from OX439483.1 coordinate 188,742,965, forward strand.
TGCGGAACTGTAGGCATCCAAAGTCATACAAGCATTCATAACTCAAAAAAATAACTTTGAATGCAAATATCTCGAAAACTATACCTTATAAAAGGGTTTGCTTTGGATGTGCTGGTTGCATTTGACAAAACCTTTCTATATATGTACGTTTCAATGGCTTCCAGAGACTTTCGTAAAAAAATGCATTTTTAGTGATAAGGGGGTAGTCCATGCTTTTTTTCGAAAATCGATTGGAAAAAAAAAGTTGAGTTTTGAACGGAAATGCAAAGGCCTGACCGTTAGCTGTTCAACAATGCTAACCGCAACCTCTTACGAGCCTTATTTTGGAAGTTATGGCCATATTAAGATTTTTAGTTTTTGGGTTGAAACAAGAAAGATTAACTTTGAATCAAAATTTCTCTGCAACCAGAGCATGCTCTAGTTTTCAGCAATGGATAGCACTCTAAAAGCTGATTAAGCGGTTAATAAACCGCAAGGCCTTCCGAGCCTTATTTGTGGAACTGTAGACATCCAAAGTCATGCAAACTTTCAAAACTCAAAAAAGTCGATTTTAATGGATTTACTTTGAATTAAGATATCTCCGCAACCAGACCTCATAGAAAGTTCTAGTTTTCAGCTATGGATAGCTCTTGAAAAACTTACTAAACGCTTTGCCAGCGAAAATGATGTCACAGCCTTATTTGCGGAACTGTAGGCATCCAAAGTCATACAAGCATTCATAACTCAAAAAAATAACTTTGAATGCAAATATCTCGAAAACTATACCTTATAAAAGGGTTTGCTTTGGATGTGCTGGTTGCATTTGACAAAACCTTTCTATATATGTACGTTTCAATGGCTTCCAGAGACTTTCGTAAAAAAATGCATTTTTAGTGATAAGGGGGTAGTCCATGCTTTTTTTCGAAAATCGATTGGAAAAAAAAAGTTGAGTTTTGAACGGAAATGCAAAGGCCTGACCGTTAGCTGTTCAACAATGCTAACCGCAACCTCTTACGAGCCTTATTTTGGAAGTTATGGCCATATTAAGATTTTTAGTTTTTGGGTTGAAACAAGAAAGATTAACTTTGAATCAAAATTTCTCTGCAACCAGAGCCCACACAATGCTCTAGTTTTCAGCAATGGATAGCTCTCTAAAAACTGATTAAGAGGTTGATAAACCTCAAGGCCTTCCGAGCCTTATTTGTGGAACTGTAGACATCCAAAGTCATCCAAACTTTCAAAACTCAAAAAAATCGATTTTAATGGATTTACTTTGAATTAAGATATCTCCGCAACCAGACCTCATAGAAAGTTCTAGTTTTCAGCTATGGATAGCTCTTGAAAAACTAACTAAGCGTTTTGCCAGCGAAAATGATGTCACAGCCTTATTTGCGGAACTGTAGGCATCCAAAGTCATACAAGCATTCATAACTCAAAAAAATAACTTTGAATGCAAATATCTCGAAAACTATACCTTATAAAAGGGTTTGCTTTGGATGTGCTGGTTGCATTTGACAAAACCTTTCTATATATGTACGTTTCAATGGCTTCCAGAGACTTTCGTAAAAAAATGCATTTTTAGTGATAAGGGGGTAGTCCATGCTTTTTTTCGAAAATCGATTGGAAAAAAAAAGTTGAGTTTTGAACGGAAATGCAAAGGCCTGACCGTTAGCTGTTCAACAATGCTAACCGCAACCTCTTACGAGCCTTATTTTGGAAGTTATGGCCATATTAAGATTTTTAGTTTTTGGGTTGAAACAAGAAAGATTAACTTTGAATCAAAATTTCTCTGCAACCAGAGCCCACACAATGCTCTAGTTTTCAGCAATGGATAGCTCTCTAAAAGCTGATTAAGCGGTTAATAAACCGCAAGGCCTTCCGAGCCTTATTTGTGGAACTGTAGACATCCAAAGTCATGCAAACTTTCAAAACTCAAAAAAATCGATTTTAATGGATTTACTTTGAATTAAGATATCTCCGCAACCAGACCTCATAGAAAGTTCTAGTTTTCAGCTATGGATAGCTCTTGAAAAACTAACTAAGCGCTTTGCCAGCGAAAATGATGTCACAGCCTTATTTGCGGAACTGTAGGCATCCAAAGTCATACAAGCATTCATAACTCAAAAAAATAACTTTGAATGCAAATATCTCGAAAACTATACCTTATAAAAGGGTTTGCTTTGGATGTGCTGGTTGCATTTGACAAAACCTTTCTATATATGTACGTTTCAATGGCTTCCAGAGACTTTCGTAAAAAAATGCATTTTTAGTGATAAGGGGGTAGTCCATGCTTTTTTTCGAAAATCGATTGGAAAAAAAAAGTTGAGTTTTGAACGGAAATGCAAAGGCCTGACCGTTAGCTGTTCAACAATGCTAACCGCAACCTCTTACGAGCCTTATTTTGGAAGTTATGGCCATATTAAGATTTTTAGTTTTTGGGTTGAAACAAGAAAGATTAACTTTGAATCAAAATTTCTCTGCAACCAGAGCATGCTCTAGTTTTCAGCAATGGATAGCACTCTAAAAGCTGATTAAGCGGTTAATAAACCGCAAGGCCTTCCGAGCCTTATTTGTGGAACTGTAGACATCCAAAGTCATGCAAACTTTCAAAACTCAAAAAAGTCGATTTTAATGGATTTACTTTGAATTAAGATATCTCCGCAACCAGACCTCATAGAAAGTTCTAGTTTTCAGCTATGGATAGCTCTTGAAAAACTTACTAAACGCTTTGCCAGCGAAAATGATGTCACTGCCTTATTTGCGGAACTGTAGGCATCCAAAGTCATACAAGCATTCATAACTCAAAAAAATAACTTTGAATGCAAATATCTCGAAAACTATACCTTATAAAAGGGTTTGCTTTGGATGTGCTGGTTGCATTTGACAAAACCTTTCTATATATGTACGTTTCAATGGCTTCCAGAGACTTTCGTAAAAAAAATGCATTTTTAGTGATAAGGGGGTAGTCCATGCTTTTTTTCGAAAATCGATTGGAAAAAAAAAGTTGAGTTTTGAACGGAAATGCAAAGGCCTGACCGTTAGCTGTTCAACAATGCTAACCGCAACCTCTTACGAGCCTTATTTTGGAAGTTATGGCCATATTAAGATTTTTAGTTTTTGGGTTGAAACAAGAAAGATTAACTTTGAATCAAAATTTCTCTGCAACCAGAGCATGCTCTAGTTTTCAGCAATGGATAGCTCTCTAAAAACTGATTAAGCGGTTTTTAAACCGCAAGGCCTTCCGAGCCTTATATGTGGAACTGTAGACATCCAAAGTCATGCAAACTTTCAAAACTCAAAAAAGTCGATTTTAATGGATTTACTTTGAATTAAGATATCTCCGCAACCAGACCTCATAGAAAGTTCTAGTTTTCAGCTATGGATAGCTCTTGAAAAACAAACTAAATGCTTTGCCAGCGAAAATGATGTCACAGCCTTATTTGCGGAACTGTAGGCATCCAAAGCCATACAAGCATTCATAACTCAAAAAAATAACTTTGAATGCAAATATCTCGAAAACTATACCTTATAAAAGGGTTTGCTTTGGATGTGCTGGTTGCATTTGACAAAACCTTTCTATATATGTACGTTTCAATGGCTTCCAGAGACTTTCGTAAAAAAATGCATTTTTAGTGATAAGGGGGTAGTCCATGCTTTTTTTCGAAAATCGATTGGAAAAAAAAAGTTGAGTTTTGAACGGAAATGCAAAGGCCTGACCGTTAGCTGTTCAACAATGCTAACCGCAACCTCTTACGAGCCTTATTTTGGAAGTTATGGCCATATTAAGATTTTTAGTTTTTGGGTTGAAACAAGAAAGATTAACTTTGAATCAAGGCCTTCCGAGCCTTATTTGTGGAACTGTAGACATCCAAAGTCATGCAAACTTTCAAAACTCAAAAAAGTCGATTTTAATGGATTTACTTTGAATTAAGATATCTCCGCAACCAGACCTCATAGAAACTTCTAGTTTTCAGCTATGGATAGCTCTTGAAAAACTAACTAAGCGCTTTGCCAGCGAAAATGATGTCACAGCCTTATTTGCGGAACTGTAGGCATCCAAAGTCATACAAGCATTCATAACTCAAAAAAATAACTTTGAATGCAAATATCTCGAAAACTATACCTTATAAAAGGGTTTGCTTTGGATGTGCTGGTTGCATTTGACAAAACCTTTCTATATATGTACGTTTCAATGGCTTCCAGAGACTTTCGTAAAAAAATGCATTTTTAGTGATAGGGGGGTAGTCCATGCTTTTTTTCGAAAATCGATTGGAAAAAAAAGTTGAGTTTTGAACGGAAATGCAAAGGCCTGACCGTTATCTGTTCAACAATGCTAACCGCAACCTCTTACGAGCCTTATTTTGGAAGTTATGGCCATATTATGATTTTTAGTTTTTGGGTTGAAACAAGAAAGATTAACTTTGAATCAAAATTTCTCTGCAACCAGAGCCCACACAATGCTCTAGTTTTCAGCAATGGATAGCTCTCTAAAAACTGATTAAGAGGTTGATAAACCTCAAGGCCTTCCGAGCCTTATTTGTGGAACTGTAGACATCCAAAGTCATCCAAACTTTCAAAACTCAAAAAAGTCGATTTTAATGGATTTACTTTGAATTAAGATATCTCCGCAACCAGACCTCATAGAAAGTTCTAGTTTTCAGCTATGGATAGCTCTTGAAAAACTTACTAAACGCTTTGCCAGCGAAAATGATGTCACTGCCTTATTTGCGGAACTGTAGGCATCCAAAGTCATACAAGCATTCATAACTCAAAAAAATAACTTTGAATGCAAATATCTCGAAAACTATACCTTATAAAAGGGTTTGCTTTGGATGTGCTGGTTGCATTTGACAAAACCTTTCTATATATGTACGTTTCAATGGCTTCCAGAGACTTTCGTAAAAAAATGCATTTTTAGTGATAAGGGGGTAGTCCATGCTTTTTTTCGAAAATCGATTGGAAAAAAAAAGTTGAGTTTTGAACGGAAATGCAAAGGCCTGACCGTTAGCTGTTCAACAATGCTAACCGCAACCTCTTACGAGCCTTATTTTGGAAGTTATGGCCATATTAAGATTTTTAGTTTTTGGGTTGAAACAAGAAAGATTAACTTTGAATCAAAATTTCTCTGCAACCAGAGCCCACACAATGCTCTAGTTTTCAGCAATGGATAGCTCTCTAAAACTGATTAAGAGGTTGATAAACCTCAAGGCCTTCCGAGCCTTATTTGTGGAACTGTAGACATCCAAAGTCATCCAAACTTTCAAAACTCAAAAAAGTCGATTTTAATGGATTTACTTTGAATTAAGATATCTCCGCAACCAGACCTCATAGAAAGTTCTAGTTTTCAGCTATGGATAGCTCTTGAAAAACTTACTAAACGCTTTGCCAGCGAAAATGATGTCACTGCCTTATTTGCGGAACTGTAGGCATCCAAAGTCATACAAGCATTCATAACTCAAAAAAATAACTTTGAATGCAAATATCTCGAAAACTATACCTTATAAAAGGGTTTGCTTTGGATGTGCTGGTTGCATTTGACAAAACCTTTCTATATATGTACGTTTCAATGGCTTCCAGAGACTATCGTAAAAAAATGCATTTTTAGTGATAAGGGGGTAGTCCATGCTTTTTTTCGAAAATCGATTGGAAAAAAAAAGTTGAGTTTTGAACGGAAATGCAAAGGCCTGACCGTTAGCTGTTCAACAATGCTAACCGCAACCTCTTACGAGCCTTATTTTGGAAGTTATGGCCATATTAAGATTTTTAGTTTTTGGGTTGAAACAAGAAAGATTAACTTTGAATCAAAATTTCTCTGCAACCAGAGCCCACACAATGCTCTAGTTTTCAGCAATGGATAGCTCTCTAAAAACTGATTAAGCGGCTAATAAACCGCAAGGCCTTCCGAGCCTTATTTGTGGAACTGTAGACATCCAAAGTCATGCAAACTTTCAAAACTCAAAAAAAATCGATTTTAATGGATTTACTTTGAATTAAGATATCTCCGCAACCAGACCTCATAGAAAGTTCTAGTTTACAGCTATGGATAGCTCTTGAAAAACTAAAGCTTTGCCAGCGAAAATGGTGTCACAGCCTAATTTGCGGAACTGTAGGCATCCAAAGTCATACAAGCATTCATAACTCAAAAAAATAACTTTGAATGCAAATATCTCGAAAACTATACCTTATAAAAGGGTTTGCTTTGGATGTGCTGGTTGCATTTGACAAAACCTTTCTATATATGTACGTTTCAATGGCTTCCAGAGACTTTCTTAAAAAAATGCATTTTTAGTGATAAGGGGGTAGTCCGTGCTTTTTTTCGAAAATCGATTGGAAAAAAAAAGTTGAGTTTTGAACGGAAATGCAAAGGCCTGACCGTTAGCTGTTCAACAATGCTAACCGCAACCTCTTACGAGCCTTATTTTGGAAGTTATGGCCATATTAAGATTTTTAGTTTTTGGGTTGAAACAAGAAAGATTAACTTTGAATCAAAATTTCTCTGCAACCAGAGCCCACACAATGCTCTAGTTTTCAGCAATGGATAGCTCTCTAAAAACTGATTAAGAGGTTGATAAACCTCAAGGCCTTCCGAGCCTTATTTGTGGAACTGTAGACATCCAAAGTCATCCAAACTTTCAAAACTCAAAAAAATCGATTTTAATGGATTTACTTTGAATTAAGATATCTCCGCAACCAGACCTCATAGAAAGTTCTAGTTTTCAGCTATGGATAGCTCTTGAAAAACTAACTAAGCGCTTTGCCAGCGAAAATGATGTCACAGCCTTATTTGCGGAACTGTAGGCATCCAAAGTCATACAAGCATTCATAATTCAAAAAAATAACTTTGAATGCAAATATCTCGAAAACTATACCTTATAAAAGGGTTTGCTTTGGATGTGCTGGTTGCATTTGACAAAACCTTTCTATATATGTACGTTTCAATGGCTTCCAGAGACTATCGTAAAAAAATGCATTTTTAGTGATAAGGGGGTAGTCCATGCTTTTTTTCGAAAATCGATTGGAAAAAAAAAAGTTGAGTTTTGAACGGAAATGCAAAGGCCTGACCGTTAGCTGTTCAACAATGCTAACCGCAACCTCTTACGAGCCTTATTTTGGAAGTTATGGCCATATTAAGATTTTTAGTTTTTGGGTTGAAACAAGAAAGATTAACTTTGAATCAAAATTTCTCTGCAACCAGAGCCCACACAATGCTCTAGTTTTCAGCAATGGATAGCTCTCTAAAAACTGATTAAGAGGTTGATAAACCTCAAGGCCTTCCGAGCCTTATTTGTGGAACTGTAGACATCCAAAGTCATGCAAACTTTCAAAACTCAAATAAGTCGATTTTAATGGATTTACTTTGAATTAAGATATCTCCGCAACCAGACCTCATAGAAAGTTCTAGTTTTCAGCTATGGATAGCTCTTGAAAAACTAGCTAAGCGCTTTGCCAGCGAAAATGATGTCACAGCCTTATTTGCGGAACTGTAGGCATCCAAAGTCATACAAGCATTCATAACTCAAAAAAATAACTTTGAATGCAAATATCTCGAAAACTATACCTTATAAAAGAGTTTGCTTTGGATGTGCTGGTTGCATTTGACAAAACCTTTCTATATATGTACGTTTCAATGGCTTCCAGAGACTTTCGTAAAAAAATGCATTTTTAGTGATAAGGGAGTAGTCCATGCTTTTTTTCGAAAATCGATTGGAAAAAAAAAGTTGAGTTTTGAACGGAAATGCAAAGGCCTGACCGTTAGCTGTTCAACAATGCTAACCGCAACCTCTTACGAGCCTTATTTTGGAAGTTATGGCCATATTAAGATTTTTAGTTTTTGGGTTGAAACAAGAAAGATTAACTTTGAATCAAAATTTCTCTGCAACCAGAGCCCACACAATGCTCTAGTTTTCAGCAATGGATAGCTCTCTAAAAACTGATTAAGCGGCTAATAAACCGCAAGGCCTTCCGAGCCTTATTTGTGGAACTGTAGACATCCAAAGTCATGCAAACTTTCAAAACTCAAAAAAATTGATTTTAATGGATTTACTTTGAATTAAGATATCTCCGCAACCAGACCTCATAGAAAGTTCTAGTTTTCAGCTATGGATAGCTCTTGAAAAACTAACTAAGCGCTTTGCCAGCGAAAATGATGTCACAGCCTTATTTGCGGAACTGTAGGCATCCAAAGTCATACAAGCATTCATAACTCAAAAAAATAACTTTGAATGCAAATATCTCGAAAACTATACCTTATAAAAGGGTTTGCTTTGGATGTGCTGGTTGCATTTGACAAAACCTTTCTATATATGTACGTTTCAATGGCTTCCAGAGACTTTCGTAAAAAAATGCATTTTTAGTGATAAGGGGGTAGTCCATGCTTTTTTTCGAAAATCGATTGGAAAAAAAAAGTTGAGTTTTGAACGGAAATGCAAAGGCCTGACCGTTAGCTGTTCAACAATGCTAACCGCAGCCTCTTACGAGCCTTATTTTGGAAGTTATGGCCATATTAAGATTTTTAGTTTTTGGGTTGAAACAAGAAAGATTAACTTTGAATCAAAATTTCTCTGCAACCAGAGCATGCTCTAGTTTTCAGCAATGGATAGCTCTCTAAAAGCTGATTAAGCGGTTAATAAACCGCAAGGCCTTCCGAGCCTTATTTGTGGAACTGTAGACATCCAAAGTCATGCAAACTTTCAAAACTCAAAAAAGTCGATTTTAATGGATTTACTTTGAATTAAGATATCTCCGCAACCAGACCTCATAGAAAGTTCTCTGCAACCAGAGCCCACACAATGCTCTAGTTTTCAGCAATGGATAGCTCTCTAAAAACTGATTAAGCGGCTAATAAACCGCAAGGCCTTCCGAGCCTTATTTGTGGAACTGTAGACATCCAAAGTCATGCAAACTTTCAAAACTCAAAAAAATCGATTTTAATGGATTTACTTTGAATTAAGATATCTCCGCAACCAGACCTCATAGAAAGTTCTAGTTTTCAGCTATGGATAGCTCTTGAAAAACTAAAGCTTTGCCAGCGAAAATGGTGTCACAGCCTTATTTGCGGAACTGTTGGCATCCAAAGTCATACAAGCATTCATAACTCAAAAAAATAACTTTGAATGCAAATATCTCGAAAACTATACCTTATAAAAGGGTTTGCTTTGGATGTGCTGGTTGCATTTGACAAAACCTTTCTATATATGTACGTTTCAATGGCTTCCAGAGACTTTCTTAAAAAAATGCATTTTTAGTGATAAGGGGGTATTCCGTGCTTTTTTTCGAAAATCGATTGGAAAAAAAAAGTTGAGTTTTTAACTGAAATGCAAAGGCCTGACCGTTAGCTGTTCAACAATGCTAACCGCAACCTCTTACGAGCCTTATTTTGGAAGTTATGGCCATATTAAGATTTTTAGTTTTTGGGTTGAAACAAGAAAGATTAACTTTGAATCAAAATTTCTCTGCAACCAGAGCCCACACAATGCTCTAGTAAAAGCTGATTAAGCGGTTAATAAACCGCAAGGCCTTCCGAGCATAATTTGTGGAACTGTAGACATCCAAAGTCATGCAAACTTTCAAAACTCAAAAAAATCGATTTTAATGGATTTACTTTGAATTAAGATATCTCCGCAACCAGACCTCATAGAAAGTTCTAGTTTTCAGCTATGGATAGCTCTTGAAAAACTAACTAAGCGCTTTGCCAGCGAAAATGATGTCACAGCCTTATTTGCGGAACTGTAGGCATCCAAAGTCATACAAGCATTCATAACTCAAAAAAATAACTTTGAATGCAAATATCTCGAAAACTATACCTTATAAAAGGGTTTGCTTTGGATGTGCTGGTTGCATTTGACAAAACCTTTCTATATATGTACGTTTCAATGGCTTCCAGAGACTTTCGTAAAAAAATGCATTTTTAGTGATAAGGGGGTAGTCCATGCTTTTTTTCGAAAATCGATTGGAAAAAAAAAGTTGAGTTTTGAACGGAAATGCAAAGGCCTGACCGTTAGCTGTTCAACAATGCTAACCGCAACCTCTTACGAGCCTTATTTTGGAAGTTATGGCCATATTAAGATTTTTAGTTTTTGGGTTGAAACAAGAAAGATTAACTTTAAATTTCTCTGCAACCAGAGCCCACACAATGCTCTAGTTTTCAGCACTAGATAGCTCTCTAAAAACTGATTAAGCGGTTCATAAACCGCAAGGCCTTCCGAGCCTTATTTGTGGAACTGTAGACATCCAAAGTCATGCAAACTTTCAAAACTTCAAAAAATCGATTTTAATGGATTTACTTTAAATTAAGATATCTCCGCAACCAGACCTCATAGAAAGTTCTAGTTTTCAGCTATGGATAGCTCTTGAAAAACTAACTAAGCGTTTTGCCAGCGAAAATGATGTCACAGCCTTATTTGCGGAAATGTAGGCATCCAAAGCCATACAAGCATTCATAACTCAAAAAAATAACTTTGAATGCAAATATCTCGAAAACTATACCTTATAAAAGGGTTTGCTTTGGATGTGCTGGTTGCATTTGACAAAACCTTTATATATATGTACGTTTCAATGGCTTCCAGAGACTTTCGTAAAAAAATGCATTTTTAGTGATAAGGGGGTAGTCCATGCTTTTTTTCGAAAATCGATTGGAAAAAAAAGTTGAGTTTTGAACGGAAATGCAAAGGCCTGACCGTTAGCTGTTCAACAATGCTAACCGCAACCTCTTACGAGCCTTATTTTGGAAGTTATGGCCATATTAAGATTTTTAGTTTTTGGGTTGAAACAAGAAAGATTAACTTTGAATCAAAATTTCTCTGCAACCAGAGCCCACACAATGCTCTAGTTTTCAGCAATAGATAGCTCTCTAAAAACTGATTAAGCGGTTAATAAACCGCAAGGCCTTCCGAGCCTTATTTGTGGAACTGTAGACATCCAAAGTCATGCAAACTTTCAAAACTCAAAAAAATCGATTTTAATGGATTTACTTTGAATTAAGATATCTCCGCAACCAGACCTCAAAGAAAGTTTTAGTTTTCAGCTATGGATAGCTCTTGAAAAACTAACTAAGCGTTTTGCCAGCGAAAATGATGTCACAGCCTTATTTGCGGAACTGTAGGCATCCAAAGCCATACAAGCATTCATAACTCAAAAAAATAACTTTGAATGCAAATATCTCGAAAACTATACCTTATAAAAGGGTTTGCTTTGGATGTGCTGGTTGCATTTGACAAAACCTTTCTATATATGTACGTTTCAATGGCTTCCAGAGACTTTCGTAAAAAAATGCATTTTTAGTGATAAGGGGGTAGTCCATGCTTTTTTTCGAAAATCGATTGGAAAAAAAAAAGTTGAGTTTTGAACGGAAATGCAAAGGCCTGACCGTTAGCTGTTCAACAATGCTAACCGCAACCTCTTACGAGCCTTATTTTGGAAGTTATGGCCATATTAAGATTTTTAGTTTTTGGGTTGAAACAAGAAAGATTAACTTTGAATCAAAATTTCTCTGCAACCAGAGCCCACACAATGCTCTAGTTTTCAGCACTAGATAGCTCTCTAAAAACTGATCAAGCGGTTCATAAACCGCAAGGCCTTCCGAGCCTTATTTGTGGAACTGTAGACATCCAAAGTCATGCAAACTTTCAAAACTCCAAAAAATCGATTTTAATGGATTTACTTTAAATTAAGATATCTCCGCAACCAGACCTCATAGAAAGTTCTAGTTTTCAGCTATGGATAGCTCTTGAAAAACTAACTAAGCGTTTTGCCAGCGAAAATGATGTCACAGCCTTATTTGCGGAAATGTAGGCATCCAAAGCCATACAAGCATTCATAACTCAAAAAAATAACTTTGAATGCAAATATCTCGAAAACTATACCTTATAAAAGGGTTTGCTTTGGATGTGCTGGTTGCATTTGACAAAACCTTTCTATATATGTACGTTTCAATGGCTTCCAGAGACTTTCGTAAAAAAATGCATTTTTAGTGATAAGGGGGTAGTCCATGCTTTTTTTCGAAAATCGATTGGAAAAAAAAGTTGAGTTTTGAACGGAAATGCAAAGGCCTGACCGTTAGCTGTGCAACAATGCTAACCGCAACCTCTTACGAGCCTTATTTTGGAAGTTATGGCCATATTAAGATTTTTAGTTTTTGGGTTGAAACAAGAAAGATTAACTTTGAATCAAAATTTCTCTGCAACCAGAGCCCACACAATGCTCTAGTTTTCAGCAATAGATAGCTCTCTAAAAACTGATTAAGCGGTTAATAAACCGCAAGGCCTTCCGAGCCTTATTTGTGGAACTGTAGACATCCAAAGTCATGCAAACTTTCAAAACTCAAAAAAATCGATTTTAATGGATTTACTTTGAATTAAGATATCTCCGCAACCAGACCTCATAGAAAGTTTTAGTTTTCAGCTATGGATAGCTCTTGAAAAACTAACTAAGCGTTTTGCCATCGAAAATGATGTCACAGCCTTATTTGCGGAACTGTAGGCATCCAAAGCCATACAAGCATTCATAACTCAAAAAAATAACTTTGAATGCAAATATCTCGAAAACTATACCTTATAAAAGGGTTTGCTTTGGATGTGCTGGTTGCATTTGACAAAACCTTTCTATATATGTACGTTTCAATGGCTTCCAGAGACTTTCGTAAAAAAATGCATTTTTAGTGATAAGGGGGTAGTCCATGCTTTTTTTCGAAAATCGATTGGAAAAAAAAGTTGAGTTTTGAACGGAAATGCAAAGGCCTGACCGTTAGCTGTTCAACAATGCTAACCGCAACCTCTTACGAGCCTTATTTTGGAAGTTATGGCCATATTAAGATTTTTAGTTTTTGGGTTGAAACAAGAAAGATTAACTTTGAATCAAAATTTCTCTGCAACCAGAGCCCACACAATGCTCTAGTTTTCAGCACTAGATAGCTCTCTAAAAACTGATTAAGCGATTAATAAACCACAAGGCCTTCCGAGCCTTATTTGTGGAACTGTAGACATCCAAAGTCATGCAAACTTTCAAAACTCAAAAAAATCGATTTTAATGTATTTACTTTGAATTAAGATATCTCCGCAACCAGACCTCATAGAAAGTTCTAGTTTTCAGCTATGGATAGCTCTTGAAAAACTAACTAAGCGTTTTGCCAGCGAAAATGATGTCACAGCCTTATTTGCGGAACTGTAGGCATCCAAAGCCATACAAGCATTCATAACTCAAAAAAATAACTTTGAATGCAAATATCTCGAAAACTATACCTTATAAAAGGGTTTGCTTTGGATGTGCTGGTTGCATTTGACAAAACCTTTCTATATATGTACGTTTCAATGGCTTCCAGAGACTTTCGTAAAAAAATGCATTTTTAGTGATAAGTGGGTAGTCCATGCTTTTTTTCGAAAATCGATTGGAAAAAAAAAGTTGAGTTTTGAACGGAAATGCAAAGGCCTGACCGTTAGCTGTTCAACAATGCTAACCGCAACCTCTTACGAGCCTTATTTTGGAAGTTATGGCCATATTAAGATTTTTAGTTTTTGGGTTGAAACAAGAAAGATTAACTTTGAATCAAAATTTCTCTGCAACCAGAGCCCACACAATGCTCTAGTTTTCAGCAATAGATAGCTCTCTAAAAACTGATTAAGCGGTTAATAAACCGCAAGGCCTTCCGAGCCTTATTTGTGGAACTGTAGACATCCAAAGTCATGCAAACTTTCAAAACTCAAAAAAATCGATTTTAATGGATTTACTTTGAATTAAGATATCTCCGCAACCAGACCTCATAGAAAGTTCTAGTTTTCAGCTATGGATAGCTCTTGAAAAACTAACTAAGCGTTTTGCCAGCGAAAATGATGTCACAGCCTTATTTGCGGAAATGTAGGCATCCAAAGCCATACAAGCATTCATAACTCAAAAAAATAACTTTGAATGCAAATATCTCGAAAACTATACCTTATAAAAGGGTTTGCTTTGGATGTGCTGGTTGCATTTGACAAAACCTTTCTATATATGTACGTTTCAATGGCTTCCAGAGACTTTCGTAAAAAAATGCATTTTTAGTGATAAGGGGGTAGTCCATGCTTTTTTTCGAAAATCGATTGGAAAAAAAAGTTGAGTTTTGAACGGAAATGCAAAGGCCTGACCGTTAGCTGTTCAACAATGCTAACCGCAACCTCTTACGAGCCTTATTTTGGAAGTTATGGCCATATTAAGATTTTTAGTTTTTGGGTTGAAACAAGAAAGATTAACTTTGAATCAAAATTTCTCTGCAACCAGAGCCCACACAATGCTCTAGTTTTCAGCAATAGATAGCTCTCTAAAAACTGATTAAGCGGTTAATAAACCGCAAGGCCTTCCGAGCCTTATTTGTGGAACTGTAGACATCCAAAGTCATGCAAACTTTCAAAACTCAAAAAAATCGATTTTAATGGATTTACTTTGAATTAAGATATCTCCGCAACCAGACCTCATAGAAAGTTCTAGTTTTCAGCTATGGATAGCTCTTGAAAAACTAACTAAGCTTTTTGCCAGCGAAAATGATGTCACAGCCTTATTTGCGGAACTGTAGGCATCCAAAGCCATACAAGCATTCATAACTCAAAAAAATAACTTTGAATGCAAATATCTCGAAAACTATACCTTATAAAAGGGTTTGCTTTGGATGTGCTGGTTGCATTTGACAAAACCTTTCTATATATGTACGTTTCAATGGCTTCCAGAGACTTTCGTAAAAAAATGCATTTTTAGTGATAAGGGGGTAGTCCATGCTTTTTTTCGAAAATCGATTGGAAAAAAAAGTTGAGTTTTGAACGGAAATGCAAAGGCCTGACCGTTAGCTGTTCAACAATGCTAACCGCAACCTCTTACGAGCCTTATTTTGGAAGTTATGGCCATATTAAGATTTTTAGTTTTTGGGTTGAAACAAGAAAGATTAACTTTGAATCAAAATTTCTCTGCAACCAGAGCCCACACAATGCTCTAGTTTTCAGCAATAGATAGCTCTCTAAAAACTGATTAAGCGGTTAATAAACCGCAAGGCCTTCCGAGCCTTATTTGTGGAACTGTAGACATCCAAAGTCATGCAAACTTTCAAAACTCAAAAAAATCGATTTTAATGGATTTACTTTGAATTAAGATATCTCCGCAACCAGACCTCATAGAAAGTTCTAGTTTTCAGCTATGGATAGCTCTTGAAAAACTAACTAAGCTTTTTGCCAGCGAAAATGATGTCACAGCCTTATTTGCGGAACTGTAGGCATCCAAAGCCATACAAGCATTCATAACTCAAAAAAATAACTTTGAATGCAAATATCTCGAAAACTATACCTTATAAAAGGGTTTGCTTTGGATGTGCTGGTTGCATTTGACAAAACCTTTCTATATATGTACGTTTCAATGGCTTCCAGAGACTTTCGTAAAAAAATGCATTTTTAGTGATAAGGGGGTAGTCCATGCTTTTTTTCGAAAATCGATTGGAAAAAAAAGTTGAGTTTTGAACGGAAATGCAAAGGCCTGACCGTTAGCTGTTCAACAATGCTAACCGCAACCTCTTACGAGCCTTATTTTGGAAGTTATGGCCATATTAAGATTTTTAGTTTTTGGGTTGAAACAAGAAAGATTAACTTTGAATCAAAATTTCTCTGCAACCAGAGCCCACACAATGCTCTAGTTTTCAGCAATAGATAGCTCTCTAAAAACTGATTAAGCGGTTAATAAACCGCAAGGCCTTCCGAGCCTTATTTGTGGAACTGTAGACATCCAAAGTCATGCAAACTTTCAAAACTCAAAAAAATCGATTTTAATGGATTTACTTTGAATTAAGATATCTCCGCAACCAGACCTCATAGAAAGTTCTAGTTTTCAGCTATGGATAGCTCTTGAAAAACTAACTAAGCGTTTTGCCAGCGAAAATGATGTCACAGCCTTATTTGCGGAAATGTAGGCATCCAAAGCCATACAAGCATTCATAACTCAAAAAAATAACTTTGAATGCAAATATCTCGAAAACTATACCTTATAAAAGGGTTTGCTTTGGATGTGCTGGTTGCATTTGACAAAACCTTTCTATATATGTACGTTTCAATGGCTTCCAGAGACTTTCGTAAAAAAATGCATTTTTAGTGATAAGGGGGTAGTCCATGCTTTTTTTCGAAAATCGATTGGAAAAAAAAGTTGAGTTTTGAACGGAAATGCAAAGGCCTGACCGTTAGCTGTTCAACAATGCTAACCGCAACCTCTTACGAGCCTTATTTTGGAAGTTATGGCCATATTAAGATTTTTAGTTTTTGGGTTGAAACAAGAAAGATTAACTTTGAATCAAAATTTCTCTGCAACCAGAGCCCACACAATGCTCTAGTTTTCAGCAATAGATAGCTCTCTAAAAACTGATTAAGCGGTTAATAAACCGCAAGGCCTTCCGAGCCTTATTTGTGGAACTGTAGACATCCAAAGTCATGCAAACTTTCAAAACTCAAAAAAATCGATTTTAATGGATTTACTTTGAATTAAGATATCTCCGCAACCAGACCTCATAGAAAGTTCTAGTTTTCAGCTATGGATAGCTCTTGAAAAACTAACTAAGCTTTTTGCCAGCGAAAATGATGTCACAGCCTTATTTGCGGAACTGTAGGCATCCAAAGCCATACAAGCATTCATAACTCAAAAAAATAACTTTGAATGCAAATATCTCGAAAACTATACCTTATAAAAGGGTTTGCTTTGGATGTGCTGGTTGCATTTGACAAAACCTTTCTATATATGTACGTTTCAATGGCTTCCAGAGACTTTCGTAAAAAAATGCATTTTTAGTGATAAGGGGGTAGTCCATGCTTTTTTTCGAAAATCGATTGGAAAAAAAAGTTGAGTTTTGAACGGAAATGCAAAGGCCTGACCGTTAGCTGTTCAACAATGCTAACCGCAACCTCTTACGAGCCTTATTTTGGAAGTTATGGCCATATTAAGATTTTTAGTTTTTGGGTTGAAACAAGAAAGATTAACTTTGAATCAAAATTTCTCTGCAACCAGAGCCCACACAATGCTCTAGTTTTCAGCAATAGATAGCTCTCTAAAAACTGATTAAGCGGTTAATAAACCGCAAGGCCTTCCGAGCCTTATTTGTGGAACTGTAGACATCCAAAGTCATGCAAACTTTCAAAACTCAAAAAAATCGTTACTTTGAATTAAGATATCTCCGCAACCAGACCTCATAGAAAGTTCTAGTTTTCAGCTATGGATAGCTCTTGAAAAACTAACTAAGCTTTTTGCCAGCGAAAATGATGTCACAGCCTTATTTGCGGAACTGTAGGCATCCAAAGCCATACAAGCATTCATAACTCAAAAAAATAACTTTGAATGCAAATATCTCGAAAACTATACCTTATAAAAGGGTTTGCTTTGGATGTGCTGGTTGCATTTGACAAAACCTTTCTATATATGTACGTTTCAATGGCTTCCAGAGACTTTCGTAAAAAAATGCATTTTTAGTGATAAGGGGGTAGTCCATGCTTTTTTTCGAAAATCGATTGGAAAAAAAAGTTGAGTTTTGAACGGAAATGCAAAGGCCTGACCGTTAGCTGTTCAACAATGCTAACCGCAACCTCTTACGAGCCTTATTTTGGAAGTTATGGCCATATTAAGATTTTTAGTTTTTGGGTTGAAACAAGAAAGATTAACTTTGAATCAAAATTTCTCTGCAACCAGAGCCCACACAATGCTCTAGTTTTCAGCAATAGATAGCTCTCTAAAAACTGATTAAGCGGTTAATAAACCGCAAGGCCTTCCGAGCCTTATTTGTGGAACTGTAGACATCCAAAGTCATGCAAACTTTCAAAACTCAAAAAAATCGATTTTAATGGATTTACTTTGAATTAAGATATCTCCGCAACCAGACCTCATAGAAAGTTCTAGTTTTCAGCTATGGATAGCTCTTGAAAAACTAACTAAGCGTTTTGCCAGCGAAAATGATGTCACAGCCTTATTTGCGGAAATGTAGGCATCCAAAGCCATACAAGCATTCATAACTCAAAAAAATAACTTTGAATGCAAATATCTCGAAAACTATACCTTATAAAAGGGTTTGCTTTGGATGTGCTGGTTGCATTTGACAAAACCTTTCTATATATGTACGTTTCAATGGCTTCCAGAGACTTTCGTTAAAAAAATGCATTTTTAGTGATAAGGGGGTAGTCCATGCTTTTTTTCGAAAATCGATTGGAAAAAAAAGTTGAGTTTTGAACGGAAATGCAAAGGCCTGACCGTTAGCTGTTCAACAATGCTAACCGCAACCTCTTACGAGCCTTATTTTGGAAGTTATGGCCATATTAAGATTTTTAGTTTTTGGGTTGAAACAAGAAAGATTAACTTTGAATCAAAATTTCTCTGCAACCAGAGCCCACACAATGCTCTAGTTTTCAGCAATAGATAGCTCTCTAAAAACTGATTAAGCGGTTAATAAACCGCAAGGCCTTCCGAGCCTTATTTGTGGAACTGTAGACATCCAAAGTCATGCAAACTTTCAAAACTCAAAAAAATCGATTTTAATGGATTTACTTTGAATTAAGATATCTCCGCAACCAGACCTCATAGAAAGTTTTAGTTTTCAGCTATGGATAGCTCTTGAAAAACTAACTAAGCGTTTTGCCATCGAAAATGATGTCACAGCCTTATTTGCGGAACTGTAGGCATCCAAAGCCATACAAGCATTCATAACTCAAAAAAATAACTTTGAATGCAAATATCTCGAAAACTATACCTTATAAAAGGGTTTGCTTTGGATGTGCTGGTTGCATTTGACAAAACCTTTCTATATATGTACGTTTCAATGGCTTCCAGAGACTTTCGTAAAAAAATGCATTTTTAGTGATAAGGGGGTAGTCCATGCTTTTTTTCGAAAATCGATTGGAAAAAAAAGTTGAGTTTTGAACGGAAATGCAAAGGCCTGACCGTTAGCTGTTCAACAATGCTAACCGCAACCTCTTACGAGCCTTATTTTGGAAGTTATGGCCATATTAAGATTTTTAGTTTTTGGGTTGAAACAAGAAAGATTAACTTTGAATCAAAATTTCTCTGCAACCAGAGCCCACACAATGCTCTAGTTTTCAGCAATAGATAGCTCTCTAAAAACTGATTAAGCGGTTAATAAACCGCAAGGCCTTCCGAGCCTTATTTGTGGAACTGTAGACATCCAAAGTCATGCAAACTTTCAAAACTCAAAAAAATCGATTTTAATGGATTTACTTTGAATTAAGATATCTCCGCAACCAGACCTCATAGAAAGTTCTAGTTTTCAGCTATGGATAGCTCTTGAAAAACTAACTAAGCTTTTTGCCAGCGAAAATGATGTCACAGCCTTATTTGCGGAACTGTAGGCATCCAAAGCCATACAAGCATTCATAACTCAAAAAAATAACTTTGAATGCAAATATCTCGAAAACTATACCTTATAAAAGGGTTTGCTTTGGATGTGCTGGTTGCATTTGACAAAACCTTTCTATATATGTACGTTTCAATGGCTTCCAGAGACTTTCGTAAAAAAATGCATTTTTAGTGATAAGGGGGTAGTCCATGCTTTTTTTCGAAAATCGATTGGAAAAAAAAGTTGAGTTTTGAACGGAAATGCAAAGGCCTGACCGTTAGCTGTTCAACAATGCTAACCGCAACCTCTTACGAGCCTTATTTTGGAAGTTATGGCCATATTAAGATTTTTAGTTTTTGGGTTGAAACAAGAAAGATTAACTTTGAATCAAAATTTCTCTGCAACCAGAGCCCACACAATGCTCTAGTTTTCAGCAATAGATAGCTCTCTAAAAACTGATTAAGCGGTTAATAAACCGCAAGGCCTTCCGAGCCTTATTTGTGGAACTGTAGACATCCAAAGTCATGCAAACTTTCAAAACTCAAAAAAATCGATTTTAATGGATTTACTTTGAATTAAGATATCTCCGCAACCAGACCTCATAGAAAGTTCTAGTTTTCAGCTATGGATAGCTCTTGAAAAACTAACTAAGCGTTTTGCCAGCGAAAATGATGTCACAGCCTTATTTGCGGAAATGTAGGCATCCAAAGCCATACAAGCATTCATAACTCAAAAAAATAACTTTGAATGCAAATATCTCGAAAACTATACCTTATAAAAGGGTTTGCTTTGGATGTGCTGGTTGCATTTGACAAAACCTTTCTATATATGTACGTTTCAATGGCTTCCAGAGACTTTCGTAAAAAAATGCATTTTAAGTGATAAGGGGGTAGTCCATGCTTTTTTTCGAAAATCGATTGGAAAAAAAAGTTGAGTTTTGAACGGAAATGCAAAGGCCTGACCGTTAGCTGTTCAACAATGCTAACCGCAACCTCTTACGAGCCTTATTTTGGAAGTTATGGCCATATTAAGATTTTTAGTTTTTGGGTTGAAACAAGAAAGATTAACTTTGAATCAAAATTTCTCTGCAACCAGAGCCCACACAATGCTCTAGTTTTCAGCAATAGATAGCTCTCTAAAAACTGATTAAGCGGTTAATAAACCGCAAGGCCTTCCGAGCCTTATTTGTGGAACTGTAGACATCCAAAGTCATGCAAACTTTCAAAACTCAAAAAAATCGATTTTAATGGATTTACTTTGAATTAAGATATCTCCGCAACCAGACCTCATAGAAAGTTCTAGTTTTCAGCTATGGATAGCTCTTGAAAAACTAACTAAGCTTTTTGCCAGCGAAAATGATGTCACAGCCTTATTTGCGGAACTGTAGGCATCCAAAGCCATACAAGCATTCATAACTCAAAAAAATAACTTTGAATGCAAATATCTCGAAAACTATACCTTATAAAAGGGTTTGCTTTGGATGTGCTGGTTGCATTTGACAAAACCTTTCTATATATGTACGTTTCAATGGCTTCCAGAGACTTTCGTAAAAAAATGCATTTTTAGTGATAAGGGGGTAGTCCATGCTTTTTTTCGAAAATCGATTGGAAAAAAAAGTTGAGTTTTGAACGGAAATGCAAAGGCCTGACCGTTAGCTGTTCAACAATGCTAACCGCAACCTCTTACGAGCCTTATTTTGGAAGTTATGGCCATATTAAGATTTTTAGTTTTTGGGTTGAAACAAGAAAGATTAACTTTGAATCAAAATTTCTCTGCAACCAGAGCCCACACAATGCTCTAGTTTTCAGCAATAGATAGCTCTCTAAAAACTGATTAAGCGGTTAATAAACCGCAAGGCCTTCCGAGCCTTATTTGTGGAACTGTAGACATCCAAAGTCATGCAAACTTTCAAAACTCAAAAAAATCGATTTTAATGGATTTACTTTGAATTAAGATATCTCCGCAACCAGACCTCATAGAAAGTTCTAGTTTTCAGCTATGGATAGCTCTTGAAAAACTAACTAAGCGTTTTGCCAGCGAAAATGATGTCACAGCCTTATTTGCGGAAATGTAGGCATCCAAAGCCATACAAGCATTCATAACTCAAAAAAATAACTTTGAATGCAAATATCTCGAAAACTATACCTTATAAAAGGGTTTGCTTTGGATGTGCTGGTTGCATTTGACAAAACCTTTCTATATATGTACGTTTCAATGGCTTCCAGAGACTTTCGTAAAAAAATGCATTTTTAGTGATAAGGGGGTAGTCCATGCTTTTTTTCGAAAATCGATTGGAAAAAAAAGTTGAGTTTTGAACGGAAATGCAAAGGCCTGACCGTTAGCTGTTCAACAATGCTAACCGCAACCTCTTACGAGCCTTATTTTGGAAGTTATGGCCATATTAAGATTTTTAGTTTTTGGGTTGAAACAAGAAAGATTAACTTTGAATCAAAATTTCTCTGCAACCAGAGCCCACACAATGCTCTAGTTTTCAGCAATAGATAGCTCTCTAAAAACTGATTAAGCGGTTAATAAACCGCAAGGCCTTCCGAGCCTTATTTGTGGAACTGTAGACATCCAAAGTCATGCAAACTTTCAAAACTCAAAAAAATCGATTTTAATGGATTTACTTTGAATTAAGATATCTCCGCAACCAGACCTCATAGAAAGTTCTAGTTTTCAGCTATGGATAGCTCTTGAAAAACTAACTAAGCTTTTTGCCAGCGAAAATGATGTCACAGCCTTATTTGCGGAACTGTAGGCATCCAAAGCCATACAAGCATTCATAACTCAAAAAAATAACTTTGAATGCAAATATCTCGAAAACTATACCTTATAAAAGGGTTTGCTTTGGATGTGCTGGTTGCATTTGACAAAACCTTTCTATATATGTACGTTTCAATGGCTTCCAGAGACTTTCGTAAAAAAATGCATTTTTAGTGA
The DNA here is from genome assembly GCA_949320155.1 of Melangyna quadrimaculata. NCBI lineage: Eukaryota > Metazoa > Arthropoda > Insecta > Diptera > Syrphidae > Melangyna > Melangyna quadrimaculata. The sequence goes on from OX439483.1 coordinate 188,765,211, forward strand.
TAAGGGGGTAGTCCATGCTTTTTTTCGAAAATCGATTGGAAAAAAAAGTTGAGTTTTGAACGGAAATGCAAAGGCCTGACCGTTAGCTGTTCAACAATGCTAACCGCAACCTCTTACGAGCCTTATTTTGGAAGTTATGGCCATATTAAGATTTTTAGTTTTTGGGTTGAAACAAGAAAGATTAACTTTGAATCAAAATTTCTCTGCAACCAGAGCCCACACAATGCTCTAGTTTTCAGCAATAGATAGCTCTCTAAAAACTGATTAAGCGGTTAATAAACCGCAAGGCCTTCCGAGCCTTATTTGTGGAACTGTAGACATCCAAAGTCATGCAAACTTTCAAAACTCAAAAAAATCGATTTTAATGGATTTACTTTGAATTAAGATATCTCCGCAACCAGACCTCATAGAAAGTTCTAATTTTCAGCTATGGATAGCTCTTGAAAAACTAACTAAGCGTTTTGCCAGCGAAAATGATGTCACAGCCTTATTTGCGGAAATGTAGGCATCCAAAGCCATACAAGCATTCATAACTCAAAAAAATAACTTTGAATGCAAATATCTCGAAAACTATACCTTATAAAAGGGTTTGCTTTGGATGTGCTGGTTGCATTTGACAAAACCTTTCTATATATGTACGTTTCAATGGCTTCCAGAGACTTTCGTAAAAAAATGCATTTTTAGTGATAAGGGGGTAGTCCATGCTTTTTTTCGAAAATCGATTGGAAAAAAAAGTTGAGTTTTGAACGGAAATGCAAAGGCCTGACCGTTAGCTGTTCAACAATGCTAACCGCAACCTCTTACGAGCCTTATTTTGGAAGTTATGGCCATATTAAGATTTTTAGTTTTTGGGTTGAAACAAGAAAGATTAACTTTGAATCAAAATTTCTCTGCAACCAGAGCCCACACAATGCTCTAGTTTTCAGCAATAGATAGCTCTCTAAAAACTGATTAAGCGGTTAATAAACCGCAAGGCCTTCCGAGCCTTATTTGTGGAACTGTAGACATCCAAAGTCATGCAAACTTTCAAAACTCAAAAAAATCGATTTTAATGGATTTACTTTGAATTAAGATATCTCCGCAACCAGACCTCATAGAAAGTTCTAGTTTTCAGCTATGGATAGCTCTTGAAAAACTAACTAAGCTTTTTGCCAGCGAAAATGATGTCACAGCCTTATTTGCGGAACTGTAGGCATCCAAAGCCATACAAGCATTCATAACTCAAAAAAATAACTTTGAATGCAAATATCTCGAAAACTATACCTTATAAAAGGGTTTGCTTTGGATGTGCTGGTTGCATTTGACAAAACCTTTCTATATATGTACGTTTCAATGGCTTCCAGAGACTTTCGTAAAAAAATGCATTTTTAGTGATAAGGGGGTAGTCCATGCTTTTTTTCGAAAATCGATTGGAAAAAAAAGTTGAGTTTTGAACGGAAATGCAAAGGCCTGACCGTTAGCTGTTCAACAATGCTAACCGCAACCTCTTACGAGCCTTATTTTGGAAGTTATGGCCATATTAAGATTTTTAGTTTTTGGGTTGAAACAAGAAAGATTAACTTTGAATCAAAATTTCTCTGCAACCAGAGCCCACACAATGCTCTAGTTTTCAGCAATAGATAGCTCTCTAAAAACTGATTAAGCGGTTAATAAACCGCAAGGCCTTCCGAGCCTTATTTGTGGAACTGTAGACATCCAAAGTCATGCAAACTTTCAAAACTCAAAAAAATCGATTTTAATGGATTTACTTTGAATTAAGATATCTCCGCAACCAGACCTCATAGAAAGTTCTAATTTTCAGCTATGGATAGCTCTTGAAAAACTAACTAAGCGTTTTGCCAGCGAAAATGATGTCACAGCCTTATTTGCGGAAATGTAGGCATCCAAAGCCATACAAGCATTCATAACTCAAAAAAATAACTTTGAATGCAAATATCTCGAAAACTATACCTTATAAAAGGGTTTGCTTTGGATGTGCTGGTTGCATTTGACAAAACCTTTCTATATATGTACGTTTCAATGGCTTCCAGAGACTTTCGTAAAAAAATGCATTTTTAGTGATAAGGGGGTAGTCCATGCTTTTTTTCGAAAATCGATTGGAAAAAAAAGTTGAGTTTTGAACGGAAATGCAAAGGCCTGACCGTTAGCTGTTCAACAATGCTAACCGCAACCTCTTACGAGCCTTATTTTGGAAGTTATGGCCATATTAAGATTTTTAGTTTTTGGGTTGAAACAAGAAAGATTAACTTTGAATCAAAATTTCTCTGCAACCAGAGCCCACACAATGCTCTAGTTTTCAGCAATAGATAGCTCTCTAAAAACTGATTAAGCGGTTAATAAACCGCAAGGCCTTCCGAGCCTTATTTGTGGAACTGTAGACATCCAAAGTCATGCAAACTTTCAAAACTCAAAAAAATCGTTACTTTGAATTAAGATATCTCCGCAACCAGACCTCATAGAAAGTTCTAGTTTTCAGCTATGGATAGCTCTTGAAAAACTAACTAAGCTTTTTGCCAGCGAAAATGATGTCACAGCCTTATTTGCGGAACTGTAGGCATCCAAAGCCATACAAGCATTCATAACTCAAAAAAATAACTTTGAATGCAAATATCTCGAAAACTATACCTTATAAAAGGGTTTGCTTTGGATGTGCTGGTTGCATTTGACAAAACCTTTCTATATATGTACGTTTCAATGGCTTCCAGAGACTTTCGTAAAAAAATGCATTTTTAGTGATAAGGGGGTAGTCCATGCTTTTTTTCGAAAATCGATTGGAAAAAAAAGTTGAGTTTTGAACGGAAATGCAAAGGCCTGACCGTTAGCTGTTCAACAATGCTAACCGCAACCTCTTACGAGCCTTATTTTGGAAGTTATGGCCATATTAAGATTTTTAGTTTTTGGGTTGAAACAAGAAAGATTAACTTTGAATCAAAATTTCTCTGCAACCAGAGCCCACACAATGCTCTAGTTTTCAGCAATAGATAGCTCTCTAAAAACTGATTAAGCGGTTAATAAACCGCAAGGCCTTCCGAGCCTTATTTGTGGAACTGTAGACATCCAAAGTCATGCAAACTTTCAAAACTCAAAAAAATCGATTTTAATGGATTTACTTTGAATTAAGATATCTCCGCAACCAGACCTCATAGAAAGTTCTAGTTTTCAGCTATGGATAGCTCTTGAAAAACTAACTAAGCGTTTTGCCAGCGAAAATGATGTCACAGCCTTATTTGCGGAAATGTAGGCATCCAAAGCCATACAAGCATTCATAACTCAAAAAAATAACTTTGAATGCAAATATCTCGAAAACTATACCTTATAAAAGGGTTTGCTTTGGATGTGCTGGTTGCATTTGACAAAACCTTTCTATATATGTACGTTTCAATGGCTTCCAGAGACTTTCGTTAAAAAAATGCATTTTTAGTGATAAGGGGGTAGTCCATGCTTTTTTTCGAAAATCGATTGGAAAAAAAAGTTGAGTTTTGAACGGAAATGCAAAGGCCTGACCGTTAGCTGTTCAACAATGCTAACCGCAACCTCTTACGAGCCTTATTTTGGAAGTTATGGCCATATTAAGATTTTTAGTTTTTGGGTTGAAACAAGAAAGATTAACTTTGAATCAAAATTTCTCTGCAACCAGAGCCCACACAATGCTCTAGTTTTCAGCAATAGATAGCTCTCTAAAAACTGATTAAGCGGTTAATAAACCGCAAGGCCTTCCGAGCCTTATTTGTGGAACTGTAGACATCCAAAGTCATGCAAACTTTCAAAACTCAAAAAAATCGATTTTAATGGATTTACTTTGAATTAAGATATCTCCGCAACCAGACCTCATAGAAAGTTCTAGTTTTCAGCTATGGATAGCTCTTGAAAAACTAACTAAGCGTTTTGCCAGCGAAAATGATGTCACAGCCTTATTTGCGGAAATGTAGGCATCCAAAGCCATACAAGCATTCATAACTCAAAAAAATAACTTTGAATGCAAATATCTCGAAAACTATACCTTATAAAAGGGTTTGCTTTGGATGTGCTGGTTGCATTTGACAAAACCTTTCTATATATGTACGTTTCAATGGCTTCCAGAGACTTTCGTAAAAAAATGCATTTTTAGTGATAAGGGGGTAGTCCATGCTTTTTTTCGAAAATCGATTGGAAAAAAAAGTTGAGTTTTGAACGGAAATGCAAAGGCCTGACCGTTAGCTGTTCAACAATGCTAACCGCAACCTCTTACGAGCCTTATTTTGGAAGTTATGGCCATATTAAGATTTTTAGTTTTTGGGTTGAAACAAGAAAGATTAACTTTGAATCAAAATTTCTCTGCAACCAGAGCCCACACAATGCTCTAGTTTACAGCAATAGATAGCTCTCTAAAAACTGATTAAGCGGTTAATAAACCGCAAGGCCTTCCGAGCCTTATTTGTGGAACTGTAGACATCCAAAGTCATGCAAACTTTCAAAACTCAAAAAAATCGATTTTAATGGATTTACTTTGAATTAAGATATCTCCGCAACCAGACCTCATAGAAAGTTCTAGTTTTCAGCTATGGATAGCTCTTGAAAAACTAACTAAGCGTTTTGCCAGCGAAAATGATGTCACAGCCTTATTTGCGGAAATGTAGGCATCCAAAGCCATACAAGCATTCATAACTCAAAAAAATAACTTTGAATGCAAATATCTCGAAAACTATACCTTATAAAAGGGTTTGCTTTGGATGTGCTGGTTGCATTTGACAAAACCTTTCTATATATGTACGTTTCAATGGCTTCCAGAGACTTTCGTAAAAAAATGCATTTTTAGTGATAAGGGGGTAGTCCATGCTTTTTTTCGAAAATCGATTGGAAAAAAAAGTTGAGTTTTGAACGGAAATGCAAAGGCCTGACCGTTAGCTGTTCAACAATGCTAACCGCAACCTCTTACGAGCCTTATTTTGGAAGTTATGGCCATATTAAGATTTTTAGTTTTTGGGTTGAAACAAGAAAGATTAACTTTGAATCAAAATTTCTCTGCAACCAGAGCCCACACAATGCTCTAGTTTTCATCAATAGATAGCTCTCTAAAAACTGATTAAGCGGTTAATAAACCGCAAGGCCTTCCGAGCCTTATTTGTGGAACTGTAGACATCCAAAGTCATGCAAACTTTCAAAACTCAAAAAAATCGATTTTAATGGATTTACTTTGAATTAAGATATCTCCGCAACCAGACCTCATAGAAAGTTCTAGTTTTCAGCTATGGATAGCTCTTGAAAAACTAACTAAGCTTTTTGCCAGCGAAAATGATGTCACAGCCTTATTTGCGGAACTGTAGGCATCCAAAGCCATACAAGCATTCATAACTCAAAAAAATAACTTTGAATGCAAATATCTCGAAAACTATACCTTATAAAAGGGTTTGCTTTGGATGTGCTGGTTGCATTTGACAAAACCTTTCTATATATGTACGTTTCAATGGCTTCCAGAGACTTTCGTAAAAAAATGCATTTTTAGTGATAAGGGGGTAGTCCATGCTTTTTTTCGAAAATCGATTGGAAAAAAAGTTGAGTTTTGAACGGAAATGCAAAGGCCTGACCGTTAGCTGTTCAACAATGCTAACCGCAACCTCTTACGAGCCTTATTTTGGAAGTTATGGCCATATTAAGATTTTTAGTTTTTGGGTTGAAACAAGAAAGATTAACTTTGAATCAAAATTTCTCTGCAACCAGAGCCCACACAATGCTCTAGTTTTCAGCAATAGATAGCTCTCTAAAAACTGATTAAGCGGTTAATAAACCGCAAGGCCTTCCGAGCCTTATTTGTGGAACTGTAGACATCCAAAGTCATGCAAACTTTCAAAACTCAAAAAAATCGATTTTAATGGATTTACTTTGAATTAAGATATCTCCGCAACCAGACCTCATAGAAAGTTCTAGTTTTCAGCTATGGATAGCTCTTGAAAAACTAACTAAGCGTTTTGCCAGCGAAAATGATGTCACAGCCTTATTTGCGGAAATGTAGGCATCCAAAGCCATACAAGCATTCATAACTCAAAAAAATAACTTTGAATGCAAATATCTCGAAAACTATACCTTATAAAAGGGTTTGCTTTGGATGTGCTGGTTGCATTTGACAAAACCTTTCTATATATGTACGTTTCAATGGCTTCCAGAGACTTTCGTAAAAAAATGCATTTTTAGTGATAAGGGGGTAGTCCATGCTTTTTTTCGAAAATCGATTGGAAAAAAAAGTTGAGTTTTGAACGGAAATGCAAAGGCCTGACCGTTAGCTGTTCAACAATGCTAACCGCAACCTCTTACGAGCCTTATTTTGGAAGTTATGGCCATATTAAGATTTTTAGTTTTTGGGTTGAAACAAGAAAGATTAACTTTGAATCAAAATTTCTCTGCAACCAGAGCCCACACAATGCTCTAGTTTTCAGCAATAGATAGCTCTCTAAAAACTGATTAAGCGGTTAATAAACCGCAAGGCCTTCCGAGCCTTATTTGTGGAACTGTAGACATCCAAAGTCATGCAAACTTTCAAAACTCAAAAAAATCGTTACTTTGAATTAAGATATCTCCGCAACCAGACCTCATAGAAAGTTCTAGTTTTCAGCTATGGATAGCTCTTGAAAAACTAACTAAGCTTTTTGCCAGCGAAAATGATGTCACAGCCTTATTTGCGGAACTGTAGGCATCCAAAGCCATACAAGCATTCATAACTCAAAAAAATAACTTTGAATGCAAATATCTCGAAAACTATACCTTATAAAAGGGTTTGCTTTGGATGTGCTGGTTGCATTTGACAAAACCTTTCTATATATGTACGTTTCAATGGCTTCCAGAGACTTTCGTAAAAAAATGCATTTTTAGTGATAAGGGGGTAGTCCATGCTTTTTTTCGAAAATCGATTGGAAAAAAAAGTTGAGTTTTGAACGGAAATGCAAAGGCCTGACCGTTAGCTGTTCAACAATGCTAACCGCAACCTCTTACGAGCCTTATTTTGGAAGTTATGGCCATATTAAGATTTTTAGTTTTTGGGTTGAAACAAGAAAGATTAACTTTGAATCAAAATTTCTCTGCAACCAGAGCCCACACAATGCTCTAGTTTTCAGCAATAGATAGCTCTCTAAAAACTGATTAAGCGGTTAATAAACCGCAAGGCCTTCCGAGCCTTATTTGTGGAACTGTAGACATCCAAAGTCATGCAAACTTTCAAAACTCAAAAAAATCGATTTTAATGGATTTACTTTGAATTAAGATATCTCCGCAACCAGACCTCATAGAAAGTTCTAGTTTTCAGCTATGGATAGCTCTTGAAAAACTAACTAAGCGTTTTGCCAGCGAAAATGATGTCACAGCCTTATTTGCGGAACTGTAGGCATCCAAAGCCATACAAGCATTCATAACTCAAAAAAATAACTTTGAATGCAAATATCTCGAAAACTATACCTTATAAAAGGGTTTGCTTTGGATGTGCTGGTTGCATTTGACAAAACCTTTCTATATATGTACGTTTCAATGGCTTCCAGAGACTTTCGTAAAAAAATGCATTTTTAGTGATAAGGGGGTAGTCCATGCTTTTTTTCGAAAATCGATTGGAAAAAAAAGTTGAGTTTTGAACGGAAATGCAAAGGCCTGACCGTTAGCTGTTCAACAATGCTAACCGCAACCTCTTACGAGCCTTATTTTGGAAGTTATGGCCATATTAAGATTTTTAGTTTTTGGGTTGAAACAAGAAAGATTAACTTTGAATCAAAATTTCTCTGCAACCAGAGCCCACACAATGCTCTAGTTTTCAGCAATAGATAGCTCTCTAAAAACTGATTAAGCGGTTAATAAACCGCAAGGCCTTCCGAGCCTTATTTGTGGAACTGTAGACATCCAAAGTCATGCAAACTTTCAAAACTCAAAAAAATCGATTTTAATGGATTTACTTTGAATTAAGATATCTCCGCAACCAGACCTCATAGAAAGTTCTAGTTTTCAGCTATGGATAGCTCTTGAAAAACTAACTAAGCGTTTTGCCAGCGAAAATGATGTCACAGCCTTATTTGCGGAAATGTAGGCATCCAAAGCCATACAAGCATTCATAACTCAAAAAAATAACTTTGAATGCAAATATCTCGAAAACTATACCTTATAAAAGGGTTTGCTTTGGATGTGCTGGTTGCATTTGACAAAACCTTTCTATATATGTACGTTTCAATGGCTTCCAGAGACTTTCGTAAAAAAATGCATTTTTAGTGATAAGGGGGTAGTCCATGCTTTTTTTCGAAAATCGATTGGAAAAAAAAGTTGAGTTTTGAACGGAAATGCAAAGGCCTGACCGTTAGCTGTTCAACAATGCTAACCGCAACCTCTTACGAGCCTTATTTTGGAAGTTATGGCCATATTAAGATTTTTAGTTTTTGGGTTGAAACAAGAAAGATTAACTTTGAATCAAAATTTCTCTGCAACCAGAGCCCACACAATGCTCTAGTTTTCAGCAATAGATAGCTCTCTAAAAACTGATTAAGCGGTTAATAAACCGCAAGGCCTTCCGAGCCTTATTTGTGGAACTGTAGACATCCAAAGTCATGCAAACTTTCAAAACTCAAAAAAATCGATTTTAATGGATTTACTTTGAATTAAGATATCTCCGCAACCAGACCTCATAGAAAGTTCTAGTTTTCAGCTATGGATAGCTCTTGAAAAACTAACTAAGCTTTTTGCCAGCGAAAATGATGTCACAGCCTTATTTGCGGAACTGTAGGCATCCAAAGCCATACAAGCATTCATAACTCAAAAAAATAACTTTGAATGCAAATATCTCGAAAACTATACCTTATAAAAGGGTTTGCTTTGGATGTGCTGGTTGCATTTGACAAAACCTTTCTATATATGTACGTTTCAATGGCTTCCAGAGACTTTCGTAAAAAAATGCATTTTTAGTGATAAGGGGGTAGTCCATGCTTTTTTTCGAAAATCGATTGGAAAAAAAAGTTGAGTTTTGAACGGAAATGCAAAGGCCTGACCGTTAGCTGTTCAACAATGCTAACCGCAACCTCTTACGAGCCTTATTTTGGAAGTTATGGCCATATTAAGATTTTTAGTTTTTGGGTTGAAACAAGAAAGATTAACTTTGAATCAAAATTTCTCTGCAACCAGAGCCCACACAATGCTCTAGTTTTCAGCAATAGATAGCTCTCTAAAAACTGATTAAGCGGTTAATAAACCGCAAGGCCTTCCGAGCCTTATTTGTGGAACTGTAGACATCCAAAGTCATGCAAACTTTCAAAACTCAAAAAAATCGATTTTAATGGATTTACTTTGAATTAAGATATCTCCGCAACCAGACCTCATAGAAAGTTCTAATTTTCAGCTATGGATAGCTCTTGAAAAACTAACTAAGCGTTTTGCCAGCGAAAATGATGTCACAGCCTTATTTGCGGAAATGTAGGCATCCAAAGCCATACAAGCATTCATAACTCAAAAAAATAACTTTGAATGCAAATATCTCGAAAACTATACCTTATAAAAGGGTTTGCTTTGGATGTGCTGGTTGCATTTGACAAAACCTTTCTATATATGTACGTTTCAATGGCTTCCAGAGACTTTCGTAAAAAAATGCATTTTTAGTGATAAGGGGGTAGTCCATGCTTTTTTTCGAAAATCGATTGGAAAAAAAAGTTGAGTTTTGAACGGAAATGCAAAGGCCTGACCGTTAGCTGTTCAACAATGCTAACCGCAACCTCTTACGAGCCTTATTTTGGAAGTTATGGCCATATTAAGATTTTTAGTTTTTGGGTTGAAACAAGAAAGATTAACTTTGAATCAAAATTTCTCTGCAACCAGAGCCCACACAATGCTCTAGTTTTCAGCAATAGATAGCTCTCTAAAAACTGATTAAGCGGTTAATAAACCGCAAGGCCTTCCGAGCCTTATTTGTGGAACTGTAGACATCCAAAGTCATGCAAACTTTCAAAACTCAAAAAAATCGATTTTAATGGATTTACTTTGAATTAAGATATCTCCGCAACCAGACCTCATAGAAAGTTCTAGTTTTCAGCTATGGATAGCTCTTGAAAAACTAACTAAGCGTTTTGCCAGCGAAAATGATGTCACAGCCTTATTTGCGGAAATGTAGGCATCCAAAGCCATACAAGCATTCATAACTCAAAAAAATAACTTTGAATGCAAATATCTCGAAAACTATACCTTATAAAAGGGTTTGCTTTGGATGTGCTGGTTGCATTTGACAAAACCTTTCTATATATGTACGTTTCAATGGCTTCCAGAGACTTTCGTAAAAAAATGCATTTTTAGTGATAAGGGGGTAGTCCATGCTTTTTTTCGAAAATCGATTGGAAAAAAAAGTTGAGTTTTGAACGGAAATGCAAAGGCCTGACCGTTAGCTGTTCAACAATGCTAACCGCAACCTCTTACGAGCCTTATTTTGGAAGTTATGGCCATATTAAGATTTTTAGTTTTTGGGTTGAAACAAGAAAGATTAACTTTGAATCAAAATTTCTCTGCAACCAGAGCCCACACAATGCTCTAGTTTTCAGCAATAGATAGCTCTCTAAAAACTGATTAAGCGGTTAATAAACCGCAAGGCCTTCCGAGCCTTATTTGTGGAACTGTAGACATCCAAAGTCATGCAAACTTTCAAAACTCAAAAAAATCGATTTTAATGGATTTACTTTGAATTAAGATATCTCCGCAACCAGACCTCATAGAAAGTTTTAGTTTTCAGCTATGGATAGCTCTTGAAAAACTAACTAAGCGTTTTGCCAGCGAAAATGATGTCACAGCCTTATTTGCGGAACTGTAGGCATCCAAAGCCATACAAGCATTCATAACTCAAAAAAATAACTTTGAATGCAAATATCTCGAAAACTATACCTTATAAAAGGGTTTGCTTTGGATGTGCTGGTTGCATTTGACCAAACCTTTCTATATATGTACGTTTCAATGGCTTCCAGAGACTTTCGTAAAAAAATGCATTTTTAGTGATAAGGGGGTAGTCCATGCTTTTTTTCGAAAATCGATTGGAAAAAAAAGTTGAGTTTTGAACGGAAATGCAAAGGCCTGACCGTTAGCTGTTCAACAATGCTAACCGCAACCTCTTACGAGCCTTATTTTGGAAGTTATGGCCATATTAAGATTTTTAGTTTTTGGGTTGAAACAAGAAAGATTAACTTTGAATCAAAATTTCTCTGCAACCAGAGCCCACACAATGCTCTAGTTTTCAGCAATAGATAGCTCTCTAAAAACTGATTAAGCGGTTAATAAACCGCAAGGCCTTCCGAGCCTTATTTGTGGAACTGTAGACATCCAAAGTCATGCAAACTTTCAAAACTCAAAAAAATCGATTTTAATGGATTTACTTTGAATTAAGATATCTCCGCAACCAGACCTCATAGAAAGTTTTAGTTTTCAGCTATGGATAGCTCTTGAAAAACTAACTAAGCGTTTTGCCAGCGAAAATGATGTCACAGCCTTATTTGCGGAACTGTAGGCATCCAAAGCCATACAAGCATTCATAACTCAAAAAAATAACTTTGAATGCAAATATCTCGAAAACTATACCTTATAAAAGGGTTTGCTTTGGATGTGCTGGTTGCATTTGACAAAACCTTTCTATATATGTACGTTTCAATGGCTTCCAGAGACTTTCGTAAAAAAATGCATTTTTAGTGATAAGGGGGTAGTCCATGCTTTTTTTCGAAAATCGATTGGAAAAAAAAGTTGAGTTTTGAACGGAAATGCAAAGGCCTGACCGTTAGCTGTTCAACAATGCTAACCGCAACCTCTTACGAGCCTTATTTTGGAAGTTATGGCCATATTAAGATTTTTAGTTTTTGGGTTGAAACAAGAAAGATTAACTTTGAATCAAAATTTCTCTGCAACCAGAGCCCACACAATGCTCTAGTTTTCAGCACTAGATAGCCCTCTAAAAACTGATTAAGCGATTAATAAACCGCAAGGCCTTCCGAGCCTTATTTGTGGAACTGTAGACATCCAAAGTCATGCAAACTTTCAAAACTCAAAAAAATCGATTTTAATGTATTTACTTTGAATTAAGATATCTCCGCAACCAGACCTCATAGAAAGTTCTAGTTTTCAGCTATGGATAGCTCTTGAAAAACTAACTAAGCGTTTTGCCAGCGAAAATGATGTCACAGCCTTATTTGCGGAACTGTAGGCATCCAAAGCCATACAAGCATTCATAACTCAAAAAAATAACTTTGAATGCAAATATCTCGAAAACTATACCTTATAAAAGGGTTTGCTTTGGATGTGCTGGTTGCATTTGACAAAACCTTTCTATATATGTACGTTTCAATGGCTTCCAGAGACTTTCGTAAAAAAATGCATTTTTAGTGATAAGGGGGTAGTCCATGCTTTTTTTCGAAAATCGATTGGAAAAAAAAGTTGAGTTTTGAACGGAAATGCAAAGGCCTGACCGTTAGCTGTTCAACAATGCTAACCGCAACCTCTTACGAGCCTTATTTTGGAAGTTATGGCCATATTAAGATTTTTAGTTTTTGGGTTGAAACAAGAAAGATTAACTTTGAATCAAAATTTCTCTGCAACCAGAGCCCACACAATGCTCTAGTTTTCAGCACTAGATAGCCCTCTAAAAACTGATTAAGCGATTAATAAACCGCAAGGCCTTCCGAGCCTTATTTGTGGAACTGTAGACATCCAAAGTCATGCAAACTTTCAAAACTCAAAAAAATCGATTTTAATGTATTTACTTTGAATTAAGATATCTCCGCAACCAGACCTCATAGAAAGTTCTAGTTTTCAGCTATGGATAGCTCTTGAAAAACTAACTAAGCGTTTTGCCAGCGAAAATGATGTCACAGCCTTATTTGCGGAACTGTAGGCATCCAAAGCCATACAAGCATTCATAACTCAAAAAAATAACTTTGAATGCAAATATCTCGAAAACTATACCTTATAAAAGGGTTTGCTTTGGATGTGCTGGTTGCATTTGACAAAACCTTTCTATATATGTACGTTTCAATGGCTTCCAGAGACTTTCGTAAAAAAATGCAATTTTAGTGATAAGGGGGTAGTCCATGCTTTTTTTCGAAAATCGATTGGAAAAAAAAGTTGAGTTTTGAACGGAAATGCAAAGGCCTGACCGTTAGCTGTTCAACAATGCTAACCGCAACCTCTTACGAGCCTTATTTTGGAAGTTATGGCCATATTAAGATTTTTAGTTTTTGGGTTGAAACAAGAAAGATTAACTTTGAATCAAAATTTCTCTGCAACCAGAGCCCACACAATGCTCTAGTTTTCAGCACTGGATAGCTCTCTAAAAACTGATTAAGCGGTTAATAAACCGCAAGGCCTTCCGAGCCTTATTTGTGGAACTGTAGACATCCAAAGTCATGCAAACTTTCAAAACTCAAAAAAATCGATTTTAATGGATTTACTTTGAATTAAGATATCTCCGCAACCAGACCTCATAGAAAGTTTTAGTTTTCAGCTATGGATAGCTCTTGAAAAACTAACTAAGCGTTTTGCCAGCGAAAATGATGTCACAGCCTTATTTGCGGAACTGTAGGCATCCAAAGCCATACAAGCATTCATAACTCAAAAAAATAACTTTGAATGCAAATATCTCGAAAACTATACCTTATAAAAGGGTTTGCTTTGGATGTGCTGGTTGCATTTGACAAAACCTTTCTATATATGTACGTTTCAATGGCTTCCAGAGACTTTCGTAAAAAAATGCATTTTTAGTGATAAGGGGGTAGTCCATGCTTTTTTTCGAAAATCGATTGGAAAAAAAAAAGTTGAGTTTTGAACTGAAATGCAAAGGCCTGACCACTAGCTGTTCAACAATGCTAACCGCAACCTCTTACGAGCCTTATTTTGGAAGTTATGGCCATATTAAGATTTTTAGTTTTTGGGTTGAAACAAGAAAGATTAACTTTGAATCAAAATTTCTCTGCAACAGAGCCCACACAATGCTCTAGTTTTCAGCACTAGATAGCTCTCTAAAAACTGATTAAGCGGTTCATAAACCGCAAGGCCTTCCGAGCCTTATTTGTGGAACTGTAGACATCCAAAGTCATGCAAACTTTCAAAACTCAAAAAAATCGATTTTAATGGATTTACTTTGAATTAAGATATCTCCGCAACCAGACCTCATAGAAAGTTTTAGTTTTCAGCTATGGATAGCTCTTGAAAAACTAACTAAGCGTTTTGCCAGCGAAAATGATGTCACAGCCTTATTTGCGGAACTGTAGGCATCCAAAGCCATACAAGCATTCATAACTCAAAAAAATAACTTTGAATGCAAATATCTCTTATAAAAGGGTTTGCTTTGGATGTGCTGGTTGCATTTGACAAAACCTTTCTATATATGTGGGTTTCAATGGGTTCCAGAGACTTTCGTAAAAAAATGCATTTTTAGTGATAAGGGGGTAGTCCATGCTTTTTTTCGAAAATCGATTGGAAAAAAAAGTTGAGTTTTTAACGGAAATGCAAAGGCCTGACCAATGCTAACCGCAACCTCTTACGAGACTTATTTTGGAAGTTATGGCCATATTAAGATTTTTAGTTTTTGGGTTGAAACAAGAAAGATTAACTTTCAATCAAAATGTCTCTGCAATCAGAACCCACACAATGCTCTAGTTTTCAGCAATGGATAGCTCTCTAAAAACTGATTAAGCGGTTAATAAACCGCAAGGCCTTCCGAGCCTTATTTGTGGAACTGTAGACATCCAAAGTCATGCAAACTTTCAAAACTCAAAAAAATCGATTTTAATGGATTTATTTTGAATTAAGATATCTCCGCAACCAGACCTCATAGAAAGTTCTAGTTTTCAGCTATGGATAGCTCTTGAAAAACTAACTAAGCGTTTTGCCAGCGAAAATGATGTCACAGCCTTATTTGCGGAACTGTAGGCATCCAAAGCCATACAAGCATTCATAACTCAAAAAAATAACTTTGAATGCAAATATCTCTTATAAAAGGGTTTGCTTTGGATGTGCTGGTTGCATTTGACAAAACCTTTCTATATATGTGGGTTTCAATGGGTTCCAGAGACTTTCGTAAAAAAATGCATTTTTAGTGATAAGGGGGTAGTCCATGCTTTTTTTCGAAAATCGATTGGAAAAAAAAAGTTGAGTTTTAAACGGAAATGCAAAGGCCTCACCATTAGCTGTTCAACAATGCTAACCGCAACCTCTTACGAGCCTTATTTTGGAAGTTATGGCCATATTAAGATTTTTAGTTTTTGGGTTGAAACAAGAAAGATTAACTTTGAATCAAAATGTCTCTGCAATCAGAACCCACACAATGCTCTAGTTTCCAGCAGTGGATAGCTCTCTAAAAACTGATTAAGCGGTTAATAAACCGCAAGGCCTTCCGAGCCTTATTTGTGGAACTGTAGACATCCAAAGTCATGCAAACTTTCAAAACTCAAAAAAATCGATTTTAATGGATTTACTTTGAATTAAGATATCTCCGCAACCAGACCTCATAGAAAGTTCTAGTTTTCAGCTATGGATAGCTCTTGAAAAACTAACTAAGCGTTTTGCCAGCGAAAATCATGTCACAGCCTTATTTGCGGAACTGTAGGCATCCAAAGCCATACAAGCATTCATAACTCAAAAAAATAACTTTGAATGCAAATATCTCTTATAAAAGGGTTTGCTTTGGATGTGCTGGTTGCATTTGACAAAACCTTTCTATATATGTGGGTTTCAATGGGTTCCAGAGACTTTCGTAAAAAAATGCATTTTTAGTGATAAGGGGGTAGTCCATGCTTTTTTTCGAAAATCGATTGGAAAAAAAAGTTGAGTTTTTAACGGAAATGCAAAGGCCTGACCAATGCTAACCGCAACCTCTTACGAGACTTATTTTGGAAGTTATGGCCATATTAAGATTTTTAGTTTTTGGGTTGAAACAAGAAAGATTAACTTTCAATCAAAATGTCTCTGCAATCAGAACCCACACAATGCTCTAGTTTTCAGCAAGGGATAGCTCTCTAAAAACTGATTAAGCGGTTAATAAACCGCAAGGCCTTCCGAGCCTTATTTGTGGAACTGTAGACATCCAAAGTCATGCAAACTTTCAAAACTCAAAAAAATCGATTTTAATGGATTTACTTTGAATTAAGATATCTCCGCAACCAGACCTCATAGAAAGTTCTAGTTTTCAGCTATGGATAGCTCTTGAAAAACTAACTAAGCGTTTTGCCAGCGAAAATGATGTCACAGCCTTATTTGCGGAACTGTAGGCATCCAAAGCCATACAAGCATTCATAACTCAAAAAAATAACTTTGAATGCAAATATCTCTTATAAAAGGGTTTGCTTTGGATGTGCTGGTTGCATTTGACAAAACCTTTCTATATATGTGGGTTTCAATGGGTTCCAGAGACTTTCGTAAAAAAATGCATTTTTAGTGATAAGGGGGTAGTCCATGCTTTTTTTCGAAAATCGATTGGAAAAAAAAGTTGGGTTTTTAACGGAAATGCAAAGGCCTGACCAATGCTAACCGCAACCTCTTACGAGACTTATTTTGGAAGTTATGGCCATATTAAGATTTTTAGTTTTTGGGTTGAAACAAGAAAGATTAACTTTGAATCAAAATGTCTCTGCAATCAGAACCCACACAATGCTCTAGTTTTCAGCAATGGATAGCTCTCTAAAAACTGATTAAGCGGTTCATAAACCGCAAGTCCTTCCGAGCCTTATTTGTGGAACTGTAGACATCCAAAGTCATGCAAACTTTCAAAACTCAAAAAAATCGATTTTAATGGATTTACTTTGAATTAAGATATCTCCGCAACCAGACCTCATAGAAAGTTCTGGTTTTCAGCTATGGATAGCTCTTGAAAAACTAACTAAGCGCTTTGCCAGCGAAAATGATGTCACAGCCTTATTTGCGGAACTGTAGGCATCCAAAGTCATACAAGCATTCATAACTCAAAAAAATAACTTTGAATGCAAATATCTCGAAAACTATACCTTATAAAAGGGTTTGCTTTGGATGTGCTGGTTGCATTTGACAAAACCTTTCTATATATGTACGTTTCAATGGGTTCCAGAGACTTTCGTAAGAAAATGCATTTTTAGTGATAAGGGGGTTACTTACTTTACTTTTGATGGCGCTCACAGCCCAGGATGGGCTTCGGCCTCAACTAACAAACCCCTCCAGCCAGCTCTGTCCCTAGCTAGCCGCTTCCAGTTGCGCACACCGAGTGCTTTGATGTCGTCATTCACTTGATTGCGCCACCTGTTACGGGTTCTTCCTCTGCTGCGTACCCCATCACGCTCCACGTGCCCCAGCCATCTAAGCCGCTGTATTTTCAGCTTTTTGACCAGGTCAACGTCGCTGTATAGCCCGTATAGCTCGTCGTTGAATCTTCTCCTCCATACTCCTTCGATACACACCGGACCGAAAATCACACGAAGAATCTTCCTCTCAAAGCACCCTAGCAGATTTTTATCCGAATCTTTCAGTGTCCATGCTTCTGACCCATAAAGCAGGACCGGGATGATTAGGGTTTTGTATAAAGTCTCCTTGGTTCTCTGAGAGAGGGCCTTACTACTTAAATGCCTTCTTAGACCGAAGAAGCAGCGGTTGGCAAGAGTAATTCTTCGCTTGATCTCTGCACTGATGTCATTCTGCGATGTAATAGTGGAGCCCAGGTAGACAAAGTCCTTGACAACTTCGAAGTTATATCTGTCCATCGTGATATTTTGCCCGAGTCGACGATGTTGAGATACCTCTCTCGATGACAGCATATACTTCGTCTTGTCCTCATTAACCGCCAATCCCATTCTAGCCGCCTCCGATTCAATGCTCGCAAATGCCCCTGCCACAGCTCGCTTCGTTCTGCCGACAATGTCTATGTCATCCGCATATGCAAGCAATTGAACGGACTTTTGAAAGATTGTACCGCTGGTGTTGACATGTGCGTTGCGTACAATGGCTTCAAGAACGATGTTGAATAGGTTGCATGATAACGCGTCGCCTTGCCTCAATCCTTTCTCAACATCAAAGGAATCGGTGGTGTTCTTACCAATTTTGACGGAGCAGCGAGATTTCTCCATCGTCATCCTGCACAAGCGGACGAGTTTGGCAGGGATGCCGAGACTCGACATGGCTCTGTATAATTCGTCCCTTTTCACGCTATCATACGCGACTTTAAAATCGATAAAAAGGTGGTGTGTATCGATCTGGAATTCCCGGGATTTTTCTAAAATCTGTCGGAGTGTGAACATTTGATCGACGGTTGACTTGCCTGGCCTAAAACCGCACTGATAAGGGCCGATCAGATCGTTGACAAAAGGTTTTAAGCGGTCACACAGGATGGCCGACAAGATTTTATAAGCGACGTTTAGGAGACTAATTCCTCTGTAGTTGGTACATTTCAGAACATCTCCCTTTTTATGGATGGGGCACACTATACCGAGGTTCCATTCATCGGGCATACTTTCCTCCGACCAAATTTTGTAGATGAGCTGGTGTATGCTCCTAGCCAATTCATCTCCCGCTGATTTAAATAGTTCGGCTTGTAAGCCATCCGCACCTGCAGCCTTGTACGACTTAAGTTTGGATATCGCCAGCCGAACTTCGGTTAGGTCGGGTGGACGGAACTCTTGGCCATCATCGTCCAAGTTGAATGGAGCGTTCTGCCTATTAGCGGCATCTTGGCTGTCTTCGCCATTAAGCAGTCTAGAGAAGTGTTCTTTCCAGATCCTCAGCACTGACTGTGTGTCTACTACCATATTCCCACTCTCATCTCGGCAGGCTTCCGTTCTAGCCTTGAATCCTTGGGTGGATCGCTTCACCCTCTGATAAAATTTTCGAACATCTCCCCTACCGCTACAACCCTCAATAGACTCTACCGCCCGCTTCTCGTGCTCTCTCTTTTTCCTCCTGAGAAGTCGGCGTTCCTCTTTTCGTTTCAGCCCGTAGAGCTCCCGGGCCACTCTCTCAGCAGCTCTTGTTCGAGTCTGCAGCATTGCCTGGTAGGCCTCGTCCTTAGCTGCATGCGCTAGCCGGCACTCCTCATCGAACCAGGGGTTTCGTTGTATTCGCCTAGTGAAACCCAGCACATCAGAGGCGGCACTTCTAATGGCTTGTTGACAGTGTTCCCACTGGTCCTCTGCACTTGATGCTGGTAGCGGACCTCCTGAGAGATTAAGAGTTACGTGGTCTGCAAAAGTTCTGGCAGTCTCTTGCGATTTAAGCTTCTCGACATCGAATCTTTTCACAGCATCTGCTCTGCGTTGTCGCGTCATGGATATCCGCATACGTAGTCTAGCTACCACCAGGTAGTGATGCGAGTCAATGTTGGCCCCTCGGAACGTTCGGACGTCCAAGATACTGGAAGCATGTCTCGCGTCTATCGCAACGTGGTCGATTTGGTTGACGGTTACTTGATCACGCGACCGCCAAGTCCCCTTGTGTATATTGAGGTGTGGGAAGTAGGTGCTTGAGATGATGACATTTCGCCCCGCCGCAAAGTCTGCCAGCCTGTGTCCGTTGCCGGAAGTTTCGTCGTGTAGGCTGTGTCCTCCGACTATCGAACCAAAGATGCCCTCCTTTCCGAATCTTGCGTTGAAGTCACCAAGAATGATCTTCACGTCGTACTTCGGGCACATATCATACGTTGTCTCCAAGAGATCGTAGAATGCTTCTTTGGTTGAGTCTTCTCTCCTTTCATGGGGGGCGTGAACACAAATCAGCGAAATGTTCTTAAATTTGCCTTTGATGCGGATTGTGACCAGGCGCTCGCTTACACTTCGGAAGCCCAAGACTTCTTGCCTAAGTCTTCCCCTTATCACAAAACCACAACCCAAGAGCCGCTGACCCGGTTCCTTCAAGCACCCGCCGTAGTAGATGTCACACGTTTTCAGTCTCCGTACGCCCTCTCCATCCCATCGCACTTCCTGGATGGCTGTTACGTCAGCCTTTAGCCTGTCCAGGTTCTCCACTAATTGTTCGGCTGCACGTGTTCTGTATAAGGACAGGACGTTCCACGTGCAGATCCGAAATTCATTGTCCTTGTTTCGTTTGCTGGGGTCGTCAACTTTAAAATCATCCATATCCGAGGCTTGTTGTTGTTTCGGAACAACTTTTTTTTACGTGGTAGGGAAGTTACCCCGACGCACAACCCCCGACCCGGAGGACCAGACCCTTCGTATAACTCCAAGGGTAGGGAGCCGGATAAACCGCTCCTTATAGGCCTGAGCTACAAATATGTCGTAGTAGCCCATATAAGGTGTTCACTAAGTAGTTCAACCTAACTGGAACTATAGACGCCACCGTTGATTCCATCTAGAGAATTCGTCCGCTGCCGCCTCGATGAAAGGAGAAGTGCCTTAGTGGGAACACTCCTCCCCCCCCTCTCTCGATGGCTGTCCCCAACAGCTTTCCACGGGGATTTAAACCCCGTCTCCAGCTGAGGTACTAGACACCCGATGTTCACCACGTGGAGGTGAGAGTAGGAGTTGGTAGACAGAGGTGGATTTTGAGAAAAACCTGTGGACGCTTGTGTCCTCTTGAATGCACATAACTACCCTTTTGAACATCACCGATAAGGGGGTAGTCCATGCTTTTTTTCGAAAATCGATTGGAAAGAAAAGTTGAGTTTTGAACGGAAATGCAAAGGCCTGACCGTTAGCTGTTCAACAATGCTAACCGCAACCTCTTACGAGCCTTATTTTGGAAGTTATGGCCATATTAAGATTTTTAGTTTTTGGGTTGAAACAAGAAAGATTAACTTTGAATCAAAATTTCTCTGCAACCAGAGCCCACACAATGCTCTAGTTTTCAGCAATGGATAGCTCTCTAAAAACTGATTAAGCGGTTAATAAACCGCAAGGCCTTCCGAGCCTTATTTGTGGAACTGTAGACATCCAAAGTCATGCAAACTTTCAAAACTCAAAAAAATCGATTTTAATGGATTTACTTTGAATTAAGATATCTCCGCAACCAGACCTCATAGAAAGTTCTAGTTTTCAGCTATGGATAGCTCTTAAAAAACTAACTAAGCGTTTTGCCAGCGAAAATGATGTCACAGCCTTATTTGCGGAACTGTAGGCATCCAAAGCCATACAAGCATTCATAACTCAAAAAAATAACTTTGAATGCAAATATCTCTTATAAAAGGGTTTGCTTTGGATGTGCTGGTTGCATTTGACAAAACCTTTCTATATATGTGGGTTTCAATGGGTTCCAGAGACTTTCGTAAAAAAATGCATTTTTAGTGATAAGGGGGTAGTCCATGCTTTTTTTCGAAAATCGATTGGAAAAAAAAGTTGAGTTTTTAACGGAAATGCAAAGGCCTGACCAATGCTAACCGCAACCTCTTACGAGACTTATTTTGAAAGTTATGGCCATATTAAGATTTTTAGTTTTTGGGTTGAAACAAGAAAGATTAACTTTCAATCAAAATGTCTCTGCAATCAGAACCCACACAATGCTCTAGTTTTCAGCAATGGATAGCTCTCTAAAAACTGATTAAGCGGTTAATAAACCGCAAGGCCTTCCGAGCCTTATTTGTGGAACTGTAGACATCCAAAGTCATGCAAACTTTCAAAACTCAAAAAAATCGATTTTAATGGATTTACTTTGAATTAAGATATCTCCGCAACCAGACCTCATAGAAAGTTCTAGTTTTCAGCTATGGATAGCTCTTGAAAAACTAACTAAGCGTTTTGCCAGCGAAAATGATGTCACAGCCTTATTTGCGGAACTGTAGGCATCCAAAGCCATACAAGCATTCATAACTCAAAAAAATAACTTTGAATGCAAATATCTCTTATAAAAGGGTTTGCTTTGGATGTGCTGGTTGCATTTGACAAAACCTTTCTATATATGTGGGTTTCAATGGGTTCCAGAGACTTTCGTAAAAAAATGCATTTTTAGTGATAAGGGGGTAGTCCATGCTTTTTTTCGAAAATCGATTGGAAAAAAAAGTTGAGTTTTTAACGGAAATGCAAAGGCCTGACCAATGCTAACCGCAACCTCTTACGAGACTTATTTTGGAAGTTATGGCCATATTAAGATTTTTAGTTTTTGGGTTGAAACAAGAAAGATTAACTTTGAATCAAAATGTCTCTGCAATCAGAACCCACACAATGCTCTAGTTTTCAGCAATGGATAGCTCTCTAAAAACTGATTAAGCGGTTCATAAACCGCAAGTCCTTCCGAGCCTTATTTGTGGAACTGTAGACATCCAAAGTCATGCAAACTTTCAAAACTCAAAAAAATCGA
Organism: Melangyna quadrimaculata; assembly: GCA_949320155.1. Classification (NCBI taxonomy): domain Eukaryota; kingdom Metazoa; phylum Arthropoda; class Insecta; order Diptera; family Syrphidae; genus Melangyna; species Melangyna quadrimaculata. The sequence continues at coordinate 188,787,426 of OX439483.1, forward strand.
TTTTAATGGATTTACTTTGAATTAAGATATCTCCGCAACCAGACCTCATAGAAAGTTCTGGTTTTCAGCTATGGATAGCTCTTGAAAAACTAACTAAGCGTTTTGCCAGCGAAAATGATGTCACAGCCTTATTTGCGGAACTGTAGGCATCCAAAGCCATACAAGCATTCATAACTCAAAAAAATAACTTTGAATGCAAATATCTCTTATAAAAGGGTTTGCTTTGGATGTGCTGGTTGCATTTGACAAAACCTTTCTATATATGTGGGTTTCAATGGGTTCCAGAGACTTTCGTAAAAAAATGCATTTTTAGTGATAAGGGGGTAGTCCATGCTTTTTTTCGAAAATCGATTGGAAAAAAAAAGTTGAGTTTTAAACGGAAATGCAAAGGCCTCACCATTAGCTGTTCAACAATGCTAACCGCAACCTCTTACTAGCCTTATTTTGGAAGTTATGGCCATATTAAGATTTTTAGTTTTTGGGTTGAAACAAGAAAGATTAACTTTGAATCAAAATGTCTCTGCAATCAGAACCCACACAATGCTCTAGTTTCCAGCAGTGGATAGCTCTCTAAAAACTGATTAAGCGGTTAATAAACCGCAAGGCCTTCCGAGCCTTATTTGTGGAACTGTAGACATCCAAAGTCATGCAAACTTTCAAAACTCAAAAAAATCGATTTTAATGGATTTACTTTGAATTAAGATATCTCCGCAACCAGATCTCATAGAAAGTTCTAGTTTTCAGCTATGGATAGCTCTTGAAAAACTAACTAAGCGTTTTGCCAGCGAAAATCATGTCACAGCCTTATTTGCGGAACTGTAGGCATCCAAAGCCATACAAGCATTCATAACTCAAAAAAATAACTTTGAATGCAAATATCTCTTATAAAAGGGTTTGCTTTGGATGTGCTGGTTGCATTTGACAAAACCTTTCTATATATGTGGGTTTCAATGGGTTCCAGAGACTTTCGTAAAAAAATGCATTTTTAGTGATAAGGGGGTAGTCCATGCTTTTTTTCGAAAATCGATTGGAAAAAAAAGTTGAGTTTTGAACGGAAATGCAAAGGCCTGACCGTTAGCTGTTCAACAATGCTAACCGCAACCTCTTACGAGCCTTATTTTGGAAGTTATGGCCATATTAAGATTTTTAGTTTTTGGGTTGAAACAAGAAAGATTAACTTTGAATCAAAATTTCTCTGCAACCAGAGCCCACACAATGCTCTAGTTTTCAGCACTGGATAGCTCTCTAAAAACTGATTAAGCGGTTAATAAACCGCAAGGCCTTCCGAGCCTTATTTGTGGAACTGTAGACATCCAAAGTCATGCAAACTTTCAAAACTCAAAAAATCGATTTTAATGGATTTACTTTGAATTGAGATATCTCCGCAACCAGACCTCATAGAAAGTTTTAGTTTTCAGCTATGGATAGCTCTTGAAAAACTAACTAAGCGTTTTGCCAGCGAAAATGATGTCACAGCCTTATTTGCGGAACTGTAGGCATCCAAAGCCATACAAGCATTCATAACTCAAAAAAATAACTTTGAATGCAAATATCTCGAAAACTATACCTTATAAAAGGGTTTGCTTTGGATGTGCTGGTTGCATTTGACAAAACCTTTCTATATATGTACGTTTCAATGGCTTCCAGAGACTTTCGTAAAAAAATGCATTTTTAGTGATAAGGGGGTAGTCCATGCTTTTTTTCGAAAATCGATTGGAAAAAAAAAAGTTGAGTTTTGAACTGAAATGCAAAGGCCTGACCACTAGCTGTTCAACAATGCTAACCGCAACCTCTTACGAGCCTTATTTTGGAAGTTATGGCCATATTAAGATTTTTAGTTTTTGGGTTGAAACAAGAAAGATTAACTTTGAATCAAAATTTCTCTGCAACAGAGCCCACACAATGCTCTAGTTTTCAGCACTAGATAGCTCTCTAAAAACTGATTAAGCGGTTCATAAACCGCAAGGCCTTCCGAGCCTTATTTGTGGAACTGTAGACATCCAAAGTCATGCAAACTTTCAAAACTCAAAAAAATCGATTTTAATGGATTTACTTTGAATTAAGATATCTCCGCAACCAGACCTCATAGAAAGTTTTAGTTTTCAGCTATGGATAGCTCTTGAAAAACTAACTAAGCGTTTTGCCAGCGAAAATGATGTCACAGCCTTATTTGCGGAACTGTAGGCATCCAAAGCCATACAAGCATTCATAACTCAAAAAAATAACTTTGAATGCAAATATCTCTTATAAAAGGGTTTGCTTTGGATGTGCTGGTTGCATTTGACAAAACCTTTCTATATATGTGGGTTTCAATGGGTTCCAGAGACTTTCGTAAAAAAATGCATTTTTAGTGATAAGGGGGTAGTCCATGCTTTTTTTCGAAAATCGATTGGAAAAAAAAGTTGAGTTTTTAACGGAAATGCAAAGGCCTGACCAATGCTAACCGCAACCTCTTACGAGACTTATTTTGGAAGTTATGGCCATATTAAGATTTTTAGTTTTTGGGTTGAAACAAGAAAGATTAACTTTCAATCAAAATGTCTCTGCAATCAGAACCCACACAATGCTCTAGTTTTCAGCAATGGATAGCTCTCTAAAAACTGATTAAGCGGTTAATAAACCGCAAGGCCTTCCGAGCCTTATTTGTGGAACTGTAGACATCCAAAGTCATGCAAACTTTCAAAACTCAAAAAAATCGATTTTAATGGATTTACTTTGAATTAAGATATCTCCGCAACCAGACCTCATAGAAAGTTCTAGTTTTCAGCTATGGATAGCTCTTGAAAAACTAACTAAGCGTTTTGCCAGCGAAAATCATGTCACAGCCTTATTTGCGGAACTGTAGGCATCCAAAGCCATACAAGCATTCATAACTCAAAAAAATAACTTTGAATGCAAATATCTCTTATAAAAGGGTTTGCTTTGGATGTGCTGGTTGCATTTGACAAAACCTTTCTATATATGTGGGTTTCAATGGGTTCCAGAGACTTTCGTAAAAAAATGCATTTTTAGTGATAAGGGGGTAGTCCATGCTTTTTTTCGAAAATCGATTGGAAAAAAAAGTTGAGTTTTTAACGGAAATGCAAAGGCCTGACCAATGCTAACCGCAACCTCTTACGAGACTTATTTTGGAAGTTATGGCCATATTAAGATTTTTAGTTTTTGGGTTGAAACAAGAAAGATTAACTTTCAATCAAAATGTCTCTGCAATCAGAACCCACACAATGCTCTAGTTTTCAGCAAGGGATAGCTCTCTAAAAACTGATTAAGCGGTTAATAAACCGCAAGGCCTTCCGAGCCTTATTTGTGGAACTGTAGACATCCAAAGTCATGCAAACTTTCAAAACTCAAAAAAATCGATTTTAATGGATTTACTTTGAATTAAGATATCTCCGCAACCAGACCTCATAGAAAGTTCTAGTTTTCAGCTATGGATAGCTCTTGAAAAACTAACTAAGCGTTTTGCCAGCGAAAATGATGTCACAGCCTTATTTGCGGAACTGTAGGCATCCAAAGCCATACAAGCATTCATAACTCAAAAAAATAACTTTGAATGCAAATATCTCTTATAAAAGGGTTTGCTTTGGATGTGCTGGTTGCATTTGACAAAACCTTTCTATATATGTGGGTTTCAATGGGTTCCAGAGACTTTCGTAAAAAAATGCATTTTTAGTGATAAGGGGGTAGTCCATGCTTTTTTTCGAAAATCGATTGGAAAAAAAAGTTGGGTTTTTAACGGAAATGCAAAGGCCTGACCAATGCTAACCGCAACCTCTTACGAGACTTATTTTGGAAGTTATGGCCATATTAAGATTTTTAGTTTTTGGGTTGAAACAAGAAAGATTAACTTTGAATCAAAATGTCTCTGCAATCAGAACCCACACAATGCTCTAGTTTTCAGCAATGGATAGCTCTCTAAAAACTGATTAAGCGGTTCATAAACCGCAAGTCCTTCCGAGCCTTATTTGTGGAACTGTAGACATCCAAAGTCATGCAAACTTTCAAAACTCAAAAAAATCGATTTTAATGGATTTACTTTGAATTAAGATATCTCCGCAACCAGACCTCATAGAAAGTTCTGGTTTTCAGCTATGGATAGCTCTTGAAAAACTAACTAAGCGCTTTGCCAGCGAAAATGATGTCACAGCCTTATTTGCGGAACTGTAGGCATCCAAAGTCATACAAGCATTCATAACTCAAAAAAATAACTTTGAATGCAAATATCTCGAAAACTATACCTTATAAAAGGGTTTGCTTTGGATGTGCTGGTTGCATTTGACAAAACCTTTCTATATATGTACGTTTCAATGGGTTCCAGAGACTTTCGTAAGAAAATGCATTTTTAGTGATAAGGGGGTTACTTACTTTACTTTTGATGGCGCTCACAGCCCAGGATGGGCTTCGGCCTCAACTAACAAACCCCTCCAGCCAGCTCTGTCCCTAGCTAGCCGCTTCCAGTTGCGCACACCGAGTGCTTTGATGTCGTCATTCACTTGATTGCGCCACCTGTTACGGGTTCTTCCTCTGCTGCGTACCCCATCACGCTCCACGTGCCCCAGCCATCTAAGCCGCTGTATTTTCAGCTTTTTGACCAGGTCAACGTCGCTGTATAGCCCGTATAGCTCGTCGTTGAATCTTCTCCTCCATACTCCTTCGATACACACCGGACCGAAAATCACACGAAGAATCTTCCTCTCAAAGCACCCTAGCAGATTTTTATCCGAATCTTTCAGTGTCCATGCTTCTGACCCATAAAGCAGGACCGGGATGATTAGGGTTTTGTATAAAGTCTCCTTGGTTCTCTGAGAGAGGGCCTTACTACTTAAATGCCTTCTTAGACCGAAGAAACAGCGGTTGGCAAGAGTAATTCTTCGCTTGATCTCTGCACTGATGTCATTCTGCGATGTAATAGTGGAGCCCAGGTAGACAAAGTCCTTGACAACTTCGAAGTTATATCTGTCCATCGTGATATTTTGCCCGAGTCGACGATGTTGAGATTCCTCTCTCGATGACAGCATATACTTCGTCTTGTCCTCATTAACCGCCAATCCCATTCTAGCCGCCTCCGATTCAATGCTCGCAAATGCCCCTGCCACAGCTCGCTTCGTTCTGCCGACAATGTCTATGTCATCCGCATATGCAAGCAATTGAACGGACTTTTGAAAGATTGTACCGCTGGTGTTGACATGTGCGTTGCGTACAATGGCTTCAAGAACGATGTTGAATAGGTTGCATGATAACGCGTCGCCTTGCCTCAATCCTTTCTCAACATCAAAGGAATCGGTGGTGTTCTTACCAATTTTGACGGAGCAGCGAGATTTCTCCATCGTCATCCTGCACAAGCGGACGAGTTTGGCAGGGATGCCGAGACTCGACATGGCTCTGTATAATTCGTCCCTTTTCACGCTATCATACGCGACTTTAAAATCGATAAAAAGGTGGTGTGTATCGATCTGGAATTCCCGGGATTTTTCTAAAATCTGTCGGAGTGTGAACATTTGATCGACGGTTGACTTGCCTGGCCTAAAACCGCACTGATAAGGGCCGATCAGATCGTTGACAAAAGGTTTTAAGCGGTCACACAGGATGGCCGACAAGATTTTATAAGCGACGTTTAGGAGACTAATTCCTCTGTAGTTGGTACATTTCAGAACATCTCCCTTTTTATGGATGGGGCACACTATACCGAGGTTCCATTCATCGGGCATACTTTCCTCCGACCAAATTTTGTAGATGAGCTGGTGTATGCTCCTAGCCAATTCATCTCCCGCTGATTTAAATAGTTCGGCTTGTAAGCCATCCGCACCTGCAGCCTTGTACGACTTAAGTTTGGATATCGCCAGCCGAACTTCGGTTAGGTCGGGTGGACGGAACTCTTGGCCATCATCGTCCAAGTTGAATGGAGCGTTCTGCCTATTAGCGGCATCTTGGCTGTCTTCGCCATTAAGCAGTCTAGAGAAGTGTTCTTTCCAGATCCTCAGCACTGACTGTGTGTCTACTACCATATTCCCACTCTCATCTCGGCAGGCTTCCGTTCTAGCCTTGAATCCTTGGGTGGATCGCTTCACCCTCTGATAAAATTTTCGAACATCTCCCCTACCGCTACAACCCTCAATAGACTCTACCGCCCGCTTCTCGTGCTCTCTCTTTTTCCTCCTGAGAAGTCGGCGTTCCTCTTTTCGTTTCAGCCCGTAGAGCTCCCGGGCCACTCTCTCAGCAGCTCTTGTTCGAGTCTGCAGCATTGCCTGGTAGGCCTCGTCCTTAGCTGCATGCGCTAGCCGGCACTCCTCATCGAACCAGGGGTTTCGTTGTATTCGCCTAGTGAAACCCAGCACATCAGAGGCGGCACTTCTAATGGCTTGTTGACAGTGTTCCCACTGGTCCTCTGCACTTGATGCTGGTAGCGGACCTCCTGAGAGATTAAGAGTTACGTGGTCTGCAAAAGTTCTGGCAGTCTCTTGCGATTTAAGCTTCTCGACATCGAATCTTTTCACAGCATCTGCTCTGCGTTGTCGCGTCATGGATATCCGCATACGTAGTCTAGCTACCACCAGGTAGTGATGCGAGTCAATGTTGGCCCCTCGGAACGTTCGGACGTCCAAGATACTGGAAGCATGTCTCGCGTCTATCGCAACGTGGTCGATTTGGTTGACGGTTACTTGATCACGCGACCGCCAAGTCCCCTTGTGTATATTGAGGTGTGGGAAGTAGGTGCTTGAGATGATGACATTTCGCCCCGACGCAAAGTCTGCCAGCCTGTGTCCGTTGCCGGAAGTTTCGTCGTGTAGGCTGTGTCCTCCGACTATCGAACCAAAGATGCCCTCCTTTCCGAATCTTGCGTTGAAGTCACCAAGAATGATCTTCACGTCGTACTTCGGGCACATATCATACGTTGTCTCCAAGAGATCGTAGAATGCTTCTTTGGTTGAGTCTTCTCTCCTTTCATGGGGGGCGTGAACACAAATCAGCGAAATGTTCTTAAATTTGCCTTTGATGCGGATTGTGACCAGGCGCTCGCTTACACTTCGGAAGCCCAAGACTTCTTGCCTAAGTCTTCCCCTTATCACAAAACCACAACCCAAGAGCCGCTGACCCGGTTCCTTCAAGCACCCGCCGTAGTAGATGTCACACGTTTTCAGTCTCCGTACGCCCTCTCCATCCCATCGCACTTCCTGGATGGCTGTTACGTCAGCCTTTAGCCTGTCCAGGTTCTCCACTAATTGTTCGGCTGCACGTGTTCTGTATAAGGACAGGACGTTCCACGTGCAGATCCGAAATTCATTGTCCTTGTTTCGTTTGCTGGGGTCGTCAACTTTAAAATCATCCATATCCGAGGCTTGTTGTTGTTTCGGAACAACTTTTTTTTACGTGGTAGGGAAGTTACCCCGACGCACAACCCCCGACCCGGAGGACCAGACCCTTCGTATAACTCCAAGGGTAGGGAGCCGGATAAACCGCTCCTTATAGGCCTGAGCTACAAATATGTCGTAGTAGCCCATATAAGGTGTTCACTAAGTAGTTCAACCTAACTGGAACTATAGACGCCACCGTTGATTCCATCTAGAGAATTCGTCCGCTGCCGCCTCGATGAAAGGAGAAGTGCCTTAGTGGGAACACTCCTCCCCCCCCTCTCTCGTTGGCTGTCCCCAACAGCTTTCCACGGGGATTTAAACCCCGTCTCCAGCTGAGGTACTAGACACCCGATGTTCACCACGTGGAGGTGAGAGTAGGAGTTGGTAGACAGAGGTGGATTTTGAGAAAAACCTGTGGACGCTTGTGTCCTCTTGAATGCACATAACTACCCTTTTGAACATCACCGATAAGGGGGTAGTCCATGCTTTTTTTCGAAAATCGATTGGAAAAAAAAGTTGAGTTTTGAACGGAAATGCAAAGGCCTGACCGTTAGCTGTTCAACAATGCTAACCGCAACCTCTTACGAGCCTTATTTTGGAAGTTATGGCCATATTAAGATTTTTAGTTTTTGGGTTGAAACAAGAAAGATTAACTTTGAATCAAAATTTCTCTGCAACCAGAGCCCACACAATGCTCTAGTTTTCAGCAATGGATAGCTCTCTAAAAACTGATTAAGCGGTTAATAAACCGCAAGGCCTTCCGAGCCTTATTTGTGGAACTGTAGACATCCAAAGTCATGCAAACTTTCAAAACTCAAAAAAATCGATTTTAATGGATTTACTTTGAATTAAGATATCTCCGCAACCAGACCTCATAGAAAGTTCTAGTTTTCAGCTATGGATAGCTCTTGAAAAACTAACTAAGCTTTTTGCCAGCGAAAATGATGTCACAGCCTTATTTGCGGAACTGTAGGCATCCAAAGCCATACAAGCATTCATAACTCAAAAAAATAACTTTGAATGCAAATATCTCTTATAAAAGGGTTTGCTTTGGATGTGCTGGTTGCATTTGACAAAACCTTTCTATATATGTGGGTTTCAATGGGTTCCAGAGACTTTCGTAAAAAAATGCATTTTTAGTGATAAGGGGGTAGTCCATGCTTTTTTTCGAAAATCGATTGGAAAAAAAAGTTGAGTTTTTAACGGAAATGCAAAGGCCTGACCAATGCTAACCGCAACCTCTTACGAGACTTATTTTGGAAGTTATGGCCATATTAAGATTTTTAGTTTTTGGGTTGAAACAAGAAAGATTAACTTTCAATCAAAATGTCTCTGCAATCAGAACCCACACAATGCTCTAGTTTTCAGCAATGGATAGCTCTCTAAAAACTGATTAAGCGGTTAATAAACCGCAAGGCCTTCCGAGCCTTATTTGTGGAACTGTAGACATCCAAAGTCATGCAAACTTTCAAAACTCAAAAAAATCGATTTTAATGGATTTATTTTGAATTAAGATATCTCCGCAACCAGACCTCATAGAAAGTTCTAGTTTTCAGCTATGGATAGCTCTTGAAAAACTAACTAAGCGTTTTGCCAGCGAAAATGATGTCACAGCCTTATTTGCGGAACTGTAGGCATCCAAAGCCATACAAGCATTCATAACTCAAAAAAATAACTTTGAATGCAAATATCTCTTATAAAAGGGTTTGCTTTGGATGTGCTGGTTGCATTTGACAAAACCTTTCTATATATGTGGGTTTCAATGGGTTCCAGAGACTTTCGTAAAAAAATGCATTTTTAGTGATAAGGGGGTAGTCCATGCTTTTTTTCGAAAATCGATTGGAAAAAAAAAGTTGAGTTTTAAACGGAAATGCAAAGGCCTCACCATTAGCTGTTCAACAATGCTAACCGCAACCTCTTACGAGCCTTATTTTGGAAGTTATGGCCATATTAAGATTTTTAGTTTTTGGGTTGAAACAAGAAAGATTAACTTTGAATCAAAATGTCTCTGCAATCAGAACCCACACAATGCTCTAGTTTCCAGCAATGGATAGCTCTCTAAAAACTGATTAAGCGGTTAATAAACCGCAAGGCCTTCCGAGCCTTATTTGTGGAACTGTAGACATCCAAAGTCATGCAAACTTTCAAAACTCAAAAAAATCGATTTTAATGGATTTACTTTGAATTAAGATATCTCCGCAACCAGACCTCATAGAAAGTTCTAGTTTTCAGCTATGGATAGCTCTTGAAAAACTAACTAAGCGTTTTGCCAGCGAAAATGATGTCACAGCCTTATTTGCGGAACTGTAGGCATCCAAAGCCATACAAGCATTCATAACTCAAAAAAAAAACTTTGAATGCAAATATCTCGAATACTATACCTTATAAAAGGGTTTGCTTTGGATGTGCTGGTTGCATTTGACAAAACCTTTCTATATATGTGGGTTTCAATGGGTTCCAGAGACTTTCGTAAAAAAATGCATTTTTAGTGATAAGGGGGTAGTCCATGCTTTTTTTCGAAAATCGATTGGAAAAAAAAGTTGAGTTTTTAACGGAAATGCAAAGGCCTGACCAATGCTAACCGCAACCTCTTACGAGACTTATTTTGGAAGTTATGGCCATATTAAGATTTTTAGTTTTTGGGTTGAAACAAGAAAGATTAACTTTCAATCAAAATGTCTCTGCAATCAGAACCCACACAATGCTCTAGTTTTCAGCAATGGATAGCTCTCTAAAAACTGATTAAGCGGTTAATAAACCGCAAGGCCTTCCGAGCCTTATTTGTGGAACTGTAGACATCCAAAGTCATGCAAACTTTCAAAACTCAAAAAAATCGATTTTAATGGATTTACTTTGAATTAAGATATCTCCGCAACCAGACCTCATAGAAAGTTCTAGTTTTCAGCTATGGATAGCTCTTGAAAAACTAACTAAGCGCTTTGCCAGCGAAAATGATGTCACAGCCTTATTTGCGGAACTGTAGGCATCCAAAGCCATACAAGCATTCATAACTCAAAAAAATAACTTTGAATGCAAATATCTCGAAAACTATACCTTATAAAAGGGTTTGCTTTGGATGTGCTGGTTGCATTTGACAAAACCTTTATATATATGTACGTTTCAATGGCTTCCAGAGACTTTCGTAAAAAAATGCATTTTTAGTGATAAGGGGGTAGTCCATGCTTTTTTTCGAAAATCGATTGGAAAAAAAAAGTTGAGTTTTGAACGGATATGCAAAGGCCTGACTGTTAGCTGTTCAACAATGCTAACCGCAACCTCTTACGAGCCTTATTTTGGAAGTTATGGCCATATTAAGATTTTTAGTTTTTGGGTTGAAACAAGAAGGATTAACTTTGAATCAAAATTTCTCTGCAACCAGAGCCCACACAATGCTCAGCAATGGATAGCTCTCTAAAAACTGATTAAGCGGTTCATAAACCGCAAGGCCTTCCGAGCCTTATTTGTGGAACTGTAGACATCCAAAGTCATGCAAACTTTCAAAACTCAAAAAAATCGATTTTAATGGATTTACTTTGAATTAAGATATCTCCGCAACCAGACCTCATAGAAAGTTCTAGTTTTCAGCTATGGATAGCTCTTGAAAAACTAACTAAGCGCTTTGCCAGCGAAAATGATGTCACAGCCTTATTTGCGGAACTGTAGGCATCCAAAGCCATACAAGCATTCAAAACTCAAAAAAATAACTTTGAATGCAAATATCTCGAAAACTATACCTTATAAAAGGATTTGCTTTGGATGTGCTGGTTGCATTTGACAAAACCTTTATATATATGTACGTTTCAATGGCTTCCAGAGACTTTCGTAAAAAAATGCATTTTTAGTGATAAGGGGGTAGTCCATGCTTTTTTTCGAAAATCGATTGGAAAAAAAAAAGTTGAGTTTTGAACTGAAATGCAAAGGCCTGACCGTTAGCTGTTCAACAATGCTAACCGCAACCTCTTACGAGCCTTATTTTGGAAGTTATGGCCATATTAAGATTTTTAGTTTTTGGGTTGAAACAAGAAGGATTAACTTTGAATCAAAATTTCTCTGCAACCAGAGCCCACACAATGCTCTAGTTTTCAGCAATGGATAGCTCTCTAAAAACTGATTAAGCGGTTCATAAACCGCAAGGCCTTCCGAGCCTTATTTGTGGAACTGTAGACATCCAAAGTCATGCAAACTTTCAAAACTCAAAAAAATCGATTTTAATGGATTTACTTTGAATTAAGATATCTCCGCAACCAGACCTCATAGAAAGTTCTAGTTTTCAGCTATGGATAGCTCTTGAAAAACTAACTAAGCGCTTTGCCAGCGAAAATGATGTCACAGCCTTATTTGCGGAACTGTAGGCATCCAAAGCCATACAAGCATTCATAACTCAAAAAAATAACTTTGAATGCAAATATCTCGAAAACTATACCTTATAAAAGGGTTTGCTTTGGATGTGCTGGTTGCATTTGACAAAACCTTTATATATATGTACGTTTCAATGGCTTCCAGAGACTTTCGTAAAAAAATGCATTTTTAGTGATAAGGGGGTAGTCCATGCTTTTTTTCGAAAATCGATTGGAAAAAAAAAGTTGAGTTTTGAACGGATATGCAAAGGCCTGACTGTTAGCTGTTCAACAATGCTAACCGCAACCTCTTACGAGCCTTATTTTGGAAGTTATGGCCATATTAAGATTTTTAGTTTTTGGGTTGAAACAAGAAGGATTAACTTTGAATCAAAATTTCTCTGCAACCAGAGCCCACACAATGCTCAGCAATGGATAGCTCTCTAAAAACTGATTAAGCGGTTCATAAACCGCAAGGCCTTCCGAGCCTTATTTGTGGAACTGTAGACATCCAAAGTCATGCAAACTTTCAAAACTCAAAAAAATCGATTTTAATGGATTTACTTTGAATTAAGATATCTCCGCAACCAGACCTCATAGAAAGTTCTAGTTTTCAGCTATGGATAGCTCTTGAAAAACTAACTAAGCGCTTTGCCAGCGAAAATGATGTCACAGCCTTATTTGCGGAACTGTAGGCATCCAAAGCCATACAAGCATTCAAAACTCAAAAAAATAACTTTGAATGCAAATATCTCGAAAACTATACCTTATAAAAGGATTTGCTTTGGATGTGCTGGTTGCATTTGACAAAACCTTTATATATATGTACGTTTCAATGGCTTCCAGAGACTTTCGTAAAAAAATGCATTTTTAGTGATAAGGGGGTAGTCCATGCTTTTTTTCGAAAATCGATTGGAAAAAAAAAAGTTGAGTTTTGAACTGAAATGCAAAGGCCTGACCGTTAGCTGTTCAACAATGCTAACCGCAACCTCTTACGAGCCTTATTTTGGAAGTTATGGCCATATTAAGATTTTTAGTTTTTGGGTTGAAACAAGAAGGATTAACTTTGAATCAAAATTTCTCTGCAACCAGAGCCCACACAATGCTCTAGTTTTCAGCAATGGATAGCTCTCTAAAAACTGATTAAGCGGTTCATAAACCGCAAGGCCTTCCGAGCCTTATTTGTGGAACTGTAGACATCCAAAGTCATGCAAACTTTCAAAACTCAAAAAAATCGATTTTAATGGATTTACTTTGAATTAAGATATCTCCGCAACCAGACCTCATAGAAAGTTCTAGTTTTCAGCTATGGATAGCTCTTGAAAAACTAACTAAGCGCTTTGCCAGCGAAAATGATGTCACAGCCTTATTTGCGGAACTGTAGGCATCCAAAGCCATACAAGCATTCATAACTCAAAAAAATAACTTTGAATGCAAATATCTCGAAAACTATACCTTATAAAAGGGTTTGCTTTGGATGTGCTGGTTGCATTTGACAAAACCTTTATATATATGTACGTTTCAATGGCTTCCAGAGACTTTCGTAAAAAAATGCATTTTTAGTGATAAGGGGGTAGTCCATGCTTTTTTTCGAAAATTGATTGGAAAAAAAAAGTTGAGTTTTGAACGGATATGCAAAGGCCTGACTGTTAGCTGTTCAACAATGCTAACCGCAACCTCTTACGAGCCTTATTTTGGAAGTTATGGCCATATTTAGATTTTTAGTTTTTGGGTTGAAACAAGAAGGATTAACTTTGAATCAAAATTTCTCTGCAACCAGAGCCCACACAATGCTCAGCAATGGATAGCTCTCTAAAAACTGATTAAGCGGTTCATAAACCGCAAGGCCTTCCGAGCCTTATTTGTGGAACTGTAGACATCCAAAGTCATGCAAACTTTCAAAACTCAAAAAAATCGATTTTAATGGATTTACTTTGAATTAAGATATCTCCGCAACCAGACCTCATAGAAAGTTCTAGTTTTCAGCTATGGATAGCTCTTGAAAAACTAACTAAGCGCTTTGCCAGTGAAAATGATGTCACAGCCTTATTTGCGGAACTGTAGGCATCCAAAGCCATACAAGCATTCAAAACTCAAAAAAATAACTTTGAATGCAAATATCTCGAAAACTATACCTTATAAAAGGGTTTGCTTTGGATGTGCTGGTTGCATTTGACAAAACCTTTCTATATATGTACGTTTCAATGGCTTCCAGAGACTTTCGTAAAAAAATGCATTTTTAGTGATAAGGGGGTAGTCCATGCTTTTTTTCGAAAATCGATTGGAAAAAAAAAAGTTGAGTTTTGAACTGAAATGCAAAGGCCTGACCGTTAGCTGTTCAACAATGCTAACCGCAACCTCTTACGAGCCTTATTTTGGAAGTTATGGCCATATTAAGATTTTTAGTTTTTGGGTTGAAACAAGAAGGATTAACTTTGAATCAAAATTTCTCTGCAACCAGAGCCCACACAATGCTCTAGTTTTCAGCAATGGATAGCTCTCTAAAAACTGATTAAGCGGTTCATAAACCGCAAGGCCTTCCGAGCCTTATTTGTGGAACTGTAGACATCCAAAGTCATGCAAACTTTCAAAACTCAAAAAAATCGATTTTAATGGATTTACTTTGAATTAAGATATCTCCGCAACCAGACCTCATAGAAAGTTCTAGTTTTCAGCTATGGATAGCTCTTGAAAAACTAACTAAGCGCTTTGCCAGCGAAAATGATGTCACAGCCTTATTTGCGGAACTGTAGGCATCCAAAGCCATACAAGCATTCATAACTCAAAAAAATAACTTTGAATGCAAATATCTCGAAAACTATACCTTATAAAAGGGTTTGCTTTGGATGTGCTGGTTGCATTTGACAAAACCTTTATATATATGTACGTTTTAATGGCTTCCAGAGACTTTCGTAAAAAAATGCATTTTTAGTGATAAGGGGGTAGTCCATGCTTTTTTCGAAAATCGATTGGAAAAAAAAAGTTAAATTTTGAACAGAAATGCAAAGGCCTGACCGTTAGCTGTTCAACAATGCTAACCGCAACCTCTTACGAGCCTTATTTTGGAAGTTATGGCCATATTAAGATTTTTAGTTTTTGGGTTGAAACAAGAAAGATTAACTTTGAATCAAAATTTCTCTGCAACCAGAGCCCACACAATGCTCTAGTTTTCAGCACTGGATAGCTCTCTAAAAACTGATTAAGCGGTTAATAAACCGCAAGGCCTTCCGAGCCTTATTTGTGGAACTGTAGACATCCAAAGTCATGCAAACTTTCAAAACTCAAAAAAATCGATTTTAATGGATTTATTTTGAATTAAGATATCTCCGCAACCAGACCTCATAGAAAGTTCTAGTTTTCAGCTATGGATAGCTCTTGAAAAACTAACTAAGCGCTTTGCCAGCGAAAATGATGTCACAGCCTTATTTGCGGAACTGTAGGCATCCAAAGTCATACAAGCATTCATAACTCAAAAAAATAACTTTGAATGCAAATATCTCGAAAAATATACCTTATAAAAGGGTTTGCTTTGGATGTGCTGGTTGCATTTGACAAAACCTTTCTATATATGTACGTTTCAATGGCTTCCAGAGACTTTCGTAAAAAAATGCATTTTTAGTGATAAGGGGGTAGTCCATGCTTTTTTTCGAAAATCGATTGGAAAAAAAAAGTTAAATTTTGAACAGAAATGCAAAGGCCTGACCGTTAGCTGTTCAACAATGCTAACCGCAACCTCTTACGAGCCTTATTTTGGAAGTTATGGCCATATTAAGATTTTTAGTTTTTGGGTTGAAACAAGAAAGATTAACTTTGAATCAAAATTTCTCTGCAACCAGAGCCCACACAATGCTCTAGTTTTCAGCACTGGATAGCTCTCTAAAAACTGATTAAGCGGTTAATAAACCGCAAGGCCTTCCGAGCCTTATTTGTGGAACTGTAGACATCCAAAGTCATGCAAACTTTCAAAACTCAAAAAAATCGATTTTAATGGATTTATTTTGAATTAAGATATCTCCGCAACCAGACCTCATAGAAAGTTCTAGTTTTCAGCTATGGATAGCTCTTGAAAAACTAACTAAGCGCTTTGCAAGCGAAAATGATGTCACAGCCTTATTTGCGGAACTGTAGGCATTCAAAGTCATACAAGCATTCATAACTCAAAAAAATAACTTTGAATGCAAATATCTCGAAAACTATACCTTATAAAAGGGTTTGCTTTGGATGTGCTGGTTGCATTTGACAAAACCTTTCTATATATGTACGTTTCAATGGGTTCCAGAGACTTTCGTAAAAAAATGCATTTTTAGTGATAAGGGGGTAGTCCATGCTTTTTTTCGAAAATCGATTGGAAAAAAAAAGTTGAGTTTTGAACGGATATGCAAAGGCCTGACTGTTAGCTGTTCAACAATGCTAACCGCAACCTCTTACGAGCCTTATTTTGGAAGTTATGGCCATATTAAGATTTTTAGTTTTTGGGTTGAAACAAGAAGGATTAACTTTGAATCAAAATTTCTCTGCAACCAGAGCCCACACAATGCTCTAGTTTTCAGCAATGGATAGCTCTCTAAAAACTGATTAAGCGGTTCATAAACCGCAAGGCCTTCCGAGCCTTATTTGTGGAACTGTAGACATCCAAAGTCATGCAAACTTTCAAAACTCAAAAAAATCGATTTTAATGGATTTACTTTGAATTAAGATATCTCCGCAACCAGACCTCATAGAAAGTTCTAGTTTTCAGCTATGGATAGCTCTTGAAAAACTAACTAAGCGCTTTGCCAGCGAAAATGATGTCACAGCCTTATTTGCGGAACTGTAGGCATCCAAAGCCATACAAGCATTCATAACTCAAAAAAATAACTTTGAATGCAAATATCTCGAAAACTATACCTTATAAAAGGGTTTGCTTTGGATGTGCTGGTTGCATTTGACAAAACCTTTATATATATGTACGTTTCAATGGCTTCCAGAGACTTTCGTAAAAAAATGCATTTTTAGTGATAAGGGGGTAGTCCATGCTTTTTTTCGAAAATTGATTGGAAAAAAAAAGTTGAGTTTTGAACGGATATGCAAAGGCCTGACTGTTAGCTGTTCAACAATGCTAACCGCAACCTCTTACGAGCCTTATTTTGGAAGTTATGGCCATATTTAGATTTTTAGTTTTTGGGTTGAAACAAGAAGGATTAACTTTGAATCAAAATTTCTCTGCAACCAGAGCCCACACAATGCTCAGCAATGGATAGCTCTCTAAAAACTGATTAAGCGGTTCATAAACCGCAAGGCCTTCCGAGCCTTATTTGTGGAACTGTAGACATCCAAAGTCATGCAAACTTTCAAAACTCAAAAAAATCGATTTTAATGGATTTACTTTGAATTAAGATATCTCCGCAACCAGACCTCATAGAAAGTTCTAGTTTTCAGCTATGGATAGCTTTTGAAAAACTAACTAAGCGCTTTGCCAGTGAAAATGATGTCACAGCCTTATTTGCGGAACTGTAGGCATCCAAAGCCATACAAGCATTCAAAACTCAAAAAAATAACTTTGAATGCAAATATCTCGAAAACTATACCTTATAAAAGGGTTTGCTTTGGATGTGCTGGTTGCATTTGACAAAACCTTTCTATATATGTACGTTTCAATGGCTTCCAGAGACTTTCGTAAAAAAATGCATTTTTAGTGATAAGGGGGTAGTCCATGCTTTTTTTCGAAAATCGATTGGAAAAAAAAAAGTTGAGTTTTGAACTGAAATGCAAAGGCCTGACCGTTAGCTGTTCAACAATGCTAACCGCAACCTCTTACGAGCCTTATTTTGGAAGTTATGGCCATATTAAGATTTTTAGTTTTTGGGTTGAAACAAGAAGGATTAACTTTGAATCAAAATTTCTCTGCAACCAGAGCCCACACAATGCTCTAGTTTTCAGCAATGGATAGCTCTCTAAAAACTGATTAAGCGGTTCATAAACCGCAAGGCCTTCCGAGCCTTATTTGTGGAACTGTAGACATCCAAAGTCATGCAAACTTTCAAAACTCAAAAAAATCGATTTTAATGGATTTACTTTGAATTAAGATATCTCCGCAACCAGACCTCATAGAAAGTTCTAGTTTTCAGCTATGGATAGCTCTTGAAAAACTAACTAAGCGCTTTGCCAGCGAAAATGATGTCACAGCCTTATTTGCGGAACTGTAGGCATCCAAAGCCATACAAGCATTCATAACTCAAAAAAATAACTTTGAATGCAAATATCTCGAAAACTATACCTTATAAAAGGGTTTGCTTTGGATGTGCTGGTTGCATTTGACAAAACCTTTATATATATGTACGTTTTAATGGCTTCCAGAGACTTTCGTAAAAAAATGCATTTTTAGTGATAAGGGGGTAGTCCATGCTTTTTTCGAAAATCGATTGGAAAAAAAAAGTTAAATTTTGAACAGAAATGCAAAGGCCTGACCGTTAGCTGTTCAACAATGCTAACCGCAACCTCTTACGAGCCTTATTTTGGAAGTTATGGCCATATTAAGATTTTTAGTTTTTGGGTTGAAACAAGAAAGATTAACTTTGAATCAAAATTTCTCTGCAACCAGAGCCCACACAATGCTCTAGTTTTCAGCACTGGATAGCTCTCTAAAAACTGATTAAGCGGTTAATAAACCGCAAGGCCTTCCGAGCCTTATTTGTGGAACTGTAGACATCCAAAGTCATGCAAACTTTCAAAACTCAAAAAAATCGATTTTAATGGATTTATTTTGAATTAAGATATCTCCGCAACCAGACCTCATAGAAAGTTCTAGTTTTCAGCTATGGATAGCTCTTGAAAAACTAACTAAGCGCTTTGCCAGCGAAAATGATGTCACAGCCTTATTTGCGGAACTGTAGGCATCCAAAGTCATACAAGCATTCATAACTCAAAAAAATAACTTTGAATGCAAATATCTCGAAAACTATACCTTATAAAAGGGTTTGCTTTGGATGTGCTGGTTGCATTTGACAAAACCTTTCTATATATGTACGTTTCAATGGCTTCCAGAGACTTTCGTAAAAAAATGCATTTTTAGTGATAAGGGGGTAGTCCATGCTTTTTTTCGAAAATCGATTGGAAAAAAAAAGTTAAATTTTGAACAGAAATGCAAAGGCCTGACCGTTAGCTGTTCAACAATGCTAACCGCAACCTCTTACGAGCCTTATTTTGGAAGTTATGGCCATATTAAGATTTTTAGTTTTTGGGTTGAAACAAGAAAGATTAACTTTGAATCAAAATTTCTCTGCAACCAGAGCCCACACAATGCTCTAGTTTTCAGCACTGGATAGCTCTCTAAAAACTGATTAAGCGGTTAATAAACCGCAAGGCCTTCCGAGCCTTATTTGTGGAACTGTAGACATCCAAAGTCATGCAAACTTTCAAAACTCAAAAAAATCGATTTTAATGGATTTATTTTGAATTAAGATATCTCCGCAACCAGACCTCATAGAAAGTTCTAGTTTTCAGCTATGGATAGCTCTTGAAAAACTAACTAAGCGCTTTGCAAGCGAAAATGATGTCACAGCCTTATTTGCGGAACTGTAGGCATTCAAAGTCATACAAGCATTCATAACTCAAAAAAATAACTTTGAATGCAAATATCTCGAAAACTATACCTTATAAAAGGGTTTGCTTTGGATGTGCTGGTTGCATTTGACAAAACCTTTCTATATATGTACGTTTCAATGGGTTCCAGAGACTTTCGTAAAAAAATGCATTTTTAGTGATAAGGGGGTAGTCCATGCTTTTTTTCGAAAATCGATTGGAAAAAAAAAGTTGAGTTTTGAACGGATATGCAAAGGCCTGACTGTTAGCTGTTCAACAATGCTAACCGCAACCTCTTACGAGCCTTATTTTGGAAGTTATGGCCATATTAAGATTTTTAGTTTTTGGGTTGAAACAAGAAGGAATAACTTTGAATCAAAATTTCTCTGCAACCAGAGCCCACACAATGCTCTAGTTTTCAGCAATGGATAGCTCTCTAAAAACTGATTAAGCGGTTCATAAACCGCAAGGCCTTCCGAGCCTTATTTGTGGAACTGTAGACATCCAAAGTCATGCAAACTTTCAAAACTCATAAAAATCGATTTTAATGGATTTACTTTGAATTAAGATATCTCCACAACCAGACCTCATAGAAAGCTCTAGTTTTCAGCTATGGATAGCTCTTGAAAAACTAACTAAGCGCTTTGCCAGCGAAAATGATGTCACAGCCTTATTTGCGGAACTGTAGGCATCCAAAGCCATACAAGCATTCATAACTCAAAAAAATAACTTTGAATGCAAATATCTCGAAAACTATACCTATACTATACTATAGGCCTGACCGTTAGCTGTTCAACAATGCTAACCGCAACCTCTTACGAGCCTTATTTTGGAAGTTATGGCCATATTAAGATTTTTAGTTTTTGGGTTGAAACAAGAAGGATTAACTTTGAATCAAAATTTCTCTGCAACCAGAGCCCACACAATGCTCAGCAATGGATAGCTCTCTAAAAACTGATTAAGCGGTTCATAAACCGCAAGGCCTTCCGAGCCTTATTTGTGGAACTGTAGACATCCAAAGTCATGCAAACTTTCAAAACTCAAAAAAATCGATTTTAATGGATTTACTTTGAATTAAGATATCTCCGCAACCAGACCTCATAGAAAGTTCTAGTTTTCAGCTATGGATAGCTCTTGAAAAACTAACTAAGCGCTTTGCCAGCGAAAATGATGTCACAGCCTTATTTGCGGAACTGTAGGCATCCAAAGCCATACAAGCATTCAAAACTCAAAAAAATAACTTTGAATGCAAATATCTCGAAAACTATACCTTATAAAAGGATTTGCTTTGGATGTGCTGGTTGCATTTGACAAAACCTTTATATATATGTACGTTTCAATGGCTTCCAGAGACTTTCGTAAAAAAATGCATTTTTAGTGATAAGGGGGTAGTCCATGCTTTTTTTCGAAAATCGATTGGAAAAAAAAAAGTTGAGTTTTGAACTGAAATGCAAAGGCCTGACCGTTAGCTGTTCAACAATGCTAACCGCAACCTCTTACGAGCCTTATTTTGGAAGTTATGGCCATATTAAGATTTTAAGTTTTTGGGTTGAAACAAGAAGGATTAACTTTGAATCAAAATTTCTCTGCAACCAGAGCCCACACAATGCTCTAGTTTTCAGCAATGGATAGCTCTCTAAAAACTGATTAAGCGGTTCATAAACCGCAAGGCCTTCCGAGCCTTATTTGTGGAACTGTAGACATCCAAAGTCATGCAAACTTTCAAAACTCAAAAAAATCGATTTTAATGGATTTACTTTGAATTAAGATATCTCCGCAACCAGACCTCATAGAAAGTTCTAGTTTTCAGCTATGGATAGCTCTTGAAAAACTAACTAAGCGCTTTGCCAGCGAAAATGATGTCACAGCCTTATTTGCGGAACTGTAGGCATCCAAAGCCATACAAGCATTCATAACTCAAAAAAATAACTTTGAATGCAAATATCTCGAAAACTATACCTTATAAAAGGGTTTGCTTTGGATGTGCTGGTTGCATTTGACAAAACCTTTATATATATGTACGTTTTAATGGCTTCCAGAGACTTTCGTAAAAAAATGCATTTTTAGTGATAAGGGGGTAGTCCATGCTTTTTTCGAAAATCGATTGGAAAAAAAAAGTTAAATTTTGAACAGAAATGCAAAGGCCTGACCGTTAGCTGTTCAACAATGCTAACCGCAACCTCTTACGAGCCTTATTTTGGAAGTTATGGCCATATTAAGATTTTTAGTTTTTGGGTTGAAACAAGAAAGATTAACTTTGAATCAAAATTTCTCTGCAACCAGAGCCCACACAATGCTCTAGTTTTCAGCACTGGATAGCTCTCTAAAAACTGATTAAGCGGTTAATAAACCGCAAGGCCTTCCGAGCCTTATTTGTGGAACTGTAGACATCCAAAGTCATGCAAACTTTCAAAACTCAAAAAAATCGATTTTAATGGATTTATTTTGAATTAAGATATCTCCGCAACCAGACCTCATAGAAAGTTCTAGTTTTCAGCTATGGATAGCTCTTGAAAAACTAACTAAGCGCTTTGCCAGCGAAAATGATGTCACAGCCTTATTTGCGGAACTGTAGGCATCCAAAGTCATACAAGCATTCATAACTCAAAAAAATAACTTTGAATGCAAATATCTCGAAAACTATACCTTATAAAAGGGTTTGCTTTGGATGTGCTGGTTGCATTTGACAAAACCTTTCTATATATGTACGTTTCAATGGCTTCCAGAGACTTTCGTAAAAAAATGCATTTTTAGTGATAAGGGGGTAGTCCATGCTTTTTTTCGAAAATCGATTGGAAAAAAAAAGTTAAATTTTGAACAGAAATGCAAAGGCCTGACCGTTAGCTGTTCAACAATGCTAACCGCAACCTCTTACGAGCCTTATTTTGGAAGTTATGGCCATATTAAGATTTTTAGTTTTTGGGTTGAAACAAGAAAGATTAACTTTGAATCAAAATTTCTCTGCAACCAGAGCCCACACAATGCTCTAGTTTTCAGCACTGGATAGCTCTCTAAAAACTGATTAAGCGGTTAATAAACCGCAAGGCCTTCCGAGCCTTATTTGTGGAACTGTAGACATCCAAAGTCATGCAAACTTTCAAAACTCAAAAAAATCGATTTTAATGGATTTATTTTGAATTAAGATATCTCCGCAACCAGACCTCATAGAAAGTTCTAGTTTTCAGCTATGGATAGCTCTTGAAAAACTAACTAAGCGCTTTGCAAGCGAAAATGATGTCACAGCCTTATTTGCGGAACTGTAGGCATTCAAAGTCATACAAGCATTCATAACTCAAAAAAATAACTTTGAATGCAAATATCTCGAAAACTATACCTTATAAAAGGGTTTGCTTTGGATGTGCTGGTTGCATTTGACAAAACCTTTCTATATATGTACGTTTCAATGGGTTCCAGAGACTTTCGTAAAAAAATGCATTTTTAGTGATAAGGGGGTAGTCCATGCTTTTTTTCGAAAATCGATTGGAAAAAAAAAGTTGAGTTTTGAACGGATATGCAAAGGCCTGACTGTTAGCTGTTCAACAATGCTAACCGCAACCTCTTACGAGCCTTATTTTGGAAGTTATGGCCATATTAAGATTTTTAGTTTTTGGGTTGAAACAAGAAGGAATAACTTTGAATCAAAATTTCTCTGCAACCAGAGCCCACACAATGCTCTAGTTTTCAGCAATGGATAGCTCTCTAAAAACTGATTAAGCGGTTCATAAACCGCAAGGCCTTCCGAGCCTTATTTGTGGAACTGTAGACATCCAAAGTCATGCAAACTTTCAAAACTCAAAAAAATCGATTTTAATGGATTTACTTTGAATTAAGATATCTCCGCAACCAGACCTCATAGAAAGTTCTAGTTTTCAGCTATGGATAGCTCTTGAAAAACTAACTAAGCGCTTTGCCAGCGAAAATGATGTCACAGCCTTATTTGCGGAACTGTAGGCATCCAAAGCCATACAAGCATTCATAACTCAAAAAAATAACTTTGAATGCAAATATCTCGAAAACTATACCTATACTATACTATAGGCCTGACCGTTAGCTGTTCAACAATGCTAACCGCAACCTCTTACGAGCCTTATTTTGGAAGTTATGGCCATATTAAGATTTTTAGTTTTTGGGTTGAAACAAGAAAGATTAACTTTGAATCAAAATTTCTCTGCAACCAGAGCCCACACAATGCTCTAGTTTTCAGCACTGGATAGCTCTCTAAAAACTGATTAAGCGGTTAATAAACCGCAAGGCCTTCCGAGCCTTATTTGTGGAACTGTAGACATCCAAAGTCATGCAAACTTTCAAAACTCAAAAAAATCGATTTTAATGGATTTATTTTGAATTAAGATATCTCCGCAACCAGACCTCATAGAAAGTTCTAGTTTTCAGCTATGGATAGTTCTTGAAAAACTTACTAAGCGCTTTGCCAGCGAAAATGATGTCACAGCCTTATTTGCGGAACTGTAGGCATCCAAAGTCATACAAGCATTCATAACTCAAAAAAATAACTTTGAATGCAAATACCTCGAAAACTATACATTATAAAAGGGTTTGCTTTGGATGTGCTGGTTGCATTTGACAAAACCTTTCTATATATGTACGTTTCAATGGCTTCCAGAGACTTTCGTAAAAAAATGCATTTTTAGTGATAAGGGGGTAGTCCATGCTTTTTTTCGAAAATCGATTGAAAAAAAAAGTTGAGTTTTGAACGGAAATGCAAAGGCCTGACCGTAAGCTGTTCAACAATGCTAACCGCAACCTCTTACGAGCCTTATTTTGGAAGTTATGGCCATATTAAGATTTTTAGTTTTTGGGTTGAAACAAGAAAGATTAACTTTGAATCAAAATTTCTCTGCAACCAGAGCCCACACAATGCTCTAGTTTTCAGCACTGGATAGCTCTCTAAAAACTGATTAAGCGGTTAATAAACCGCAAGGCCTTCCGAGCCTTATTTGTGGAACTGTAGACATCCAAAGTCATGCAAACTATCAAAACTCAAAAAAATCGATTTTAATGGATTTACTTTGAATTAAGATATCTCCGCAACCAGACCTCATAGAAAGTTCTAGTTTTCAGCTATGGATAGCTCTTGAAAAACTTACTAAGCGCTTTGCCAGCGAAAATGATGTCACAGCCTTATTTGCGGAACTGTAGGCATCCAAAGTCATACAAGCATTCATAACTCAAAAAAATAACTTTGAATGCAAATATCTCGAAAACTATACCTTATAAAAGGGTTTGCTTTGGATGTGCTGGTTGCATTTGACAAAACCTTTCTATATATGTACGTTTCAATGGGTTCCAGAGACTTTCGTAAAAAAATGCATTTTTAGTGATAAGGGGGTAGTCCATGCTTTTTTTCGAAAATCGATTGGAAAAAAAAAGTTGAGTTTTGAACGGATATGCAAAGGCCTGACTGTTAGCTGTTCAACAATGCTAACCGCAACCTCTTACGAGCCTTATTTTGGAAGTTATGGCCATATTAAGATTTTTAGTTTTTGGGTTGAAACAAGAAGGATTAACTTTGAATCAAAATTTCTCTGCAACCAGAGCCCACACAATGCTCTAGTTTTCAGCAATGGATAGCTCTCTAAAAACTGATTAAGCGGTTCATAAACCGCAAGGCCTTCCGAGCCTTATTTGTGGAACTGTAGACATCCAAAGTCATACTTACTTACTTACTTAGGTCCTCGGACCTATTACGTCCGTGATGTTTCCCTTACGGGACATAGGGCCTCCACTACACCTACGCGCCATCGTGTACGATTTCTTGAAATATATTTCAGCTCTCTCCAACTTTTCCCCAGTCGTGCCGATTCCTGTTCGACCGTTCTTCGCCATGTACTTCTAGGCCGGCCCACTTGTCTTCCCTCCTGTGTGAGCGGGTTCCACTGCATTGCTTGAGATGCAATGCACCGATCGCCTTTTCGAAGCGTATGGCCAATCCACTGCCACTTTCTTCTTCGTATAATGGAGTCTATGGGCTCCTGACCCGTTCTCGTATGAAGTTCGGCATTGGAGATACGGTTGGGCCAGAAAATCCTCAAGATGTTTCGTAGACATCTATTAACGAAGGTTTGCAGCTTTCTAGTGACAATTTCAGTGACTTTCCAAGTGCTGCAGCCGTAAAGCAGAACGGATTCAACATTGGAGCGGAACAGTCGTAGCTTGGTCTTTAAGCTAAAAGAGTTGTTTCTCCATATTTTGGACAGCATTCCGAACGCAGCCTTTGCTTTTCTGATTCGGCTGTTTACGTCCAGTTCAGTTCCGCCACCCGTAGAGATAATACTCCCAAGATATTGGAAATCCTCTACCATCTCTACCGGTTGTCCAGAAATATTTACTTGGATTGATGAGGAAGTTCCAAGGCTGATCCTTTTAGTTTTTGCCGAGTTGATCTTAAGCCCTACGATTTCTGCTTCTCTCTCCACCCTTGTTGTCATTTGATGGAGATCCATGATCCTATGAGAGAGTAAGCATACGTCGTCCGCGTAGTCCAGATGTTTGAGGTGAGATTGCAGAGTCCACTGAATTCCCCCATTTCCATTTGACAAAGCTGCGTGCAGTACGTCACTTATCACCAACAGGAACAGTATTGGTGACAATATACAGCCTTGCCTAACTCCACTTTGGATTTCAAACTCCTCTGACAGCCTACCTTTGTGCAAAACGTGACACCTGGATCCATCATATGTAGCCTTGATAATAGCAATCAATTTATCTGGGATGCCCCTCCTGTGCAAAGCAAGCCAAATAAATTCTCTATTGACACTGTCGAACGCCTTTTCAAAATCGATGAACAGCAGGTGAAGTGGTGATCGATATTCAACGCACTGTTCGATGATGATCCTCAAGGTGTTGATGTGATCAACACAGGAAGATCCAGTGCGGAAACCTGCTTGTTCGGCGTCGAGTGTGTCTTCGAGGTGGTCTTTAATTCGGTCCAATATTATCCTTGCTATTATCTTGGCTACTGCAGGCAGAACGCATATTCCTCTCCAGTTTTCGCACTGTGTGAGATCTCCTTTCTTTGGGAGCTTGACAATCATTCCTTTTTTCCACTCTTCAGGAAAGCTCTCTGCTTCCCAAGCTCTCTTAATAAGTGGGTGCAGTAGCTCGCTCGATGTGGTTGGGGCTGCTCCTAAGAGCTCTGCAGGAATACCGTCAAGTCCAACCGCTTTGTTGTTCTTCAGTGCTTTGATGGCGGTGATAATTTCTTCTTTACTGGGGGGTACGGTGCGTATTCGGGAAATTGTTACTTCGGGTAGCTGAGTGGGAAAAGGGTTCACTTCACTTGCGAAAACGCGGTTTAAAACCGCAGAAAAGTGTTCCCTCCACCTTATGAGCTGGTCCTCATCCGAAATTAGCAGGGATCCGTTTGTGTCTTTAACCAGGTGTTGTTTAGAGCTCTGGACACCAGTGAGCTCTTTGGTAATTCTGTAGACGGTCCTACTGTCACACCTACTAGCGGCTTCTTCTGCTTCTGTAGCCAGTGCGTTGATGTAGTTACGCTTATCACGTCGCACACTACGGTGAACTTCCCTCATCTTCATGCGGTACGTAGACTCAAGCTCGTTTCTCCCTGCTGCTGGGGTAGCTGCGATGCGAGCTTTAAGGTGTTTCCTTTCTTCGATCCTTGCCCAAGTTTCGTCGGAAAGCCAAGCACTATTTCTTCCTTGCGCCCGGATATGAACACATTTTTCACAGCACACCAATGATTTTCGATGGATGTGGTTTCCGTGCTGCTGATTGCGTTCAATCCTTGTGAAAGGTGGTCCCCTAGTTGTTGGCGCACTGCAGGATCCTTTAGTCTATCTGTATTAAACTTGGGCATTCGAGTGTTTCCTTGGGATCTCCGAACTGCAGCTGTACGCAATCTTACGGTAGCAACCATTAGATGGTGGTCCCGGGCCATTCCCATGTCAGCACCTCTTCTGTTACGGACGTCCTGGAGACTGCTTCTAAAACGCCGGCTGATCGCGAAGTGGTCAATTTGGTTGGAAGTTGCTTGTCTGTCAGTCGACACCCAACTGACTTTGTGGCACGTCTTATGCTCGAACATGGTCCCTCCAATAACAAGGCCGTTGGCGTTGCAGAAATCGACAAATCGTTCGCCATTGTCGTTTCGGTTACCAACACCATGTTTTCCCATGACATGCCTTAGCCCAGTGTTGCCATTGCCAACCTTGGCATTTAAGTCTCCCATCACCATAACTATATCACCTCGTGGAACGCTATCATAAGCAGCACTCAGCCGGTTATAAAAGGCCTCCTTCTCCTCGTCAGAAGAGAGCAAAGTTGGGGCGTAACACTGTATGATGGTGACGCGACGTACTCTAGTCCGGAACCTGGCTTTCAGGATCCTGTCACCTAAAGGCTCCCAGGAAATTAGGCTTTTGAGAGCTGTTTTGGAAAGCAGCAATCCAACGCCAGATTCCCGAGCGCTTCCAGGTGTTTTTCCGGAATAGAATAGTACAGTGTTACGGGTTGGTGACTTGAACTTCCCCGAACCCAGCCATCTAACTTCACTTATCCCTAAGATGTCCATCCTATACCGCATGAATTCCTTCTCTAGTTGCAGGAATCTGGCATTCTGAGGACCTTCTTTTCCATTATCAAGAAGCGTCTTCACATTCCAGAAACCAATCTTTGTCCGGGTACAATAGCCAAAAGTCGTCAACGAGTTATCATTAATTATCCGAGGCGTAGTGTTGGTTTCGGTAGCGGGTTGATTTCAGTTACGGAGAATGCTAACCTCCGTAACCTATCCTAGAAAGCTAGGCCTTTTCGCACTTGTAATTTTAGCCTATTTATGTATATTGGGATACATAAATAGTTGCCCGGGGACCACCACGAGGAGGTAAAACAAGCACTTCATCGTGACTGATTGTTGCGCTACTGGCCCAGACCAAGTTCTGAGCAATCAATAGTTTCCCGATCAGGCACGATGCAGGTCGTAATGGATTTACGTTGAATTAAGATATCTCCGCAACCAGACCTCATAGAAAGTTCTAGTTTTCAGCTATGGATAGCTCTTGAAAAACTGATTAAGCGGTTCATAAACCGCAAGGCTTTCCAAGCCTTATTTGTGGAACTGTAGACATCCAAAGTCATGCAAACTTTCAAAACTCAAAAAAATCGATTTTAATGGATTTACTTTGAATTAAGATATCTCCGCAACCAGACCTCATAGAAAGTTCTAGTTTTCAGCTATGGATAGCTCTTGAAAAACTAACTAAGCGCTTTGCAAGCGAAAATGATGTCACAGCCTTATTTGCGGAACTGTAGGCATCCAAATCCATACAAGCATTCATAACTCAAAAAAATAACTTTGAATGCAAATATCTCGAAAACTATACCTTATAAAAGGGTTTGCTTTGGATGTGCTGGTTGCATTTGACAAAACCTTTCTATATATGTACGTTTCAATGGCTTCCAGAGACTTTCGTAAAAAAATGCATTTTTAGTGATAAGGGGGTAGTCCATGCTTTTTTTCGAAAATCGATTGGAAAAAAAAAAGTTGAGTTTTGAACGGAAATGCAAAGGCCTGACCGTTAGCTGTTCAACAATGCTAACCGCAACCTCTTACGAGCCTTATTTTGGAAGTTATGGCCATATTAAGATTTTTAGTTTTTGGGTTGAAACAAGAAGGATTAACTTTGAATCAAAATTTCTCTGCAACCAGAGCCCACACAATGCTCTAGTTTTCAGCAATGGATAGCTCTCGAAAAACTGATTAAGCAGTTCACAAACCGCAAGGCCTTCCGAGCCTTATTTGTGGAACTGTAGACATCCAAAGTCATGCAAACTTTCAAAACTCAAAAAAATCGATTTTAATGGATTTACTTTGAATTAAGATATCTCCGCAACCAGACCTCATAGAAAGTTCTAGTTTTCAGCTATGGATAGCTCTTGAAAAACTAACTAAGCGCTTTGCCAGCGAAAATGATGTCACTGCCTTATTTGCGGAACTGTAGGCATCCAAAGCCATACAAGCATTCATAACTCAAAAAAATAACTTTGAATGCAAATATCTCGAAATCTATACCTTATAAAAGGGTTTGCTTTGGATGTGCTGGTTGCATTTGACAAAACCTTTCTATATATGTACGTTTCAATGGCTTCCAGAGACTTTCGTAAAAAAATGCATTTTTAGTGATAAGGGGGTAGTCCATGCTTTTTTTCGAAAATCGATTGGAAAAAAAAGTTGAGTTTTGAAAGGATATGCAAAGGCCTGACTGTTAGCTGTTCAACAATGCTAACCGCAACCTCTTACGAGCCTTATTTTGGAAGTTATGGCCATATTAAGATTTTTAGTTTTTGGGTTGAAACAAGAAGGATTAACTTTGAATCAAAATTTCTCTGCAACCAGAGCCCACACAATGCTCTAGTTTTCAGCAATGGATAGCTCTCAAAAAACTGATTAAGCAGTTCACAAACCGCAAGGCCTTCCGAGCCTTATTTGTGGAACTGTAGACATCCAAAGTCATGCAAACTTTCAAAACTCAAAAAAATCGATTTTAATGGATTTACTTTGAATTAAGATATCTCCGCAACCAGACCTCATAGAAAGTTCTAGTTTTCAGCTATGGATAGCTCTTGAAAAACTAAATACGCGTTTTGCCAGCGAAAATGATGTCACAGCCTTATTTGCGGAACTGTAGGCATCCAAAGCCATACAAGCATTCATAACTCAAAAAAATAACTTTGAATGCAAATATCTCGAAAACTATACCTTATAAAAGGGTTTGCTTTGGATGTGCTGGTTGCATTTGACAAAACCTTTCTATATATGTACGTTTCAATGGCTTCCAGAGACCTTCGTAAAAAAAATGCATTTTTAGTGATAAGGGGGTAGTCCATGCTTTTTTTCGAAAATCGATTGGAAAAAAAAAAAGTTGAGTTTTGAACGGAAATGCAAAGGCCTGACCGTTAGCTGTTCAACAATGCTAACCGCAACCTCTTACGAGCCTTATTTTGGAAGTTATGGCCATATTAAGATTTTTAGTTTTTGGGTTGAAACAAGAAGGATTAACTTTGAATCAAAATTTCTCTGCAACCAGAGCCCACACAATGCTCTAGTTTTCAGCAATGGATAGCTCTCTAAAAACTGATTAAGCGGTTCATAAACCGCAAGGCTTTCCAAGCCTTATTTGTGGAACTGTAGACATCCAAAGTCATGCAAACTTTCAAAACTCAAAAAAATCGATTTTAATGGATTTACTTTGAATTAAGATATCTCCGCAACCAGACCTCATAGAAAGTTCTAGTTTTCAGCTATGGATAGCTCTTGAAAAACTAACTAAGCGCTTTGCCAGCGAAAATGATGTCACAGCCTTATTTGCGGAACTGTAGGCATCCAAAGTCATACAAGCATTCATAACTCAAAAAAATAACTTTGAATGCAAATATCTCGAAAACTATACCTTATAAAAGGGTTTGCTTTGGATGTGCTGGTTGCATTTGACAAAACCTTTCTATATATGTACGTTTCAATGGCTTCCAGAGACTTTCGTAAAAAAATGCATTTTTAGTGATAAGGGGGTAGTCCATGCTTTTTTTCGAAAATCGATTGGAAAAAAAAAGTTGAGTTTTGAACGGATATGCAAAGGCCTGACTGTTAGCTGTTCAACAATGCTAACCGCAACCTCTTACGAGCCTTATTTTGGAAGTTATGGCCATATTAAGATTTTTAGTTTTTGGGTTGAAACAAGAAGGATTAACTTTGAATCAAAATTTCTCTGCAACCAGAGCCCACACAATGCTCTAGTTTTCAGCAATGGATAGCTCTCAAAAAACTGATTAAGCAGTTCACAAACCGCAAGGCCTTGCGAGCCTTATTTGTGGAACTGTAGACATCCAAAGTCAGGCAAACTTTCAAAACTCAAAAAAATCGATTTTAATGGATTTACTTTGAATTAAGATATCTCCGCAACCAGACCTCATAGAAAGTTCTAGTTTTCAGCTATGGATAGCTCTTGAAAAACTAACTAAGCGCTTTGCCAGCGAAAATGATGTCACTGCCTTATTTGCGGAACTGTAGGCATCCAAAGCCATACAAGCATTCATAACTCAAAAAAATAACTTTGAATGCAAATATCTCGAAATCTATACCTTATAAAAGGGTTTGCTTTGGATGTGCTGGTTGCATTTGACAAAACCTTTCTATATATGTACGTTTCAATGGCTTCCAGAGACTTTCGTAAAAAAATGCATTTTTAGTGATAAGGGGGTAGTCCATGCTTTTTTTCGAAAATCGATTGGAAAAAAAAAGTTGAGTTTTGAAAGGATATGCAAAGGCCTGACTGTTAGCTGTTCAACAATGCTAACCGCAACCTCTTACGAGCCTTATTTTGGAAGTTATGGCCATATTAAGATTTTTAGTTTTTGGGTTGAAACAAGAAGGATTAACTTTGAATCAAAATTTCTCTGCAACCAGAGCCCACACAATGCTCTAGTTTTCAGCAATGGATAGCTCTCAAAAAACTGATTAAGCAGTTCACAAACCGCAAGGCCTTCCGAGCCTTATTTGTGGAACTGTAGACATCCAAAGTCATGCAAACTTTCAAAACTCAAAAAAATCGATTTTAATGGATTTACTTTGAATTAAGATATCTCCGCAACCAGACCTCATAGAAAGTTCTAGTTTTCAGCTATGGATAGCTCTTGAAAAACTAACTAAGCGCTTTGCCAGCGAAAATGATGTCACAGCCTTATTTGCGGAACTGTAGGCATCCAAATCCATACAAGCATTCATAACTCAAAAAAATAACTTTGAATGCAAATATCTCGAAATCTATACCTTATAAAAGGGTTTGCTTTGGATGTGCTGGTTGCATTTGACAAAACCTTTCTATATATGTACGTTTCAATGGCTTCCAGAGACTTTCGTAAAAAAATGCATTTTTAGTGATAAGGGGGTAGTCCATGCTTTTTTTCGAAAATCGATTGGAAAAAAAAAGTTGAGTTTTGAAAGGATATGCAAAGGCCTGACTGTTAGCTGTTCAACAATGCTAACCGCAACCTCTTACGAGCCTTATTTTGGAAGTTATGGCCATATTAAGATTTTTAGTTTTTGGGTTGAAACAAGAAGGATTAACTTTGAATCAAAATTTCTCTGCAACCAGAGCCCACACAATGCTCTAGTTTTCAGCAATGGATAGCTCTCAAAAAACTGATTAAGCAGTTCACAAACCGCAAGGCCTTGCGAGCCTTATTTGTGGAACTGTAGACATCCAAAGTCAGGCAAACTTTCAAAACTCAAAAAAATCGATTTTAATGGATTTACTTTGAATTAAGATATCTCCGCAACCAGACCTCATAGAAAGTTCTAGTTTTCAGCTATGGATAGCTCTTGAAAAACTAACTAAGCGCTTTGCCAGCGAAAATGATGTCACTGCCTTATTTGCGGAACTGTAGGCATCCAAAGCCATACAAGCATTCATAACTCAAAAAAATAACTTTGAATGCAAATATCTCGAAATCTATACCTTATAAAAGGGTTTGCTTTGGATGTGCTGGTTGCATTTGACAAAACCTTTCTATATATGTACGTTTCAATGGCTTCCAGAGACTTTCGTAAAAAAATGCATTTTTAGTGATAAGGGGGTAGTCCATGCTTTTTTTCGAAAATCGATTGGAAAAAAAAGTTGAGTTTTGAAAGGATATGCAAAGGCCTGACTGTTAGCTGTTCAACAATGCTAACCGCAACCTCTTACGAGCCTTATTTTGGAAGTTATGGCCATATTAAGATTTTTAGTTTTTGGGTTGAAACAAGAAGGATTAACTTTGAATCAAAATTTCTCTGCAACCAGAGCCCACACAATGCTCTAGTTTTCAGCAATGGATAGCTCTCAAAAAACTGATTAAGCAGTTCACAAACCGCAAGGCCTTGCGAGCCTTATTTGTGGAACTGTAGACATCCAAAGTCAGGCAAACTTTCAAAACTCAAAAAAATCGATTTTAATGGATTTACTTTGAATTAAGATATCTCCGCAACCAGACCTCATAGAAAGTTCTAGTTTTCAGCTATGGATAGCTCTTGAAAAACTAACTAAGCGCTTTGCCAGCGAAAATGATGTCACTGCCTTATTTGCGGAACTGTAGGCATCCAAAGCCATACAAGCATTCATAACTCAAAAAAATAACTTTGAATGCAAATATCTCGAAATCTATACCTTATAAAAGGGTTTGCTTTGGATGTGCTGGTTGCATTTGACAAAACCTTTCTATATATGTACGTTTCAATGGCTTCCAGAGACTTTCGTAAAAAAATGCATTTTTAGTGATAAGGGGGTAGTCCATGCTTTTTTTCGAAAATCGATTGGAAAAAAAAAGTTGAGTTTTGAAAGGATATGCAAAGGCCTGACTGTTAGCTGTTCAACAATGCTAACCGCAACCTCTTACGAGCCTTATTTTGGAAGTTATGGCCATATTAAGATTTTTAGTTTTTGGGTTGAAACAAGAAGGATTAACTTTGAATCAAAATTTCTCTGCAACCAGAGCCCACACAATGCTCTAGTTTTCAGCAATGGATAGCTCTCAAAAAACTGATTAAGCAGTTCACAAACCGCAAGGCCTTCCGAGCCTTATTTGTGGAACTGTAGACATCCAAAGTCATGCAAACTTTCAAAACTCAAAAAAATCGATTTTAATGGATTTACTTTGAATTAAGATATCTCCGCAACCAGACCTCATAGAAAGTTCTAGTTTTCAGCTATGGATAGCTCTTGAAAAACTAACTAAGCGCTTTGCCAGCGAAAATGATGTCACAGCCTTATTTGCGGAACTGTAGGCATCCAAATCCATACAAGCATTCATAACTCAAAAAAATAACTTTGAATGCAAATATCTCGAAAACTATACCTTATAAAAGGGTTTGCTTTGGATGTGCTGGTTGCATTTGACAAAACCTTTCTATATATGTACGTTTCAATGGCTTCCAGAGACTTTCGTAAAAAAATGCATTTTTAGTGATAAGGGGGTAGTCCATGCTTTTTTTCGAAAATCGATTGGAAAAAAAAAGTTGAGTTTTGAACGGAAATGCAAAGGCCTGACCGTTAGCTGTTCAACAATGCTAACCGCAACCTCTTACGAGCCTTATTTTGGAAGTTATGGCCATATTAAGATTTTTAGTTTTTGGGTTGAAACAAGAAAGATTAACTTTGAATCAAAATTTCTCTGCAACCAGAGCCCACACAATGCTCTAGTTTTCAGCAATGGATAGCTCTCTAAAAACTGATTAAGCGGTTCATAAACCGCAAGGCCTTCCGAGCCTTATTTGTGGAACTGTAGACATCCAAAGTCATGCAAACTTTCAAAACTCAAAAAAATCGATTTTAATGGATTTACTTTGAATTAAGATATCTCCGCAACCAGACCTCATAGAAAGTTCTAGTTTTCAGCTATGGATAGCTCTTGAAAAACTAACTACGCGTTTTGCCAGCAAAAATGATGTCACAGCCTTATATGCGGAACTGTAGGCATCCAAAGCCATACAAGCATTCATAACTCAAAAAAATAACTTTGAATGCAAATATCTCGAAAACTATACCTTATAAAAGGGTTTGCTTTGGATGTGCTGGTTGCATTTGACAAAACCTTTCTATGTATGTACGTTTCAATGGCTTCCAGAGACCTTCGAAAAAAAATGCATTTTTAGTGATAAGGGGGTAGTCCATGCTTTTTTTCGAAAATCGATTGGAAAAAAAAAAAAGTTCAGTTTTGAACGGAAATGCAAAGGCCTGACCGTTAGCTGTTCAACAATGCTAACCGCAACCTCTTACGAGCCTTATTTTGGAAGTTATGGCCATATTAAGATTTTTAGTTTTTGGGTTGAAACAAGAAGGATTAACTTTGAATCAAAATTTCTCTGCAACCAGAGCCCACACAATGCTCTAGTTTTCAGCAATGGATAGCTCTCTAAAAACTGATTAAGCAGTTCACAAACCGCAAGGCCTTCCGAGCCTTATTTGTGGAACTGTAGACATCCAAAGTCATGCAAACTTTCAAAACTCAAAAAAATCGATTTTAATGGATTTACTTTGAATTAAGATATCTCCGCAACCAGACCTCATAGAAAGTTCTAGTTTTCAGCTATGGATAGCTCTTGAAAAACTAACTAAGCGCTTTGCCAGCGAAAATGATGTCACAGCCTTATTTGCGGAACTGTAGGCATCCAAATCCATACAAGCATTCATAACTCAAAAAAATAACTTTGAATGCAAATATCTCGAAAACTATACCTTATAAAAGGGTTTGCTTTGGATGTGCTGGTTGCATTTGACAAAACCTTTCTATATATGTACGTTTCAATGGCTTCCAGAGACTTTCGTAAAAAAATGCATTTTTAGTGATAAGGGGGTAGTCCATGCTTTTTTTCGAAAATCGATTGGAAAAAAAAAGTTGAGTTTTGAACGGAAATGCAAAGGCCTGACCGTTAGCTGTTCAACAATGCTAACCGCAACCTCTTACGAGCCTTATTTTGGAAGTTATGGCCATATTAAGATTTTTAGTTTTTGGGTTGAAACAAGAAAGATTAACTTTGAATCAAAATTTCTCTGCAACCAGAGCCCACACAATGCTCTAGTTTTCAGCAATGGATAGCTCTCTAAAAACTGATTAAGCGGTTCATAAACCGCAAGGCCTTCCGAGCCTTATTTGTGGAACTGTAGACATCCAAAGTCATGCAAACTTTCAAAACTCAAAAAAATCGATTTTAATGGATTTACTTTGAATTAAGATATCTCCGCAACCAGACCTCATAGAAAGTTCTAGTTTTCAGCTATGGATAGCTCTTGAAAAACTAACTACGCGTTTTGCCAGCAAAAATGATGTCACAGCCTTATTTGCGGAACTGTAGGCATCCAAAGCCATACAAGCATTCATAACTCAAAAAAATAACTTTGAATGCAAATATCTCGAAAACTATACCTTATAAAAGGGTTTGCTTTGGATGTGCTGGTTGCATTTGACAAAACCTTTCTATGTATGTACGTTTCAATGGCTTCCAGAGACCTTCGAAAAAAAATGCATTTTTAGTGATAAGGGGGTAGTCCATGCTTTTTTTCGAAAATCGATTGGAAAAAAAAAAAAGTTCAGTTTTGAACGGAAATGCAAAGGCCTGACCGTTAGCTGTTCAACAATGCTAACCGCAACCTCTTACGAGCCTTATTTTGGAAGTTATGGCCATATTAAGATTTTTAGTTTTTGGGTTGAAACAAGAAGGATTAACTTTGAATCAAAATTTCTCTGCAACCAGAGCCCACACAATGCTCTAGTTTTCAGCAATGGATAGCTCTCTAAAAACTGATTAAGCGGTTCATAAACCGCAAGGCTTTCCAAGCCTTATTTGTGGAACTGTAGACATCCAAAGTCATGCAAACTTTCAAAACTCAAAAAAATCGATTTTAATGGATTTACTTTGAATTAAGATATCTCCGCAACCAGACCTCATAGAAAGTTCTAGTTTTCAGCTATGGATAGCTCTTGAAAAACTAACTAAGCGCTTTGCAAGCGAAAATGATGTCACAGCCTTATTTGCGGAACTGTAGGCATCCAAAGTCATACAAGCATTCATAACTCAAAAAAATAACTTTGAATGCAAATATCTCGAAAACTATACCTTATAAAAGGGTTTGCTTTGGATGTGCTGGTTGCATTTGACAAAACCTTTCTATATATGTACGTTTTAATGGCTTCCAGAGACTTTCGTAAAAAAATGCATTTTTAGTGATAAGGGGGTAGTCCATGCTTTTTTCGAAAATCGATTGGAAAAAAAAAAGTTGAGTTTTGAACGGAAATGCAAAGGCCTGACCGATAGCTGTTCAACAATGCTAACCGCAACCTCTTACGAGCCTTATTTTGGAAGTTATGGCCATATTAAGATTTTTAGTTTTTGGGTTGAAACAAGAAAGATTAACTTTGAATCAAAATTTCTCTGCAACCAGAGCCCACACAATGCTCTAGTTTTCAGCAATGGATAGCTCTCTAAAAACTGATTAAGCGGTTCATAAACCGCAAGGCCTTCCGAGCCTTATTTGTGGAACTGTAGACATCCAAAGTCATGCAAACTTTCAAAACTCAAAAAAATCGATTTTAATGGATTTACTTTGAATTAAGATATCTCCGCAACCAGACCTCATAGAAAGTTCTAGTTTTCAGCTATGGATAGCTCTTGAAAAACTAACTAAGCGCTTTGCCAGCGAAAATGATGTCACTGCCTTATTTGCGGAACTGTAGGCATCCAAAGCCATACAAGCATTCATAACTCAAAAAAATAACTTTGAATGCAAATATCTCGAAAACTATACCTTATAAAAGGGTTTGCTTTGGATGTGCTGGTTGCATTTGACAAAACCTTTCTATATATGTACGTTTCAATGGCTTCCAGAGACTTTCGTAAAAAAATGCATTTTTAGTGATAAGGGGGTAGTCCATGCTTTTTTTCGAAAATCGATTGGAAAAAAAGTTGAGTTTTGAAAGGATATGCAAAGGCCTGACTGTTAGCTGTTCAACAATGCTAACCGCAACCTCTTACGAGCCTTATTTTGGAAGTTATGGCCATATTAAGATTTTTAGTTTTTGGGTTGAAACAAGAAGGATTAACTTTGAATCAAAATTTCTCTGCAACCAGAGCCCACACAATGCTCTAGTTTTCAGCAATGGATAGCTCTCAAAAAACTGATTAAGCAGTTCACAAACCGCAAGGCCTTCCGAGCCTTATTTGTGGAACTGTAGACATCCAAAGTCATGCAAACTTTCAAAACTCAAAAAAATCGATTTTAATGGATTTACTTTGAATTAAGATATCTCCGCAACCAGACCTCATAGAAAGTTCTAGTTTTCAGCTATGGATAGCTCTTGAAAAACTAACTACGCGTTTTGCCAGCAAAAATGATGTCACAGCCTTATTTGCGGAACTGTAGGCATCCAAAGCCATACAAGCATTCATAACTCAAAAAAATAACTTTGAATGCAAATATCTCGAAAACTATACCTTATAAAATACCTAAAAAAATGATATTAAGATTTTTAGTTTTTGGGTTGAAACAAGAAAGATTAACTTTGAATCAAAATTTCTCTGCAACCAGAGCCCACACAATGCTCTAGTTTTCAGCAATGGATAGCTCTCTAAAAACTGATTAAGCGGTTCATAAACCGCAAGGCCTTCCGAGCCTTATTTGTGGAACTGTAGACATCCAAAGTCATGCAAACTTTCAAAACTCAAAAAAATCGATTTTAATGGATTTACTTTGAATTAAGATATCTCCGCAACCAGACCTCATAGAAAGTTCTAGTTTTCAGCTATGGATAGCTCTGAAAAACTAACTACGCGTTTTGCCAGCAAAAATGATGTCACAGCCTTATTTGCGGAACTGTAGGCATCCAAAGCCATACAAGCATTCATAACTCAAAAAAATAACTTTGAATGCAAATATCTCGAAAACTATACCTTATAAAAGGGTTTGCTTTGGATGTGCTGGTTGCATTTGACAAAACCTTTCTATGTATGTACGTTTCAATGGCTTCCAGAGACCTTCGAAAAAAAATGCATTTTTAGTGATAAGGGGGTAGTCCATGCTTTTTTCGAAAATCGATTGGAAAAAAAAAAAAGTTCAGTTTTGAACGGAAATGCAAAGGCCTGACCGTTAGCTGTTCAACAATGCTAACCGCAACCTCTTACGAGCCTTATTTTGGAAGTTATGGCCATATTAAGATTTTTAGTTTTTGGGTTGAAACAAGAAGGATTAACTTTGAATCAAAATTTCTCTGCAACCAGAGCCCACACAATGCTCTAGTTTTCAGCAATGGATAGCTCTCTAAAAACTGATTAAGCAGTTCACAAACCGCAAGGCCTTCCGAGCCTTATTTGTGGAACTGTAGACATCCAAAGTCATGCAAACTTTCAAAACTCAAAAAATCGATTTTAATGGATTTACTTTGAATTAAGATATCTCCGCAACCAGACCTCATAGAAAGTTCTAGTTTTCAGCTATGGATAGCTCTTGAAAAACTAACTAAGCGCTTTGCCAGCGAAAATGATGTCACAGCCTTATTTGCGGAACTGTAGGCATCCAAATCCATACAAGCATTCATAACTCAAAAAAATAACTTTGAATGCAAATATCTCGAAAACTATACCTTATAAAAGGGTTTGCTTTGGATGTGCTGGTTGCATTTGACAAAACCTTTCTATATATGTACGTTTCAATGGCTTCCAGAGACTTTCGTAAAAAAATGCATTTTTAGTGATAAGGGGGTAGTCCATGCTTTTTTTCGAAAATCGATTGGAAAAAAAAAGTTGAGTTTTGAACGGAAATGCAAAGGCCTGACCGTTAGCTGTTCAACAATGCTAACCGCAACCTCTTACGAGCCTTATTTTGGAAGTTATGGCCATATTAAGATTTTTAGTTTTTGGGTTGAAACAAGAAAGATTAACTTTGAATCAAAATTTCTCTGCAACCAGAGCCCACACAATGCTCTAGTTTTCAGCAATGGATAGCTCTCTAAAAACTGATTAAGCGGTTCATAAACCGCAAGGCCTTCCGAGCCTTATTTGTGGAACTGTAGACATCCAAAGTCATGCAAACTTTCAAAACTCAAAAAAATCGATTTTAATGGATTTACTTTGAATTAAGATATCTCCGCAACCAGACCTCATAGAAAGTTCTAGTTTTCAGCTATGGATAGCTCTTGAAAAACTAACTACGCGTTTTGCCAGCAAAAATGATGTCACAGCCTTATTTGCGGAACTGTAGGCATCCAAAGCCATACAAGCATTCATAACTCAAAAAAATAACTTTGAATGCAAATATCTCGAAAACTATACCTTATAAAAGGGTTTGCTTTGGATGTGCTGGTTGCATTTGACAAAACCTTTCTATGTATGTACGTTTCAATGGCTTCCAGAGACCTTCGAAAAAAAATGCATTTTTAGTGATAAGGGGGTAGTCCATGCTTTTTTTCGAAAATCGATTGGAAAAAAAAAAAAGTTCAGTTTTGAACGGAAATGCAAAGGCCTGACCGTTAGCTGTTCAACAATGCTAACCGCAACCTCTTACGAGCCTTATTTTGGAAGTTATGGCCATATTAAGATTTTTAGTTTTTGGGTTGAAACAAGAAAGATTAACTTTGAATCAAAATTTCTCTGCAACCAGAGCCCACACAATGCTCTAGTTTTCAGCAATGGATAGCTCTCTAAAAACTGATTAAGCGGTTCATAAACCGCAAGGCCTTCCGAGCCTTATTTGTGGAACTGTAGACATCCAAAGTCATGCAAACTTTCAAAACTCAAAAAAATCGATTTTAATGGATTTACTTTGAATTAAGATATCTCCGCAACCAGACCTCATAGAAAGTTCTAGTTTTCAGCTATGGATAGCTCTTGAAAAACTAACTAAGCGCTTTGCAAGCGAAAATGATGTCACAGCCTTATTTGCGGAACTGTAGGCATCCAAAGCCATACAAGCATTCATAACTCAAAAAAATAACTTTGAATGCAAATATCTCGAAAACTATACCTTATAAAAGGGTTTGCTTTGGATGTGCTGGTTGCATTTGACAAAACCTTTCTATGTATGTACGTTTCAATGGCTTCCAGAGACCTTCGAAAAAAAATGCA
The DNA here is from genome assembly GCA_949320155.1 of Melangyna quadrimaculata. Lineage (NCBI taxonomy): Eukaryota > Metazoa > Arthropoda > Insecta > Diptera > Syrphidae > Melangyna > Melangyna quadrimaculata. The sequence continues at coordinate 188,828,300 of OX439483.1, forward strand.
TTTTTAGTGATAAGGGGGTAGTCCATGCTTTTTTTCGAAAATCGATTGGAAAAAAAAAAAAGTTCAGTTTTGAACGGAAATGCAAAGGCCTGACCGTTAGCTGTTCAACAATGCTAACCGCAACCTCTTACGAGCCTTATTTTGGAAGTTATGGCCATATTAAGATTTTTAGTTTTTGGGTTGAAACAAGAAGGATTAACTTTGAATCAAAATTTCTCTGCAACCAGAGCCCACACAATGCTCTAGTTTTCAGCAATGGATAGCTCTCTAAAAACTGATTAAGCGGTTCATAAACCGCAAGGCTTTCCAAGCCTTATTTGTGGAACTGTAGACATCCAAAGTCATGCAAACTTTCAAAACTCAAAAAAATCGATTTTAATGGATTTACTTTGAATTAAGATATCTCCGCAACCAGACCTCATAGAAAGTTCTAGTTTTCAGCTATGGATAGCTCTTGAAAAACTAACTAAGCGCTTTGCAAGCGAAAATGATGTCACAGCCTTATTTGCGGAACTGTAGGCATCCAAAGTCATACAAGCATTCATAACTCAAAAAAATAACTTTGAATGCAAATATCTCGAAAACTATACCTTATAAAAGGGTTTGCTTTGGATGTGCTGGTTGCATTTGACAAAACCTTTCTATATATGTACGTTTTAATGGCTTCCAGAGACTTTCGTAAAAAAATGCATTTTTAGTGATAAGGGGGTAGTCCATGCTTTTTTCGAAAATCGATTGGAAAAAAAAAAGTTGAGTTTTGAACGGAAATGCAAAGGCCTGACCGATAGCTGTTCAACAATGCTAACCGCAACCTCTTACGAGCCTTATTTTGGAAGTTATGGCCATATTAAGATTTTTAGTTTTTGGGTTGAAACAAGAAAGATTAACTTTGAATCAAAATTTCTCTGCAACCAGAGCCCACACAATGCTCTAGTTTTCAGCAATGGATAGCTCTCTAAAAACTGATTAAGCGGTTCATAAACCGCAAGGCCTTCCGAGCCTTATTTGTGGAACTGTAGACATCCAAAGTCATGCAAACTTTCAAAACTCAAAAAAATCGATTTTAATGGATTTACTTTGAATTAAGATATCTCCGCAACCAGACCTCATAGAAAGTTCTAGTTTTCAGCTATGGATAGCTCTTGAAAAACTAACTAAGCGCTTTGCCAGCGAAAATGATGTCACTGCCTTATTTGCGGAACTGTAGGCATCCAAAGCCATACAAGCATTCATAACTCAAAAAAATAACTTTGAATGCAAATATCTCGAAAACTATACCTTATAAAAGGGTTTGCTTTGGATGTGCTGGTTGCATTTGACAAAACCTTTCTATATATGTACGTTTCAATGGCTTCCAGAGACTTTCGTAAAAAAATGCATTTTTAGTGATAAGGGGGTAGTCCATGCTTTTTTTCGAAAATCGATTGGAAAAAAAGTTGAGTTTTGAAAGGATATGCAAAGGCCTGACTGTTAGCTGTTCAACAATGCTAACCGCAACCTCTTACGAGCCTTATTTTGGAAGTTATGGCCATATTAAGATTTTTAGTTTTTGGGTTGAAACAAGAAGGATTAACTTTGAATCAAAATTTCTCTGCAACCAGAGCCCACACAATGCTCTAGTTTTCAGCAATGGATAGCTCTCAAAAAACTGATTAAGCAGTTCACAAACCGCAAGGCCTTCCGAGCCTTATTTGTGGAACTGTAGACATCCAAAGTCATGCAAACTTTCAAAACTCAAAAAAATCGATTTTAATGGATTTACTTTGAATTAAGATATCTCCGCAACCAGACCTCATAGAAAGTTCTAGTTTTCAGCTATGGATAGCTCTTGAAAAACTAACTAAGCGTTTTGCCAGCGAAAATGATGTCACAGCCTTATTTGCGGAACTGTAGGCATCCAAAGCCATACAAGCATTCATAACTCAAAAAAATAACTTTGAATGCAAATATCTCGAAAACTATACCTTATAAAAGCGTTTGCTTTGGATGTGCTGGTTGCATTTGACAAAACCTTTCTATATATGTACGTTTCAATGGCTTCCAGAGACTTTCGTAAAAAAATGCATTTTTAGTGATAAGGGGGTAGTCCATGCTTTTTTTCGAAAATCGATTGGAAAAAAAAAGTTGAGTTTTGAACGGAAATGCAAAGGCCTGACCGATAGCTGTTCAACAATGCTAACCGCAACCTCTTACGAGCCTTATTTTGAAAGTTATGGCCATATTAAGATTTTTAGTTTTTGGGTTGAAACAAGAAAGATTAACTTTGAATCAAAATTTCTCTGCAACCAGAGCCCACACAATGCTCTAGTTTTCAGCAATGGATAGCTCTCTAAAAACTGATTAAGCGGTTCATAAACCGCAAGGCCTTCCGAGCCTTATTTGTGGAACTGTAGACATCCAAAGTCATGCAAACTTTCAAAACTCAAAAAAATCGATTTTAATGGATTTACTTTGAATTAAGATATCTCCGCAACCAGACCTCATAGAAAGTTCTAGTTTTCAGCTATGGATAGCTCTTGAAAAACTAACTACGCGTTTTGCCAGCGAAAATGATGTCACAGCCTTATTTGCGGAACTGTAGGCATCCAAAGCCATACAAGCATTCATAACTCAAAAAAATAACTTTGAATGCAAATATCTCGAAAACTATACCTTATAAAAGCGTTTGCTTTGGATGTGCTGGTTGCATTTGACAAAACCTTTCTATATATGTACGTTTCAATGGCTTCCAGAGACTTTCGTAAAAAAATGCATTTTTAGTGATAAGGGGGTAGTCCATGCTTTTTTTCGAAAATCGATTGGAAAAAAAAAAGTTGAGTTTTGAACGGAAATGCAAAGGCCTGACCGTAAGCTGTTCAACAATGCTAACCGCAACCTCTTACGAGCCTTATTTTGGAAGTTATGGCCATATTAAGATTTTTAGTTTTTGGGTTGAAACAAGAAGGATTAACTTTGAATCAAAATTTCTCTGCAACCAGAGCCCACACAATGCTCTAGTTTTCAGCAATGGATAGCTCTCAAAAAACTGATTAAGCAGTTCACAAACCGCAAGGCCTTCCGAGCCTTATTTGTGGAACTGTAGACATCCAAAGTCATGCAAACTTTCAAAACTCAAAAAAATCGATTTTAATGGATTTACTTTGAATTAAGATATCTCCGCAACCAGACCTCATAGAAAGTTCTAGTTTTCAGCTATGGATAGCTCTTGAAAAACTAACTAAGCGCTTTGCCAGCGAAAATGATGTCACAGCCTTATTTGCGGAACTGTAGGCATCCAAATCCATACAAGCATTCATAACTCAAAAAAATAACTTTGAATGCAAATATCTCGAAAACTATACCTTATAAAAGGGTTTGCTTTGGATGTGCTGGTTGCATTTGACAAAACCTTTCTATATATGTACGTTTCAATGGCTTCCAGAGACTTTCGTAAAAAAATGCATTTTTAGTGATAACGGAGTAGTCCATGCTTTTTTTCGAAAAACGATTGGAAAAAAAAGTTGAGTTTTGAACGGAAATGCAAAGGCCTGACCGTTAGCTGTTCAACAATGCTAACCGCAACCTCTTACGAGCCTTATTTTGGAAGTTATGGCCATATTAAGATTTTTAGTTTTTGGGTTGAAACAAGAAAGATTAACTTTGAATCAAAATTTCTCTGCAACCAGAGCCCACACAATGCTCTAGTTTTCAGCAATGGGTAGCTCTCTAAAAATTGATTAAGCGGTTCATAAACCGCAAGGCCTTCCGAGCCTTATTGGTGGAACTGTAGACATCCAAAGTCATGCAAACTTTCAAAACTCAAAATAATCGATTTTAATGGATTTACTTTGAATTAAGATATCTCCGCAACCAGACCTCATAGAAAGTTCTAGTTTTCAGCTATGGATAGCTCTTGAAAAACTAAATATGCGTTTTGCCAGCGAAAATGATGTCACAGCCTTATTTGCGGAACTGTAGGCATCCAAAGCCATACAAGCATTCATAACTCAAAAAAATAACTTTGAATGCAAATATCTCGAAAACTATACCTTATAAAAGCGTTTGCTTTGGATGTGCTGGTTGCATTTGACAAAACCTTTCTATATATGTACGTTTCAATGGCTTCCAGAGACTTTCGTAAAAAAATGCATTTTTAGTGATAAGGGGGTAGTCCATGCTTTTTTTCGAAAATCGATTGGAAAAAAAAAGTTGAGTTTTGAACGGAAATGCAAAGGCCTGACCGATAGCTGTTCAACAATGCTAACCGCAACCTCTTACGAGCCTTATTTTGAAAGTTATGGCCATATTAAGATTTTTAGTTTTTGGGTTGAAACAAGAAAGATTAACTTTGAATCAAAATTTCTCTGCAACCAGAGCCCACACAATGCTCTAGTTTTCAGCAATGAATAGCTCTCTAAAAACTGATTAAGCGGTTCATAAACCGCAAGGCCTTCCGAGCCTTATTTGTGGAACTGTAGACATCCAAAGTCATGCAAACTTTCAAAACTCAAAAAAATCGATTTTAATGGATTTACTTTGAATTAAGATATCTCCGCAACCAGACCTCATAGAAAGTTCTAGTTTTCAACTATGGATAGCTCTTGAAAAACTAACTACGCGTTTTGCCAGCGAAAATGATGTCACAGCCTTATTTGCGGAACTGTAGGCATCCAAATCCATACAAGCATTCATAACTCAAAAAAATAACTTTGAATGCAAATATCTCGAAAACTATACCTTATAAAAGGGTTTGCTTTGGATGTGCTGGTTGCATTTGACAAAACCTTTCTATATATGTACGTTTCAATGGCTTCCAGAGACTTTCGTAAAAAAATGCATTTTTAGTGATAAGGGGGTAGTCCATGCTTTTTTTCGAAAATCGATTGGAAAAAAAAAAGTTGAGTTTTGAACGGAAATGCAAAGGCCTGACCGTAAGCTGTTCAACAATGCTAACCGCAACCTCTTACGAGCCTTATTTTGGAAGTTATGGCCATATTAAGATTTTTAGTTTTTGGGTTGAAACAAGAAGGATTAACTTTGAATCAAAATTTCTCTGCAACCAGAGCCCACACAATGCTCTAGTTTTCAGCAATGGATAGCTCTCAAAAAACTGATTAAGCAGTTCACAAACCGCAAGGCCTTCCGAGCCTTATTTGTGGAACTGTAGACATCCAAAGTCATGCAAACTTTCAAAACTCAAAAAAATCGATTTTAATGGATTTACTTTGAATTAAGATATCTCCGCAACCAGACCTCATAGAAAGTTCTAGTTTTCAGCTATGGATAGCTCTTGAAAAACTAACTAAGCGCTTTGCCAGCGAAAATGATGTCACAGCCTTATTTGCGGAACTGTAGGCATCCAAATCCATACAAGCATTCATAACTCAAAAAAATAACTTTGAATGCAAATATCTCGAAAACTATACCTTATAAAAGGGTTTGCTTTGGATGTGCTGGTTGCATTTGACAAAACCTTTCTATATATGTACGTTTCAATGGCTTCCAGAGACTTTCGTAAAAAAATGCATTTTTAGTGATAACGGAGTAGTCCATGCTTTTTTTCGAAAAACGATTGGAAAAAAAAGTTGAGTTTTGAACGGAAATGCAAAGGCCTGACCGTTAGCTGTTCAACAATGCTAACCGCAACCTCTTACGAGCCTTATTTTGGAAGTTATGGCCATATTAAGATTTTTAGTTTTTGGGTTGAAACAAGAAAGATTAACTTTGAATCAAAATTTCTCTGCAACCAGAGCCCACACAATGCTCTAGTTTTCAGCAATGGGTAGCTCTCTAAAAATTGATTAAGCGGTTCATAAACCGCAAGGCCTTCCGAGCCTTATTGGTGGAACTGTAGACATCCAAAGTCATGCAAACTTTCAAAACTCAAAATAATCGATTTTAATGGATTTACTTTGAATTAAGATATCTCCGCAACCAGACCTCATAGAAAGTTCTAGTTTTCAGCTATGGATAGCTCTTGAAAAACTAAATATGCGTTTTGCCAGCGAAAATGATGTCACAGCCTTATTTGCGGAACTGTAGGCATCCAAAGCCATACAAGCATTCATAACTCAAAAAAATAACTTTGAATGCAAATATCTCGAAAACTATACCTTATAAAAGCGTTTGCTTTGGATGTGCTGGTTGCATTTGACAAAACCTTTCTATATATGTACGTTTCAATGGCTTCCAGAGACTTTCGTAAAAAAATGCATTTTTAGTGATAAGGGGGTAGTCCATGCTTTTTTTCGAAAATCGATTGGAAAAAAAAAGTTGAGTTTTGAACGGAAATGCAAAGGCCTGACCGATAGCTGTTCAACAATGCTAACCGCAACCTCTTACGAGCCTTATTTTGAAAGTTATGGCCATATTAAGATTTTTAGTTTTTGGGTTGAAACAAGAAAGATTAACTTTGAATCAAAATTTCTCTGCAACCAGAGCCCACACAATGCTCTAGTTTTCAGCAATGAATAGCTCTCTAAAAACTGATTAAGCGGTTCATAAACCGCAAGGCCTTCCGAGCCTTATTTGTGGAACTGTAGACATCCAAAGTCATGCAAACTTTCAAAACTCAAAAAAATCGATTTTAATGGATTTACTTTGAATTAAGATATCTCCGCAACCAGACCTCATAGAAAGTTCTAGTTTTCAACTATGGATAGCTCTTGAAAAACTAACTACGCGTTTTGCCAGCGAAAATGATGTCACAGCCTTATTTGCGGAACTGTAGGCATCCAAATCCATACAAGCATTCATAACTCAAAAAAATAACTTTGAATGCAAATATCTCGAAAACTATACCTTATAAAAGGGTTTGCTTTGGATGTGCTGGTTGCATTTGACAAAACCTTTCTATATATGTACGTTTCAATGGCTTCCAGAGACTTTCGTAAAAAAATGCATTTTTAGTGATAACGGAGTAGTCCATGCTTTTTTTCGAAAAACGATTGGAAAAAAAAGTTGAGTTTTGAACGGAAATGCAAAGGCCTGACCGTTAGCTGTTCAACAATGCTAACCGCAACCTCTTACGACTTATTTTGGAAGTTATGGCCATATTAAGATTTTTAGTTTTTGGGTTGAAACAAGAAAGATTAACTTTGAATCAAAATTTCTCTGCAACCAGAGCCCACACAATGCTCTAGTTTTCAGCAATGGATAGCTCTCTAAAAACTGATTAAGCGGTTCATAAACCGCAAGGCCTTCCGAGCCTTATTTGTGGAACTGTAGACATCCAAAGTCATGCAAACTTTCAAAACTCAAAAAAATCGATTTTAACGGATTTACTTTGAATTAAGATATCTCCGCAACCAGACCTCATAGAAAGTTCTAGTTTTCAGCTATGGATAGCTCTTGAAAAACTAACTACGCGTTTTGCCAGCGAAAATGATGTCACAGCCTTATTTGCGGAACTGTAGGCATCCAAATCCATACAAGCATTCATAACTCAAAAAAATAACTTTGAATGCAAATATCTCGAAAACTATACCTTATAAAAGGGTTTGCTTTGGATGTGCTGGTTGCATTTGACAAAACCTTTCTATATATATACGTCTCAATGGCTTCCAGAGACTTTCGTAAGAAATGCATTTTTAGTGATAAGGGGGTAGTCCATGCTTTTTTTCGAAAATCGATTGGAAAAAAAAAGTTGAGTTTTGAACGGAAATGCAAAGGACTGACCGTTAGCTGTTCAACAATGCTAACCGCAACCTCTTACGAGCCTTATTTTGGAAGTTATGGCCATATTAAGATTTTTAGTTTTTGGGTTGAAACAAGAAAGATTAACTTTGAATCAAAATTTCTCTGCAACCAGAGCCCACACAATGCTCTAGTTTTCAGCAATGGATAGCTCTCTAAAAACTGATTAAGCGGTTCATAAACCGCAAGGCCTTCCGAGCCTTATTTGTGGAACTGTAGACATCCAAAGTCATGCAAACTTTCAAAACTCAAAAAAATCGATTTTAATGGATTTACTTTGAATTAAGATATCTCCGCAACCAGACCTCATAGAAAGTTCTAGTTTTCAGCTATGGATAGCTCTTGAAAAACTAACTACGCGTTTTGCCAGCAAAAATGATGTCACAGCCTTATTTGCGGAACTGTAGGCATCCAAAGCCATACAAGCATTCATAACTCAAAAAAATAACTTTGAATGCAAATATCTCGAAAACTATACCTTATAAAATACCTAAAAAAATGATATTAAGATTTTTAGTTTTTGGGTTGAAACAAGAAAGATTAACTTTGAATCAAAATTTCTCTGCAACCAGAGCCCACACAATGCTCTAGTTTTCAGCAATGGATAGCTCTCTAAAAACTGATTAAGCGGTTCATAAACCGCAAGGCCTTCCGAGCCTTATTTGTGGAACTGTAGACATCCAAAGTCATGCAAGCTTTCAAAACTCAAAAAAATCGATTTTAACGGATTTACTTTGAATTAAGATATCTCCACAACCAGACCTCATAGAAAGTTCTAGTCTTCAGCTATGGATAGCTCTTGAAAAACTAACTACGCGTTTTGCCAGCGAAAATGATGTCACAGCCTTATTTGCGGAACTGTAGGCATCCAAATCCATACAAGCATTCATAACTCAAAAAAATAACTTTGAATGCAAATATCTCGAAAACTATACCTTATAAAAGGGTTTGCTTTGGATGTGCTGGTTGCATTTGACAAAACCTTTCTATATATGTACGTTTCAATGGCTTCCAGAGACTTTCGTAAAAAAATGCATTTTTAGTGATAAGGGGGTTACTCCATGCTTTTTTTCGAAAATCGATTGGAAAAAAAAAGTTGAGTTTTGAACGGAAATGCAAAGGCCTGACCGTTAGCTGTTCAACAATGCTAACCGCAACCTCTTACGAGCCTTATTTTGGAAGTTATGGCCATATTAAGATTTTTAGTTTTTGGGTTGAAACAAGAAGGATTAACTTTGAATCAAAATTTCTCTGCAACCAGAGCCCACACAATGCTCTAGTTTTCAGCAATGGATAGCTCTCAAAAAACTGATTAAGCAGTTCACAAACCGCAAGGCCTTCCGAGCCTTATTTGTGGAACTGTAGACATCCAAAGTCATGCAAACTTTCAAAACTCAAAAAAATCGATTTTAATGGATTTACTTTGAATTAAGATATCTCCGCAACCAGACCTCATAGAAAGTTCTAGTTTTCAGCTATGGATAGCTCTTGAAAAACTAACTAAGCGCTTTGCCAGCGAAAATGATGTCACAGCCTTATTTGCGGAACTGTAGGCATCCAAATCCATACAAGCATTCATAACTCAAAAAAATAACTTTGAATGCAAATATCTCGAAAACTATACCTTATAAAAGGGTTTGCTTTGGATGTGCTGGTTGCATTTGACAAAACCTTTCTATATATGTACGTTTCAATGGCTTCCAGAGACTTTCGTAAAAAAATGCATTTTTAGTGATAACGGAGTAGTCCATGCTTTTTTTCGAAAAACGATTGGAAAAAAAAAGTTGAGTTTTGAACGGAAATGCAAAGGCCTGACCGTTAGCTGTTCAACAATGCTAACCGCAACCTCTTACGAGCCTTATTTTGGAAGTTATGGCCATATTAAGATTTTTAGTTTTTGGGTTGAAACAAGAAAGATTAACTTTGAATCAAAATTTCTCTGCAACCAGAGCCCACACAATGCTCTAGTTTTCAGCAATGGATAGCTCTCTAAAAACTGATTAAGCGGTTCATAAACCGCAAGGCCTTCCGAGCCTTATTTGTGGAACTGTAGACATCCAAAGTCATGCAAACTTTCAAAACTCAAAAAAATCGATTTTAACGGATTTACTTTGAATTAAGATATCTCCGCAACCAGACCTCATAGAAAGTTCTAGTTTTCAGCTATGGATAGCTCTTGAAAAACTAACTACGCGTTTTGCCAGCGAAAATGATGTCACAGCCTTATTTGCGGAACTGTAGGCATCCAAATCCATACAAGCATTCATAACTCAAAAAAATAACTTTGAATGCAAATATCTCGAAAACTATACCTTATAAAAGGGTTTGCTTTGGATGTGCTGGTTGCATTTGACAAAACCTTTCTATATATGTACGTTTCAATGGCTTCCAGAGACTTTCGTAAAAAAATGCATTTTTAGTGATAAGGGGGTAGTCCATGCTTTTTTTCGAAAATCGATTGGAAAAAAAAAGTTGAGTTTTGAACGGAAATGCAAAGGCCTGACCGTTAGCTGTTCAACAATGCTAACCGCAACCTCTTACGAGCCTTATTTTGGAAGTTATGGCCATATTAAGATTTTTAGTTTTTGGGTTGAAACAAGAAAGATTAACTTTGAATCAAAATTTCTCTGCAACCAGAGCCCACACAATGCTCTAGTTTTCAGCAATGGATAGCTCTCTAAAAACTGATTAAGCGGTTCATAAACCGCAAGGCCTTCCGAGCCTTATTTGTGGAACTGTAGACATCCAAAGTCATGCAAACTTTCAAAACTCAAAAAAATCGATTTTAATGGATTTACTTTGAATTAAGATATCTCCGCAACCAGACCTCATAGAAAGTTCTAGTTTTCAGCTATGGATAGCTCTTGAAAAACTAACTACGCGTTTTGCCAGCAAAAATGATGTCACAGCCTTATTTGCGGAACTGTAGGCATCCAAAGCCATACAAGCATTCATAACTCAAAAAAAATAACTTTGAATGCAAATATCTCGAAAACTATACCTTATAAAAGCGTTTGCTTTGGATGTGCTGGTTGCATTTGACAAAACCTTTCTATATATGTACGTTTCAATGGCTTCCAGAGACTTTCGTAAAAAAATGCATTTTTAGTTATAAGGGGGTAGTCCATGCTTTTTTTCAAAAATCGATTGGAAAAAAAAAAGTTGAGTTTTGAACGGAAATGCAAAGGCCTGACCGTTAGCTGTTCAACAATGCTAACCGCAACCTCTTACGAGCCTTATTTTGGAAGTTATGGCCATATTAAGATTTTTAGTTTTTGGGTTGAAACAAGAAGGATTAACTTTGAATCAAAATTTCTCTGCAACCAGAGCCCACACAATGCTCTAGTTTTCAGCAATGGATAGCTCTCAAAAAACTGATTAAGCAGTTCACAAACCGCAAGGCCTTCCGAGCCTTATTTGTGGAACTGTAGACATCCAAAGTCATGCAAACTTTCAAAACTCAAAAAAATCGATTTTAATGGATTTACTTTGAATTAAGATATCTCCGCAACCAGACCTCATAGAAAGTTCTAGTTTTCAGCTATGGATAGCTCTTGAAAAACTAACTAAGCGCTTTGCCAGCGAAAATGATGTCACAGCCTTATTTGCGGAACTGTAGGCATCCAAATCCATACAAGCATTCATAACTCAAAAAAATAACTTTGAATGCAAATATCTCGAAAACTATACCTTATAAAAGGGTTTGCTTTGGATGTGCTGGTTGCATTTGACAAAACCTTTCTATATATGTACGTTTCAATGGCTTCCAGAGACTTTCATAAAAAAATGCATTTTTAGTGATAAGGGGGTAGTCCATGCTTTTTTTCGAAAATCGATTGGAAAAAAAAAGTTGAGTTTTGAACGGAAATGCAAAGGCCTGACCGTTAGCTGTTCAACAATGCTAACCGCAACCTCTTACGAGCCTTATTTTGGAAGTTATGGCCATATTAAGATTTTTAGTTTTTGGGTTGAAACAAGAAGGATTAACTTTGAATCAAAATTTCTCTGCAACCAGAGCCCACACAATGCTCTAGTTTTCAGCAATGGATAGCTCTCAAAAAACTGATTAAGCAGTTCACAAACCGCAAGGCCTTCCGAGCCTTATTTGTGGAACTGTAGACATCCAAAGTCATGCAAACTTTCAAAACTCAAAAAAATCGATTTTAATGGATTTACTTTGAATTAAGATATCTTCGCAACCAGACCTCATAGAAAGTTCTAGTTTTCAGCTATGGATAGCTCTTGAAAAACTAACTAAGCGCTTTGCCAGCGAAAATGATGTCACAGCCTTATTTGCGGAACTGTAGGCATCCAAATCCATACAAGCATTCATAACTCAAAAAAATAACTTTGAATGCAAATATCTCGAAAACTATACCTTATAAAAGGGTTTGCTTTGGATGTGCTGGTTGCATTTGACAAAACCTTTCTATATATGTACGTTTCAATGGCTTCCAGAGACTTTCGTAAAAAAATGCATTTTTAGTGATAAGGGGGTAGTCCATGCTTTTTTTCGAAAATCGATTGGAAAAAAAAAGTTGAGTTTTGAACGGAAATGCAAAGGCCTGACCGTTAGCTGTTCAACAATGCTAACCGCAACCTCTTACGAGCCTTATTTTGGAAGTTATGGCCATATTAAGATTTTTAGTTTTTGGGTTGAAACAAGAAAGATTAACTTTGAATCAAAATTTCTCTGCAACCAGAGCCCACACAATGCTCTAGTTTTCAGCAATGGATAGCTCTCAAAAAACTGATTAAGCAGTTCACAAACCGCAAGGCCTTCCGAGCCTTATTTGTGGAACTGTAGACATCCAAAGTCATGCAAACTTTCAAAACTCAAAAAAATCGATTTTAATGGATTTACTTTGAATTAAGATATCTCCGCAACCAGACCTCATAGAAAGTTCTAGTTTTCAGCTATGGATAGCTCTTGAAAAACTAACTACGCGTTTTGCCAGCGAAAATGATGTCACAGCCTTATTTGCGGAACTGTAGGCATCCAAAGCCATACAAGCATTCATAACTCAAAAAAATAACTTTGAATGCAAATATCTCGAAAACTATACCTTATAAAAGCGTTTGCTTTGGATGTGCTGGTTGCATTTGACAAAACCTTTCTATATATGTACGTTTCAATGGCTTCCAGAGACTTTCGTAAAAAAATGCATTTTTAGTGATAAGGGGGTAGTCCATGCTTTTTTTCGAAAATCGATTGGAAAAAAAAGTTGAGTTTTGAACGGAAATGCAAAGGCCTGACCGTTAGCTGTTCAACAATGCTAACCGCAACCTCTTACTAGCCTTATTTTGGAAGTTATGGCCATATTAAGATTTTTAGTTTTTGGGTTGAAACAAGAAAGATTAAATTTGAATCAAAATTTCTCTGCAACCAGAGCCCACACAATGCTCTAGTTTTCAGCAATGGATAGCTCTCTAAAAACTGATTAAGCGGTTTATAAACCGCAAGTCCTTCCGAGTCTTATTTGTGGAACTGTAGACATCCAAAGTCATGCAAACTTTCAAAACTCAAAAAAATCGATTTTAATGGATTTACTTTGAATTAAGATATCTCCGCAACCAGACCTCATAGAAAGTTCTAGTTTTCAGCTATGGATAGCTCTTGAAAAACTAACTACGCGTTTTGCCAGCGAAAATGATGTCACAGCCTTATTTGTGGAACTGTAGGCATCCAAAGCCATACAAGCATTCATAACTCAAAAAAATAACTTTGAATGCAAATATCTCGAAAACTATACCTTATAAAAGCGTTTGCTTTGGATGTGCTGGTTGCATTTGACAAAACCTTTCTATATATGTACGTTTCAATGGCTTCCAGAGACTTTCGTAAAAAAATGCATTTTTAGTGATAAGGGGGTAGTCCATGCTTTTTTTCGAAAATCGATTGGAAAAAAAAAGTTGAGTTTTGAACGGAAATGCAAAGGCCTGACCGTTAGCTGTTCAACAATGCTAACCGCAACCTCTTACGAGCCTTATTTTGGAAGTTATGGCCATATTAAGATTTTTAGTTTTTGGGTTGAAACAAGAAGGATTAACTTTGAATCAAAATTTCTCTGCAACCAGAGCCCACACAATGCTCTAGTTTTCAGCAATGGATAGCTCTCTAAAAACTGATTAAGCAGTTAATAAACCGCAAGGCCATACAAGCATTCATAACTCAAAAAAATAACTTTGAATGCAAATATCTCGAAAACTATACCTTATAAAAGCGTTTGCTTTGGATGTGCTGGTTGCATTTGACAAAACCTTTCTATATATGTACGTTTCAATGGGTTCCAGAGACTTTCGTAAAAAAATGCATTTTTAGTGATAAGGGGGTAGTCCATGCTTTTTTTCGAAAATCGATTGGAAAAAAAAAAGTTGAGTTTTGAACGGAAATGCAAAGGCCTGACCGTTAGCTGTTCAACAATGCTAACCGCAACCTCTTACGAGCCTTATTTTGGAAGTTATGGCCATATTAAGATTTTTAGTTTTTGGGTTGAAACAAGAAGGATTAACTTTGAATCAAAATTTCTCTGCAACCAGAGCCCACACAATGCTCTAGTTTTCAGCAATGGATAGCTCTCAAAAAACTGATTAAGCAGTTCACAAACCGCAAGGCCTTCCGAGCCTTATTTGTGGAACTGTAGACATCCAAAGTCATGCAAACTTTCAAAACTCAAAAAAATCGATTTTAACGGATTTACTTTGAATTAAGATATCTCCGCAACCAGACCTCATAGAAAGTTCTAGTTTTCAGCTATGGATAGCTCTTGAAAAACTAACTAAGCGCTTTGCCAGCGAAAATGATGTCACAGCCTTATTTGCGGAACTGTAGGCATCCAAATCCATACAAGCATTCATAACTCAAAAAAATAACTTTGAATGCAAATATCTCGAAAACTATACCTTATAAAAGGGTTTGCTTTGGATGTGCTGGTTGCATTTGTCAAAACCTTTCTATATATGTACGTTTCAATGGGTTCCAGAGACTTTCGTAAAAAAATGCATTTTTAGTGATAAGGGGGTAGTCCATGCTTTTTTTCGAAAATCGATTGGAAAAAAAAAGTTGAGTTTTGAACGGAAATGCAAAGGCCTGACCGTTAGCTGTTCAACAATGCTAACCGCAACCTCTTACGAGCCTTATTTTGGAAGTTATGGCCATATTAAGATTTTTAGTTTTTGGGTTGAAACAAGAAGGATTAACTTTGAATCAAAATTTCTCTGCAACCAGAGCCCACACAATGCTCTAGTTTTCAGCAATGGATAGCTCTCAAAAAACTGATTAAGCAGTTCACAAACCGCAAGGCCTTCCGAGCCTTATTTGTGGAACTGTAGACATCCAAAGTCATGCAAACTTTCAAAACTCAAAAAAATCGATTTTAATGGATTTACTTTGAATTAAGATATCTTCGCAACCAGACCTCATAGAAAGTTCTAGTTTTCAGCTATGGATAGCTCTTGAAAAACTAACTAAGCGCTTTGCCAGCGAAAATGATGTCACAGCCTTATTTGCGGAACTGTAGGCATCCAAATCCATACAAGCATTCATAACTCAAAAAAATAACTTTGAATGCAAATATCTCGAAAACTATACCTTATAAAAGGGTTTGCTTTGGATGTGCTGGTTGCATTTGACAAAACCTTTCTATATATGTACGTTTCAATGGCTTCCAGAGACTTTCGTAAAAAAATGCATTTTTAGTGATAAGGGGGTAGTCCATGCTTTTTTTCGAAAATCGATTGGAAAAAAAAAGTTGAGTTTTGAACGGAAATGCAAAGGCCTGACCGTTAGCTGTTCAACAATGCTAACCGCAACCTCTTACGAGCCTTATTTTGGAAGTTATGGCCATATTAAGATTTTTAGTTTTTGGGTTGAAACAAGAAAGATTAACTTTGAATCAAAATTTCTCTGCAACCAAAGCCCACACAATGCTCTAGTTTTCAGCAATGGATAGCTCTCTAAAAACTGATTAAGCGGTTTATAAACCGCAAGGCCTTCCGAGCCTTATTTGTGGAACTGTAGACATCCAAAGTCATGCAAACTTTCAAAACTCAAAAAAATCGATTTTAATGGATTTACTTTGAATTAAGATATCTCCGCAACCAGACCTCATAGAAAGTTCTAGTTTTCAGCTATGGATAGCTCTTGAAAAACTAACTAAGCGCTTTGCCAGCGAAAATGATGTCACAGCCTTATTTGCGGAACTGTAGGCATCCAAAGCCATACAAGCATTCATAACTCAAAAAAATAACTTTGAATGCAAATATCTCGAAAACTATACCTTATAAAAGCGTTTGCTTTGGATGTGCTGGTTGCATTTGACAAAACCTTTCTATATATGTACGTTTCAATGGCTTCCAGAGACTTTCGTAAAAAAATGCATTTTTAGTGATAAGGGGGTAGTCCATGCTTTTTTTCGAAAATCGATTGGAAAAAAAAAAGTTGAGTTTTGAACGGAAATGCAAAGGCCTGACCGTTAGCTGTTCAACAATGCTAACCGCTGGCAACTCTGCTGTGAAAAGTTGAATTGAAGTATCGCTCCCGAAAATTTTATTTGAAAAAAACAAAAAAAAAACATCAAAAACATCATAATTAATTTAAAAAGCGAACATTTTAAACTGAATTAATCTAACAACCAAATTATAAGCCGATTTAACTTCAGGTAACACTATTTAAAACTCAAAAGCATTTATTTTGATTTGCGAGCAGTCACATGACCGACAACAAGAGAAAAATCTGTCATACATCTCCAGAGGACTTTACCCATCAAGCCACATAAATTTCATCAAAAATTTATAAAACACATACAGTAATGTCCATCTCAACATCAGATTTGCAAAAAATTAAATCAATTGTTGATAGTTCTCTGCAAGTAGAGCTTCTTAAGGCAACATCTAATCTAGCTACCAAGGAAGATCTTAACAATCTTAACATCGAGATAAACATCCTGCGGCAACAAAATGAAGATCTATCCCGTAAAGTTCAGCAGTTTGAAGACAGATGTTGTTTGCTTGAGGATGAGCTCGAGGCGCAAAGTAGGGAAATAAAAGGCAAAAATATTATTATTTCAATACCAAATGACGCCAATATTGACCCAAAAGAAAAAATACAAAGTGTCACTCAACTCCTTCTTGGAAATGAAAATTCGCAAAGACTACAACCACCGGTAGAAATAAGTGAAAACAACCACATAATCAAAATGAAAATTAACACTGGGTCCACTGAATCGGCCATGATAATGCTTAAGAACTCATCCAAACTTAAAGGCACAGGTGTTTATGTACAGAGATCTCACAAAGCAAATGCAATTAAAACGAAGAATCCTGCTCGAATACAGAAGAATACTCAAAACAAATAAACCAACAGTTAAAATGCAAATGAAAAATAATGCTCTTTTGATAGAGGGAAAATCTTTTTATTTAAACAATAATAATAACTTAAAATTTAATGAAAATGACGGCGAACTAGAATTGCAACAAATATTTGGACAATTAAACTTTGAAACTGTCAAAACAATCATGCTAACAAATAGACGTCAAAGCAATTGGACTAGATCAACACCATCTACTAGTTCACCAGGGATGTCATTTTCTCAAAATGTTAGTAATTTAGTACGAAATTGAGAATTAGGTGCCGTCAGCTCATTAAGTATTAATTTTTGTAAAATTTTAGCGTACAATGTTTCTGGTTTGAATAATAAGCTTATGTTTGTAGACTTTTTTAATTTTATTAAATCTTATGATATTTTTTTTCTCTTTGAAACACATGTAACAATTGAAAATTCAAGTAAATTTATTAAATATTTTAATGGATTTAAACTATATTGGATTCCTGCAATCAAAACCTCTTTAAAAGGACGTGCAAGTGGCGGGTGTCTTTACGGAATCAAAATATCACAATTGAATTATTATGATTTTGCCGAGTTCCAGGGAGCTATTTTAGTAAAACTGTTAAAAAAAAGTAATATGTTCATTCTCCCGCTTTACTTAAACTGTAACAAATGGCCTGAAGACTTCGAGAATCTCAGCAACATTATGTCTTTGTTAGCAGGCAAAAGTATTTTAATGGTCGGTGACTTTAACGCCAGAATAAGCTGCACTCAAGTTACGACACTGCGGAATATTAATAACACAGCTATAAACCGTAGTAGCAGATTATCTAAAGACAACGTATACAACCAAAACGGAACAAATTTACTCGAATTGCTGCAAATGTATGACAGTATTGTATTAAATGGATGTACCGAAGGTGACATCGAAGGTCATTTTACATTTATTGGAGGGCAGGGAAAATCCGTCATCGATTATTGTTGTGTTAACAATGAATGGATGGATCTTATCGCTAAATTTGAAGTTGTATCCAAAAGTTTTTCTGATCATATGCCAATAGTTGTTGAGTGGATGCCTGAAACAACATTCCGACAGAGAAATCTTGATTTGATCCCACGCTTGAAATGGAATAACAAAAATATTGAATCTTACCAGCATTCTTTGGATGATTTCATTTCAAGGGTATCTGCGATTCCCGAGACTTCTGATGCTCTCTCAGAACAAATTATAGCATGTGTACGGAATGCTTCACATAACAGAGGACAAAATCCAGTTAAAACTTTTAGACAAAAATGGTTTGACAGGGAGTGCATGAACGCTAGACAAAAATCGTTTGCTTTGCTAAATGCAATGAGGCGTAACTCATATAGTAATGAACTTCGGCAATGGTATATCCAATCAATTACTAGGTACAAAAATCTCTGCCACTCAAAGAAAATAAACTTTGAAACAAATCAAGCCTTATCTTTAGGACAAACGAAAAACACAAAGGATTTCTGGAAGATAGCGAAAGAAATAAATGGTTCAAATCATATCATAGGTTCCAGTGTATCTGCGGATGACCTCTCTGTTTATTTCACGAACCTACTGCAAAATAAATCTCGCCTAACGTTTTCATACGCCGAACCATTTATATGCGATGATATTCTAGATTGCACAATATCTGTTGACGAATTACAAAAAGTTCTCCGAAAAGCAAAAGATGGGAAAGCTCCAGGAGAAGATGGGATACCCTATGAATTTTTTAAAAATGCCTCTTTAACATTTTGTAGCAATTTGTTAGCATTTTTTAACAAAACTCTAACGAGTGCTGAAGTTCCAGCCTCCTTCAAAACATCAGTTATTTTCCCTATACATAAAAAAGGGGATTTGAATGCTGTTGAAAACTACCGTGGCATTTCGTTCATGAATGTTATAGCGAAAATATTCTGTGGAATACTAGTTGGCAGACTGGAAAGGTGGGTGGATGAAAATAATATCCTATCAGAGCTTCAAGCTGGATTTAGAAAATGCTTTTCTACTATTGATCAGATTTTCTCACTTACATCTATAGTTAAAGCGTTTCAAGCACGGAACAAGAAAATCTATGCATTTTTTGTGGATTTCAAATCTGCTTTTGATTTAGTGAATCGGAACGCTTTGCTATATAAGCTTTCAGAAGTAGGAGTTTCAACAAGATTTCTTCGAGTAATACGGAACATGTATACGGACACGAAGGCAACAGTTTGGGATGGAGGAGTTTTTTCGGAGTGGTTTGGAACAGATACTGGTGTTAAGCAAGGGTGTCTTCTTAGTGCCCTCCTGTTCTCCCTTTTTATAAATGACATTGTTGAACATCTACCCGGAGGTATTCGAATTGCAGGCACCATCATAAACGTTTTGCTGTACGCCGATGACCTAGTCATATTGTCAGAGTCACCAGAAAATTTGCAACTTATGATAAATCGTCTAGCGGCATATTGCGAAAAATGGGAACTGACTATTAATACTGAAAAGTCAAAAGTTATGGTGTTCTCACGATCAAATCAGGGTGAAGTGAGAAATAGTTGGATTTTTAAAGGAAGTTGTTTGGATGTGGCGAAAGAATACAAATATCTCGGACACCTCACAGAAAAATGTAGTGCGTCGCAAAGTCTTATCAATTTAACATGGAGGAAGATATTTTTAAATCAACACATAAATCTGTACGTAAAATATAAAATCTTTGATTCTGTTGTTAAATCTTCGCTATGCTATGCTGCTCAAGTTTGGGGGATAAAAGACTATGAAGAAATTGAAAAACTGCAAAGAAACTTTATTAAAAAACTTTATACTTACACTCTTAAGCTTCAAGCCGATTTTATCATTAAAGTTTTGAGATACCCGGACTTGACCAACCCGGACTTGACCAAAAACCTGCTACTTTATGAGGTTAGAAATAAAGATTGGTGGATGGAAAAGTGGCAAACCCTTGGTGTTTTGTATAGAGAAGAAGTAAATATCGATCCAAACAACCTTCAACTTTTAAAAGATCAGTTTTACAAAATCATTCAAAAGCAAGAAGACTCTGTTCGAAATCTCATGATTGAAGAGGCCTGTCAATCGTTAAGCAGAATAATATACAGCCAATTAGAGCACAATCTCTGTGACGCAAATTATTTTACAGATTCATTTAACTGCAAAGAAATATCCCTTATATGTAGAGCGAGGTGTGAACTTCTAGGTATTAACGGAAGTCCCTACAATGGAAGTTTTAATCAGTTCTGTACTCTATGTAACACGAGATCCAAAGAAGACTGTTTTCATCTACTAAGCATATGTCCAATCTTCAAGCAATATAGACTGTGTTACTTTGGAAAAGCTGTTTTAACAATGGAGGAGACAAAAAGCATCTTAAACGGATCCAACTGGAAAGGACTTGCCCTTTTTTTGAAAGAAACCTGTACATATAGAATGCTGCTTATAACAGAATATTCGTAACTGACATACAAATTAATATAAACTACAAATTTAATGACAATATAGTTTTTTCTTTTTGTATTTTTAAATTTTTTAAATATTGCCAGTCGAGCTGACGGCTAAGCCAAAGCTTAAAATAATTCATAAAAATCTATGTAAATGTAACAAATTTAAATTGTCAATAAATGAATTCTTTACTTACTTACTTACTTACTGCTTACCGCAACCTCTTACGAGCCTTATTTTGGAAGTTATGGCCATATTAAGATTTTTAGTTTTTGGGTTGAAACAAGAAAGATTAACTTTGAATCAAAATTTCTCTGCAACCAGAGGCCACACAATGTTTTCAGCACTGGATAGCTCTCTAAAATCTGATCAAGCGGTTAATAAACCGCAAGGCCTTCCGAGCCTTATTTGTGGAACTGTAGACATCCAAAGTCATGCAAACTTTCAAAACTCAAAAAAATCGATTTTAATGGATTTACTTTGAATTAAGATATCTCCGCAACCAGACCGCATAGAAAGTTCTAGTTTTCAGCTATGGATAGCTCTTGAAAAACTAACTGCGCGTTTTGCCAGCGAAAATGATGTCACAGCCTTATTTGCGGAACTGTAGGCATCCAAAGTCATACAAGCATTCATAACTCAAAAAAATAACTTTGAATGCAAATATCTCGAAAACTATACCTTATAAAAGGGTTTGCTTTGGATGTACTGGTTGCATTTGACAAAACCTTTCTATATATGTACGTTTCAATGGGTTCCAGAGACTTTCGTAAAAAAATGCATTTTTAGTGATAAGGGGGTAGTCCATGCTTTTTTTCGAAAATCGATTGGAAAAAAAAAGTTGAGTTTTGAACGGAAATGCAAAGGCCTGACCGTTAGCTGTTCAACAATGATAACCGCAACCTCTTACGAGCCTTATTTTGGAAGTTATGGCCATATTAAGATTTTTAGTTTTTGGGTTGAAACAAGAAAGATTAACTTTGAATCAAAATTTCTCTGCAACCAGAGCCCACACAATGCTCTAGTTTTCAGCAATGGATAGCTCTCTAAAAACTGATTAAGCGGTTCATAAACCGCAAGGCCTTCCGAGCCTTATTTGTGGAACTGTAGACATCCAAAGTCATGCAAACTTTCAAAACTCAAAAAAATCGATTTTAATGGATTTACTTTGAATTAAGATATCTCCGCAACCAGACCTCATAGAAAGTTCTAGTTTTCAGCTATGGATAGCTCTTGAAAAACTAACTAAGCGCTTTGCCAGCGACAATGATGTCATAGCCTTATTTGCGGAACTGTAGGCATCCAAAGTCATACAAGCATTCATAACTCAAAAAAATAACTTTGAATGCAAATATCTCGAAAACTATACCTTATATAAGGGTTTGCTTTGGATGTGCTGGTTGCATTTGACAAAACCTTTCTATGTATGTACGTTTCAATGGCTTTCAGAGACTTTCGTAAAAAATGCATTTTTAGTGATAATGGGGTAGTCCATGCTTTTTTTCGAAAATCGATTGGAAAAAAAAAAGTTGAGTTTTGAACTGAAATGCAAAGGCCTGACCGTTAGCTGTTCAACAATGCTAACCGCAACCTCTTACGAGCCTTATTTTGGAAGTTATGGCCATATTATATTAAGATTTTTAGTTTTTGGGTTGAAACAAGAAAGATTAACTTTGAATCAAAATTTCTCTGCAACCAGAGCCCACAAAATGCTCTAGTTTTCAGCACTGGATAGCTCTCTAAAAACTGATTAAGCGGTTTATAAACCGCAAGGCCTTCCGAGCCTTATTTGTGGAACTGTAGACATCCAAAGTCATGCAAACTTTCAAAACTCAAAAAAATCGATTTTAATGGATTTACTTTGAATTAAGATATCTCCGCAACCAGACCTCATAGAAAGTTCTAGTTTTCAGCTATGGATAGCTCTTGAAAAACTAACTGCGCGTTTTGCCAGCGAAAATGATGTCACAGCCTTATTTGCGGAACTGTAGGCATCCAAAGTCATACAAGCATTCATAACTCAAAAAAATAACTTTGAATGCAAATATCTCGAAAACTATACCTTATAAAAGGGTTTGCTTTGGATGTACTGGTTGCATTTGACAAAACCTTTCTATATATGTACGTTTCAATGGGTTCCAGAGACTTTCGTAAAAAAATGCATTTTTAGTGATAAGGGGGTAGTCCATGCTTTTTTTCGAAAATCGATTGGAAAAAAAAAGTTGGGTTTTGAACTGAAATGCAAAGGCCTGACCGTTAGCTGTTCAACAATGCTAACCGCAACCTCTTACGAGCCTTATTTTGGAAGTTATGGCCATATTAAGATTTTTAGTTTTTGGGTTGAAACAAGAAACATTAACTTTGAATCAAAATTTCTCTGCAACCAGAGCCCACACAATGCTATAGTTTTCAGCACTGGATAGCTCTCTAAGAACTGATTAAGCGGTTCATAAACCGCAAGGCCTTCCGAGCCTTATTTGTGGAACTGTAGACATCCAAAGTCATGCAAACTTTCAAAACTCAAAAAAATCGATTTTAATGGATTTACTTTGAATTAAGATATCTCCGCAACCAGACCTCATAGAAAGTTCTAGTTTTCAGCTATATATAGCTCTTGAAAAACTAACTAAGCGCTTTGCCAGCGAAAATGATGTAACAGCCTTATTTGCGGAACTGTAGGCATCCAAAGCCATACAAGCGTTCATAACTCAAAAAAATAACTTTGAATGCAAATATCTCGAAAACTATACCTTATAAAAGGGTTTGCTTTGGATGTGCTGGTTGCATTTGACAAAACCTTTCTATATATGTACGTTTCAATGGCTTCCAGAGACTTTCGTAAAAAAAATGCATTTTTAGTGATAAGGGGGTAGTCCATGCTTTTTTTCGAAAATCGATTGGAAAAAAAAAAGTTAAATTTTGAACGGAAATGCAAAGGCATGACCGTTAGCTGTTCAACAATGCTAACCGCAACCTCTTACGAGCCTTTCAGCACTGGATAGCTCTCTAAAAACTGATTAAGCGGTTAATAAACCGCAAGGCCTTCCGAGCCTTATTTGTGGAACTGTAGACATCCAAAGTCATGCAAACTTTCAAAACTCAAAAAAATCGATTTTAATGGATTTACTTTGAATTAAGATATCTCCGCAACCAGACCTCATAGAAAGTTCTAGTTTTCAGCTATGGATAGCTCTTGAAAAACTAACAATGCGTTTTGCCAGCGAAAATGATGTCACAGCCTTATTTGCGGAACTGTAGGCATCCAAAGTCATACAAGCATTCATAACTCAAAAACTATACCTTATAAAAGGGTTTGCTTTGGATGTGCTGGTTGCATTTGACAAAACCTTTCTATATATGTACGTTTCAGTGGCTTCCAGAGACTTTCGTAAAAAAATGCATTTTTAGTGATAAGGGGGTAGTCCATGCTTTTTTTCGAAAATCGATTGGAAAAAAAAAAGTTGAGTTTTGAACGGAAATGCAAAGGCCTGACCGTTAGCTGTTCAACAATGCTAACCGCAACCTCTTACGAGCCTTATTTTGGAAGTTATGGCCATATTAAGATTTTTAGTTTTTGGGTTGAAACAAGAAAGATTAACTTTGAATCAAAATTTCTCTGCAACCAGAGCCCACACAATGCTCTAGTTTTCAGCACTGGATAGCTCTCTAAAAACTGATTAAGCGGTAAATAAACCGCAAGGCCTTCCGAGCCTTATTTGTGGAACTGTAGACATCCAAAGTCATGCAAACTTTCAAAACTCAAAAAAATCGATTTTAATGGATTTACTTTGAATTAAGATATCTCCGCAACCAGACCTCATAGAAAGTTCTAGTTTTCAGCTATGGATAGCTCTTGAAAAACTAACTAAGCGCTTTGCCAGCGAAAATGATGTCACAGCCTTATTTGTAGAACTGTTGACATCCAAAGTCATGCAAACTTTCAAAACTCAAAAAAATCGATTTTAATGGATTTACTTTGAATTAAGATAGCTCCGCAACCAGACCTCATAGAAAGTTCTAGTTTTCAGCTATGGATAGCTCTTGAAAAACTAACTAAGCGTTTTGCCAGCGAAAATGATGTCACAGCCTTATTTGCGGAACTGTAGGCATCCAAAGTCATACAAGCATTCATAACTCAAAAAAATAACTTTGAATGCAAATATCTCGAAAACTATACCTTATAAAAGGGTTTGCTTTGGATGTGCTGGTTGCATTTGACAAAACCTTTCTATATATGTACGTTTCAATGGCTTCCAGAGACTTTCGTAAAAAAATGCATTTTTAGTGATAAGGGGGTAGCCATGCTTTTTTTCGAAAATCGATTGGAAAAAAAAAAGTTGAGTTTTGAACGGAAATGCAAAGGCCTGACCGTTAGCTGTTCAACAATGATAACCGCAACCTCTTACGAGCCTTATTTTGGAAGTTATGGCCATATTAAGATTTTTAGTTTTTGGGTTGAAACAAGAAAGATTAACTTTGAATCAAAATTTCTCTGCAACCAGAGCCCACAAAATGCTCTAGTTTTCAGCACTGGATAGCTCTCTAAAAACTGATTAAGCGGTTTATAAACCGCAAGGCCTTCCGAGCCTTATTTGTGGAACTGTAGACATCCAAAGTCATGCAAACTTTCAAAACTCAAAAAAATCGATTTTACCTCATAGAAAGTTCTAGTTTTCAGCTATATATAGCTCTTGAAAAACTAACTAAGCGCTTTGCCAGCGAAAATGATGTAACAGCCTTATTTGCGGAACTGTAGGCATCCAAAGCCATACAAGCGTTCATAACTCAAAAAAATAACTTTGAATGCAAATATCTCGAAAACTATACCTTATAAAAGGGTTTGCTTTGGATGTGCTGGTTGCATTTGACAAAACCTTTCTATATATGTACGTTTCAATGGCTTCCAGAGACTTTCGTAAAAAAAATGCATTTTTAGTGATAAGGGGGTAGTCCATGCTTTTTTTCGAAAATCGATTGGAAAAAAAAAAGTTAAATTTTGAACGGAAATACAAAGGCATGACCGTTAGCTGTTCAACAATGCTAACCGCAACCTCTTACGAGCCTTTCAGCACTGGATAGCTCTCTTAAAACTGATTAAGCGGTTAATAAACCGCAAGGCCTTCCGAGCCTTATTTGTGGAACTGTAGACATCCAAAGTCATGCAAACTTTCAAAACTCAAAAAAATCGATTTTAATGGATTTACTTTGAATTAAGATATCTCCGCAACCAGACCTCATAGAAAGTTCTAGTTTTCAGCTATGGATAGCTCTTGAAAAACTAACAATGCGTTTTGCCAGCGAAAATGATGTCACAGCCTTATTTGCGGAACTGTAGGCATCCAAAGTCATACAAGCATTCATAACTCAAAAACTATACCTTATAAAAGGGTTTGCTTTGGATGTGCTGGTTGCATTTGACAAAACCTTTCTATATATGTACGTTTCAATGGCTTCCAGAGACTTTCGTAAAAAAATGCATTTTTAGTGATAAGGGGGTAGTCCATGCTTTTTTTCGAAAATCGATTGGAAAAAAAAAAAAAGTTAAGTTTTGAACGGAAATGCAAAGGCCTGACCGTTAGCTATTCAACAATGCTAACCGCAACCTCTTACGAGCCTTATTTTGGAAGTTATGGCCATATTAAGATTTTTAGTTTTTGGGTTGAAACAAGAAAGATTAACTTTGAATCAAAATTTCTCTGCAACCAGAGCCCACACAATGCTCTAGTTTTGAGCAGTGGATAGCTCCCTAAAAACTGATTAAGCGGTTAATAAACCGCAAGGCCTTCCGAGCCTTATTTGTGGAACTGTAGACATCCAAAGTCATGCAAACTTTCAAAACTCAAAAAAATCGATTTTAATGGATTTACTTTGAATTAAGATATCTCCGCAACCAGACCTCATAGAAAGTTCTAGTTTTCAGCTATGGATAGCTCTTGAAAAACTAACAATGCGTTTTGCCAGCGAAAATGATGTCACAGCCTTATTTGCGGAACTGTAGGCATCCAAAGTCATACAAGCATTCATAACTCAAAAACTATACCTTATAAAAGGGTTTGCTTTGGATGTGCTGGTTGCATTTGACAAAACCTTTCTATATATGTACGTTTCAATGGCTTCCAGAGACTTTCGTAAAAAAATGCATTTTTAGTGATAAGGGGGTAGTCCATGCTTTTTTTCGAAAATCGATTGGAAAAAAAAAAAAGTTAAGTTTTGAACGGAAATGCAAAGGCCTGACCGTTAGCTATTCAACAATGCTAACCGCAACCTCTTACGAGCCTTATTTTGGAAGTTATGGCCATATTAAGATTTTTAGTTTTTGGGTTGAAACAAGAAAGATTAACTTTGAATCAAAATTTCTCTGCAACCAGAGCCCACACAATGCTCTAGTTTTCAGCACTGGATAGCTCTCTAAAAACTGATTAAGCGGTTAATAAACCGCAAGGCCTTCCGAGCCTTATTTGTGGAACTGTAGACATCCAAAGTCATGCAAACTTTCAAAACTCAAAAAAATCGATTTTAATGGATTTACTTTGAATTAAGATATCTCCGCAACCAGACCTCATAGAAAGTTCTAGTTTTCAGCTATGGATAGCTCTTGAAAAACTAACTAAGCGCTTTGCCAGCGAAAATGATGTCACAGCCTTATTTGTAGAACTGTTGACATCCAAAGTCATGCAAACTTTCAAAACTCAAAAAAATCGATTTTAATGGATTTACTTTGAATTAAGATATCTCCGCAACCAGACCTCATAGAAAGTTCTAGTTTTCAGCTATGGATAGCTCTTGAAAAACTAACAATGCGTTTTGCCAGCGAAAATGATGTCACAGCCTTATTTGCGGAACTGTAGGCATCCAAAGTCATACAAGCATTCATAACTCAAAAACTATACCTTATAAAAGGGTTTGCTTTGGATGTGCTGGTTGCATTTGACAAAACCTTTCTATATATGTACGTTTCAATGGCTTCCAGAGACTTTCGTAAAAAAATGCATTTTTAGTGATAAGGGGGTAGTCCATGCTTTTTTTCGAAAATCGATTGGAAAAAAAAAAAAGTTAAGTTTTGAACGGAAATGCAAAGGCCTGACCGTTAGCTATTCAACAATGCTAACCGCAACCTCTTACGAGCCTTATTTTGGAAGTTATGGCCATATTAAGATTTTTAGTTTTTGGGTTGAAACAAGAAAGATTAACTTTGAATCAAAATTTCTCTGCAACCAGAGCCCACACAATGCTCTAGTTTTCAGCACTGGATAGCTCTCTAAAAACTGATTAAGCGGTTAATAAACCGCAAGGCCTTCCGAGCCTTATTTGTGGAACTGTAGACATCCAAAGTCATGCAAACTTTCAAAACTCAAAAAAATCGATTTTAATGGATTTACTTTGAATTAAGATATCTCCGCAACCAGACCTCATAGAAAGTTCTAGTTTTCAGCTATGGATAGCTCTTGAAAAACTAACTAAGCGCTTTGCCAGCGAAAATGATGTCACAGCCTTATTTGTAGAACTGTTGACATCCAAAGTCATGCAAACTTTCAAAACTCAAAAAAATCGATTTTAATGGATTTACTTTGAATTAAGATATCTCCGCAACCAGACCTCATAGAAAGTTCTAGTTTTCAGCTATGGATAGCTCTTGAAAAACTAACAATGCGTTTTGCCAGCGAAAATGATGTCACAGCCTTATTTGCGGAACTGTAGGCATCCAAAGTCATACAAGCATTCATAACTCAAAAACTATACCTTATAAAAGGGTTTGCTTTGGATGTGCTGGTTGCATTTGACGAAACCTTTCTATATATGTACGTTTCAATGGCTTCCAGAGACTTTCGTAAAAAAATGCATTTTTAGTGATAAGGGGGTAGTCCATGCTTTTTTTCGAAAATCGATTGGAAAAAAAAAAGTTGAGTTTTGAACGGAAATGCAAAGGCCTGACCGTTAGCTGTTCAACAATGCTAACCGCTGGCAACTCTGCTGTGAAAAGTTGAATTGAAGTATCGCTCCCGAAAATTTTATTTGAAAAAAACAAAAAAAAAACATCAAAAACATCATAATTAATTTAAAAAGCGAACATTTTAAACTGAATTAATCTAACAACCAAATTATAAGCCGATTTAACTTCAGGTAACACTATTTAAAACTCAAAAGCATTTCTTTTGATTTGCGAGCAGTCACATGACCGACAACAAGAGAAAAATCTGTCATACATCTCCAGAGGACTTTACCCATCAAGCCACAGATTCTAATAACAGAACATCAAAAATTTATAAAACACATACAGTAATGTCCATCTCAACATCAGATTTGCAAAAAATTAAATCAATTGTTGATAGTTCTCTGCAAGTAGAGCTTCTTAAGGCAACATCTAATCTAGCTACCAAGGAAGATCTTAACAATCTTAACATCGAGATAAACATCCTGCGGCAACAAAATGAAGATCTATCCCGTAAAGTTCAGCAGTTTGAAGACAGATGTTGTTTGCTTGAGGATGAGCTCGAGGCGCAAAGTAGGGAAATAAAAGGCAAAAATATTATTATTTCAATACCAAATGACGCCAATATTGACCCAAAAGAAAAAATACAAAGTGTCACTCAACTCCTTCTTGGAAATGAAAATTCGCAAAGACTACAACCACCGGTAGAAATAAGTGAAAACAACCACATAATCAAAATGAAAATTAACACTGGGTCCACTGAATCGGCCATGATAATGCTTAAGAACTCATCCAAACTTAAAGGCACAGGTGTTTATGTACAAAGAGATCTCACAAAGCAAATGCAATTAAAACGAAGAATCCTGCTCGAATACAGAAGAATACTCAAAACAAATAAACCAACAGTTAAAATGCAAATGAAAAATAATGCTCTTTTGATAGAGGGAAAATCTTTTTATTTAAACAATAATAATAACTTAAAATTTAATGAAAATGACGGCGAACTAGAATTGCAACAAATATTTGGACAATTAAACTTTGAAACTGTCAAAACAATCATGCTAACAAATAGACGTCAAAGCAATTGGACTAGATCAACACCATCTACTAGTTCACCAGGGATGTCATTTTCTCAAAATGTTAGTAATTTAGTACGAAATTGAGAATTAGGTGCCGTCAGCTCATTAAGTATTAATTTTTGTAAAATTTTAGCGTACAATGTTTCTGGTTTGAATAATAAGCTTATGTTTGTAGACTTTTTTAATTTTATTAAATCTTATGATATTTTTTTTCTCTTTGAAACACATGTAACAATTGAAAATTCAAGTAAATTTATTAAATATTTTAATGGATTTAAACTATATTGGATTCCTGCAATCAAAACCTCTTTAAAAGGACGTGCAAGTGGCGGGTGTCTTTACGGAATCAAAATATCACAATTGAATTATTATGATTTTGCTGAGTTCCAGGGAGCTATTTTAGTAAAACTGTTAAAAAAAAGTAATATGTTCATTCTCCCGCTTTACTTAAACTGTAACAAATGGCCTGAAGACTTCGAGAATCTCAGCAACATTATGTCTTTGTTAGCAGGCAAAAGTATTTTAATGGTCGGTGACTTTAACGCCAGAATAAGCTGCACTCAAGTTACGACACTGCGGAATATTAATAACACAGCTATAAACCCTAGTAGCAGATTATCTAAAGACAACGTATACAACCAAAACGGAACAAATTTACTCGAATTGCTGCAAATGTATGACAGTATTGTATTAAATGGATGTACCGAAGGTGACATCGAAGGTCATTTTACATTTATTGGAGGGCAGGGAAAATCCGTCATCGATCATTGTTGTGTTAACAATGAATGGATGGATCTTATCGCTAAATTTGAAGTTGTATCCAAAAGTTTTTCTGATCATATGCCAATAGTTGTTGAGTGGATGCCTGAAACAACATTCCGACAGAGAAATCTTGATTTGATCCCACGCTTGAAATGGAATAACAAAAATATTGAATCTTACCAGCATTCTTTGGATGATTTCATTTCAAGGGTATCTGCGATTCCCGAGACTTCTGATGCTCTCTCAGAACAAATTATAGCATGTGTACGGAATGCTTCACATAACAGAGGACAAAATCCAGTTAAAACTTTTAGACAAAAATGGTTTGACAGGGAGTGCATGAACGCTAGACAAAAATCGTTTGCTTTGCTAAATGCAATGAGGCGTAACTCATATAGTAATGAACTTCGGCAATGGTATATCCAATCAATTACTAGGTACAAAAATCTCTGCCACTCAAAGAAAATAAACTTTGAAACAAATCAAGCCTTATCTTTAGGACAAACGAAAAACACAAAGGATTTCTGGAAGATAGCGAAAGAAATAAATGGTTCAAATCATATCATAGGTTCCAGTGTATCTGCGGATGACCTCTCTGTTTATTTCACGAACCTACTGCAAAATAAATCTCGCCTAACGTTTTCATACGCCGAACCATTTATATGCGATGATATTCTAGATTGCACAATATCTGTTGACGAATTACAAAAAGTTCTCCGAAAAGCAAAAGATGGGAAAGCTCCAGGAGAAGATGGGATACCCTATGAATTTTTTAAAAATGCCTCTTTAACATTTTGTAGCAATTTGTTAGCATTTTTTAACAAAACTCTAACGAGTGCTGAAGTTCCAGCCTCCTTCAAAACATCAGTTATTTTCCCTATACATAAAAAAGGGGATTTGAATGCTGTTGAAAACTACCGTGGCATTTCGTTCATGAATGTTATAGCGAAAATATTCTGTGGAATACTAGTTGGCAGACTGGAAAGGTGGGTGGATGAAAATAATATCCTATCAGAGCTTCAAGCTGGATTTAGAAAATGCTTTTCTACTATTGATCAGATTTTCTCACTTACATCTATAGTTAAAGCGTTTCAAGCACGGAACAAGAAAATCTATGCATTTTTTGTGGATTTCAAATCTGCTTTTGATTTAGTGAATCGGAACGCTTTGCTATATAAGCTTTCAGAAGTAGGAGTTTCAACAAGATTTCTTCGAGTAATACGGAACATGTATACGGACACGAAGGCAACAGTTTGGGATGGAGGAGTTTTTTCGGAGTGGTTTGGAACAGATACTGGTGTTAAGCAAGGGTGTCTTCTTAGTGCCCTCCTGTTCTCCCTTTTTATAAATGACATTGTTGAACATCTACCCGGAGGTATTCGAATTGCAGGCACCATCATAAACGTTTTGCTGTACGCCGATGACCTAGTCATATTGTCAGAGTCACCAGAAAATTTGCAACTTATGATAAATCGTCTAGCGGCATATTGCGAAAAATGGGAACTGACTATTAATACTGAAAAGTCAAAAGTTATGGTGTTCTCACGATCAAATCAGGGTGAAGTGAGAAATAGTTGGATTTTTAAAGGAAGTTGTTTGGATGTGGCGAAAGAATACAAATATCTCGGACACCTCACAGAAAAATGTAGTGCGTCGCAAAGTCTTATCAATTTAACATGGAGGAAGATATTTTTAAATCAACACATAAATCTGTACGTAAAATATAAAATCTTTGATTCTGTTGTTAAATCTTCGCTATGCTATGCTGCTCAAGTTTGGGGGATAAAAGACTATGAAGAAATTGAAAAACTGCAAAGAAACTTTATTAAAAAACTTTATACTTACACTCTTAAGCTTCAAGCCGATTTTATCATTAAAGTTTTGAGATACCCGGACTTGACCAACCCGGACTTGACCAAAAACCTGCTACTTTATGAGGTTAGAAATAAAGATTGGTGGATGGAAAAGTGGCAAACCCTTGGTGTTTTGTATAGAGAAGAAGTAAATATCGATCCAAACAACCTTCAACTTTTAAAAGATCAGTTTTACAAAATCATTCAAAAGCAAGAAGACTCTGTTCGAAATCTCATGATTGAAGAGGCCTGTCAATCGTTAAGCAGAATAATATACAGCCAATTAGAGCACAATCTCTGTGACGCAAATTATTTTACAGATTCATTTAACTGCAAAGAAATATCCCTTATATGTAGAGCGAGGTGTGAACTTCTAGGTATTAACGGAAGTCCCTACAATGGAAGTTTTAATCAGTTCTGTACTCTATGTAACACGAGATCCAAAGAAGACTGTTTTCATCTACTAAGCATATGTCCAATCTTCAAGCAATATAGACTGTGTTACTTTGGAAAAGCTGTTTTAACAATGGAGGAGACAAAAAGCATCTTAAACGGATCCAACTGGAAAGGACTTGCCCTTTTTTTGAAAGAAACCTGTACATATAGAATGCTGCTTATAACAGAATATTCGTAACTGACATACAAATTAATATAAACTACAAATTTAATGACAATATAGTTTTTTCTTTTTGTATTTTTAAATTTTTTAAATATTGCCAGTCGAGCTGACGGCTAAGCCAAAGCTTAAAATAATTCATAAAAATCTATGTAAATGTAACAAATTTAAATTGTCAATAAATGAATTCTTTACTTACTTACTTACTTACTGCTTACCGCAACCTCTTACGAGCCTTATTTTGGAAGTTATGGCCATATTAAGATTTTTAGTTTTTGGGTTGAAACAAGAAAGATTAACTTGATAAGGGGGTAGTCCATGCTTTTTTTCGAAAATCGATTGGAAAAAAAAAGTTGAGTTTTGAACGGAAATGCAAAGGCCTGACCGTTAGCTGTTCAACAATGCTTATTTTGGAAGTTATGGCCATATTAAGATTTTTAGTTTTTGGGTTCAAACAAGAAAGATTAACTTTGAATCAAAATTTCTCTGCAGCCACAGCCAACACAATGCTCTAGTTTTCAGCAATGGATAGCTTTCTAAAAACTGATTAAGCGGTTAATAAACCGCAAGGCCTTCCGAGCCTTGCCTTATTTTGGAAGTTATGGCCATATTAAGATTTTTAGTTTTTGGGTTCAAACAAGAAAGATTAAGTTTCAATCAAAATTTCTCTGCAACCAGAGCCCACACAATGCTCTAGTTTTCAGCAATGGATAGCTCTCTAAAAACTGATTAAGCGGTTCATAAACCGCAAGGCCTTCCGAGCCTTATTTGTGGAACTGTAGACGTCCAAAGTCATGCAAACTTTCAATACTCAAAAAAAAACGATTTTAATGGATTTACTTTGAATTAAGATATCTCCGCAACCAGACCTCATAGAAAGTTCTAGTTTTCAGCTATGGATAGCTCTTGAAAAACTTACTAAGCGCTTTGCCAGCGAAAATGATGTCACAGCTTTATTTGCGGAACTGTAGGCATCCAAAGCCATACAAGCATTCATAACTCAAAAAAAATAACTTTGAATGCAAATATCTCGAAAACTATACCTTATAAAAGGGTTTGCTTTGGATGTGCTAATTACATTTGACAAAGCCTTTCTTTATATGTGCGTTCAATTGGCTTCCAGAGACTTTCGTAAAAAAATGCGTTTTTAGTTAAAATCCTTTTTTTCGAAAATCGATTCCTAAAAATAAGTTGAGTTTTGAACGGCTATGTAAAGCCCTATCCGTTCTCAATTCAACAACGTCAATCGCAACCTCTTACGAGGCTTTTTTTGAAAATTATGGCCACACAAACGAGCATAGAATTTGTGGCAAGATTCGAATGTAAATGAAATATGTCAGTCAAGCGTTTTGGATCGGTTTAATACTTTTTGATTATGAAACATTTTTTAGACTTTAGATAATTTAAAATCACAACCGGATATATATATTTATAAATTTGTTAAAACAAGGTGCTATAAAAGACCATTACATATAGCATGGAAAAATAAACAAATTAATAAAATAAATTATTATATTAATGTGTTTTATTTTTTTTTATAACATCACTTAGAAAAACTAACAAATCTTGTTTATGATTGCCATATGCAAGCGACGTGTTTCAGAATGTAAATTGTATCATCTGGCTCCAATAAATATACATATATAGCCCAGGAAACAAAAACATGGCTCCAAATAAGTTTCTGAATTTTGGTATTAGCTTTGATACATACATATATTGTACCTTATACTATTATACAACTTTTCAGAAATATCCTTGACTGTAGCTGTTGAGCAAAAAAAATAACGGGATTTTAGTGTGATGTTTCATTAAAATGGCTATTTCTTTGGATATAATTGGTTTAGAAACAGGTTTGGTACGTCAAATGATTGATAATTGTTTTTTCTTATATAATAAAATATAATACGAAATCTATACCTTAAATTTTTTTTAAATACACTAAAACTCAAATGTAATGGAGGTTGGTTTAGTTTTGTTTAATCGTAACTTAACAACTTAACAAAAAAAAAAACAAAATTGTCCATTTTTAAACATTCAATTGTGCAGAAAACCTCTTTTTTGGAATTAGATATAAAATTTGTTTAACTGTGTTTGAGAAGATTTTAATCGCACCCTTTTTTCACAAAATTACTAAAGAGATGTGCCTCCATACAAAATTCTAAATTTCGGCAATAGGTTTGATACTTAGTTATATTGTACCTAATACCATTATATGACTTTTCAGATATATACCCACCTGTGGGTGTTGAGGAAAAAATAATAACGGTGTTTAATCGTGATTTTTTTTTAATTTTTGGGAATTTTCCGATTATTTAAAATGGCTATATCTTTAGGTATTATTGACGTAGGAATAAGTTTGATACATGAAATGTTTAGAAATGGTTAGTTATTGAATTATAAAACATAAAAAAAAATTAATTCATGCATAAAACTTTTTAAAAATACACGAAATTTCAATTTTTTGTAAAAATAAGTATGTTTTTTTCATTGTTTTCTTCGATTTTTTTTTTGTCAGTAATATCCGCAGAAGGAACCTAAAAAATATCATAAAAGACGCGAAATAAAATTATTAACAAAATAAAATATTTTTCTTAGTGTTATTCAGTACCGTTGGCTATTCAATTTCGATAGTAAATATTGTAAGAAAAATGAACATTTTCTTTTTTACAACTTTCAAAGACAATTTTTCCAACTTTACGGTTCTTTATAAAAAGAAGTATTACATTTTCTTAAACTGAGTTAAATTGGTCATCATTTAAGATAGTTTGAATCTTTGTGACATGTACCGTTGTATTTTTTTTTTTTTTTTTTTTTTAGTTAGAACTCAAATATTTTGTACCACGTTTCTTGATGGATTAAATTAAAAAAAAAATTCCTAACAGTGCTTAATACAAACTTTTGTAATACCACATATGACGGAAAATATAATAAAGAACAAACTAATACTACGTTTCGTTTAATTGGGTCCGGTTACATACTCTATTTTAACAAAAAAAAAAAAAAACAATTTACAAAAATAAAAAAAAAAATCATTTTCTTCAATTTGTATACAAATTTGACAAATTTAGTGCTTCTTTATAAAACAACTTAACATACAATCTTAAGAATCATTTATTGCTTTATAATTTAAAATAGTTTGGAAGTTCGAAAAATGTACCGTTATATTTTTTTTTTTTTTTTTTTTTGAAGAAAAATCATTTTTTTTTTCATGGTTGTCTCTTGAATAAATTCAAATATTTTTAGAAGGGTAAATATTTTATTTATAACCACATATTTTAAACAATGCTTAATCGAATAATAAAATAAAAACTTAATTACTTTTTTTTTTATAAAAATCCTTTGACTGTTAAATTGGAACGATAAGAACTGTAAACAAAAATTGCAGAATTTCTACTTCTTCAACGTTTAATAAAATTTTTACCAAGTTTAAGACACTTTTTAAAAAAAAATCTGTTGTCTTATGTTAAATATAATTTTGCGTAGTTTGATGTATTCTTCAAGTTTTTTGGATGCGCCATTATATATTAAGTAAATATTGTAAAAAAAATTGTTTAAAATGTTCACTTTTTCAAGGTTTTATAAAAAATTGACAGACTTTACGGTACATAATAAAATAAAATGATTACTATATTGTTTTAAATTCAATTCTGCATCGTGTGAGGTATTTAAAAATTTTCTTAAATGTACCGTTATATTTTTTTTTAATTTATACCTTAATTTTTTTGTTCGTGATTTGTCTTTAAATAAAATGTTTTTATTTTACAGAAGGGTACATAACACAAGCTTGTAAGACGCAGAATTGATTGGTTAATAAAACTGTATTTTTAGTTTTTATTTATATTTGGTAAAAATTGCATTTTAACGGAAAAAAACCCCAAAAAAGGTTTAGAAAATTTCAATTTGTTTAACTTTGAATAAAATTTTTACTAATTTTTGGATTTAAGATATAAAAGGAAAAAATGTACCATGATAAAAAATTTAATTATGTATTTTTGAGATATTTTAGAAGTTTGTGGAATGTACCGTTATATATTTTTTTTTTGTCATGACCATTCTTTTTTTTCAAACGCTGATTACGCAGGTTGCTTACCAGCTAGAGGCCAGGATAATTCCTCATATACCTACTCCTTTTAAATAGCTCAACAAACCCATCAAAATCTTAAACCTATTACCAAAATTTAGGATTTTTGCAAACAATTCCTGGGCTAATAATAAATAAATATTACGTACTTGGCCGCTTGGCCCGATAATGGAATTTAATAAAAGAAACATTTTAAACGAAAATCTATTAACAGAGTTCGTTTCAAGAAATTTTGAATGGAATCAGAACCATGGGTCTGGCGTCTGGCTCTAAGTAGGTATAGAAATTTAAAACATTTCAATGGAAAAAAAACTCACTATGTATTTTTTTTTTGTTTATATTTATTGATTTTATTAAATTTTTTATAATGACAATATACAATTTTTATTTTTATGAACCAAAAACAATGAGTATAACAATAATAATACTTTTCAACATCTTTGTAACCAGTGCATTTATATTTAACCAACTACATTCAATATTTTGTTTTTTTCTTTTTGTTCTTAAATTTAAACTATCAATCAATAGTCATTTCTGAAAATAAAAATATTACAATAAAGTGAATAAAACAAATTGTCGCTGCGTTACAGTGGTTATTTAAGCAAATGGAACATTTTTAGTATTTTTGATTTCCACACTCTGTTATATACTTTGAATGGGTCGATAATAAATAGTCAACATTATGTTTGGTTTTATTTTTATTTTTTGTCCTAAGATCCAAGTACACACGATACTATACATGACAATATAGTACAATAATTTATAATAATAATTAAAATGTATTATAATGATTACAATGATTATTATAATTGCTCTTGTAGAAAAATATAATTGTAAATGTCAACAATGTTAGGGGGTTGTTATGTTTGTATGTAGGTAATATGTATTATATTTTTTTCTTTTGCCTCTACTATTTTTACTTTTTTTGTATTTTTTCATTTCGTTGAATTTTATTTTTATGTGTGTTTTTATTTTTATAATAAAATATACAGGGTGTCCCGTAAGTAATGGACAACCCTGAAATGCCGCACAGTAGACTTTATGACCGTCCTGAAAACTGATAAAAAAAAGTTCTATCCCAACCACAAGAAAAGTTATATGCATTTTTTTGTTCAGTGCATTATTTTTTTTCTTACTTTACATTTTTGAATACCACTACTACAAGTGAATGAGTTCCATCATTTTTTTTTTGCAG
The DNA here is from genome assembly GCA_949320155.1 of Melangyna quadrimaculata. Taxonomy (NCBI): domain Eukaryota; kingdom Metazoa; phylum Arthropoda; class Insecta; order Diptera; family Syrphidae; genus Melangyna; species Melangyna quadrimaculata. Next base: position 188,866,261 of record OX439483.1, read on the forward strand.
GAATATTTAACATTATTTGTGCCAACACATAAGTAGAAGAAAATTATTATAACTGTTGGACTTCTTAGAGAAAAAAATTATTTAACATTGAATTTCAATGCAAAATGTGAAAACAAATAATTTTTGAAAAAGTTAAATCATAGCTGGTATAAAAAAAATGCATGAATACCTGAGTGGCCAACTATTTTAAAAATATGCGCGTTAAATGCAGATTTCAAAATGGTATTACTTATTTTTATATCTAGAGTCAATAGCAAGTTATTGGTAAAAATCTGCAATACTAGAGTAAATTTAGCAAAAACAAAAGTTTTCAAAATAAGCACAGTAAACGTGAAAATAATACCAAGTGTTGGACATAGCAGATTTTTGATTTATTGGCTGTTTCTACGATGTTGTCCTTATGATAAATCCAAGCTTTCAACTTCTAGGGCCGAATGCATTATTGATAAAAATGTCAAAAAAGTGCAAAAAACGGTTACATTTTCGAGCTTGTTTTGAATTTTACCTGTTCTATTGGGCTTTAACAAACCCATCAAATATTTTGTTGGTTGCTATTAGTTTATTTGTTATTTTCTCTAAACAAAAAGTTTTTGAGCCAGCTTTTAATCACATGACCACTTAGTTAGAAAACAAAAACAAAAATAGATAATTTTTTAATTTTTTTTTTATTTAAAGCAAATGCTCAAACTGAGTTTTTGTCGACAAATGATAATGAAAATTGCAGAAGATCCGCAGTTTTTTGACAAAATTCTTTGGAGCGATGAGTCGACATTTAAAAGAGATGGCTACACTAATCTCCATAATCTCCACTTCTGGGCACTACAAAACCCAAACATCATGAGGGAAGACAGGTCCCAGTACCAATTCAAAATAACTGGAATTCTCAATGGGAAAATAATTGGACCCTTTGAGTTGCCGGGGATTTTAACTGACCAAGGTTATTTGGAGTTGATCTCCCAACCTTGCTGGAAGAAGTGCCTCAAGAACTAAAGGAATCCCATTGGCTTCAAAATAATGGTTGTCCAGCACACTATGCTGTGCCTGTGCGGGCATATTTAAATGCCAGATATCCAGGCAGATGGATAGGACGTCTGGGACCAATTTTATGGCCACCCCGTTCACCAGACCTAAATCCACTTGATTTTTTTTATTGGGGATGCATTAAGGAAATCGTATACAGCAAGCCGATCAGGTCTTTAGAGGAGCTAAGAAATCGTGTGGAGGCAGCTGCATTACAAATTTCTGAGCAAAACCTTGCACGTTCACTAAGACGTTCATTTATTCGGAGGTGCAGAACCTGTAAAGAGTGGGTGGAAAACAGTTTTAGCATTTGCTTTAAATAAAAAAAAATTAAAAAATTATCTATTTTTGTTTTTGTTTTCTAACTAAGTGATCATGTGATTAAAAGCTGGCTCAAAAACTTTTTGTTTAGAGAAAATAACAAATAAACTAATAGCAACCAACAAAATATTTGATGGGTTTGTTAAAGCCCAATAGAACAGGTAAAATTCAAAACAAGCTCGAAAATGTAACCGTTTTTTGCACTTTTTTGACATTTTTATCAATAATGCATTCGGCCCTAGAAGTTGAAAGCTTGGATTTATCATTAGGACAACATCGTAGAAACAGCCAATAAATCAAAAATCTGCTATGTCCAACACTTGGTATTATTTTCACGTTTACTGTGCTTATTTTGAAAACTTTTGTTTTTGCTAAATTTACTCTAGTATTGCAGATTTTTACCAATAACTTGCTATTGACTCTAGATATAATAATAAGTAATACCATTTTGAAATCTGCATTCAACGCGCATATTTTTTAAATAGTTGGCCACTCAGGTATTCGTGCATTTTTTGTATACCAGCTATGATTTAACTTTTTCAAAAATTATTTGTTTTCACATTTTGCATTGAAATTCAATGTTAAATAATTTTTTTTCCTAAGAAGTCCAACAGTTATAATAATTTTCTTCTACTTATGTGTTGGCACAAGTAATGTTTAATATTCCTGTAAAAATGTAAAGTAAGAAAAAAAATAATGCACTGAACAAAAAAATGCATATAACTTTTCTTGTGGTTGGGATAGAACTTTTTTTTATCAGTTTTCAGGACGGTCATAAAGTCTACTGTGCGGCATTTCAGGGTTGTCCATTACTTACGGGACACCCTGTATATTTAATTGATACTGATTTATAATAATAATGATAATATTAATACATTCTTATGGTTGAATTTTCTTTTTTAATTTGATTTTGCAAAGAGTGAGTAGGTATTTCAACGCGTGTGTGATGATGTTTTTTTTTTTGTATTCTATTCTTCAAACTTTTGAACTGTCAGTTTTGAGTATTTTGTAATTTGCTTTTGATTAACCATGCTATAATAATAAATCTGTATTGATATTTTTATGATTAAGCTTCATTGCTGTTAAAATTGAATAAATGGCATTTGTATTCAAAAGAAAAGCTAGGTTATCTGACTATCAAAAAAACAAAGTTAAGATGTCATGAGTAGTTTTTGAAACAGCTTGCATCAATTGTGTGTTTATGTTTGTACCTATAAGAAATAAAAACAATATAAGGCTGCGCGGTGCGTATAGTAGTGCGACAAAGCGATGCGATGCGAGAAATGTTTCCGTGCGAGAAAAATATTTACATATATTCTTATAAACGTGGGCACAGTAAAGGGATATTTGCTGCGAGTCCGAGTGTTGCGATTTTATCACGTTCACAAACTCTTTTGACCACTTTTGCTCAAATCTCGAATACCTTCTCGCATCGCATCGCTTTGTCGCTCTACTGTACGCGCAGCCAGTGGCGGATCCAAGGGGTGGCTGTAGGGGCTAAGGCCCCCCCCATAGCCGATTGCTTAAATAATTTAAAATATAGAAAGCAATACATTACAACGTGTAAAGTTTTATATTCGTCTAAAATATTGTTAAGATGAGAATTTTGATGGACAAAATATCGTGGTTGGGGCTGAACAATTTACATGTTCTGCAACTTCTTTTTTTAGCCCTAAGGTTGGGGCTAAAGCCTGAAGTGAATTGAAAAAAAAAACAATTGGGGGCTACGAATAATGGACATGTTTCATGCAACGACAATTTTCCCTTAAAACAAAACCCAGAAAATTGAAAAAAAAAAAACAACTTGGGACTAATAAGGTCTGAGAATATTGGACAAAAAACGTAGTCAGGGTTAACGACTAACTCCCTAAAAACTAACCTTATTCAATAGAGCTTTTGGGGCATAAGTCTAAGGATTTTCAAAGTCCGAAGTTGGGGCTAAGGCTTAGAGGTATAATTTAAAAAAAACGTTGTTGGGGATTAACATTTACATGTCAAAAAAACAACTGTTTACACTTAAAACTTAGCTAATTTAACGAAAGAAACGCAATTGAGGCTAAAACAATAAGAGAACACCGGGGTGTAAAGCTTAGTGTAAATGTTTTTATACAACATGAATTGTTTCTTACGGCCTTGGCTGGGCTTAGAGCGTTTTAGGGCTTAGTTTGTAAAATTTCAAAGGTCCAATGGAATACATACGAAACATTTTTGGGCTAAGCATTTCAATACAAATTCTTTAGACGAGGAGCCAAATTCCAAAAGCGTGAGAAACTCTGTGAACTCAGAAAAATTTTGCAGGTGGACATGAATATTTACAATCTCTATAGACTCTTGAGTGACTTACAAATTTATCGACACATTTTTTTGAGCAGGAATAGAAAGTGTATGTAGGTGCAGTGTAAACGAAAATTCATTGATACTAACTTGCAGAATTGGGCCGTGCAGCTTATTTTTTAGAGTAGCTGTTTCTTATGCCCGACTAAAAGTCTTGAAATTTTGATATTTTATTTTTCGATCCACAAAATATTATTTTCGTGCTTTCCAGTGACAATTTGAAGAAAACAGGTAGGTTCGTTGATTTGGCTAATTAAAGAAAATGAGATATGAGCTTTTGCCAGTAAGACAACCTTAATATTATTTTTCTGAACTAGCATTACAAACAGTTTTCAAATTTTGTTCAAAAGGTGAAGTTCAAAGCATACCTTCAGCTAATTTAAACAAACACTTACATAATGTACATATGTAGGTGGGCACTTGATACCTAATCAATTATTAAGCAATATACCTATAAATAAACGAATTTGTTCGTGTGGTTTGAGGCTGTAACGTGGCTAGAACTTAAAGTTATAAAATTATTTATACTACCATGTTTTGCTGAGCCTTAAAATTGGCTTTTAAAAATAATTCCCATGCTTAACACATCAATCCCAAATTCTTGTTATTGTGCTTTATTTTGAAAAAAAAAATTTAAACCGCGGTAGGAGCGGATATAAAGGCACACAAAACACGGCTATTATTAAAGGAAAAGTGATGTCAAAATTCGTTTTCTGTGATATAACTTCATATGTACAAACTGGATTTCCAAACTCAAAGCCCCCCCACAGCCAAATCCTAGATCCGCTACTGCGGGCAGCCTAAGACTATCCACATCCATACACCATAGCCTATTGAGTAGAGGATGTTTCGTTTTACATTAGCTGTAGTGCGGCCAGAAAAGGCAGGCAAATAAACATTAACAGAAAGTTGACAAAGATATTTTCTTCAGCTCTGATAAAATGTTTTTCAGCTAACCCGCGCGGAAAAACAATCTAGTTTTTGACAAGGACTAGAGATTTTCACATTGATTCTGGCAAAGCGCTAGCAAGGGTTAGCCAAGGGCCTTATCGATTATGAACTCTTTAGCCTCGTCAGGCAAAAGAAAGGTTGGCTGTGGGAATTGACCTGTGGGAATTGACCTTATGTGGAAATTGACCCCGCGATCTTCTACTTGTCAGTCTAATGCGCTACACACTAGGCTAAATCTTTATACAAAGATTCAATGTCGAAAGTGAATAAGTTTCTATATATATGTATATAATATTTCATACCATAATGCATAACAATCACCTACTATACAGAATAGAACAGGATTTTATGTACTTTCTTTTAAGGTAGCACAACTTAGAACAGTGTTTTTTTCACTGAACAATCCTATTATATACAGATGTCTCGCATACCCATGGTAAAAAGTATGAAAGTAAGAAAGAAGACAAAGGAAAGAGAGAAATATGTTTTGTATGATACTGGAATTAAATGGTACTTATAAAATTTTTGTTTTTGGTGTACAAGAGGCATTGCCGATGGGGTACCGAAACATGTTCAACTAGGGAGGGCCTCACGAGTGTTTGGAAAGTTTCCCTCGTTTCAATTTTCGGTACTGAAATCTAGCAAGGACTTGCCAAGTATCTGACAAATTTTCCCTACTGAAAACTTTCTAGGGTCTTGCCCAAACTAGACAGAAATTTTTCAGTTTTCAAATCCGGAAAAATTATTTAATTTAAGTAGGCGAGCTAAGAAGGCAATTGAAAAGTAAAGCCCTATCTTGAATAGGCGTGTACCACAAACTGAGCGCTTATTGAGCGCTCAATGGCAGATTAACGGAGGCTGAATCATTTGGTGGGACAACATTCTCCGCTCTCTTTAAAAAAAAAAAAACATGTGTTATTATTCTCATACAATTTTGGAAATAAGATTTCAACTTTTCTTCACGATTTTTACACCTTGATACCAAAACTTGTGTACTCCCGGGCCCGGCCGGCGGCGGTTTGGAGCTTCCGTGCTTCGAGGTTGTCTACATATAGATATTTCCTATAACGTGAGCTACGCAGTATATTCGAGGAAGAGTAGTACCTACGTGTGTGCATTATGAGATGGTTCGTGTGCATTAAACCTAAGGGCTTAGGAGTCTTCATTAACAAGGCTTTATAAGCATTTTACTTCATTTGAAGGCGACACCTACTAGCTAGATGTACCCAGTGGACCTTATCAATTAAAATTGGACTGACTCTACCGACTTTTTTGTATTCTCTGTTCTCTATCAGGACTGACGTGTTAAAAAATTTCGGATGGGAGTATTTTTGAGGATTGTGGGGAGTACGCAAGAAATAACATTCAGCTTTAATATTAGGCGTGTATTTTAGTGCCCCCTTTGTTAGCTTGAAAAAAATTTCCAGGTAAAATACAACAACATGCTTTGTTCGCGGCGATAGACATCTCTGCTTAAGAATTAAGCTAAAATAAAAACTACAGTAAAGCTGTCTTCTGATTTTTCAGTCCGGAATATTCTGCTGGAAAAAAACGATGTTCACATTGGACTGACCGTTCCGACTTTTTTTTTAACTTTTTATAAACTTTATCTCACTTATTTGAATAATTGTCTGCCTCATTTGTATTTTTGTATTGCTTACTTTTTTCGCGGGCAGACAGAGACGGCTTTAGTAAGCCATGCTTTGTAAATCTTTAAATCAAAACATAAAGAACTTATCTAGTCTAATCTAATCTCACTCCCACTTCAAAGTTATAAAAAGAGGGAAAGCAGTAAATTATTAAAAATATCAACAATTTATGGATTCTTCTTGACGTTTTCTTTTGTGAAGTCAAAAAAAAATTCGAAGTCAGCCCAATGTAACTGAATTTTATCTTACTTTTTATGACAGTTGGCCAACCAGAAGCTCAAAAAATTCAGAAAACCTGAATATTATGTACTTTAATTTAATGCGATGTACGAATGGATGCAGAAATCTGAAAATTAAATATTTACCTAAGTCGTGTAACAAGCTCACGCTCTAAAAACACTATGGTGAGCTGGCCTCTCCTTTGCCCGGTGATTGTGTCGACGGACTCTCCTTATCTGACCTAACTGGGCAGTCGCTGGCACCAACCACTGATTTATCGTACCTAGCGTCAGACGTTGCATGGAGCCACTGCTCCTACGGGTCTGGTGTGGGGTTGATCAATCCAGTGAGGGTAAAGGAAAGGGACACGCCCTTAAAAGACAATGGTGCGTCAACCTATCCTCAACCCGGTATTTACACAGCGACTGACACTCCTTCAATCAATTTGTAGACGACTTTTCCAAGCTTCAGCTTGTAAGAACGGTATTGACGCCCTCTACGGGCTATGTCATTGGATTTATCATAGGTTACTTTTATGGGGATTAATCCCCAGGGTATCACAATGGATCTACACTGATCTAAGTGTGACGGTAACAAGATCAACTGTCAGCCCACTAACCTAACCTAACCTAGTGTAACAAGCATTAACCTTTATGTACTGTATTATAGACCCTGTTCAGATTGGGAAGTTTGTGAACGGACTCACGCCAGTTTGTTGGAAAGAGAAGTGCGGGGTATGAGGTCTCGTGAGGCATGTAGAAAATATAAACACCGGACTCATGAGTCTGCTTTGTTGTTCTTTCATTGCGGAGGTTGTTAATGTTGTTGGTGTTTCAATGTATTTTGAGGCGCCTCACAGTTTGGAATGTAAACACGATGGTACTCACCAGTCCGTACTCAATCCTCCCAATCTAAACAGGGTCATACCTACATCTCTATGTATATACTGTATTAACTTTATATATATGTATGTATTCATACAAAATATTGTTTTGGGTTTAATTTTCCTGACATTATATCTCAGAAGTGGGATACGAATTTGAAAAACAATTACAAAGAAAGTGAAGTGAAGCCTTGACTGCAGCCAATGTGTTGTTTGAGAACAACGCAAATGTGGGTGAATTAAGGTCCCTATACGATGAACTATTGGCCAGAGGAGGATGCAATATTGATTGAAATCCTGATGACGAAGATGATCAACACCCCGAATAACAACGAAGATCAGCTGAGGTTAATGATCTCAACAAGGAGATGAACCGTGTAGATAAAGGGATAGAGTTGCTGCATAACCGAAAAGAATTGCAAAAGTTGAAGGACGAGTTAGGTGTGGTTGAAACCAAGAATTTCGCTTTCTTAACTTTTGAAGCTATGGTTCACCCTTTTAATGCCGATGACACTCGAAAGTGGTTTGAAGATATCGAAGACGCTTTCACAGTATTTGAATGCAACGACCATGAGAAATTCGTATGCGTACGACGTCGACGAGTTTTTAGGGGTGCAGACAAACATTTTATTACGAACAACAGTTGTTCATATTTATGAATACCTTAAAAAAGCTTTCAAAATTATTTTTTTAAATTTTATTGGAAGACCACAGAAATTTCTCCTTCTACATAATTTAAAGAGTTTTTAAAAAGAAATTAATCACAATAGATTTGGGCTGCTATTTTGTATGCTATGTGTATTTTATTTTCTTCGACAAAAATAAAAGTTAATGTGTAATTAATGAATATATCAATATTTTGCCACTACTCTTAACATTTGGTTGCTCTAAATTACATTCATATGTACAGACATAGTTGGATTATAAGTACATAGTATCTTGCCTGCATAATAATAATAATTTTAAAATTATGCCTGTAAGACCTTAGGTCTTTTTAAATGCAATGCCCGGCACTAGTTAGAAGAAATAGAAGGAAAGGAAAGATTTTTGTTGGCACCGTGGATTGAGAATTAGATGTTAATTATCTCATGAATTTCCACGGCTGGCATCCAGTTTAAACTGGGGAATATAGAAAAGAATGCTGCCTAGACTGGGGCTCGAACCCACACGTCCAGGTTAGCAGTCAAACACTATATCCACTGTGCCATTGCCACCCGCATATGTTGGGATTTATGTAGGTATGTATGATTGTGTTTTGAATTTGTAGTTAAGGTTTTAATGTAAACAAAGCCAAATATAGCTCTGGATAATTAACACAAAAATAGTACTCATACGCCACAGTGACTTTTTTTAAATGGGCAACCATTTGTGGATTGTTTTGTAATCGATTTATAAATTGCGAAGCAAATCGCACTGTATGGCAACATTTTTTTGATTTGGCTTTCGGCTCCTTAGTTTCACATCCACCCATTTTATATTAAATGATAATACCATTTATATTGTGATGATCATATAGACTAAACGAAACAACTCGTATAGGACGGGTCTGAAAGGTATTTCTCCATATCAAAGTCAATTTAAAGGTTTCTGCAAAATCAAATTTTCGTTCTCTAAAATGGTACATGAAATGGTTTTAATTTTCAGTGAAACTATTGCTATGATTGAAGAATACAGTAATTAAAAAGCTTTCAACAAGAAGTTCAATTTCTTGCTATATGAACCGACTGGATAACCCTGAGGCTACACGAGACATACCTGGCTTATAAGTTACAATACATTAAAATTTTCTTACCAACACATACAAACCTGAGCAATTTGCTCGTCAACTGGCTTGTCGTTTTCGAAGCCACTTGGGAAGCCAGTAGAGAAGACAGTGGGCTCGTTCAGACTTGTATTTAAAGCTATATAGATAGCTTTTCGTTGGAAATTTAATGCAAAATTAAATATTCCCTCTGCCACAACTTTTAATGAGAGGAGGGATGAACAACTTTTAACATTTCCAAAATAGGCAACTGTCAAATATGATTGAAGGATGGCTATGATTATGCTGAATGGGCTCATTCAATGCATCAAATTTTTCAGTACTTTATTTTCAGATGGTGCTTCTGATTGGCCAGCTGTCATAAAAAGTTAGCTGACATTCAGTTAAGTTTAGTTACGTTTCATCTGAATTTTCAGCATGAAATTCCCAACTGGAAATTCAGCTGATAGCTTTTCTGTACAAAAAAAAAATGCTCTCCATACAAAACTGACATTTCATATAATTTTATGTTCAACGAAAAAATTAAGTACTTTATTTTCAGCAGTTGTCATTGAATGAGTTAATTTTTGTTAAGTATATTTTTTAATTGGGAAAATGAGAGTTTTGGGGATTTCGAGTGAAATTTGGAACATTCTGTTATCGATTTGTCAAGCCATAGACTGTCAAATTAAATTGAAAGATTGCTACGGAGATGATGCATTGAAAAACTTAAAGATATTTGAATTTTTTTGAGATTACATTTCTTGCGCCGGAAAAGGCGATTTTAGCTCCTTCGGGTGACATTTTAGAACGAAATATTCCTCGTACGATGTAATTTAGTTTCTTACCTATCTGTCAACGTATAAACTGTCAAATTGCATTAAAGGATGGCTTCGATGATGATGGATAAAAATAAAAAAATTTTAAAAATTATTTTTAAAAAAATCGAAATTTTTGAATTAGATGAAAATAAATCCATGATACTTTGACGCGACAGAAAAGTCTGTCAATGCATCCGTCAACGCATTGGCAGTGTTATGCGTAAACCATCGCAAGACTTGATGCAGAATTCGACGTCATTTTTTGTTAAGAAAGAAAATATCGAAGTCCGATGCCAAAGCAAATTCAATAAAAGCTGTATATAGAATCCTAGATAGACTGTCCTAGTAAAAGCTGAACGTGACCGCAGATACTTGAAAGTAACTTGCTTACAAGTTGCGTGCTGCCTATGTCACAGCATATTCACGTATACGAACGAAATAGGACAGATAATAGAACTCCCTTTCGTTGTGAAATACACCCCCCTTAGGTTTTAATTTTATTTATATTAGGCATTAAATTATACCATATACAAAATTTGCATTATTAATGAGTTATTGATACATACAAATGTCATGAATCATAGTCACATAGTTCTAAGCCTGTACAAGGATGCTTATGATAAAATAGCTGTACCTTACCTAACTAATTTTCTTATTTCCAATTCAATTCAATTTTAACATCATGTTGAAGTTTGTTTCATATTTAAATAATAATAACATAAATAATAATTTGCAGTTAATACAATGCGCTCTTTTAACTGTTTCCTCACCCCTTTATGTGGATTACTTATTAAGTTTATCTAAATTGATCGTACAAATATTTTGCTATCCTATAAATTTTTTTAAATATCTGATTTTAATAATTTCCATTAAATTTTTTCTTTGGGAAATTTATAATTTTCTTGTTTAAGGTATAGTCTACCAAGTATTTATATGTATATTGAATGTGTGCGGAAAATAAATAAAAAAAAATTGATACATTGGCTTAGATTTTGTTTTTCTTCAAGCCAAACAGCAAAATAATTATTATTTTATTTTAATATTCACAAAATAATATTTTTTTTTTTTTTTTCTAAAATTTTGTTTTTACACAATTACACAATTTTTTTTATACAATTTAGCTTACAGTAGATTTCTCATTTTCAACATATCTGTGTTTTCATTTGGAATAATCGAGTCTATAAATTTTAATTGACAGAAGTTACAATACCTATACATAATATTTTAGGCCCAACTGCACGAAAGTATATTTGACAGCAATAACCTTGTTGATACTGATTTACAAATTTTTAAACATATAAATTTATGTAAATTACTGCTGCCAAAAAACATAATATAAATACATATGTACGTTTAAGCCTTAATGTTAAACTTAATGATACTCGTACATATATTTAAAAATTGATTTTGTTTTTTTTTTATAACATTGTGTACAACAATAATTTTTTTAATTTTGTATCATTTATACATTTAAAAAATATTTTCTAGGTTATGATTTCTTTTTTTTTATTTTTGTTACATATGCAATATAATATGTATTTTTCTTTTGTTCACTATAATAATGATGGTTGTAGAGTTACGAGTATGTCTATATATGAACTTTTAAATACATGTATTTGCTATTAAAATGTTTAGCGAATTAATAAAAGTTATTTTTTTTGCTCACATAAGCGCCATAGATTTTTTTTTTAACAAAAAGCAGTTTGGCAATTTTCGTAAAATATTTTTTATTTTCATTTAAAAAAATCAATATAAGGTTTTTGTTTTTAACCTTTTTTTTGTATTATTTACTTTTATTGGTCTCATTTTTGTGTATTTTTTATAAGAAGTAAGTATATTTATGTATACAAATATGTATATATTATTGTATCAAAAGTAAGTGTATAATGATGTGTGTGTGTGTGTTTTTTTTAGTGCATGCCATCGTATAAAAAATGATTTCAAAAGCCGCTTTTTCGATAAGAACTTATTTGGTGTTTTATTATTGTAAGATTTGGTTGCTGAACTTTGTCTTGTTGCGAATATAAAATTAAGACAGAAAACTATATGGAAAATATGAGTTTTTAAAGTACCTATGTATCCAATAATATCATCAAGTACGGAGAATGCCGTGAATGCCGAGAATGCCAGACTTAAATACATTTATGTGATATGATTTTCAAAAGCAATATTTTTTACTATACCAAACATAATCAGCCCTATTGTGAATTCCGCGTGAAAGAAAATCCGCCCGAAAAAATTACATTTCACTCTTCCCTTTTTGTGAGTTTCGGGCGAAAAGATTTTCATTTAATTGGTGGTGAACGAGGACAAACTTAGTAAAATGGAGTTTGAAACTCACAATATTTTTTTTTTTCAAAATTATTTCATTATTAAAAAAAATACAATATAAATCCGGGCGAATAAAACATGTTTTTCGGGTGAAACTCACAATAGGGCTGGATTATGTTGAGCCTGTATGACCCTTTTTTTTCTTTCACCCCTATTTCGATTGTTGATAAATATTGAACTTCAATATTAAACCACACAATCGAAACAAATTTTGGTTATTGGGAATAATCGTCTCGTTGTGAATTATAAAAAAAAAAATTGACAAATATCAATGAATATTTGATCACATTTTCAGTAAACTGAGTTTAAGAATCCAAAATATCAATATTTATCAACTTTCAATCAACAATCGCAAATCGTAATAGTGGTGTTTATTTTTGACTTTATCTCATTGCGCTTCTTTGGAAAAAAACACCTTCAACCAAGAATATATTTACTATCATTAAGTAAACAAGTCTAAGAAAAACTAACATTTTTGTTGGTGACTGTCCAGGCGACAATTAACTTTTCCGAAGGTTTTTGATGCGCTAAATTTAAATTGTACTCCCACTTAGGAGTTTCGAGATATAACATGTTCAAACATGCAAATAAACGTTCCAATGTTGTGTCGTAAATTATTTCTTCTAAACAAAAAATACATGCTCTGTCATTTTCCCTAGGTCCAAATACCTTAATCTTGTTGATCCGACTAATAGAACTCAAGATAAAATATAGATCGTGTTGAAGTAGTGATGCTTATTGGAGATGAAAATATTGTCAACGTTAACTTTGAGGTCCAGTGGAGAGTTAGAGACGCCAAAGATTATTTTATTCAAAGTACGGGATTTTAAACCTGGTTTCACATAAGCTTTTGAAGAAGGGAACCTTATCCGTTTTTTGGAGATTTATAAAGTGCAAAAAATCAAAAATACGATTAAGATGTTCGCTTAAAAAGCTTATATATATCTTGAGTTCTCTTAGTCGAATCACGAAGATTACGGTGTTTGAGCTTAGGCAAAATCACAAAGCTTCATGATTTATTTTAAAAAAAATTTTTGATTGAAGTATTAATACCCCTAGTAAGAAATTTATAAAATCTATATTTTCAACAACCGGACCATACCCCAAAGGCTGAAAAAAGAGTTTTTTCCATTTGTAATTTGGAATGCCTCGAAACCCATACCAAATTTTTAAATAATCATATAAACACGTACATACAGACGAGAAGCACTTATTCGTGACAAGTGATACTCTTGGAGGATTTGTCAATTCCTCGCAAGAGGCAGTAGCCCTGAAAAAAAAACTTTTTAGTTTTTAGGTGGACGAGGCTGGGAAGCGATCCCAGACCTCCAGCGTGACAGTCGAACGCACTAACCATTACGCTACGGGCTACTACATACAATACAATTTTAGGAATAATAATTTAGAATAGGTTTAAAAATTCAAATAAATTATTATTAAAAGTAACTAACTGTTTTGTTATTATCGGGAACCAGACAAAGACAATACATTTAAAATGTCCTGAATTCGAGTCTGACCTCTAAATCGTCCCATCGTTTTTGAGATATAATCCTTAATTGCAAAAAGCGGGTTTCCGGTATTTTGCAATACAAAAAAAAAAGTTGAGTCAGGATTAAATACTTGAACTCTCTACAACATATAAAATACCAAACAAGTTCTCATTCCTTAATATCAAATAATTAGCCCTATCACGGATTACATCGCAATCGAAACCATGAACCACAACTATGAATTCTGTGATACTTATTTTCGGGATTCATAACAATTTTCCGACTGTGATGGTATTCGTGATAGAGTCAAATATCATTGTTTGAAAGTCTTGTATCAAATGTATGACTTTTTCTAAATTTATGTAAGTTTTGCATTATAAAGCCCTCCAATTTTTTTGTTTCTCTACAAAGGAGTTTGATTTGTTTTTGTTGTAATGTATTGTCCTATAACAAAAAAATATTTATTATCAGACTTAACACACGTCTGGTTACCAAAATTATCAATATGGACTAGGTTTGGGTAGGTCTAGGTATTAATTTTTTTTTATCAAAATTTCTAAAACTTGAGGTGCAAAATTTGAAAAAGTCCCTAGCTTTCTTTCTACATTCAAAAAATTAATCTTGGTGCATTTTTTTTTAAATTCACTACTCATTTATGTTACAAAATAGTTATATGTGTGGCTATGTATTCTTATTGAATGAACGCATTATACATATATCGATTTTATTTTATACTGATTTTATTGGATCAAATTCTGTTTGTTTATATGTAATCAAGGTTTTTTTTTTAGTTTTTAATTTTAATGTGTGCGTGACTTTGATTTTGAAAACGAGTTTTTTCTTAAATGTAGGTATTCAAGTTTTAAAACAATATAAAATAAAACGGAAATAATAATAATAGAGAAATATCTTTTTGTTAAATAAAACAACCGTTTATTTCTGTTTTAAATAAATAAATAATTTTTATTTAATAACAAAACTATAATAAATGTGTACAATATGGTGGTGTAATTTCTTGGAGATTTAAACAATGGTTTTACATCTTTTTGTTTGCAATTGTGTTTAATTTCGTTAAATCACTTGCTATTGTTCATTGCAAAATATATTCGCAAGACTACGAGCCTAAAAAAATTATATTCTTTTTAAATATAAGATATTTTAAAACTTTAACACGATTTGGTTCATACGTTGAAAGTCAATTTACCGACTTTATATTAAACAATATCATATATCCAATCAAATATACAAAATATCATTAAAAAAAAACTGAAACAAAAGAAAATATTCTTAGCCGACGATTTTTGTCTCTATTACTCAGAAGCAATCAATTTTTCATCATAGAGTGAAAATAAAATCACCATTTAAAATCGTTAGAGTGAAGCTTTGAACTTATGACCTTGCCCACAGCTTATCGGCCCTAGCAAGGTATCCGTGTGAACGGAAAATTCTCCGAATCGGAGGCTTTTTGCTTCGAGGTATTCTACCGAACAGCTGTTCGGAACATTTTTCCGACATTTTGCCTGGTATTTTGCGTTCACATGCGATGTAATGCGTTTTTGGATGAACAATTTAAAATATGTTGCGAAATCTTCCGACAGAAATTGTTCGCGGAATTTGATTCCGATTTTCAGTGAATTGTAAGAAAAATGTAACAAATAATAAATATGATTGAAAGAAATGGTTTGTACTTGTTGCTTCAATTTACGTTTCCAGGACAAGAGTAAACGAAAAAACAAGCATCGAACCATACAAGCTCTCATAATCTTGTTCAAGATATCTTTAGCACGAAAACATCTGTCGCATGTCAAATCAATGCGTCGTCGCATTTTCCTTTCCGAATCGGACACCTCGAATGTAATTTGAATCTCCAACGGAGTATGCGTTGCGGAGAATGTTCCGCTCCCACGGATACCTCGCTAGGGCAGTTATCTCAAGAGAAATCAAAAAGTTTTCCATATTGAAAGGTGTTTTCTGGTGATAACACTTGCAGCTAGGCTGCATAGCTTTCGCTCCGTCGTATTGACATTGAAGGTTTTGAATGAATAACAACCACTTGTGTTGACTACCACCAAGTATTACATTAGGCTGGAATTATTGCAATTTCATGGCTGCCACACCAATCATCAGATTCCTTTTTTAGTGGTCCTTAGTCTACAGTTCCAATTTTAATTTATAAATTATTTTGCCGTCAACTGGAGTTGAACCTAACCCAAACTACCTCAGAGGCCGTTGCACTACGCATTGCACCACCGAGGTCACCTGATCGTGCCCATCCATATTAAGGTTTTTTCATTTTCAATTGCATTTGGACAACAAGCATTTTAACAAGTTAGATGTTATTCAATCGGGTTCTTTATGTTTTAATTGTCAACGGGCAGGGCAGACGGCTTAGGCCATGCTCAAAAATTAATGTTTATTACTAAATAATATTTTGTCAAACATAAAGAAAAATAAATCATTTATTAATCTAATCTAATCATTCGGGTTCTTTATTTTTCTCCTCTCCGTTTTCACCGCAACAATTCAATGCATATGTGTAAGGAGGGAGATTGTATGAAAGATTTGACACAAGAATTTTCATTGTGGTTTCGCACACTCAAGTTATTTTTGTCTTGCAACAATTTTTGCAGCCTTATTGAAGGATTTTTTTGCTGAAACCCTATAAACGTGAATAATGTTGAATTTCGTGAAACTTAAAAAAAAGTAAACTTAAAAATAATATTAAATGTAAAATGAAAACTAAAAAATGGTTTTGTAAAAATATTTTTGTTTTATTATTTTTTGTTATCACTTTAAATGGTGTTTTACGATATTTTTTTCGTTTTTATTTATATTTTGTATCTTTCAAAATTCTTGTAATAAGCAAGTGCATATATAATTTGTAGAAGATGTTCTTCAATCCATTATAATTTTTGAAAACAAATTATATTACGCGTTAAATGTATAATAATAATATATACGTATATAATTCGGTTAATGTAGAGAATACCACACATAAAATGGTACACATCTGCTATATAACACAATAGCCGATGACTTAAAAACAATACAATGTTAAAAATATAAACTTAAACGTAATAAATCCTTGAATTTTTCTTCTCATTTACTCTTGATTCTTCAATGTATGTATGTATGTATATATTAAATGTTTACGAAGATATATTTTAAGGTTTTTCTTTGATTCACAGCTTAACACTTAACTGATCATCTGTTTGTTTTATTTTTTATTTTTATTAAATATATAAATTTATTTTGTTTTTGTTTAGCTAAATGATTTTTTTTCGACTTTGTTTAAACTTTGTCTCTCGCATATTTTCTAATTTAGAATGCTTTAGTGGTTGTTTCTGTGTGTTTATACAAAATGTACATTTTGATATACAATGCACTACTGTTATTTTAAATAGGTATATTTATAATTAGTCTAAGCGAACGTTATGTTTGCAGTGGTATAACAATTTTTAAAATGTATTTTTTGTTTTACTTTGTCCTTTTTTAACTTATACAAATATTTGTATGTTATTGTTTTTGTTGTTTGTAGTAGAATCATTTCCAACACACAAAAATATATGTATATCTTTTTATTCAAAAAATAAGCAAGTTTGATTACCATGGTAATAAAAATAAAATAACTTTTTCAAACAATATTTAAATATTTCGTTTTTATTTTTATTTTGTAATCGTGTGTGTTTTGTTTGCTTAACTAAATACCAAAAACGAACGCACTATTCAAAAGCGTGTACACATAAAAGTTGCATCTATTTGATTATTTTTTTTTTCTTTATGATATTGGATTCTTATAAATAACCTTTTACACAAAATCATCATAAGCTTTATCTTGAATAAAATGAAATAAAAAATCAATTCTTCTATTCCTCCTAAAAAATTTATAAATAATCACTCAAAAATCATAGATTTAATTTTTTTCTTTTTTTTTTTTTTAATTTAAATAAATTTTACATACATATATAAAACAAACAGAAAGAAAAAATTACACAAAATATAAAATTTAAACATGATATAACAATAATTAAATAATAACATTAAAAATAGAAAAAAAATCATAAACAATTTCCTTAAAAAAAAATGTTAAATGAATTTATACTTATAATTTTTCTTTTCGTTTTGCATTTCATTCATTATTATTATTATTATTCTATTTTCAATCGTAAATTGCAGCATAAATGTATTTTTTTTTTTTGTATTCCTTTATCTTTAAAAATTAAGTTAAATAATAATATTATGTTTAAACAAATAATAATATAACTAAAAACAAAAAGAAAATAATAATATTATTAGTAGGTAATTTCAAATTTGCAGAAATTTATTTTAAACAAATGCCCAGCATTCGAGAGTTTTTACAACAAAGTCTTCTTGTGGTGATAGAGTCTCGTTGCCATATGTGCTGCATGATTGTGATCGGCCTTGATTCAAGTCACCGTCCAACCATAATCCAAATCGACCACTAAAAAGATAAAAATTAAATATGTGTCAGTTAGAAAAATGATATAGTGAAGAAATTAAATAAATAAAATTTACTTGGATCAATAAACAATTACACCCGTATTCATAAAGAAAAAATAGTTATTTTAGCTCCCGTGTTTAGGATAACTACACGATGGAATAAGAATTTTCTGGGCTCAAATTTAATACAATTGCTTCCGTCTTCATTTGAGTACGGAACATTCTTATTCCATGGGGTAGTTTTCCTAAACACGGGAGCTAAAATAACTATTTTTTCTTTATGAATAAATGTGTTAATGTTCAAAGTTGTTTATTTCATCAAGCAGTAATAGATAAATAATTAATTAATATATAAACTTGAAAGGATGATTAAATAATTCCAAATGCATTTATAATAATTTTAAATGGTATTGATGTCAAACACTAAAGTCACATATCCCTGAAAAGAGATCTTTAGTCGTATTTATTAGATAACTGAGGTTTCTTGTTAGATAGTAAGTCTTGTTTTCATTGTTTCAATTCAGTTAACATAAATCAGTCGTGGTGCAACAGCAATCAATTACTACCAATTACTTTACATTTTTTCCTGGGAGCTTTGTAACCCAATTGGTTCCGCATAATTGTCATTAAAAGAAGTCTTATGTCTTAATAGTTTTGTTCTAATACGATTTTAACCCGGGCTTTAGACAAGCGAGTAGAACTAGTAGTGTTTACGTATGTTAGTGTATTAGAACACGAGAGAACCGACTAGTAGCACTAATTGTATGATTTTTGAATGCTAGTTGTATGGTAGTTATCCAGATAGTGTATTGTATTATTTTTTGTTTTTTTTTGTCCATAGTTTGAATATTTTGTCTTTAATTTTTCTCTTTGAAATTTTTTTAAAATATCGTACTAGTTGACAAAACGCTCAGAGAGCTACATTCATAAGACTAACACTATGATACAAATGCTATTAGTTCTACTCGCTTTTTTAAAATTCGGATAAACTAAACATTTAATAACAAAATACAACAAAACTGAGCTTATAAAAGAGTCGGTAATATTGATACCTATGACGGCTTTTGTGCTTTGTTTGGATACAAGTGAATAAATATCAAGGTATATGTCACTTATTGAATACATTTTCTAAGGCTAGAAATAGTCTCATTATTTTGTATTTAGACAAAACTGTTGTTGTTTTGTAGGTATAGACTAGGCAATAAGAGACAAAAAAACACGCCTACATTTTACATACATACACATAGTTGGAAATAAGTTACATATATTTAATTAAATAACACAAAATATCGATTTAATCAAGCTTTACTCAACCGATATTTGTATTTAAACTAGATAAAATTTTGTTAGACGACAATGAAAAATGTTAACTTATATCTTCTAGACTGGCTTTATAAAACGACTGCAGTTTTTCCTTTTCAAAAGATTTTGTAAAATGCCAAGTTATATTGACATAAAGGCGGGCTGGCCGTAATGACGCATATTTTATAAAACACATTAAATAAATAAATATTTTCAAAAGCATAAGGCATGTACTTGTATAAGCATTTATGCTTTACAAAACAAGGTCAAGGTTTGAAATTAATTAATTCATTCACGCGAAAAAAATATGCATTTAAATTTTTTTATCTCCATAAAATTATAAAATCTGCTTACAAAATGCTGTTTTTGTTATTGGTATTTTTAAAATATACATAGGTGCATAGTTCTACATACTACACAACAAAACACAGAAATGATATCAGTCTTTGATTAAATGGCCAGTGCCGGGGATTAGATGCGGTATCTTTTTTTTTTTATTAATTTCAATAAAAAACAAAACGTAGGTCATGGTGATAATTATTTTAATTATTTTGTTCATGCCTCAAAGCACGTTTTATAAAATAAAACTGATTATTATAAAAGAAGTTCAAGAAATGGCCGTAAACAAAAAAAAAAAAACATTAATTTGACTAAAAAAGGAGCAAAATGCGTGAATGTTGTTATTTTTGTATATTCAAAAGATTATTATCTTTATTATCTACATATATTTGTTTATATCATATTATAATATGTAAAATACTCAATGGGTTTATGACTACCTTTTAAAATGATTTAAACGAGCTTTTAGGTAGGGCTAGACAATTTCAAATATGGATTGTACGCCTCACACAATTCAGCTTAAAGTGTTTGCTTATTACAAATAAAAAAGGCTACTGAAAAGCATACAAAATAAATCAAAACACGCACGATATAATATAAAAAGAGTAGATAAAAGAACTAAATTTACTGAATCGTTTAATAAAGCTTAGTGATCTATAGCGGTGTGGATTTAAGCCGGGATTGAAAAATGAAACAAACTTGAGGAGAGATTACCTTCTCAAGGAACCCAAATGTTTATCTTGAAAATACTGACTATCACTATCGTGGGGCGAATATATTTGTCAACAATTTATCTTGCAAGAAAATGGTGCAAAATGAGAAACTAAGTGCGGGGTAGCAAAAGCGCGATTTGTATATGCAAAACTAAGATTATTTTAAAGTTTCTACGATCACGTTAAATGACGTCAAACAGAAACTGGTGGCTGGTAAGAAGTTTACGGCATTTTGCTTTAAAAAATCTAATAGCGGAGTTAAAAACACGTTTTGTTTTGCTAATACTAAAACTTAGAGGTTTGCGTTAAAGACAGTTTTTAGGCAGTATGGTACAATATATAGAAATTAAATTGGAACTGGTTATCATATACATTTTTCTGGATAGGTACACTGTGCCAACTAAATTTCTTTCCAATTCTTCTATTCTTTCGAAGAATTGGTGTACATCAATCAATCAATCGAGAGAGCCCTTAATTGACTATATGTGTTATCTTAAATAGTTCAATATATTCTAACAACAAAGGATAGTTTGTATAGTAGCGTGCACAATGCAGCCAGCCAGTCCTCCGAGTCCCAGTTCGCATATGTATGTATGATAAGATCGATTATAAGACTATTCAAATCTCTATATATAAATACCTTAAAAAAAGTTTGTGGTACCATTTGCTCAAAAAGTATCCAACCGATTTAGATAAATTTTATATGGTTGGAAAGCCATAGGTGCGGAGATGTGCAGAATATACCTGACACACGCATTAACACACTGAGGGTCATTTTTGGTTTTGCACTGCCAATCACTGTGCGTATTAAAAAAAATTAAACCTAAATTTCAAACAAATAGTTTGACTCTAGAGTCTGTGAATGTGAGTTTTGGGTGGACGAATTTCGGCCAGTGGGGCAATACTAGTAAGAAATAAATGTCTTTTAATTACATATGTTACTCGCATGCAAGCCAATACCTCAGTCGTAGAATCTAGTTAAAAGCATAACATTCACATACAACTCTTTAATTCGTCTTTGGCGCCATAAGATAATTAATGATCGATTGAAGTTTACATATTGAAAACTAAGACAAACTTGACTTATATGTATGTATATGAAAATATACTTGATTTTAATAAAAAAAAGACAAAGAACTACTTGAAAGTGTCCACTTTATTTGACAGTTGAATCTTATTTCAATCAATAACAAGTTTCGATTTCAGCCTTTACAATAAATTGATTGATGTTTGTAGGTGACAGAATTGAGTTGTTTGGCTGTACTATTTGAAAGATTTTAATTTTGCAAATATGTTTTATATTACAAACAGACCTCAAATCAATAATTAGTGATTGTGTATTTGAAAAACAATTTAGACAGTCGCTGATTGAAAGTTTTTCATAATTAGTAAAATTATTTGGTCTGTTCCTTTACTTTGAGTTTTTCGAATGAAAAAGAAGGCCATATATTACAGCCACTTTTGTACTACTTGAGCTATCGCTAGAATAAGACAACACTGTTATATTTATAAGAAAGATTCAATAAAACTCAATTCAATTCAATGAGTTTTTGTGATTTTCTGTGATTTTCCAGTCCGAAGTCCTGTCAAGTTCATATAAAAAAAATGAAATTGACAGAAATTGGGACTAAAAATAACAGAAATTCAGAGTAAAAGAACAGACATAATATATATGTATGTTAAATTCAAATCAGAACAAAATATGAGGGTTCAAATGAAATTTCAGCATTTAACCACGCATCGACTGAATTCCAACCAAATCTTTTTGTTAATGCTCGTTTCTAGATCTATAAAATGTTTTTTCTCATTAGCAACCGATTTTGTTGTAAGAAAAACATTTATCTTCAATTCTTAAAGACAACTTTAAGCGTGCGAAAACTTAAAAACAGTGTGAACACCAATTTTAGCTTTCAAGATGTTTTTGATGACATTTGAGATTTCCTTTGTGGTATGAAATAGTGTAAAATTTATCTTTCACTGCTACTTTTTCGAAGATAATTGATGTACATATGTACAAATATGTTGAGTAGGTTCTAGAACCACTGTCAATTACTGACTCGCTTGTTCCTTGACATTGTTTGGTGAAAAGACTCATTTGTCTATTGATACTTTTTTTTTTTGACTGCGCTTCGAAGGTATTGGATTCGTTTTTGGAGGGTATGACAACTTTAATCAATACCATTATACTTAAGACTAATTCATTAGAACCAAATTTCTAAATTAATTCTAAAAGTAAATCAAAATAATAAAATTATACTTACTCTCCAGCACCGATTGACAAACAATCAACATTGCCTTTAATGAAGTACAAATTTTCACCAGTCCAATGGAATACTTTGTAACTGGGATTAAATTTGTACAATAATGACTCTCCGGTACCATAGAAATGATCAGATACATGAAGTGAACAAGATGTCAGAGCTCCAAAAACCTTTTTTAAAATGAATATTATATTTTATTCATATAAATCAATATGTAATATCAAAACTCACATTGTGATCTGTGTCTTGGATGACAATTAACACAGGACTTTCTAGCCTCTGCATTTTTCTGTAGAGAGAATTTAACGAGAAACCATGCTGCGATGTGCTAAATACTAATGACCAAGAATAACCCTCGGCTCTTGCAGGTAAGTGTGTACATAATTTTTCGCTAAAACAAAAAATAAAATAAATAATTTTTTTTAGTAAAATTTTAAGTACAAGAACTAGCTATGTATATCAAATAAAATGCTTACCGGTGTTCTTCTGTTAGAATTTCTGTCGTTCCAATCAGGTCAGGAATTGGGAAGTCCAAATCAAATGATCCAGTTGTGAAGAGCGATGCTTTTCTGTATTCATCTGTACTCATAGACAGGACCTATTATTATTTTTTTTTTAAATAAAAAGAGTATTAGTTAAATTCATAATTGAAATATGTTTTAAGTGTGAATGTAAAAGTGTTTGTGTATACAAAGTTTAGCATTTTTATTTATTTATATGTATACGTGAAACTACAACGAAAAATCTAAAATTCTCAAAAACAAAGGTTTTCAAACTCAAAAACTATATAAACATCTATACATTTATTATTCATAATAGTTAACTAGCAGCGAGTGTGTAAGTATAAATTAATTATTGTGTATGGGTATTTTTTTTTTTTTTTAACTGATGAAGTGGAGGTTTTTTATTTTGAAAAGTTTTAACTGTAATGTTGTAGATATATTTATATTTGAAAACAGTATCAATCTTAGAATAAATCCAAACAAATAAATGTAGAACAAGTTTATGATTGCTTTAATACAATATTTAAATTCTTATGCATTCACCAAACAGGTATAGAACTAGAGAGGTAGGTAGGTTTGGAATTAGAGAGCTAGAGTGAAATTAGGGAAAATATGTGTGTTCTTTGGATAAAGTTTGTATTTTTCTTAAGGTGGACATAATAATAACGTCGAAAGCATAGACCCTAGCAATATTATGGTATATTTCGAATTAACCAAAAAGTGAATTCAGGATAACTAGTAGTGCAGAAAACCCAGCATTTTGTTGGTCACCGTCGCAGTTACAAATGTACTATGTGCGAGAGTTGAGGTCAAATTCGGAACACTGCAAGTGCAGTTTAACTTTTTTGACGATTCTTTTACATTATTGTCAATGAATTTTGAATTTTTAGCCAATTAAACAAAATTTAATGAAATAAATTATCAAAATATAATTAAAGAGAGATACTTCACAGGATAGCCCATTGATGAAACTCCTTTAAAAGGATGTAATTTATATATGTAATAAAAAAAAAACTCTTTAAACATTAAAGTTCATGATCAGTTCAATACGTGACAGTTTACGAGGAGGCATTTAATGTATATATATGTAAGTAGCTATTTCATTTTCGTATCAAAAAAACGATTTAAGAGGTGGTTTTCATATTCATATATGTACGTACATACATATCTTCTATTCGTTCATTAAAATATATGTATATGACACAAAATTGACAGGTACAGTTAAAGTAAGACATCAAAATCAATACTGGTCAGCTAAATTACTATATAATTTAATTTAAACGATCTGCCCGCTGTTTGGATCTGGACATGCTATATATTATATTAAATTGCATTGCAATTATTAAAAAAACAAAATCATTATTTTATAACACCTACGCATTTGGCGTTCTAGTGTTGACAAAGACATTTTAATTTTATATGAATGAAACCAAAACACAGTGGATGGCAAGACAGCCAGCTGTTATTATTATTATGTAGAAAGGTTACCTAAGGAAATATCGAATTACATATATACACTGGTGGCGGCATAATTAGGAACGATATTTTTATAAAATTTTAAACTGCATATTTTTTGTTTGGGAAATCTGTTGAGGTTGAGAAGTGCGTCAAAATTCTTGTTCTGAGGATTTCTTATTTTGTAGGTCAGAAAATAAATTTGATGTTAGAAGCCCTTAGAACAAGAAATTGAATCAAAAATACACTCTTAAGACGGTACAGAGTACAGGATAAAACTTAATTTAGTTTGGGGTGCATTCACTTGGCATAGTATGGTCGATAAGTTAGAAGAAAATGCTCGAATTGAGCAGAAAGTTTATAAAGACATTGAGGAACTTGTTATGGAGTCTTATTCATTTGAAATCATTCCCATAAAATTTGTTTTTAAGGACGATAATGATCCAAAAACTCCTCAACGGAATGCTAAGAAGGTGTTTGCGTATTCAAGTATTCATTTTTTTAAATTAGACCGTCCAAAGCTCGGGTCTTAATTCTACCGAGAACTTGGGGATGCATCAAGGGATGGTTAAAGTAAAAAAGAAACAAAAAAAACATTTTGATCAGAATGTTCTAAATATTGAGCACATCTGATAGAGTACACCACTTTCAAGATTTCCTGCCTTACGCGAAAATATCCGAGGAATTTTTTCTGAAATTATAAAGAATTAAGGTTTTCCTACAATATAATCAAATTAACATAATGAAATTTCTTTTTGTTTCTGTTCTTAATTATATTGCCAGACGAAATAAGAGTTAAATTAATGTTTATTTTTTTCCTACCAATATTCTCATGCTTATATTTTTTAAACATTACTCAAAGTGTACCGAAGTTTTAGGGCTATTAATAAAACCACTTCTCAACCTCAACAGATTCCCCAAACAAAATGTATGCATTTTAGTATTTTATAAAAATATCGTTCTTAATTAGGCCACCACCACTGTACATTGGTTACATTGGAAATGTTAGAGAAATAAACTTGGTCATATTCATAAGATTTTAAAATATTAGGTATGATCCTCATTTCTCAAAAAAATCAATTTCTAACATTTTTATTTTTAATTCAATAGCAAGGAGGACAACAATATTTTTTCAACAAAAAAAAAATATACTAGGGTTGCTACTCAAGTTGTGGGTATTATTTCTTCAAATCTTCTATCAATTTTGAATGTATTAATTAGACCCAAATAAAAAATTATTTGCATTAGTAAAACTTGCATCTTAGGAATGTCATTGGCTGGATTCATCAACGTTATTGAGATGTTAAATCAATGAAATAACTTAATTTTTACGATTGTTAAATAAAATATTAATTTTATTTCTTAATAAAGTTATAACTTTTGCTATAACCGGAACATGATAAGGAGATAGAATAAACCTATTATTTTTCAGTTGCCAAAATGAAGATGACTTCACCTAGCTAGTTGGTGATTTTCTCAGCAATTCATATATTTGTAGTTTTTTGTATGCGAATGAGAAAAAAAGAACTATACAGATTTAGTGTCAATTCAAAAGCTAGAAATAATTTTTCGAAAGAAATAAACCAAGATATCAACAAATTTAATATCTCTGTCGTTTAATAATTTTATGTCTACATCTTAAGAGTCCGATAAGAGTGCATGTTCAAAATTAATAATATACGTTATTGTTTATGGCAACTTAATTTTTATTAAAGACACATGGTAAACAACAATGGCGCGTAAAATTAAATAATATCTCATGATTCCAACAAAATATTGCGGTACAGACATTCTTGGGGAAAACAAACCTGTTTCAATTGTGGAAAATGTAATATGATTAATATGATGGATTAAGGGCGACAACCCGTCTAATAGGAATTTATATTCAGAAGTGACATTTCAACGGGCGATGTAAACACTTTATTAAGTAATTTCTTAGAAAATTGAAAATGAAAAAAAAAGCAAAATTCTGAAATCCCGTAATATTATATCAGATAAAGATAAATCTGTTTGGAAAAACTGTTCGAAGTTTTAAGGTTAGTTTTGTGTTTAGAATCAACTAGAATATATATTAAGAATAAAACTGAATACCAGCCAACTTTCAATACGGAACTTGAAGATTCTGTAAACGTTAAGAGCGTAAGTGACAACTATTACTTGGATAAAATTGAACGATACAAACTTATAAAGCAAAAACAACATTTTAAGGTGAACATTTCACTACATTATTTTTGAAATAATGTTAACATACTTATTTACATTAGTGCAGTCGACGCCGCTTATAACGACCAGCGAAATCGTGTCGCAATAGCCGACCGACGACAGTCGGTTCATCCGACTTTTGCACAGAACTGAATTTGTGTCTAATCGAACACGCTGAAGTAGTTTGAATTCACTAGGGTTGTTTAGCGAGGGAAAAGTCAGATCAGAACAGATCAGAACAGAGCAGAACAGCAAAGATTTGTGAGAAACGTCAGACAAGTAAAAACAGAAACCCTGTTCTAAGGGCCCGGTTATAGCGATCAGGAAAACGCATCAGTAAACAAATTTCTTTTTGATAATTTTATTTGTTAAGATACGATTTGGAATATTAAAAGGGTACAAATCAATAAAAAATTACGTAAAATAATTTATTCATACAAAAAATTTTTTGAAACAAATATTTGTGTCTAAAAAAAGCATTTTTCAATTTTCCTGATGTAAATTCCGTACGGACAAAAATTCTGTACGGAATTTACATCAGGAAAATTAAAATAAGGTTTTTTTTAGATACAAATATTTGTTTCAAATAGTTTTTTTCTTATGAATAAATTAATTTAGGTAACTGTTTAATTATTTGTGTCCTTTTTATATTCCAAATCGTATCTTTACAAATAAAATTACAATACTTTACAAAATATTTTTTTTTCTTTTACCCGACAGTTATTTGTACTAGATGTGTTCCCTCTTTTTCCCCTTAATACAAAAAAAAATGTCCCAAATTTTTATGACGTCAAGTTTTTTTTTTAATATAACGTTATGAAGTTTTCATGCAATATAAGTATTGGGTTTTAGTTAGTCAGTTATAATTGATTTCTTAAACTAAATTGTTCAACTTTACTAATTTAAAATGTGTCCAAGACAGTGTAAATTAAGCCCAGACATGCTTGTGGTAAGATTATTATAACAAAAACGAAAAGGCGGCTTCTTCATTAAGTCTTTATTAAGTTAAGCATTAAAACGGGCAAATTTCTATACTTCAAAATTTCTGTGACAAACATTAATAAAAAAAAATGGGTTCCTGGAGAAGTGTGTGAAAGTTGGAGAAGTATGAAATCAAATACATATACCTACATACTTCAAATTTGGAGTCCACATTATTTGGATGAAGCGATCAAATCAATGTTTTATAGAAATTTGTCAAAAATCCAATGAAATAAAAGGGCAATTGAAACATTTATAGGGCAACAATAAAACATAAGGGACGACTAAGACCATGAAGATATTGTTTGCAATATATTGAAGAGTTACAAAATGGGAGTAAACTTAAACATGTCATTATTGTAAATTCGCACTAAGATTTTTTTTTTTGAAAACCTGGAAAGCTTAAGCGATGAAAGTGGTGAACGTTTTCGTCAAGATTCTAAGTCCTATGAAGAGAGGTAAGGTTTTTGGGATCAACAGAAACTGACAGTAATCAGGATAGTAAAAGAGTATTTTATGTCATATTTGATTTGTTTGTGATCTATGTAAAATTTTTAAAATAGTATATAATGGATTAAGAAAAAACTTGACGTCCTAATTTTTTTCCACTTCGGTTTCCTATTAAGGTGTTATAAATCTACAGATTCCGGTTGGTTTCGTTCATGGGTAAGAAACGTTGTAAAGTAGTGTTATCAAAAAGATTTTTTTTTTTACTGATGAGTTTTCCTGATCGCTATAACCGGCCCCTAAAATCCTGGACTATTATTTTCTAAACTGTTCGGACAGACTCCCTGAATAGCGAATCAGAAAATTGTCATTGAACAGCAAAAAGTTGTAGTTTTCTCATCTGTTTTTTGAAACAGCGTCAAAAGCTCAACAAAGCTACTGTTACTAACTTTTTGTTTGTATAGGGTTTTCCAATAAGAAATGTTATTTTGAATAGCCCGCTATTTCGGTAGTTGTCATATTTGAAGCTGTAATTTTTTGGCATTTGACAAGAAAAGAAACTACGCCATTAATAAAAATGGAATGATAAACGCTTCAACAACGCATTGAAATTATTAAAATTCACTATAAAAATGAGCATGAAAATGATCCGGAATTTCATCGAAAAATCATCTTGACTGATAAGGCCCATTTTCACCTGCGGTGGCTACGTCAACAAACAAAATTGTCGAATCTGGGGCTCGGAAACCCCAAGATTTATTGTTCAAAAGCCTCTCCATCCTCAACAAGTAACTGTTTGTTGCGGTTTATGGTCCGGCGTGGTCATTCAACCTTACTTTTTCGAAAATGAGGCTGGAGCAACAGCTACGGTGAATGGATTGCGCTATCGAAAGATGATTAATAATTTTTTTTATGGCCGGAATTGGATGGTATTGATCTGAACCATCGATCTTTGGTCCACCATCGATGGATCTTTAACAGGAAAAGTTTCCGGACCGTGCTATCTCTGGAAGAGGTGATCACAATTGGCCACCGAGATCTGGTGATTTAACACCTTGCGGCTTCTTCCTTTGGGGCCACGTGAAAGATAAGGTCTATGCCAACAGCCCAGCGTTGATTCAAGACCTCAAAGATGGAATTCGTGAAGCTATTGAGGGCATGCAGCAGCCTTTGCGATTTGGTGATGGAAAATTTCATGAAAACAATTTTCCATCAGCCGTGACGGCTGATATTGTTTTCCATTATTAATGGTATACTTTCCTCTTTAATTGAAATAAACATCCGATCATTTATCCCAACAAATGCCATTTTTCTTTGAATATCAAAATGACACCTCTTATTGGAAATCCCTTAATATTTATTCTGTCGTTTTAAGAATTTTTGTGTCGAATTTTCCGTTATGCTAAAAGTCGTTATAGACGACGAATAACCGACATTAATAGCATCTGGACGTTATCATAGGATATGCCAACTGTATACCGCAAACACCACCAGTATTTTCTTTTGAAAAAAGATCAACAAACGTCAGATTGTGTCAGTATGTGAATAAACAATAGAGGGATACATATATTGTTATTCAGTGACAATCTTTATGACGGTGTTCACATTCGATTGACTCCTCCGACTTTTTTGACTTAACCAAAGAAAACGTCAAAAAATCCAAATTTTGTTTTTTTTTTTTAATTTGAAGTTTTCCTGGATCGTCGGATCTGTCAACGTCAAAAGTGACATCTAAGACTTTTATGATGCCAAATTGAAAACTGCAAACCAGAATAGATTGGTGTTTTTTTTTTTTTTAGTTTTTGAATAATTTTGTACTCAAATTTGAAAGTGTACTGTTTGTTTTAACGTGTTTTTTTTTTTTTTTTTTTTTGTCTGTAGAGATTTGTTTTGACAAATTGAAAACACAGTGAAATAAAATGTGACAGCTGGCATATGGTTTGTGGTCAGCATATTTTGCCAATTGTTAAGAATTGAAGCTGTGTAACTATATTATGTGCGTTGAAGGTTGAGTGAACTGAACAGGTCAGCTGCTCGATAAAATGGTGAAAATTAAGACTTCCAGATTGCGCTACATTGCAGTCAGCCTTTTGGCGCGACACCCAAAATAATTTTAAAACACTACTGACAAAAAAGTATCTTTTCAATACATAAATTGTCTTTGGCATTTACCGTAATTTGTATATGTTTTATATAATTAAAACAATATATACTTCTTCAAGACACACTTTTTTCGTGGCTTGATAACCTACAATTACGTAGGATTTCTTTTAAAATGCACAAATTATGGAAGCATCGAATGAGACGTTAAAAAAAAAGCCAATTCAAAATTAAATTTAGGTTTTAAACGTTCTATAATATCATTTTTTCGATTAATTCCAAAGACATCATTTATAACATGATGTCATTGTTGTTTTGTGAAATCTGAAATGTCTTTAAATTTTTGAACACAATTGAATTGATTTTCATATTATGTCTCTATCCATGTAAAACTGAGTGGGTAGGTATTTAGATAAAAATGACATGATAAATATATTTATTTGCCAAATAAAAAAAAAAAAAAATGTTTTTAACCTTGGGTAGTTAGAATAATCCATACAATTTAATTAATAAAAAGCGGTCTAAGGAGAACATTTAGTTTTCTATACAAATAACGAGTTACTGCACCAGACACAAATATTTTGCTTAAGGGATCAATTATATTAATCAAATAAAATATCAATTTGACAGATTCTCTGATGTGATATAAAAAAAAAAAAATAATTTAATAAAATTCACCAAAAAAGAAAGAAAGGATTCAAGAGTTCATTAAAATTAACAACTAAACCATCTACAGAAAACATGTTCGTAAAGGAATTGTTTGCTCGTTAAAAACAAATCACTACAAAGATAAGACGCCTATAGGCATTTGACACAAACGGATATTTTTATATTCATAAATCATTACACTCTCACATTGAACATTATTTTTTTTTTTTATAGAAAACAACTTTCGAAAGGAATCTTGACCCATAAATCCATGATGGTGATTCCGTATTTAACATATTATAATTACACCAAGTAAAAATGCATACAAATAAGTAAATAAATAAACACGTATAAATATGTAGTATATGTATCCAGATATATGCATCACGAATAATCAAAATATTTAAATTCAATAAAATTGTATTTATATACATTTAAATGTCAGAGTATTATAACAATACCCAAGCTCATAAACATTGTAGGTTAAACTTCGGTTTTTTTTTATCATACAAAAAAATGAAAAAAATAAACTTTTAAAGGTGTACTAACAGTTTTGTTTAAATTATGAGCAAAGTGCGGCAAACTAAAGCTCCTGTCACGTTGAAATTTTTTTGTACTTTTCTTATTCATTTTGTTTGTGTTTTTTGTTTTTTTGTTTTTTCTGTTGTTCTTTATTTATATTTGTATCCACGACCGAGAATTAACTAACTCCACTAACGTCAACGCTAACACAATGATTCCAACTAAACTTTAACATTATGAGTATAAAGTATTAACCCAACACTCTTAGCCCTGTAACAGGTAGCAAGCAAACGCAGTCAGGTGGGTTAAATTCAGTAAAATAATAAAAAAAAAAATATATAAATAAATAAATATACAAAAGACATACGAGTTTGTCTGTTTGTAGGCATGTATATAAAATAAATTTAAACCAAAAAATCTTCAGCGTGTCAGCCAGCGTTGGCTCTATCTTGTCATATATGGGAATGTGTGAAGATAACAGTGATATGTTATTATATATTATTACGTAGAAAAAATATTTGAGATTATTATAATACTCATGCAAATATAAATTAATTTTTGTTATATTCTTATAAAGTTAATTTTTTATTTTGATTTTTTTTTTGTTGATGGGGGATTTGTGATTATAATACATTCCTACCACTTGATAGGGTAAGTTATGGGTATTCGTATTCTATTTTATTTTAGAGTCACACGAAAATTCTTAGGGCATTTCCCATTATTCATCAACTATGATAAATCAAACATTAAGTAGTTTGTTGAAACAGCAAATGACTATACATTACCCGTGTTTTATTGGAAAAGCTATCCATAACAGTTTTCCATAGAAGCTATCCATGGTAGGAGTTTACATGAATAACAAATACAACATCGGTAGTATGAATACTGCCGATAAAAGTTAAAGTAGAATCATACTGCGGATAGTTTTCCGAGTCTCGAATGGATTTTTCGTGATTTTATTCTCAAATGTTGGTTACTATTAGTTTTTTCGTGAAATTAATTTTGACTGCTTCTGATTCTCATAAATATATACAATATTCTGACAGGTGTTCTTTCAGTTAAACCAATTTTGAAATACAAAAACCAGGCTACTGCGGATGCAGTAGAAAATTTGGTAATTTTACTGGACTATTTATAGAATGCCAAAAAAACACGGGTATTGTATACGTGCGATGTTGAAGTTCTTATGCAAATCGGGACATTAAACAAAATCTATTTATACAAATCTTAAAGGCGATGGTGCAAAATTTTAGTCGATTTAGTACGATATTAAATCATTCAACCCTATTACCATTGTGCTTTCCCTAAAACGACACTAAAACGACAAGGCTCTAGAGGCGACAGTTGGCGTATAAATAAACCCAAATCTTCGACATTCTTTCCAATCTCCAACCATTTCATCAATATGATGAAATTAGTTTTAATAAAATATCAATTAACGCCTCCAGGGACGTGGCTGTCGTTTTAGAGACACGACAACCGTAATAAGGGTGATCTTTAATTAATAAATTTAGAACGTAAGCATCGTACTATCTCATAACATTACACTAGTTAAATTATAATCTATTTTGTTTATTTAGTATCTTACTGAATCCACATGACACCTCTTACCGTTTCTAAATTTCAAAATGAGGTATATGTTTGTGAGTGCACGACTTGCATTTTTTGGAAGTGAAAAAAATATATTTAAAATTTTGAACATTTTACTAAACTGGTTTAAAATTAGAAAAATGTTAAGTAGTATCATGCTCAACCCTATTAGGCTGTATAAAATTTTGGCCAATACCTATTTTTTGACTAACTTAGAAGTACCTACCGAATTGCAAAATTTTGAAAAAAAAAAAATCAAAAAAGCCAATAACGAGATTTTCGGGAATATCTCAAAACAAGTAAGAAACTTGTAATTTGCACAAACAAACAAAAAAACAAAGATTTATTTCAGTTCTTCGATTTTTGTTGGCACAAACTTATGCAAGTGTTATAAAAAATTTTCTAGGGATTACGAAGTTTTATCAAAACAATTACAGCCGTTTTTTGTTTTTTTTTACAACTTGATAAAACCGAAACTTTTGTATGACCCTTCAACCCAGATAAGCTGAAACAAAACATTGAATCTCATCCTTAGGGAATAACAATGTTTCACACCAAATTTAAAGTAAATCCACCGATTCGCTTAGGCTTTAGCTCGATATAAATCGGAACGCACAGACAAACAAACCGACGGACGGCGTCTTTTGTCGAAAATCAGTTTTTGGACTTCTATATATATTATCGTAATGTTAGTTTTGAGTAAAACCTCGAATTTTGATTTTGACACAAAACCAATAATTGACCTATATAGCAAGTAAAAGTGCAAAGTCGGGACATCTTGTAAATCGAGATAGATAACGGGACAGGGTTCCCGCTAAAATCGGGACGTCTAGCAGCCCTACTAGCCACCCTGAATGTAGGATTAAATGAGATATAAAATACAAATATTTGGGCGTTTTTCTTTTAAGTTCAGAATAGAGCTCTGGGTTAATGAACGAAGTTATTTGTTTTAGTAGTGCGTTCTTTTTTGTTACTGTGGTAAAAAACAAGAGTTGCAATGTCAAAGTTAAATAATTTACTTTTTATTTAAGAACGATTAAAGTTATGGTGGATTTACAAGTATCTTCGTCTGACTTCTGCAAAAAAAAAATGGGTTGCAAAATTAAAACTTACATTTGTTGGATAGAGAGGAACACCAAATGCAGAAGATTTTCGTACATGCAGATTATAGGAAATGCCATAATGCAGATATGTATGAAGACGAACATGTTCTTCTTGGTGGTTCTCTTTCACACGCTCAGAGTTTTGGCATACATTTGTCCCGCTCTACTTTTTTTCATAATTGCAGACGAAGATACATACAAATCCAGCATTTAAAAAAAAAATGGGAAAGTCTTGAAAAAAATCGGAAAAATAAGAAATAATAAACAAAATCAATAATAAAACAATTTAATTTATAAAAAAATTATTACAAAATTGAAAACAATTCCAAATCGGAAGACAAAAAGCAAACACAATTTAACCCCAAAATGAAAACTCAAGTAACTTTTTCTTAATAAATGAACACCGAGGGTTAACTGTAATTAACTTTAGAAACAAAAAGAACGCACAAATGTCATTAACCCAAAATGTTGGCTGTCAGTTTTGAGTTTGACAATTTGGTAAAAATCCCCTTGAAAGTGAATGTGAATGAAATTTCAAAATTCCTAACCATTCTTAATTCGCAAGTCGTGTCTCATGTGCAAAGCACTTTAAACTGTATTCGCGTTCTCCATACCATTAACACTGCATCGAACGAATCGTATACGCATGAGTAACCTCAAATCACAAATCCTTCGTACGTTTCACCCCACAAAACCCATTTGTTTACATTGTTGTATTTGTAATTTAATTTTCTGTCCATGAATAAGTGTGAATTCCAACAACAAAGTCATGAAATTTGGCGCGAATCGAGGAGCTACTGATATGTGTGCGTTTTTCGCATACACTTTGCACAGCTCCTCAGTCTAGAACTGTGATTCAGCTTGTACGTAAAACCGTAATAAGGCGCCAGTTATAGCTTTCATTGAAAATTTTGTCTTTCAATTTTGATGCACTTAAACAAACTGATGGCGTTTTGGTACCAAAATGAAGGTTGTTAGTTATATATTTGTTTTTAGTCAACAAAATGTTTAGTTTGCTTTAACACTTTCTAATTAAATCACTTTTAGTTTTTCAATGATGAAAATCGTCTTCAATGAACAGCTGATATTTTGTTCCCAAAAGTGGAACACATTCGTTTCAATGAAATGTGTTCCTACCTCTTCCCGTTCTCGTCTGTCAGTTATTCCTTCAATGATCGGCTCTAACCTCAAAGTTGTTTTTTGTATGGGGAATGGAATTTTCAATGAAAGAAAATTTCATGATGGCTAATAACCGACTTGTCAGAAAATATTCCACTGTTTCACTGATTTGTGTTTCAATGATAGTTTTCAATGAAAGCTATAACTGGCGCCTAACAGCCGAGGATTTGTATCTTTATAGTGATATCATGACGCAGCTTTTCGTTACGCGACGAGGATAAGTTTGCGGACCTGGTATTATTTTTTATTTGAAATATAAGTTATTTGTGGATCCACCAGGCGTCACTATCTTCGATTTGGACCATGACAGTACTATAAATTTTATATAAATACAAAGCTAATGTTCGTTTTTCGCTTATTTGTATAGTTATGTTAGGTTAGGTTAATGGGCTGACTGTCAATCTTGTTACCATCGCACTTAGTTCAATGAAGATCCATTGTGATACCCTAGGGATACCGACCTAAATCTGTTACTTGATTGTCTAAATTACAAATATGTAAGTTGGGTACCTACCTATGTAACAGCTTTCTGCACCTGTTCACAAACTTTCAATTCTCCTAATGGAAAAGTGTGAAAAGTATTTAGTGACCAAACAGGCATTATATTCGATCACTCAGATGTATTCATACACTGAACCAAATCTTTACGTAAAAACGTCATTCATTCAAAGATTTTTTAGTAACAATTCAGTCATTGTTGGAATTCTTTATCTCAACGATTATTTATTCGTTTATCAATGAAGCTGTTAATCAAACAACGAATTTTCGTCGAGTCAGTGAAATATTTTAATTAGTCAACGTAAAAGCCTATGAACGAAATTTTTCGTTGAGTCGACGAATTTATTTCATTAATTACATATATTTTTATTTGAGTCAATTAATTGTTTTTATTAATTAACGGTATTTTCGTTCAGTCGATGAATTTCTTTCATTGATTAACGTAAAATGTTTTAGTTGGTTAATGAATTATTCGTTAAGTTAACGAATTTATTCGCGATGATATTATTATGGCTTTATTTTTTGCATTGGTATATAATATAGCTATTGTTCTTGTTCAATATTATTTAGTTCAAACATCAAACAAATCAAAATAAAATTGATTGATGAAAAGGTGTTCAAGTACGGATTCCCAATAAGATATTAGGAATCATAAAACTGGGACAGTGCTTTGCCAACACGCACTTTTCATTTGTTTTTTCTTCATTTATATAGAATCTTCGACAGTAACTAAGTGTGAACTAAAACAAAAAAGATTAAAATTCTATTTTAATTAAAATATAATTTTTTTTCAACGGTTTAGTTATTTTACATTATTGAACGTAATTTTTCGTTGAGTCAACGTAAAGTAACAACATATTTTCGCGAATGTTTTTCGTTGTATTATGAGAGGTTTCATCAAAATAAACTAGTGGCTTCAGAGTAAATGCAAAAAGCACTTTCGTTGATTCAATTAAGCCGTCATCAACCAATATATTTTTTAGAATAAGCATTTTATTGGGCTAACGAATTTTGCGTGGAGTCAACGAAAACTCAGCTAACGTAAAGAATTTCACAACTTTACGAAGAATCCCGCGCAGAAAAACATTCTAGTTTTCGACATGGCACTAGAGAGTTTTAAATAGATTCTGGCAAGGCCCTAGCATGGCTGAGTAATGTCCAAAACTAGGGCCTTGTCGATTATGACCAGGCCCCGGACCAGCACAAACTAGATTTGTTCATATTTTTGCTAGAAATATTAAAAAAGAGTATTTTAGTATCGGTTGTGATCCGATAGTAAAATAACTCAGATCAAAAATAAAAACCTGAATAATAAAAATAATAGCGCAAATTCTTATGAATTTAATACGATATTAAAGCAATTTTAGTACGATACTGTGCATTATTGTAAAATACTCTTATTATCATATTATTTGATTTAGTATCGTGTACAAAAATGCGCTTAGTTTTTTAACAATTAAGACTATACTTCACAGGATCATTTCTGTAGTGAGTCTTCTTTTACTTTTGAAGAAAAGTACAAAAATGCGCTTAATCTAAACTACATCCCACCATAAAATCAACCGGATATGAACCACTTGAGATGAACCATCTGTTATTAAGTATATATAGTTTAAGACAGTAAATTATAATTTTTGATTAATTTGAATGAAAAGTTTAAAAAGCCTTTGGCGGGGTGGGTGGTTGAAAATAGAGATTTTCGAAAGTAAATACATGATTATCTTGACAGGATTTACAAGAGCGTGAAATTTTTAACTTTTTTTTTTTTTTTTTTTTTTTTTGAAACCAAAACTGATCAATTATAATAAGTTAAAATTTGTATTTTCGATTCATCGATTCAATTTGTTAAGTTTAAATTTTGCATATGTATCAATAACGATAGTGCTTAGTCTGATAGGGTGCCGAAAACGTCCAACAAGTTCTTACTAGCGAGAACCTCACGAGAGTATGAAACATTTTCCTCGTCTAAATTTTAGTTACTGAAAACTTGCAAGGGCTTGACGTATATTTGACAAATTTTCCTCGTCTAGATTTTCCCTAAAGAAAACTGACTAGTGCCATGTCGAAACTAGACAGAAACTGGGCACTTTTCCAGCCGGGAAATTATTTTCAGTGTCCGCAGATTAAGACCCTATTATGTTGTCAACTGATATTTATTAAAACCATATCATTTGCTATCGTTTATTGTGCTTTATTATTTTTTAAACATCAGATTAACAAATTAATCATCTACTCAAGAGAGCTTTGAATGTTTCCATCCAAGACCGATGTGATTTTTTTGACAGATAGTGTGAATTAACTTTTAAGCAAACTTTTGACAGTTTCTCATTGTTTCAATGTGTAACTCAATTTAAAGACGCAACTTCTTCTTCATTTCTTTTTGCTACTGTTTTTTTTTTTTGTTTTTAATAAAATTATATTTGTTTTGTTGATCTGATTAAATTGGCGTATATTATGTACCTACTTGTTTTTAAAAGGTGAACAAGCTTGATTTATATTTTGTTTTGATTCAGATAAGAATCACAACGCAAAAGATATCATATAAAAGATTCTACTAGTGCCGAAGATAAGTAAAATGAATAATTGCCTTCTGAAAAATACGATATCAATCTTTACTATCTTCTTGTTTAAGGCCAATAAAATGGGCTACAAAATTTATTAGTAAACATACATATTATAAAATCTTATAGATATATCAATGATAGATTATAATATAAATTATAATTATTGAAAAATAGAGACTATTAATAGAATTCGTATAATCCTAGGAACCGTTAATTGTGAAATAATGTGTTGTTTAGGTTTTAATGATGAGGTGTTAAAGATATAAATTTATGTTCCTATATTATCCTTATCCCTAAATTATTGTTATTAGCTGTTGATACAATTTTAATTATGTTTTATTGGCACCTTGTTAACTGAACAGCAGAGGCCAAAAATATTCAGTTGACTAAAACTCTTATTTCGGGTGAAATTAATAGACTAATCTTTATTTTTTCGTATGAAAAGGGGTCTAATTTTATAACAACAACTTTGACGTGTTAATTAGATACTTTTTGGTTTAAGATGACTCAACTTTTGAAATTGAAATTTGTGGGTAGGTAGGTACTCAATACGAAGCAGGGTTTTTTTCGTTTACTATTTTGCAACACGCATTCGAAAGTGTACTGAGATTTGTATGGTTAAATAATTATAGTAAGCAAACAAGTGAAAAAAAGAGACATCACGCTCTTTACTTTTCTATATATACAATACATTGTATTATTTTCATTTAAAAAAAAAATCCCATAAAATGTTTTTTTTGATTAATGTTTAGTTTATTAATAATTTTATGAGAAAAAATTGCATACAAATCAGTTCATGTCAAACCAATTTACAACTAAATTAGAGAACCGCACAAAATTGTATGAATGTGAAGACACTTATTCCAAAGAAAACAAAAATTATTCACAATAGACAAACATAATGACGTGAATTATTAGATGTATGCACGCACTACAGCAAAAACAAGTGATGATTAATCGTTGAGAATATGGGATGAGACTTGTAACTTTGTTGCGTTAAAAAATGCACAAATATGTAGGTATGTTTGTCCATACAATGACTGAACGTCACACCTTGATTATAGGAACTTAAATCAGATAAGTATTATTAATTAATTCATTATGATTTACAGTGCATATTTTGAATGATTCATTAATTCAAAATAATACATATTTTCCTAGAAATTATTTTCACTACGTATACCTATGTATAATGTATGTAGGAGTAGTATGAACGAAGTACATGACTTTGACATAATTGAACTTAAGGCTTTCGAAAATTTAAATTTGTTTTTATTAAGTTGAATGATAAATTTCAATCCAATCAAATGTTAGAGGCAAGGTTCATGATAATTTCCAGACAAAGCTCTTTTTTAAATTACAAAAAAAAAAAAAAAAAAAAAAAACAACATACGAATTGATTAAGGGGTTGTCGACACAAAATGTAAAATGTTCTTCAATTTTTGGGGTTTTTCCTTTGATTTGATAAAATAATGTAACATGAACTCTATTTTATCGTGTGGCGCATTTAAAATGGCGACATCTTTTAATATTTAAATTAAATTCTATAAACAGGTTGATTCGTATAAGGTAGGTACAACAAAAACCATAGAGAAAAAAAAGGGTCTATTTTCACCCATTAGGCGGAAGGGGAAATTGGAAAAAAAGTGACTTAAAAATAAAATTATTAAAAAACAACTACAATCCTTATTTGACGTCATAAGTTTCAGTGTTTGCTTTAATTTAAGCCCAGAACCCTCTTTGAAGACCCAATAGTTTCTAAACATTAAATAGCAGAACAACTATGAATACAAAAATAAAGGCAACTCTGCTTTCAAATTTTATTTACAAAAAAAAGGCTTAAATCGGAAAGCGATTTATTTTTATAAAGGGTTTTCAAATAAGAGGTGTTATTTTGAATAGGCCGCTTTAACGGTAGTTGTCACTCTTGAAGCTGTAATTTGTTGAACATTGACAAGTATAGAAACTACGCCATTAATAAAAATGGAACGATAAACGCTTCAACAACGCATCGAAATTATTAAAATTCACTATAGAAAATGCATGAAAATGATCCGGAATTTCATCGAAAAATCATCTTGACTGATGAGGCCCTTTTCCACCTCGGTGGCAACGTCAACAAGCAAAATTGTCGCATCTGGGGCTCGGAAAACCCAAGATTTATAGTTGAAAAGCCTCTCCATCCTCAACGAGTAACTGTTTGGTGCGGTTAATGGTCCGGCGGGGTCATTGGACCTTACTTTTTCGAAAATGAGGCTCGAGCAACAGCTACGGTGAATGGATTGCGCTATCGAGAGATGATTAATAATTTTGTATGGCCGGAAATTTACGGACGTTTACTTTTAACAAGACGGTGATATGTGCAACACAAGCAACGAAACCATCGATCTTTTACGGGAAAAGTTTCCGGACCGTGTTATCTCTCTCGAAGAGGTGATCACAATTGGCCACCGGGATCTTGTGATTTAACACCTTGCGACTTATTCCTTTGGAGCCACGTGAATGATAAGTTCTGCGCTAACAGCCCAGCGTCGATTCAAGACCTCAAACATGGAATTCGTGAAGCTATTTAGGGCATACAGCAGCCACTTTACGATTTGGTGATGGAAAATTTCATGAAAAGGATATTGTTGTTGCGTGAGCTTAGCCGTGGAGGGCATTTGGCTGATATTGTTTTCCATTATTAATGAGAATGGCATACTTTCCTCTTTACATTGAAATAAACATCCGATCATTATCTCAAAAAATTCCATTTTTCTTTGAATATCTAAATAACGCCTGTTATTAAAAATGCAGAACTACATCGCGCATTGCGATTTTACTGTCGACTTTCAAAGTCCATTTACAATTTTATTTAAAAACAATTATTTGAAAAATTAATTTTCAAATTCAAAATTTGGAGAAAATATAATGATTTTTTTTTTGTTCGAACTGATTTTTTTTTAATTTACTGCTATTAAGGACTATTTTGAATTTTGTCATTCAATTTTAAGTCAAAAATTGAAAACCAGATGGTTCTAGGACTTATACTTTTCTAAATATTACAAAAATAAGTCGCAATGAAGTAGGTTTTCGTTAATTTAATAACAGAATAATTGGTCCGAAAAATCAGACAAAATACTCGGCGATGCTATTGAGAGGGGAATACGCAGTGAATTTCTATGGATAATTTTAATAATAATTAGTAACGGTTGACGGATGTTGTTAAATTGACAAAATATTAAAACTTTTATCATAATTACACACATATAATTTATGGAAAGATTGCAAAAAAAAAAATTAGCACAAACCACTTTCAGTTAAAAATGTATAGTTCAAAGCTTTTGTATTATTTTTTTGTATAATAAATGTGATATATTAACTAAATAATGAGCAATATAAACTGTGAAAAGTGGGACATATTTTAAGCTGAACCCATTGAAATCATATGCCTACTTAGAAAAAGATTTCAAAGCTAAACTTGTGGCGCGCAAAAATTACAATTTTTATTTTTTTTACATGACATGCTTTATCCACTTATTAGTAACGGTTTTTTTCGTACTCATTATAATTATTCATTTTATTTTTCAATTCATATCCAAAACAGAAACAAAATAAATAAGTTTTTCAGTGTGGAGTTAAAGTCTAAGCCGAGTTAGCTCACCAATTTTGGTGAGCTAAAACTCTGGATGATGTCAACAAATATTTATGATATTTTAACTTGCGTGCTTTTTAAGCCTTTCTGTATTCATCCTTTACCTATAAACTAAGACGTAACGAGTTAAATAACTCTGGTTTAACTCTCCACTAAAAAACAGGGCCTTATGCTAGGTTTGCACTTGTCGTTGAATTGACACAGTTTGACAGCTGTCAATTTAGTCTTTGAACGACACGAATGGCAGTTCATTTCTACTTGGGTCTTGAATTGACACAAATTAGTTTGTCTTTTCAAAGACAAAGAATTTTTGACAGATGCCTTTGCCAGTTCATTGACAAGTATTTCCACTTGGATTGGTCTATTCCGAACTGAAACTCATGGTCAATGAGATCTTCCGATACAATTTGTGTAGATCTGTAGATATGTGTAGAAGGAGTTTTTTTTACATAGGTAAAGTTTCATAAAGAAAAAAAGTTATTTGCAGTTTTGCAAAAGCTTACTGTCTCATCAGTACCTACTACACTTTTATTCATTTCATTTATTTCCGCTAACCTCTTTCATTAAATAAAAAATAAATTTATAGTAAAACAAACTTCAGCAACATAATGTTCTATGCAAAATCAAAAATTTATAAGGTATATGACACCTGAAATTTGTATTCGTCTGTTTTCCAACCATTTTCAATTAACATTTCTAGCGCACTCCCCAGATTTATTGAACTGCAGCACATTTTAAATTAAAGATCGGTCATCTTCGTTGTCCACTCCAGGAGTAGACTTCCTAATTCTTTTGTTAAGCTTCTACAAAATTTTATCATCCTGTGAATTGGAATAATATCGTAATTCTGGTAACTCATTTTACGGAATTAATTTCTCTTACCCACCGAATTATAAAAAAATATCTTCAAATTAAAAAAATATTCACTTCTATTTAAACTTTATAGCTGTCAAATCAGTGGATTTCATTGACAAAGGATTAAACAAGTTGGACAAAAATTTTCTTTGTCTTTCAAAGACAAAGTGACATTTCATTGGTCAATCCAGTTATTTTCACTTGTCTTTGAAATTCGTTGTCTTTCATTGACAAACAGAGTTTGCCAGTTCAAAGACAAGCAATTTTATACTAGGTTTCCACTTGTCATTGAAAAGACGCAAAATGACAAACTTTTCAGTACAGTTTGGCTTTTACCAACACAAAAAGCAATGAAAGTAGTAGTGGCGAGCAAGTATAACTCACCCTGTCTTGGAAAGTTTGTCAATTTGCGTCTTCTAAATGACAAGTGGAAACCTAGCATAAGGGTATTTCCACTTGTCATTTTGTTAAAAGACGCACAAACATGTCTGTCGTCAGTTGGTAAATGACAAGTGGAAACCTAGAATTACAGTGTGCTTTGTATTTATTTGAGTATTTAAAATGCGTAACAACTAAGTAACAGAAAAATAATTTCTAATCAAAATGTAAACAGTGTAGATTGAACGCCTTCTAACTTCAACACCAACTAACTTTATATTAACCCCCTTTTTTGTTTTAAAACTCTAAACATTTTAATAACCTTGAGTT
Source organism: Melangyna quadrimaculata (assembly GCA_949320155.1). Taxonomy (NCBI): domain Eukaryota; kingdom Metazoa; phylum Arthropoda; class Insecta; order Diptera; family Syrphidae; genus Melangyna; species Melangyna quadrimaculata. Next base: position 188,910,086 of record OX439483.1, read on the forward strand.
ACTTATTTTTCTTTAGAGACATACTGAGATTTCTTTGCATGTCGCACATTCAAACTCTGATAATAAGCATTTAAATAAAATAATGAGCTGATAAACTGTAATGACAGTGCGAGCTTAAGTATATTATAAAAAAAAAGTGTTGACATGCTACCTACACCTACACGTTTATACCTACTTTTGTGAAAATAACAAGATTCGAAACGTCTTCTTAAATATGTAGGTTCAATTTGATTTATTAAGTTTATTAAATTTTTTTTTTTTTTTATTAATTTATTATCTGTCTGGTAAGGTTTATTTTTTTTGAAAAGATACAAAATGATGACGCTCTTCTATAGTCAAAAATATCTAACAACAAATATTTTTTAATTATTGTTTTTTTTTTGTGTGCTTATACCTGAGTTGAAGCAATGAAATAAAAACCTAGGAAATTAAAAGAATATTTTGTTTGATAACACTATTTACAGCCAAACTGAACATATTTTACAGTGAAACCCGCTTATTGCGGACGTCTCCCTTAAGCGGATAAATTCTCGCGAGCGTGGTTTGAGGATTTAAATTCTATACATTTTATGTTCCCCCGCGCCGAAAAACAATCTAGTTTTCGACAAGGCAATTGAAAGTTTTACATAGATTCTTGCAAGCGGCTAGCGAGGGTTAGCACAGGCTAGACCAAGGGCCCGGTGATTAAAAAACAAACAAAAAAGAAAAAACTAAGCTTATGTGGGACTTGATCCCGGAATCTTCTGCTTGTCAGGCCAATGCGCTACCGACTGAGCTTGAGATAACTCGCTATACAGAAATTCAATGTCGAAAGTACTCTAATGTTTCATACCATACTACATAACAAATACATATAATATACAGATGGCTCACACCCATAGAAAAAAGTGTGATATGAAAAGGAAGACAAAGTACGAAACTGAAATTGCATGGTGCTTATAAAATCACCATGCAATGTTTTTTGGTGTACAGGAGACATTCCTGATGGGGTAACGAAACATGTCCAACAAGTTTTTACTAGGGAGGGCCTCACGAGTATTTGAAAAGTTTCACTCGTGTACATTTTTTTACTTAAAACTTACTAGTGCCTTGCCCAAACTAAACAGAAACATGGCATTTTCCCAGCCGGGCCTTGTTCGGAGGCGGACAAGAATATCAGCCGTAATTTCTTAAATTGTATTCTCTTAGGTGGAGAATAAAAAATAACGGTTATATGATAGTTAGTACCGTTAATAACATTTTCTGGTATTCACTCAGTCCAATTCTTAACATTCCCCAGGAAAATAACTCCCCGGGAGATTTGTTCCCGAAAAAATGAAATGCTCCTCATATCAAATATATAACCTAGCATTTGCAATTTTTTGGACATTTAGAATTCCAGCTTTTTTCTCGTAGTATTATTTCTCATATTCGAAGTTTGCTTAGAATAAGAAAAAGGGACCGAAATGCCCATGAATTTTTCGTTAAGAATAAGAGAGTAGGGAAAATGGAACTAATTCACCGGGAATTTGTATTTAGAATTGGGCTGACTATAAACATTTAATAGTATACAGTATTTTTATTATCAAAATCTACAGAGCCGTTTTTGAGATAAATAATTTGTATTTGTATTGATTGTGAGACAGGTGTACATAGGTACCGTTATTTTTGGAGCTGTACAAAATTTCAATTTCTGCTCTAGGAATTCATCTTACAATTTTAAGTCCAAAGTTTAGAAAAAATCGCTTCTGTGGTTATGGCTGCAGGTTGAGGTATACACAGACAGAGTTGTGGGAGCCACTTTTTCGCGTTCTCGATTTCTTAAATGAATCCAAAACGTGCCCTTTAGTACCTAATGTATATATCACAAGTAAAAATTACCTTCCCGTCTTAATGCGGGAGATGAACACTTCCTCCCTGAAGAAAAAAAATACTTGTACCTACTTAAGTCCCCAAGAAGACTATGTTATCATTTTGCAGCGTCAAAGTTATCATACTCTCCCCGAAATGTTTGTTTCAGCCTTCCGGCTTAACTGAAGCCCTATATCAACATTTTAATAAATCGTCTACGCAACACAAATCTTATGAAAATCTAAGGCCTATAGTTAATTGGAAAATTTATAGATAGAATCAAAATTTAGTCGAATTTCCTGATTCCATCATAACAAGCCATTGAGTCATATTGCATCTCACGTGTTTTAAACAAAACTACCTACATACCTATACCTACTAGCTACAAAAAAAACAATAGAACTTAATTTGCATATGAATCTATTCGACACAAAAACATGTGTCACATGTGGCTATAGCCTATGTACAATGCAAAACAATTGTTTTTACCAAAGAAAAAATATTTATCTCATTTAATTATTATTGTACATATGGCAATTAAAAATGATTAAAACACTTCAAAATAATAGCAACAATAACAACAACAACAAAATCTGCCTATCATGAAACATTAGTGTACTTTTAAAATTAGATAAATTTTACATTTCGTCAAGATAATTATCTTAAAATAAAAATGGCAATTAACAGCTAATTGTAAATATTGGAAAAATAAGCCCATATAGGGAATTCATCTATGTATAAATGATATTTTTTGTTTGACCTTCAGTTCAGTGGTATATTGGGTACCTTGACATCGTTAATAGAAACAAGTATATAAAATTGATCACAATAATTCACAATCAATGAACATTGACATAATGACAGTATGATGGTTGATAATAAAGTTATGTAGCGAATCAAATGTCAGTCACCGTCAATGCTTTGATGTTTTATTAAAAAAACGTATTGAGAGTGAGACTACATAAAGACAATGGCTGGGTTCAATAAAACTTATGTTAAGTTAGCTTGATTTGAACTTGACCATTGTTTTCTTTTTTTATCTTAAACGTCAAACTTAATCATTCACAATGGAATGCCTGCACTAATGTATGCCTAATCTATGACGAGGTTTGAGGAAAATAAAGAAAAAATTGAACAATGTTTACCTGTCGATCAAGAGCCGGATTTATCAATTCACACATTTTTGTTGCAATATAAATAATATATGTAAATGCTATTGACACAAGCACAAAACAGTTGTTATTTTTGTAAATTCAAATCAATCAAAATCGAGCTGTCAATCTCGAATTTTCTCCAATTATAATAATTTGACAGAGAAAATTTTTATATTAAACAAAAAAAAGAAGGAAATCACGAGTGTAATATGCGTTTTTAGATTGGATTACTGCACTCGCAATGGTAAACGTGCAAAGATTTATAAAAGGCAACAAAAAGAAACCTTGCAAATATATAACAATAATAATAATATTGAGTTTATTTAACCGGCTGAATTGTACAACGGTTTGAATTAGACTGACTATGAGTACTCTGCCTTTACAATTATTATTCTTTCTATTATTTTTGTTACCTTTTCTTGTGTTGTTCATGTACTATTATTTTCTCCTACCTACGAAAGGTATGACAGACGACGACGTCGACAAAACTGTACGATTATACCTATGTCAGCTTCCAACGGTACGATTACCTATGTTAGCTTCTCTCAATATTTATTATTTAATTTGGAGAATTTTCTATGGATTCACTTCATAATAATTGTAAAGGTAAACAATTAAAACTAAGGCACCTTGCAGAAAAAAAAAACATTCGTGGTGATATGCGGTAGACCGTGTCGTAGGCAGTGTTGGATTAACATTATATTTTTTAAGGCCCATTTAAAAAAAATCGTGTTTAAAAATTTGGTTTTCTAAAATTAAAGTCGTGTTTTTGCTATGTTGCTACTGAAAATTTATTTTAAAAGAAAAACAAATAAAATCCGACTAAGAGACAATTTTCCATTAAAAACGAGCTTTATTTTGTTTTTGTTTTGCTAAAATAATAAGTGAATTCCTGCAACGTCGTAAAACACCAGATACGATTACGATTGGTTAAGTTCATCATTTGGTTAAAGAATTGTCAAATTTTATATGGTAGGTAAATGGTTTAAACAATTTGGTTAAAATTAACCAACTTTTCCAAACGTCATTGTGACTTTTAGAACTAGGCGTGTTCATAAAAATGCGACATCTCAGAGAATGTGACATCTCAGATATCGCATCGCGATTAGTTGGCGATAAAAGTTGTGACTTAAAACGTCATTTATACAAGACAAAATAATAATAAGTAAAGCTATTTCTCGTAAACTATTAAGGCGCTCCCAAACCAATGCGGAACATTCGTTGCGGCGAAAAAACGTTCGCATGTCAAAATTTATTTACATGGTGATATATGAGAGTGCCCACACCAACGCGGCGGAGAAACATATGAAATAATTTTGACTGACGAATGTTTCTTCGCCGCAACGAATGTTTCGCATTGGTTTTGGTATTATGTATAAAGGTTCTACCCAACCAATGCGAACCATTCATTGACGACGACGAAACTACATCAACAACGTGTGGTTATTGTTGTTTTGTTCTTCGTCAACGAACGATATGCATTGGTTTGGGTGATCCTTAATAGTCGAAAGCTGTCAGAAGTAGAAGTCATAAACCAATCAAACGTATAGTTTTCTGAACAATCAAATTCAGAATTGAGCCATAATTCACTAAGCGTGTTTAGGAATAGAGATTTCGGAGGGCCTCAGCAATCTCAGTTGCCTGAACAGGATTCCTCAGCAAAAAAATTTCAGTTTGGCTGTCAAAATACAGAAATACAAATCTCCGATATCTGTCTTTCGTGAACGCGCCTACTGTTTCCCTTTTTTTTCGTTCCTGCCTCAACAAATGTCAGTTTCACTTCCATTAGGTAGACTCGGGCGCTATTCACTACCGAAAGCAATAGTTGACTCAAATCAAGAAACCGACATTATGGGCGCGCCATATGATTTTTTTGTATTCGCTCATTTTCTTCCCACTACTGCCGTCAGCCTACGACTATTATAGTTGCATCGTGTATCTTACATTTTTGTATCGTTCCAAAACATTTGGTTCAGATTACGCGTTGGTTCGGGAGAGGTTCTACATAAAAAAAAAAAAACTTCGAAATCTAAACATGGCTAATCTATCACACACCAAATGTGTCAAATAAACGCACAATAACACAGCATTTAACCAAATGAATAAAAAGGTCGTTCATGCAAACTTTTGTGTAAGCTTATCTTATTAAAAAAAAAAAAGCCAATCCGATCCAATCCGTTCACAAGATCTTGTGAACCTATACAAATTTCGCTTTTTCGGTCACCCGTGAACGTGCTCGTTAAGCTGAGTGGAGAACGAAGTGGAGAGTTTTCGTTCACGAGCACTTCACGAGCAAAATGTATGGGAACCCTTGGTGAAGCTTTGACAGTTGAATAAAAGAAAAAAAAATATTCAGTTTATTTGCATAACTCATTTATTTTCAATTTGTTCTTTGCGTAACTTGCTTTTAGAATTTAAATCAACTACAAAAATTAAAAAAAAAAATCAACAATGGATTCTTTCCTAATAAATTTACACACCAAAGATTTATTTTGTGCTAGACATTTGATGCATTGAGGTTTCAAATGTCAATCGTTCACAACCCATTTGCAAGTGTGTACCCGTGATAAATGTCAAAAGTTAACTTTCTCCACAGGCGAATATTCAATTCACGAGGTAGTATGTACTAGGCTTTAGGCATTACAACAACACGAATAAATCCAGACACCTTCGGCGACACTTACCCGAACTAGGCCTATAATAGAATCCTACTGGATTTTTGACGTTTATTCGAGGCTCGAATTGGATTTTGTTAGTTTTGTTCTTAGATGTTGGTACGATTGAGAGTTGAATTATTGATTCTCGATGCAGATGTACATTTCCATTCAAGATTTTTTTTTTTTAATTTATATTTGGGCGGTTTAGATTTATAAGTTCTGAGAGAACTCCCTATTTTTTATAAATATGTATAAATGCTGTTCCTCTAGTTTCTCACTTTTGCTATTAAAAAGTGAGAATGAAATTTGTTGCACTCTTTGCTCTATTATTTTCTATCGCACGTCTTAAATGTATCTGCATTTTGTATATACCACAGCTACCACAAACGTCCCTCGCACTCGTTACAATTGAACGAACAGTAGGCGTGTTTTATTGCAAAAGCCATCCATTGTACAGTAAGATTTTAAATTAGTTACAAATACAACATCGCTAGTAGCTCTACGGCCGATAGGAAGCTAAAGTAGAATCCAACCTAGGATAGATTTTTGGCATTTATTCGAATCTCGAATTGAATATTATTTGTTTTGTTTTACATAGAAATTGGTATGATTGATAGTTGAATTGACTCTCGATGGATGTGTTCATGGATTACTAACTTATAATTCGTAATTTCCATTGGACAGAAAAATCGATCTTTTTTTTAGTTGGCCAGTTTATAGTAATAAGATCTCAGAGAACTCCCGATTTTCATAAATATAAAAGCTATTCCTCTCAAAAATTTATTTCTTTTGCTTTTAAAAGGTGAAAATGAATGTTTTTGCAAACATTTTTGTTTAAGGTTAACAAATTTGTCTGGGTGAATATTGATTTATTTTTTGTTTTAAAATCAATTTACAGATTTACACTCATTGTACCAACACTAATAGAATTTTGAGATGTCATTTATTTGCGCTGTGATGATTCTATTCAAATATGTTGGAAATAATCATTAAAAAATGTACGCCAATGACGTTACCTACTTCATGTGTCGGAAACGACGAAATTTTATTTTGTCTATAGTCTAAGACTTTTTTCGACTGAAAGGTGTTCAAAAATACCAAATGCGAAATAAAAAACCCAGACTACGGAAGTTTTTAATTTCGCAATTATTAGAAATTGTCTCAAATTTAATTACAAACAATTATGCTAAAAATACCCACGCAACGGTACACCTGACACAACCGGTAGTCACGATAAATATACTCATATTCCTATCGAAAAGTCAGACAATCATAATTTTTTTTGTTATAACATTTAAAAATCGCCGTAATTCCGTAAAATAAATTTTTAGAATATGTAGGTACTTAATTTTTTATTTTAGCCGACTAAATTGCTTTGGTTTTTTTCAACAACCTTATCGTTAAGCACTAAAATACTGTTAACAACATACTATACATAGTTTGTTTTTTCGTATGTTTTCATCATTCAAACTGTGCAATTTTGGGTCGAGTTAAAACATTAGTTTAGTAACCCTTCACTAATGGTCGCCACCTTTTATACCTAGCTCTAACAGATTTACTATAAAGAATTTTCGCGGTGCGTGGGATAGAGCTGACGTTGAAAGAATCACTTCCAAGAAAAAAATCAGCTACTTTTGAACATAAAAACTTGGTGTTGCACCGTCAGCTAAACGCGACCTGTAGAAGATTCATTTGTAATACATTTTTTCATAGAGCTAAGTTGTTAATAATTTGTGTTGTTGTCGCTTTGTATAAAACTATATAGTGTCGTCTTTTATTAATAATATGGAAAATATTAAAATCTTTCGACATCAAAAACATTTAGAATTTCTTATATTTGTACACAAAAACAACCCTTACAATGACAATTACAGCAGTTTTGTATTCGATGAATTTGTTCGGTTTAAACAGACCATAAAAGATTAGTATGTACTAGAAAACAAATTTTTTTATTAATGATTTAGATTTTTTTTAAGTTACAATCTAATAATAATTCTCTTAATTTTTTTCTGATTTTAGATGAACGAAAAAATTAATCGCTACCATCAATACCGACAGTTAGATATAAGGTTGGTGGCAATCTTGATAAATTGACACCTGTTGCTGCTCGTTTTGACACAATCCCTTCAGCAACTGCAGTCAAATGGCAAAAATGATGGACAAATCAGAACAAAATGCAGCTTGAAACAATCACTTTGTTATTGACGTTCAAATTTAATAATATGTATATAACATAATTTTTAAATAATTTCAAATAACACCTCATATCATAACATATTATCAAACTGGCAAAACGTGACTTTTAACATTCCTTCGAAATTGAATTTGACGTTCTGTTCTGTTTTGTTTTATTTTTTTTTTTTTTTTTAAGAATTTGTTTTTAATTAACATTAATTTTTATTAACAACTGTTTTAATTTTTTGTTTTGTTAACGACTATTTTAAACTGATGCACTCGGGAGGAGTTCATTAAAATTGTCATGAAACCGGTCATTGGCAGATAAAATAAAATAATAAAACAAAAAATAATTATAGCGATTTATGGTTTAGTAATTTTTAGCATGTGTTGAAAACCCAATTAAAATTCCAGTTGCTTTAAAAATAATACAATATTTTTTTTTTTAGGGCGACCCCAAATTCAATAGGAACAAGTAAAACGTTACTACTGATATTCGAATAAAACTATATGCGTCAAATTCAACAAATTGAATTTAAATGCAGTATGGGTGAATAATGGCGTGTTTAAATAAATGGAATTGGGATGACAGTTCTTGTTCTAAAAAGAACATAAAATGCTTCTGAATTTGAATTCAGATCAGAATGAAAACCAGAAGCAAAACGTATATTGATTTGGTCTGTTAACCAAAAAAGGGTGTTTGGTTGATAGATGTTGGGTTTTCAAATTACCAATACTGTTTCTATGTAGTGGCAGTTAATTTGACAGCTGACAGATAATTTTAACTCAGTACATTTTGCCATTTCAGAATTTACGCCGCCAAATCATCATTCTGTGTGTCGTACATTTGATGACAATCTGAAAAATTATCAAAATTACGAGTTCGATAATAGCCTTTTAAACGACACGACAGCGACGCCGACCGATGACGCGACGTTATGACATCGAGATGCATACTTGTCATATCTATTAATCTAAAAAAGAAACCAAACCAAATTTCATTCGATACTGGAACAAATGTTGAAAATTTGACGTCTGATTTTATAGACAGTGTTCCGCAGTGGGACGCAGTGGTGCATGCAAATTGCATACACTGGAGCTAAAGCGAAAGATAAGCTCTGAGTCGTCTGCCGACTGCTACCATGTGTTGTGTATATACCATAATTGCAAATCGAAAACATTTAAGTCAAAATTAAAATAATTTGGAATTTTCTGTACATAAATAATTCGATATAGACCGTAATAACATTATAACAATATTTTTGTTTCAATTCAAGCTTAATTAAAGAACTCAATTTTGATTTGTTTGCATCTATTTTATTGAAGTAACATGACACTGACATATGATAAATGTGAAACATTTAGTTATCAATTAAATCATCATCTAAGTGAAAGCTACACCTATTATTAAGTCTATACTAAATTGACTTTTGATTCAGAGTTCGAGTGTAATATGTACATACATTATGCAAAGCTAGGCCGCAAGTAAACCATTAAATTCAATGAGAAAATAAAATTAAGTGTCAACCTGTCAACAAGCCTTTGGGATCATCTAATAATAAATTTAATAGTTTAGTAATTCAAGGCGGATTAATGCGAATTAATTCAAATAAAAAAAATTTGATTCATTCAATTGTGTACCTACCGATGTGAATTATATCGAATTACAAAAATTGAATTAAGAACTATTCATGCGCGTTTAAGTGACTTTTTGAGCTTCTTGAAAAGTTAACAACACCCAATCGACACTTAATTAAAAATAATAACACACACTGCTTATGTAGGTTATGAAAATAATTAAAAATAAAAATGTTCAAAATATGTCAGTTAAATATGCATAAAGTGTATCGCGAACCTCACTGATTTATTTCAACTAGTGATTTACCTCCGTTGCAATAATTCCATTAAGCTGTGGCATAGTTTGATGACAGATTTTAATAATATTTTTTTTTTTTGTACTTGAATTATTTTCACACAAATATGAATACAATTTTTGTTTCTTATTCAACCGGTCCACAGTGAATTTATCATACACTACAATAATTTTTGTGTGTCACTCTTTAAGTAGAATTTTTGTTTTATTTTTAGCTGCTGCTGCTGCAATGTTTAATTAACTAAAATGTCGCAGCAAGGCAGTGGCGGGACATTATTTGGTGGACGACCGACCGTGCACAACACACTATTTTTATTGTTTTTAATTTAAGTTCGTTTAAACAATTGCTGGGGCGAACACTACCAAAGTCATTTAAGACTTTCTCTGAAAATGGTGGTGCACAGTTTAGAACGGAGGTGAATTATTATTTTTTTGTTTTAATGAGATGAAATGTAAAGGGGTCTTATGAGATATACAAGCAACAGTTAAACTTCAATCAGAAGGAATTTTAAGAAACTTCACTTAAACCGACCAATTTTTTGTGAACTAAGGAAATGCTCAAAAAAAAAGTTCAGGTCGAGAAGAATATAAAATAAATAATTTGGCACAGTTTAGAAATTATATGGACATGACAATCCCATTCAAATCCACAAAACAAGATATTCCATTTAAATAAATATTTGATCTGGTTTAAATGATTTAGTAATACATAAATTTATCTTGTTTTTGATAAACAAAACAATAATTTAACAAGGTTACAAATTTATTAATTTAATTTTTTGGTCGTACGGATTTCACTTCAAATTTATTTTATCTCAAGAATTGTACAACACAAAAATGTCATCATCAGAGAATATATACAAATCTAAACATACAACTCATTGACAATAAATCCACTAAATGATGATTGCTTTTGGTATTCAATTTTAATAAATTTTATTTCATTTTACGTCATATTTTTTTAAGTGTCAATACAAAATGGCTTTTTTCGGATTTAAATTGGTCGTGTTTTTTGAGGGAGATTGAGACAATAACAAACAAAAATATTTTGAAGAATTTTGTTTCTGTTTTCCATGTAAAAATTTTGCTATACACTCTTTCAAAAAAACACGGCTATTGACTGATTTTTGTCCGTACTGAATGGAGAAATCGTTCGAAACTGCAGGGAACATGATAAACAAAGACAAATTGGCAATCGGTCAATGTTACTTCGGACTTATAGCTGAAATTATTGTTTATTAAACTTCATATCATTATATTTTGGAGTAGCTTAAAGGCTCTCCCAAACCAATGCGGAACATTCGCTCGTCCAGGGCGAATAATTCACTATGATAACAAAAATGACAAATAAACAATGCTAAATAACAACAAAAACTGCCGTTGGCGAATGTTCCGCGCCTCTTTCGCGTTGGTTTGTGAGAGCTTTAACACTCTATTAGCTGAATTTTGGTTTTGAAAGTGGCAGCACTGTTTCTAGTTACAGTAAATTACAGTAAACTTGACAGCTGACAGATGATTTGTATGGATTTTTTTTTTTAAATCTCCTCTTCGCCCTTGTTTAAAAAAAAATATCAATCAAAACGTTTTCTAATTATGTATGTATTTATGCTAAAGTATACATACAATTTTCTTTAGGTATAAAAAGACTGTTCATAATAAAGCATTAGATACATTTGTTTAAAACCCCCATACCTAACAAATTTAAAGAAAATCGACCCACTCGTTAAGTTTTAAGCCTAAAAGATATACAGACGAACAGTTTTCACTATCATTCTAATATCAACTTTAATCAAAATCTTAAATATTCAAATATTGTTCTTCGAAAACAAAACAGTCAAACTTTAAATCAACGAAAAAGTTTATATTTTACAACAAAAGGAGAGTCATTATTATTTGTTCTCATCAGTTAAGTCTATAAAATATTTTTCTTTAGGTAAGTAGCAAGTCGGTACCTACGATAAAACTAAACATTTGTAAACTAGTGTAATGAATCGACAAGTGTAGATCTTTATAGGAAAAACAATTTTTTTCGCAAATTTATTTGTTTATGGTTTTAGGTATGTAAGGTGCTTTATAAATACCTAATTGACAATTTTCAAGTTTTTTTGTTTCGTTGTTGACAAGAATACGCAGGCGAAATAAGTGCAAAATCTACAATTGTCATTTTTCTATACTCAACCTATTAGCTCACACATTACCAAATTGTAGACTAATCCCAGCAGACAATGTGTTGTTTTTTTTTCTCTTTTTCAGTAGCTTAAGAGTGTAATAAGCCGGTTTTAAAGGTTAACGTCCTGACCAGCTTAATTACATAAATATTTCTTATGTCTGCTTGTTGGATGTTTGTTCGCATTTTATGAGATGAAAATTCTAAAAATAATCAGGTAGGCACCTATAACCAACCGGAGAGCCGGTCAGAGAAAAATCACTGCAATAGGTGGATTTATTTTTATTTCCGTCTTGAGTATACACGATGTATGTAGGTCAGAGAAAATAAAAATAATAAATGAGAGCAGCATTTTTACGTAAAAATAACATAAGGAGTGAACAGCACATGCTGTTTGAATAATTTGCTATAGACATATCTTAAGTTAGGTGAACAGTGTATGTACAGTAAATTAAACATACATATATATATCTATCTACGTGTACTTGATTCTAGATCCTATAGTATCGTACCCGTCGCCGTGTGGCAGGTTTTCGTTTGGAAAGGAATTTATAAATGCGTGACTCTCGAACTCTAGAGAGAAAGCTGTTTTGAGCACCTCTATCTACCGACTTCTCCGTTATTTTGAAACACGATATATTTAATAGCTAATAGATTTAATATTTGCATGTAGATAGGTACAGCTATACCCACATGAGATGTTCAATAGTTGCCGAAAATGTTAGCCAAAAGTCAGCTGGTTGGTACCTGCTTTAATATTATGGGTGTGGACGTTGTTTTGTTTAAACTATTTTTTGTTTTGTTATAAAATACACAACCTGTCTAAATGGTGAAAAATAGAAGCCCTCTCCAAGCAATTTTTTCTTATCTTGACCATCTTGACCTAACAACCACGCTATATCTTTTTATTGCATCTTATAAGATGCACCCTGTAGAAAACGTTTATTGAATTCCATCCAAATTGAATTTCCAAAAACAACAATATCTGCAAGGGTCACCCTTATGCACATTGTACAGTACATACAATCCTCATCAATATCGAACTATTTAACTCAATCCGATCTAATTAATTATCAAAAAATTTATTTCTAATAAAGTAGGTATATATGCATATAACGTAGGTAAGTACTGTTTACAATCAAGTTAAATTTCAGATAAAATTTGTTAGCCACTACATACTAATCAGATTTTAATAAAGCATATGATATACATGTAACCTAGCCAAATAAAGTAGCCCATTTTAATAATCTTAGCTTAAATTAATGTGTCAAGGATAGATATTTCTATTTAACGAATTAGGGTTATGATGAAGAAAATAAAAATCAATATGATTATAAGGAGTGTGAATTTATTTTATAGATGTCGTCGGCACCAACGTCACGTCATCATAAAAAAGAATACAAAGTCTCAAGAGCAAATTAATAATTCACTTAATTTCAGTGTATCAATTGAGATATATTTTGTAAGATCCAGTAATTATTTTTTTGTTTTCCAAGGAGATCACAACATTCAGTTATGTATAATTGGTATAGAAAGGTTTTGAAGTGTGAAGTCTTTTGAACAAGAAACTACTTATTGTCCATTCTTATTTATAAATTTAAAATCTGAGCCAAAACAAAATATTGATTAAAATGAGGTACATAAATATAAGAAATGTTATCTTACTATAAAAAGAATCAGTAGTTTAGAACTTAATCCGATGATAAGCATGAATGTACATATATTATGCACCTAGGTACATTATTCCAGCATAACAGCATTTTTTTTAGTTCATGTAATGCATCGACTTATATACCTTCGTAATTTAAGACAATACCACACATTTCGAAACCTAAAATAGTTCCAACAATTTAAGCACCACCCTAATAAAGTGCCTTGTAGTAAAAGACGAAACGATTAAACCAACAATTTAGTTAAAATTATAATTGAATACAGATTGATACCTACAATAAAAAACAAAATAATTAAAATTATTATTTATTTGACCGCAAAGGACTCACCGTTTCAAGCATTTCACCGCTTTCATCTAATCGACCTTCAACACTTCCTCCATCATTGCTCTCATCAAGCAGCAATGGGGGTGTGGCAGGTCGACTTTTTGGGGCCATAACCGATCGTGGTAGAATAAATCTACCATAATGTACATAAAGCCATCGACCCCATTTTCGACTGACAGCGCCAACAACGCCGACAGCCGCAACCATTGCAATAAAAAACCACATATTTTTTTCTTAACCGATTATTTTGTAGTGTATTTTTCTATTTAAAAATGTAGATATATGTATATTATGGAAGCGGGAGAGTGTTAATTTTATTTAAGGGGGCAAACAACACAACAGGTGGCGGGTGGTCTGTATGGTGGAAATACTATGATTTTGTATATATATTCGATTTTGTTTTTATGGCGTGGAATTAAATGTTTGTAAACAAGAAAAAAAAAAACAAAATCTAAAGATGTAAGCTTTTAATGGAATATATCTTGTTTATTTTGATAGGAAGGAGTGATACAATACAATTAAAATTAAGTTGCAGAGCCGGTGTTTTTGTTTTTTCAACAATAAACAACAATGTGGGGAGAATTACTTCCAAAAAGCTTTACACTTCCACTAAAACGTGTTTAACTCTTTCTCTCTTCCTCTTATTCCTATACAATTATTTGTGTCTGGAGCTTTTATCGTTATTGTTTCTCAGCTGGAATGAAGTCACTTTTCATCACCACACCACATACACACAATCGATGGAATTTTGTTCACATTCAAGTCTTGTGACTTTTAAAAGTAGAATAGAAACTTTTCTTTTGTTGGTAAGAATTGATTTAAATCTAATGCAGACGATTAATTCAAATACACAATTTGTATCACAAAAATCATAACGAATTAAGTTATGATTCGACAAAGTAAATGTCAAATCCAACGATTTCTTCCACGTTTCTCGATTAGATAGCAATAGCAAATTTAGCACGAGCAACGAAAAGAAAATACCTGTACTGTACTTCTGCTGTCACTACTATGGTTGTGCTTTTTTTTCTGCCATTAGGTTATTGCCATTGGTTCGCCTTGGATATGAGCTTGAGAGGAGGAGGGCTCAGTGTGGTGAAACAAGAAGGCGATATTTGTGAGAAAAGCACTAATACATAAATTTAATGCAAAGGTTTGACATTTCGATTTAAAATTGGAGTGAGTGAATATTGCATGTTATTTCACATTTATAGAGCAAACTCACCACACACTCTGTTGTTGTTGTTATGTACATTGTGGGGAAAATTATTTCAATAAAAGGAAATCAGCTGCTGAAAGTTTATGTTTGGTTTGGATTTGTGCAGATGGTTTGGAATGCAGAAGTTGAGTGGGAGTGGATATTGAACTCATAAACACGGTTACCACATTGGTAGATAGGTAACTGATTTCTGATAAAATTGTTTTTAGAGTTTGGTAGATTAAGAAGGTGCTTATTTACATTTTTGTTTTAAGTTTATAGTTAGGTGCCTACAACTAGGTGGATTATGGACAAAACGCACGCACACTTGGCATAGGTATGCATAGCATAAACATATTTGTATTGAAAAGAATAATTATTGATAAAGTAATTTATATTGCAAATGATAAAGGGGTCCTTCCTGAAAAATGCAACGCTTTTGGGACAACTGCAAGCACACAACACAATTAATGATTTCAGTCATGATTTGTTCGGTCGTGTTATATTCTCAAATTCAAAAGTGGATTATCAACGTTGGCATAGGTAGTGTCAAAAGGATTCGGAAACAAGAAAGGTCTGAATGCTGAAAAACCAATGCTAGGCCTTTTCAAAAATTTGAAAATTCTTGGTCAACATTTAAGTTTCCTTTGTGATTGAATTTGTGCAAATAATATAAAACTAATTTTTCCTTAGTGCAATAGATTTGATGAAAAATGTTGACAAAACTTATCAGATGCCTGATTTAGGACCAGTTTTTCAGTGGTGAGCTACCTAAACCGGAGTAAGGTAAATCTAGAAATACAGGTGTCTACAGTTAGCTGAAGAAGCAGTGTTTCAGTGGAGGATGCATGCAGAAAGGCTTAATTAACTCTGAGGATGGAATAACAAAAACTTTTGCGTTTATAATCAGATTTGTTGAGTAAACTTTAATACTTTAATAGCCTAGTTTTACAGTGCGATATCAGTCGACTCTCGACCCTCTGAATTTGGCGAGTTTACTCAAGTTTAACGTTAAACTGAAAACCCAATTTACTGCAAAACTGGGCCTTAATGTAATGTTCTACAAACTAACTTTGAGTAAAGTGCTAAGCGCTTTTCTCTTTTTTTTTTTTTTTTTTTTTTTTTCTTTAAAATTAACCTAGACTTTTTGTCGAGTGGCAACCATGTCAAGTTGCAATTGCAACTCAGATGGATAGAATTGATTACCTACCATTTCGAATGGATACTTGTTCATATGTACATATGTATAATTGATTTAAAAAGATATTGTACGTACTTGAATATGGGAAAATAGAAAGTTGCATTCAAAAGTAGTGGTAGAAAGCCGTCATTGATAACTATATAATCCCTAATGGAATGTTATCATTAAGAGCTTTAATAAATTATGTTTAAATAACAACTATTGAAGCGTTTTTTATTCAGATAAGATTCATATGTGCATTTCTGGAACTCCAATACCTATAATATAAGTTTCTTTTAGCTAGGAAACAGGTTCTTAACGACTAACTACTTTTGTAATTGTAATTGCTAAGGTACATATAATTTATTAATAAAATTGACTTATTTAAAAACTTGTTCAAAAAAACTACTTACGCAGGTAAAACGAGTGAGCTCGGTATAAGACTTGGTTATTTAGTAGGTACCTACTATTTCTGTTTTCTCAAGTGGTTAAGCATAAAATAAAAACGCTTAATTGAATGGGAATTCTTTAGACAACACAAATAAAAATAAATCTAAGCCAAGAGGTACCTACACCTCAAAGTCCAAGGCAAATGGTCAAACAATGTGTGTATTTATTTTTAAAATAAAATTAATTGGCGCATACATTTTCACAGGTTTTGCTTTAAACATTTTTTAGATCCTTTTGGCTTTTCGCCAAAATTTAAAAAAATGTACAAATTTTTATTGCTTTTGATTTATAGATTATGGAAATGGAAAACATTTAAAAAAAAAATTAAATTGATTAGTATGTCGAAAGCAGTTTTTAAATAACGATAACAAAAAATATTTGGCTTTGGTCCAAATAGAGCAATATGTATCTTTTAATTCAAGGCTTGTATGTACATAATATAATTGCAATAGGAAGAGAGACCTGACTTGACTGTATTTTTTTTAAATAATTATATACATGGCGTAAATTGTTAATTTCAAAGGTTGTCGCATGCATGGTATATAATAACAATAGACATATGTATATTAATTAATACATTATTAAGTGTTATTCTTACTCAGTTGTATAAACTGTTTTGCATTTGTACATTATGTATTTTACAAAGTATAGGGAGATTCAAAAATACTGAGGGCTTTCTTAAGTGATACCATAAGTCATTTAAATGAAGTAAAACACAAAAGAATAAATGTTAATAGCCTTGGCATTGATAACATAACTATTCGAAAGATAACCTTCTACCATTAGCTTGTGAAAATGATTTTGGGCATACTGGCTGTTTATGGAAGTCTGAAATTTTCGACTACTTTATCAAGCAGCTGGGTAGTTAATACTATCGAACGCGAGACGCACATTAATAATCGACAAAATGTACTTAGCCAGTTCAGCTTTCTGAGATCTCATAGATCTCACCATGTCAAATAAATTCCTCAATTTTACTGACAAAAAAGATGAGACTTCTTTTTTTTTTGATTCGTTTGCATCGCTGCTGATAAAAAAAGAGACTTAGATTGCTTTTGACTTCTGGAAGAGAAATTTTGTTCGAGTTTATGTAGTCAGATTGACGGAGGAAAACTTTTGAGACCGTAGAAACTTGATCTGCGCGTACAGAAGCGTCCGGAATCAAAAACAATTCTTTTGAAAAGAGTCGATTGGCACAAATACACGCTTCTAACGATTATAAGAAGAAAAATTCTCTTCTCGATTTCAAGTCAAAATCCAATCAAGAACTAATAAATTTAAACTCTATCGTCAAACAAACTGCAGTGTAACTTTATGTTTTATTTACTTTCCACTTTAATTAATTTAGCATTCAAACTCAAAACCAATCAAGAAAAAAATATTATTTGGAAGTTCGGAGTGTGACAAATTCCAAATTTAAGAATTGAGTAGAAGCAACTAGGTTTGTTTCATTTCAGTGAAACCCTGAGATCAATGGAAAAGTGACATAACTGAGCAAAATAATATATCAGGTATCAAAATTCATATCACTAGAAAAAAATGTTGCCAATTTAAAGACCAAATTATGGAAAATTAATCAGTAACTGAAAAATTAATTAGTAACTGAAAAATTAAACTGTCCAGGACATTTTTTTTTGTTTGTTTTTAAGATTTTGTTGACAATCAGTTAGAATCAGAAGGACTGATCAGACGGAGAGTATTATATGTACGTAATTTTACCGAACATAGGTAGAGGAGCAAAGTTTTGTTTTCAAATTTTCACATAGACACCTTGAGGTAAAATACCCTACAAGTAAATTTTTCATAGTTTATAAAACAAAACCGTAAACGATAAGAAATTGAATAGGCGTACAATTTCTATTGCCAATTTCTATACATCCTATTTCCGGGTTAAAGTAACTTAATTCAATTTAATTTATGGCAACCAAAAAATTCATTAAATGAGATAGCGGCTGCTCAAAAAGCGTAATCTACAAAATATAACTTAATGACATTAAGTTTTGTATAGATTTTCTCACATAAACGCCATTAAGGTTTAATTTTTCGCAATTGAAGATTGCAAGCAATATGCTTCCCATACCAACAATTCTATTTTTAACCAAAACTTCATTAATTGAGATAGGGACTGCTTAAAAAGCATAATCTCCAAAAATATGACTTAATGACATTAAGAGTATTATATAGATTTTCTCACATAAAGGTCATTAAGGTTTAATTTTTCGCAATTATTAAAGATTGCAAACAATATGCGATCCATATCAACAATTCTATTTTTAAGCAATAAACTAGCAAATCTAATTTGTCAATTTCTAAACATTGGCTTAAATATACTGACATTCAGAGAAGACTTGTGAAATTCGCAATATTTAATTAATAATTATTTGTGTTTGTTTTTTTTTTTTTTTATATATTTCACAAGTGGCGCGTTTCAATTAAAACAATAAAGCTTTAGGTATGCTTTAAAAAAAAAATGATATTTCATACGACACACATCATCGATTGATATAACAGCTGCATAAGAATTTCGAAAAACTGTTTGAACGCCTTGTTTATGTTTACATAGTACAAAAAATATTATTCGTAAATGATTAAAAAAAAAAAAAAAAAAAAAAAGAAACAATTTAAATGGGTGTCCTTCATTTTTGTGTGTTCACCTGTTCACATAGGCAGGTAAAAAAAAAAGTATATTTTTTAACACGCTTAAGATAATAGGAAATGTTAATGACGTGTTTTTTTTTTTTTGTTTTTGTTTAATCAATTGATACATATTTTAACGTTTTTTTTTTAGGTAAGGTAAACGATAATGTCAAAAGTAAAATTTAAAGCTAACTTTTTTTTTAATATATTGTAGTTATGTATATTTATTATTTTTTAGGTAAATTATATTGTAAATTAAATTAAATGTGAATTAGACCATTGACGGATTAACAAATGAACATGAACTCATACGCAAAAATATACATATGTATATAATTAAATATTTTGTAAGCTGGTTTGTTGTCCTAATGCTGTTTGGAGTAAATTTTAAAATGATATTCCCGTATCTAGCACTGCAAGCGAACATGATTTTTATGTTAAAATAACTGAAAATATATTTAAATCTAAATGATTTTCGTGTCAATTATAATTCTTCGGTTCAGTTATGATAATTATGGTTGAATTATGACAAATTGTCATGTGGTTTTGAAACACGATTTATATTAAATTAAAAGTACGCGAAAATCACATATTTTGAATTTAAATATTCCTCAGTTCAAAATAACATGTTTAAAACAATAAATTACCGAGTTGAATTAGCACAATTATTCCAATTGTATCAAAATGTTTGCTTAAAAAATCCTGAAGACTCCTGTTGAATTATAATTACACTCTTAGGCTATGCGCGCATATACAACTTTCGTCACGAAACAGTTTGGTTGCAAAAATGAATCCCATGCTCTTATATGAGAGTGCGCGCACATGCAAAAACTATTCAGTCACCGATTGGAGCAACTAAACAGTTTGTTTTTGACACAAACTAAACGATCACCCCAACTGCGTTGCTCTGCTTGTGCGGTAGATATTCGTCGCCGCAGACGAGCTTAAGTGAGGAAGCACAGTTATTCGAATTTAAAAAAAACAGAGATGGCTACATTCAAAAAATTATAACTTCGATTGTAATGATAAGAACTTCAACGTTAAAGTCTTTAAACAAAGATGAAATGTCAGGCTACATTCTGTTTAAAAATTATTGGGAAGGGGCAACAAATTTCATACTAAAATAATGTTAAAAGACCTCATCACTTTATGAGGCTTAGAGTTTGAGTTATATTTGTTGGATATTTATAAACGAAGTACTCAATTAAAGTTAAAATGTATTTGTGTGTAAAAATATTTGCAAAATCATACTAAAAAGGTGATTGAGTGAAAAATCAATTCGATTCCTGGCATTGTAAAATTTAAAAGTTGCTTATGTGCGCGGTCATCGATCAACTAGTAATATAAACATTTAATTTCGGTAAGACTTGCATGTGCGCGCTTAGCCTTACGGATATTATCATATTGGTGAAATTTGTTTACAGCTAGTAAGAAATATGCTTGCTTAAGTATGTCAGAAAATAGCAAATGTGAGAAATATACTAATGGATAGAATACTTGAGTGATATCAACTGAGACGACTTGGGAAAGTACAAAACAGTAGGAGGAACAAGTAGACATCAGTTTTGTCAAGAAAGTAAGTTCCGGTTTTCAAATAAATATGACTTTTTGATGTTGTAAAATTTGCATGTTACAAATAAATTATTCTATGATTGATCTCATTTTAAAAACCCAACATTTTTGTGGTATTAGAATTATTTATGTTTTGTTTTATTTTATTTTACTTTATTTTAATCTTAATTATATTAATTCATTTGAATCATTGATTTAAATTGATAAATAAAACCAGTTCAAGCAGACTACTTCAGTTTGTTTTGGCTACATAAACTATAAATGCTCCAAATTTGTGGTTGGTTTAACATTCTTCTCTGCAATTAATGACTCTTGTTATTTTTTTTTTTTGATTGGATATTATAATTTTAAGACAATAAACAAGAAACATTCTTGAATTTAATTATACTTTTGTTAAAAAAAAAAAATTGTTTCCTTTTTTTTTTTGTTTGAGATATTTAGGCACAAATAAAAAATGTATCTGCTTGAACCAGTTTAAGTATACATATTTAGTGTATTTGTTGTTAGTTGTTGGGCTTTAGGTCAATAAATGAAACAAGTTTTTATTTTTGTGTTCACGTTTCGTCCATGTCTAACAACTAATAACAAATACACTACAATCAAAAAAGGTCACCTGCTCTACATAGTATACATATTTATTGAAATGTGCAAAGTCTTGTGACTTAATTTATATAGGTTTGAAAAATTAATTTGGTTTTAATTGTTATTTTTTTTTTGTTTCTTAAATAAATAACGCAGCTATAGGAATGCAAGTATGTATGTATATTTTTGATTTCTTGATCTGACTAGAAGCAAGGACATTAAAACGGTATGTGTCGGGACTTTAAAATAAATTTTATTTTAATTAACTGACATCGATTTTAAAGCAGGTCGAACTAGACGATTCAGTACTCAGTGGATATAATTATTTATGTATAGACATTTATAATAAGACCAAAACCAATAACACAATGAAGTGCAGGTCGAACTAGACGAATCAGTAGGTACTCAGGTTATTTATGCAGGTATAGACATTTATAGACCAAGCAATTTCCAGTGTTGACATACTATTTACCCCGTAGTACTATGGGGTAAACTGCCTAAACGCAATAGGGTAAGTTGAATTTGTTTTGCATTATTTTGTCCAACAAACAAAAACGTCCTTCAAAGCCGAATGGAAATTTATCTCATCAATTATTTGAAGTGCATTATTAGTTGTAATGTTATGTAGACAGTAGGTACCTATAAAATGGTTAAAATTTAACATTTATGTGGATTTTGATTCATCAAATTGAGATTTGGTGGTCAGACTTAAGATTAATCGTGGTAAAACGAACTCAAAACGTTATTTGATTTATGTTTGCAATTGTGTGAGTGTCATTTTCTATTGATTTCAATAAAAATGTCATGGTTTGTGCAAGTGCGTGTGAAAATCTATGTAGAAATTTGTCTGAAAACAAGATTTGCAAAATTGATCTAAATCAAATCAGACCACCAGAAAATTCGATTTTTTTTTTGTTGCACCGAAAGTGAAATCTGAAAAAGATAAAAAAAAAAATTTTGTTGAATCGAAGTCGACATTAATCGCATTTTCAAGCGACCTCAACTCCATGCGTTTCGCCCGAATATGATGACAGATGGACTCACCAGCAAGATGCTGCTATTCATTTAGTTTTCTAAAACGCAAATTTTGGGCGATGTTTACCGATTCTTATACAAATCACAGCATGAAGATACTGTGAATTTTGTTAGTGTACGGGAATTTGATTAAATTCGTGCATATAGAACTAATTTAATTTCAAAATGTCTCTATCTTCGTTGCTGTGGAAAGTGTATATATAATCGGTATTTATTTAATAAATTAATTGAGACGAATCACATTTTTCTTGCGTTCAACATTTCTTATTTTATTTATAGGGAAATCAAAAAAACCCAATATGTACATAATATCTTCATTATTACAAAATTTATTTGTCATATTAAATTTCAATAATAATAAAAACTCATCTTTCAACACCTTACATTACATACAAAAATAAAACCTCATATCGTATTAACTAATCAAAAAACCATTAACACAATTATTAAGGTTTTATATTTCATTAACATATAGGTATGCAGGTTGGCGCATAAATCGATGTAGTAAACAAACCGCATCGCAATAAGATTTTACAGGTATAATATATATGAATGCATAGTTTACAGTTTTGCGACATATTTAACATTTTTATTAAATTACAAAAAAAGCATTAACAAAATTGCAATACACAATGACATTGGATGCAATCATTTTTTTTTATATTTTTCACAAACAAAGACAAGGTGAATAATGTAGAATATAGTTTATTAACTATTCATCGTGTGATAATATTGTTTATCTATGCTAATCACGCTTGCAACAGACGCACGAAGAGATAGAAAAATAATCAAAAATGCATCTCACAAACTATTACGAGTTAGTTTTATAAATTTTGTTTTTCGGATTGAAAAAAATATTTTTTTTTTTGTTTTACCATTGCCGGATAACCCAATGGGTCAATGGGCAATTCTTTAAAGGCCCAGACCCCAGAGTCGTTCAAAAAGGTAACGGAAAATGTGTTTGAAGGGGCTAGGCATACAGTTTGAAAATTATTGGATAACGAATTAATTGGAACCTAACATAAGTGAAGCAAATTTGGTTCATAATGCACTAATGGTCTGTTAAAATTTTATTATTGGAAGCTGTTTAGACTGATTAGTAGTAGGGTGGATCGTTTTGAACATTTTTTGCCAAATCACTGTGTGCAACTCAAAGTTTATGCTTAATGGTTTTCTGAACTTATCCTCATCATTTATTTTGAGTCGCCCTTGGGAAAAACAAAATCGGGAAGCCATCGAAAATTGGTCTTTTTTCAAAAAAAAAAAAATTATATACCTTCCTATAACGAATTAGGGACACGAATAGTTGGCACAAAATTATAACGGATTCATGTAGAGGGACTAAATACAAGTATTTTTCACCATAGAGGTAGGGGTCTATCTCCTTCCGTATAGGTGGGAGGGGAACTTTTTAAAAAATACTTAAAATTGAAAATAAATCATTTACAACTGAAACACTGATCATAAAGAATGATACATTTTTTGAAAACTAGAAGTCTGTTCTTTTAGTGAGTTTTTGAATCAAGTTTTTTCTGTTTATGGTTTTCGAACAAATTTTTTTTTCAAACTCGAACTTTAAAAAAATTGGACTGATTTTTTCTTTCAAAAATGTGGAATTAAATAAGAAATTGGCTTAAATTGCTTAGTCGATAAGTACATTTTTTAATTCTTCATCAACCTCTGAAAACCAGAAGTCTTTATGTCTTCTATTTTTTTTTAGAAAATCTAAAATCACGAAAAATACTCATTGTATTCAATCATTTTGTTTATGAAATTGACCGTCCTGCCTATAATGAAGAGAAAGACTCAGCCCCCCATGGTGGAAAATACTTGTTTTTGGTCCCTCTACAAGAATCCGTTATTTTTTTGTCGCCAAATATTCCCACCCCGGATTCATAATATATCATTTTTTGTGAAAAACTACAAATTTTCAATGGCTTCAATGGCTATACTATGAGCTGCACACAGTGATTTGGAAAAAAATGCTGAAAACGATCCACCCTACTGTTTAGGCTGTTTAGTAGGCATACTAATGTAATGTATACAATTTGAATGCATGTAGTTGATAATTGCATCTTAACACCAGGAAGAACTACTATTATCAAGAACATTATTAGTAAACTGACAAAATAGCACCGCTGTAAGTTGTAAGTTGCCTTAGCCACCATATTTTGTAAAATGTGTCTTATTGAATATCATGAATTACTCGTTGTGAGTCTTTTTTTTAAGAATTAATTTATCTTTCTTTAGTGTGATAAAATTTGTTTTGTTTAGATTTAGATATAATGTCAGAGTAAATGAGCAGTAGAGTTTCCCATTTTAGTTTCTGCAACTTAAGGGATTTAAGTGGCAAGAACTGATATAAAGCAAAACTGCTTACCTCTATAAATCTGAATATACATACATATGAGACCGTTTCAACAAAAAAAAATTGTCTCCGATTTTTCCGCATCCAGGCTCAAAAGTTTAGGCTTGATAAGAAAATAAGTCTGTGAAAATTTGAGCTTTTAATATTAACGTTTAGAGGTAGCTCAACGCCGTTTTCGTTTGTATGGGACAAAACACATGTTTGTGTTTGGAATTTTATAACTTAATAATAGAAAGTATTTAAATCATAGACATGGCTTTTTTATATAGATAATTGAACGCTCTAAAAAAAAGGTCTTAACATTATTAAATTATTTGAATATAAGCATTTCTATTAGTATTCTAAATATTGTGTTAACTAGTGTCTCTTTTATAAAAATTTACTTAAAACCTTTTTTGTAGAGGAACAATTTTCCTATCGAACAGTATCCAACGTTCATTTTTTACTCAAATCATTATTCAAATATTCGCTTCGAAACGACTTTTCTAGTGGACCTAAACACAAATTTATTTATAATTTGAAAAAATGAAAAATATATGTAAAATATTTTTTAAAGTATGTATAGCTAGGCATAAAAGTGTTACATACAGGTATGTAAAAACCTTAAAAACTATTTTACATATATTTATTTTTTTTATTTTTTTGGTCGCTTATTTTAGCCAACTCCCATTGTTTATGACAAACAAAAAATACTCGTACGTTGGTACACTCCATAGTTCCTAACCATTTTCATAGGTCTCACTAGGTAGACCAGGTCCCATATACTTTTGCCCATTCTTCTTTATCCCTTAAAATGTGGCAAAATAAAATGCTGCCACTTGTTGGAATTGGAATCGGTAAATGGGACGGCCATGATTTCATTTATACAGTTTTCGCCTCTCGTAGTAGCCCGTAGCGTAATGGTTAGTGCGTTGGACTGTCACGCTGGAGGTCTGGGTTCGCTTCCCAGCCTCGTCCACCTAAAAACTAAAAAGTTTTTTTTTTTCAGGGCTACTGCCTCTTGCGAGGAATCGACAAATCCTTCAAGAGTATCACTTGTCATGAATAAGTGCTTGTCGTCTAGCCCTTCGGATTCGGCATAAAATTGTAGGTCCCTTCGATTCATGTCGACAGGCGCACACAGGAATGGTTGCGAGTTGTTAGTCACTAGGCTCTGGTTCTTCACGAGCCGTTGTGCCACCCAATTTATTTATTTATTGATTTTTTTTTTCGCCTCTCAAAAGCAATGGCAATTATGGATCTAAATTTAATAAATAAAGGATTCATTGCCGTTGCACATTTAAAATGGATTTAAAATGTTGTGTTTAATTGGGTACATTTGTTCTGATTTGTTCTTTAAGATCACATGAAGTACGACCAATTACGTACCTATTGATCGTATTGCGATACTATGCGCTTGGTATTCTTTGATTCCGCGCTTCACATGGAATGAAAACTCCATTCTGACTATTCGGAATAAATAAAAAATCAAAAATAATGGTTTATCGCGAATATTTTATTGAACAAAAAATTCGCAGTCCAAATATTTTAAAAACCCAAAATGAATAAAGAAACGTATTCACACACTCAAATGCAAAATTATTCTGAAAATAACGTTTTCTACACTGAGGGAAAAAATGCGATCTAAAATTAAATACGATCGTATTTAATCTAAAGTTTTTTAAATGAAGTGGCGCATTTTTATTTTTACGTTGAAACAATGTTAATTTGAAAATGCGACGTAATTTTTAAAGATTCAACTTAGTTTCAAAGTAAAACGTGTTTATTTATACATTGAAATCAACTTTTTTACATTGCGATCCACTTTGGTGGCATTTAAAGTGTCATCAACGTAGTTTCAAAGTGTTGCATAGTTAAGTAAACCTCAATTTGTTTGTATTTCTTAGCTTAATATAAAGAATTTCGAGAGCGCGTTGTTGTTTTTCGAGGTAGCTCCCTTACATTTGTGAACAAATTAAATGTGCACTTAAAATTAACTTACATATAATCGAAAAACAATATTCAATTACTTTTCCTATATTTATTACTATGAAATGCTCATAGCATTAAACGATTCACTTTAAGGCGTCACAAATTAATGATTCACCACAAAAATGAAATGCATCGAGCATAAATATACATTTGTCTTTGTCTTACATAAATTTAAACAAAGAAGCGTGGCGTGGGTAGCCATTTTGAATCAATACCTAACCAAGCGAAGTTCAATCTACGTTGATTCGAAGTAGATAAATGTTATTTTAAAAGATGGATAAACTTGATTTAACTATGATTCCACTTTAAATCAACATATAAACGTAGTAAAATCTAGTTCGCTTTTAAATATGGAATCACTTTGAAATAAAGTCGCTCCACTTTGATTTGAGAATTTTCGGCGTTGGCGCCAAATCGTTCCGAAAAATAGTAGAATCAAAGTTTTTTTCTTTGATTTCACGTTGTTTTTTTCTCTGTGTATGTCATTTCAAAAATTCCTAAGACGGTGTTCACATTGGACTGACTCCTCCGAATTTACAAAAGAGAACGTCAAAAAAAAATCCACAAATTTTTAATTTTTTTAAAAATTTACTACTTTTCTCCCTTTCTGAAGTGGGAGTGAGATAAATTTCAGAGAAGTCAAAAATAATCGGAAGAGTCAGTCCAATGTGACCACCGTCTAAGGAACTTTTGAATTTCAACTCTGTAGTTCAGATTTAAAGTAGTAAATAAAAGCATTTTTTCAACTTTAGGTTCAATTTCGGATTTGAAGTCAACTTGTTAGTTGGACAACTTTGGAGTTTTAAGGAAATTGAGCAGGCCTTAAAGTAGTGAATATTACTGATTTGAATTTATTTTGTAAGTTGGTCTACTTTGGAGTTTTTTAGCAACTTGAGCAATACTGAATAAAACGAGCCTCAAAAACTAATATCGTTTCAAGAATCAAATTGTTGAGCCAACAATTTTTATAAACAATGCATCTTTCTCGCAATAATTTTCGGTCTTGAAATTTTATGTGTTTTCGTATTTGGTCATACAATTTTAATTGCTGAGCATTTTTAACAACTCGTTTTTGAAGCAACAATGTAAATGCTTAAAGTTTTAACAGTTTTTTTTTTTCTTTAAATCAAGAATAAAAGTTCTTGCTTCAACACTTGCATTCTTTTTTTAAGAATTTAAAGTGCTTGGGTTCATTTAAACCTACGAAAATTGAATTGTTGGTTCAAAGTATACAATTCTTGAAATTACATGTTTTTTTTTCCTGAGCTATTGAATAAACCTTTTGGGCCTAATTTATTCGCTTTCCATTAAATTTAAATTCGCTATTAAAAATTAGAAATTGATCGAATTTGAATATTTGTATTTATTCACCCTCCTTTAACGATCCTTTAAAATGAAGTTTTCTCTTTTAACTAATTGTTTAATTAATGTAAAATTGGTTTTAGCTAAACCGACAAAATCTACTTTTTAAGGGGGATATTTAGCTATAATAAAGATTTAACGAACTGTTTCCTTTTATTCACACTCAATTAGCGTTGACAGTCGATATTTTGTTTGCTTTTTTTTTGTAATCATATAAAGTGCGATGTGGGAAACAAAAGCAAACAAGATTTGAAAATCCTTCTGGTGCAAAACCAATCTACAACTATTTTAATGTTTTTAATGCACTGAATACGAATCAGCCCTCAAAATTAAGGCTCTCCCAAACCAATGCGAAACATTCGTTGCGGCGAAGAAACATTCGCATGTCAAAATTTATTTACATGGTGATATATGAGAGTGCCCACACCAACGCGGCGGAGAAACATATGAATTAATTTTGACTGACGAATGTTTCTTCGCCGCAACGAATGTTTCGCATTGTTTGGGAGAGCCTTAACCCTGTAAGGTTTGGTTTTTGAAATTCTCTAACATTAAAGCGGAAAAAACTGTTTTGCAACGATTTTTGATTGCATTATAGCATATAGTGTACCAAAAATATTCCGAAAAGTATAGTTCATATTTACACCAGAATGGTTTTTTTCAACTTTGCCGGTTTTGGTTATTCAAATCACACTTTCAGATTACAAATAAAATAAGCAAACACAAAACTGCCTGTCAACGCTGATTGAGAGTGAACAAACAGACGCTATTTTAAACTTAATTTAGTTCTAAACTGATAGTTCATCAGTGAAAATAAAATAAAAATCCCAAAAATATTTTTAAAAATCCTATAAATTTAAAGCAGGAATTTAAAGTGAGCCAGTTAACTAAAAGCGAGTGAACGAATCAAAAATTAATGAAGTGTTCTTAATGACAATTTTATATTAAACGTGACATTAGTTAAAACGACAAAATTCAGATTTTAATAATTTAGAAAAATGGATGGTTTAACAAAAATTGAATTCAATTTTAATTCTTTCAGTCACGCTGGTTACCCATCCTAACCACCAACTATTTTCCTTCAATGAAGTAAACCTTACGTATTATTATTAAGATTTTTGATTGCCATAACTAGTGGTGAAACAAAAATAATTTATTTAAGATTAATTTTGTACTATAAAGGACCTCAAAAATGACAACATTAGATTTTTAATTCAAGACTTGACGTCAGCTTTTTTTCTTATTTTTATTTTGTTCAAAATGTCCACTATTATCTCATCTTTATTTTTTTTTTCAAAATGTTGAGTTTAAAAGAACTTTATTTGAAAATAAAAGGAGGGATTTTTCTGGCTTTCCAAATAGATATAGGTATGTAACAAAACATTGTGAGTTCTAACGTTGTTTTTTTTTAATAATTTTATTCTCTCAATTTTTTTAAAAAAACTGCCCCTTCCGTCTAAACGGAGGAGGATAGACTGCCCTTTCAAACGATTTTTGTATTGTCTCGACACAAACTACACGCTCTAGCTTTTTGTCACACTTTTGGAAAATAACCCTGCATAATTAAACAATGAAAACTTCTATTGTGAAATCTTGTAGTTTAGCTTAGAGATTAAGAAGAACTATGTGAGTTTGGTCTGTAAGGCTCCTAAAATGAGTAATCCGGACTTGTCACTTAGAAAATTGTGATGCAAGGCGAATCAACAAGCAAAAAGACTTTCTTTCAGAATTTCACTCTAAAAACATTACGTTTTTTGACTTACTATGTGTAGGTACATATATGTTTTAAGCAATATACCTAATATAAATTCTCGAAAGTGAGCAATTTAAGATTTAAAATGTATTCTTTTTTTTTTTTGAAAATTACCTTCTTTTTAATAAATTTTGCAAGTTTTGCAAATCGAAGGCTTTTGCCACCCATTTTTGTAGTAGAAGTTGTGGTTGTTGTTGATGTTGAATTTGTTGATGATTGCTCCATGGTGATGGGTTTTTTTGGTTTTTGTTTATTTTATTTCTTTGGTAAAATTTCACAAGTGACACTTAAATATACTATTTAAATATTGTTTAAAAAAAAACTCTCTTAAATGACAAGGCACACTATTTAGAAAAATGATACACGCTTTAAATTAATAAAAATCAAAATCGCTACACACTTTTTATTTAAAAAAAAAAGAAATATACACACTTCACTTAGCAGTATTTTTCTTTATTTAATTTTTCTCTAGAAATAAACAATTTCTCTTTCTAGCGCATTTAAAAGGAAAATTCAATTATAATTTAAAAATTTTGAAAGTCACAATTTTAGTTTATGTTTTTTCTGATGTTGTTAAATATAAGAAAAG
Source organism: Melangyna quadrimaculata (assembly GCA_949320155.1). Lineage (NCBI taxonomy): Eukaryota > Metazoa > Arthropoda > Insecta > Diptera > Syrphidae > Melangyna > Melangyna quadrimaculata. The sequence goes on from OX439483.1 coordinate 188,940,636, forward strand.
ATTTTTTTTTTTTGTTTGTCTTTAATTAATCGAGAGCGCGAAGCAGGTTTTGCATTTTCCGTCTACTGCGGCCAGCAGTGTATTGTGTTGTGTGACGTGAAAACAGTCTACTTGAGGAGAGAAGCCCTCAAAAAAAAATCAAATAACAACCACGATGAAAATGGAATCTCCTCACAGCTCACAGATCACAGTACATCGTATTATTATCTTTGAACAAGACAAACTACAACAACAACATAAAGCAAAAACAGAAAAAGACAACTAAATGCTGAAGCTGATGATGATCAACGCCAGGGGTATTTCATACCAATTCACCAATTGATCGGTTGGTGGTTGGAACGAGTTTGCGTTTGCGGATGTCTCATAGCATCGAGTTAGATGTACCTCTTTTAGTTTACAGTGCGGATTATTTGATTTAACACACACAAAAACTGTTGCGTAAAACGAAATTATATGAGTGTAGTGTAATAACTTACAAAGAAGATCTATATATTAATAGCCTTAAAAAAAAGTTTGTGGTACCATTTACTCAAAAAGTATCCAACCGATTTCGATAAATTGTATATGGGTGGAAAGCCATAGGTGCGGAGATGTGCAGAATATACCTGAGACATGGGTTAACACACTGTAGGCTATTTTTGGTTTTGCACTGCCGATCACTGTGCGTATTAAAAAAAAAAATTATAACTAAAAAAATATTTTGTGATTTAATTAACAAACAAATAGTTTGACTCTAGACGAATTTCGACCAGTGGGCGATACTAGTAAAGATATTTTAACCTATTTAGGGATCATACGAAACTAAAACTATTTACCTACAAGAGTTAAAATTTCGAATAGTTAATTTATATTTTTGTTATCGAACTAACACCATAGTAACACTTTGACATTTGTAAATGTTAATTAATAACAAATGTGCGTGTTTTTTGCGCCAACTGTCGCTGCTCTAGGCGTGTTCACTGTTCAGCAATAGTTTATTGTTTAAGTACAGTAGATACTAAATAAAGCGTGTTAAATGTTAAGGGCCGATTCTTCAAGAGTCAGTTTTTTTTGTTATCTGTTCAAATTTTTTCACTACACACCCCTCCAAGTGATTTTAATGATATCGGTTAACGTTAACACGTAACACGAACGAAATTCGAGCATTTCCAAAGTAAGTTCCATCCTACTATTCATTCCTGTGACAGTTAATTAAATGTTCAATTGATGATTAAGAAATAAGCACGAAACAAAAACTTACTAAAATATTATAAAACTAGAAAATTTAAATTCTGTATAATTCTAGTACGTTTTTTTTTTCACTTATTCCGTTTGTACTGAATTTCCAGACAACAAGCGAACAAAAGTAGCACCCCCCTTTCCACATAAGTTTGTCGAGTTAACCCTAGACTTTTGATATTGTTTGATTTGAAACTCACGAATTAACTTTGAACATTTAAAGTCGAAACTTTTTTTATATCAAAACATAATTTAAAGTAAAAGAAATACTAAATTAAAAAATATATATAAATAAGTGTATTTAATCCAATGATTTTGACTGTATTTTTTTTCGCTTGAAATTCAGTACGGGGGAACATAATATGCATGAAAAGAAGAGAAAATTGTAAAACAAAAAACAATATCATTTGTTTTTGGTTTTGGTTTTTCAATTGAACGACAATTATTAGATCGCCAGTAGATCAACTTTAATTTAAATCATTTACCAATCAACTTCACACGGATAGGAATTGAAGTTTTTATTTGTTGTTTGTTTAAGTTGGCAATTCATTGAGTGTTTGTCAATTTGTTTATATTAAAAAAAAAAAAGAAATGTAGGTATTTACTTACACAAAAACAAGGGTGGGGCTATTTTTGTTTAGGTTTAAAAATGCTGCATGTTAATATAATACGATCTTTGTAACATTATATGTTAAGTATGCACCAGTAGCTTTCAATCTAGTTAATTATTTATATACATTTTTTTATTATTTGTATTCAATTGTCTAATGTCTCAACTTTTTGTTTAACAATACAAGTGCGTAATTTAAAAATAATTGCGTATTGCAGGAATCAAACTTTTTTTTGAAAATTTAAAAAAATTATTATTATTGCAGGTCACATTTTTGTATAGACTCCGCAGTAGATAAAATTAAGAAAAATCTGTATTTACACAGTAAATAATTGTTACCTTTAAAAACAATTGCATTTATTTACGTGTCGATGAAGTATAAACTTTGTCACGTTGACCAAATGTCAATCGACCTCAATAATAAACAAGTATACAGGTAAGGTACATAGCTATAGACAAATTTTGTTTGAATTGAATTTCGAGAATTTTGTTTTTATTCATCGCAGGCTTTTGCATCGAATGAAACCAAAAATACATTTAAAGACGAGGAAAATATTTTGTTTACCACATATTGTTAGTCAATCATCATCCCACGAAGTTTAATAATATGCGGGGCAAAAGTTCCTTATTTAAAAAAAAAAAAAACAACAGCAACAAAGATGATTTTTGTAAAGTTGGATACCAATTATCGCCATTTAAAAAATCTTGTTTCAAAAATCTCTCATTTATCAAAAATTTGAAAATTATCCCTTCATTAGCCCAGGCAAAATGTACAAAAAACAAAAGGCCAATCTGCCTAAAAAATCCAAGTGAAGGTTTTAAAACGTAATTGTCTTTATTTTGACATAAGAAATACTGTCGCGAAAGTCTATTGCCAAATCATCTGAGTATCAAGTTATCCACAGTTAAATGTCGCATAAAACTCGGAAACGGCAAATTCTATCGAAAAGTGTTTCATACAAAACTTTTAGATTATGTCATTTTCCAAAAAAAAAAGTTATGACAACAATTTTTTTCTTTCGACCCACCGACATTTCAAAAAACGGAAAAAGTCGAAAATGGTCGTTTTTCACGTATAACTCCTAAACAATTAAGTTTGTACATTATGTGAATCCCTACAGAAAAAAATAATTTTTTTCTTCTTAAAAACAACCGTTTTAAAGATGTAATTTTTTTTAAAGTTTGACAAAAAGTTCAAAAAAGTTCAAGCACAAGTTGTCGAAAAAAATCTTACTCTCAGTTTAAAGATCTTTCATAATATTCTCTTCAAAAAAATATGCACATTTTTTCCATACGAGTCATAAGTCGCAAGATATTGTGACTCAATAGTGTCAACTGTAAAAAACTCAATCGAAAAATTATGTTAACAAAATTTTTACATTAGGAAATATTATATAAGCAAGCATTAAAAGTTTTTTTTCTATAAGGCATAATTTTTGTAACAAATGGTCAAACTTTGAAAATAAAGTTGTACATACATTTTATTACAAAATCCTGTTTATTCGAAGTTGTCCAATTTGAAGTCGCAATAACTTGCAACTGATGCATTATACGCAAAAAAGTGTGATAATGGGTGGTATGCGTAAAACAAAGTAAACGCTTTTACTGGAGAAATTCTAAGTATAAACTTTTTTTGGTATGCATAAAAAGTCAGTTATGCTGAAAATTAAGTATTTACTTTCGACCAAAGTTTTTACTATTTCCGGATGAACTTTTTTAGTAAATACTTCATTCCGTATACATAAAAACTAGTAAGTACTATTTTTCTGAGGGAAATACTTGGTTTTTTCAAAGTTACAAAATAGCAAATTGAAAATTTCATAGTACATACTTTTTAGCTTTAAACCAGAAATTTATCAGGCCTGAGGCCTAAAAAAATATATTTCATATATGTATCAGTTTCGAAGTAATCAGGTTGCAACACACGTTGAAATTGTCTTGCAGTTAATATTTACCGAAATGGTGGAATTTTAAGGTGTTAATATTAAGATTGAAGATCGGATTCTGGATCTAATTTTAAACAATTCCATAATTTTTAAAAGGAAACAGTAGATTGGTTAGGAAAGTGAATTCATTGGTAAGCTATCATAATTTGACCGTTGAAAATATTAATAAAAACGATTATTACAGGTTCGAAAAACCAAAAAGATACAGTTAGTGCCTAGCCTAGGAACCCTTTTGGTGCTTTATATAAAATTTCTAATAGATATAATGATTGTCAACACACCATTAGCACCTTAAATTTCTTTTAAAATAACCTTAATTTAAGATTAATGGGTACTTCACCAGTTTTTAAAGGCCCGTCGTCTTTTTTACATCAGTCTTGAAATTGTTAAGCCTCTTCATCCATTATTCTTGGGTAAGTTCAACGCAATTTTAAAGTTTATATTTGGCAATCAATATTTTCATAGCTTCAGATTTATATTTTTGAATTGAAGATTGTTGTGACTTATTCATAAGTACACTATCACCCCTGTTCTGAATTCCGATTGTTTGTAATATCGTTTCGTTTTCAAACTCTGGGTGTTTTGAAATACTTTTCGTTTTCAATACTTAAGGAAGGAGTGTGTTTTGTTTTTCGATCGAATTGAAAATTTATTTGACATTTAGAATTTATTTTAATGGGTAGGTTCAGAGAACTTAGGGGACTTGCAAGTAAGGCAAATTTCTAGACTGTGATTGGTCAGCTGTCGAAAAATTGTTTCAAATGAAGGGAACTTTCGACAGCTGGCCAATCACAGTCTATAATTTTGCCTTACTTTTGCAAGACCCCTTAGTTCTCTGAACCTACCCAATTTTGTTGTCTGAAATTAAACTTTAAAAATTTAAAAGTGTGACAATCTGTATTTTCTAACAGTTGATAAATAAGAAATCAAAGAACAGTTAAAATCAAAAGTGGCCATTGTTTCTTTCTTGTGTTCGTTGTTTTTATAAAGTTTTTTTTTTTAGTTTTCGAAAGAAAAATTGGTTTTGATATTGGCTACTACGAAAGTGAAATTCGGAACACTTTTTTTTGAATCCGTATGGAAATCAATTTTTAATACGAATTCAATGCGAAAAGGAAATCAGAACAGGGGCGTATGTATCTTCTACGCACAAAAGTTAGTTATTTGGGTAATTGCAAAACCTGCGTTAATCACAAGTTCTTAAAAAGAATTAAAGAAACCCTAACTTACAACTTACTAGCCGTAAAACTACCAAATCAATAATTTCTTTGAGAAGAAAAATGATAAAACAAGTAATTTCTATCAATTTTGGATGAATTCTAGTAATTACTCAAGTTTATACTCAAGTATAAATTTTTTGTATGCATACGAAAGGAAGTAAATAAATAAAAGTATTTATTTTAAGCTTTTACTTCTAGTAAATACTGCCGTTTTATGCATATTACCCAATGTTTTCTCTATTTAAGAGTAAGGAGCCAAAAACCGGTATTTTAGGCTTTTGGTGTTTTTATTTAAATAATGATGTCATAAAAATTGTGGCTTATAGAAAAAAAAAAAAAAACTGTTAATGCATGCTTATATAATATTTCATAATGTAAACATTTTGTTAACATAATTTTTCGATTAAGCTTAAGGTTTAAAAGATCTAGATCAAGAGTATTACAAGACGAAAGTCGAAAATTCGATCCAAATCGGTCAAATAGTTTTGGCAAGAAACATGATGTTAACTAAGTGCAAGTGCAATAAGCAATGTTTGCATCATTGCTGTGGTTAAAGTAGGACACTAAAATTGGCACTAATTTTTGTACACGAACATACTTGGAACCCTTAGCTACATTATGATAAAATATAGTTATGATATTTATATCTTTTTGTAGGCAACTTTGGCAGTGAATTTAGAAGTTTAGAAAATGTTCACGAAATTACATAATTTACATGCCAAGTGAACAATTTTCGGAACTTTTAAAATCGGTTCCTACCAAAGTTGCTTACAAAAAGATATAAATATCATTACTATATTTTATCATAGCTAAGGGTTCCAAGTACTTTGACCACAGCAATAATGCAAACATTGCTTGTAGCTTGTTGCACTTAGTTAGCATCATGTTTCTTGCCAAAACTATTATTACCGATTTGGATAGAACTTCGAATTTCGTCTTGTAATACTCTAGACTATTTGATTCCAAATTTTTAGCAGAATTGGACAATTTTTGACCTATTTTTTGAGTACTTCAAAATAACTTAGTTTTGCAGATTTTTTTTTTCTAAATTCCTGATTAGATAGCTACACAAATGTAACATGCATGAATTTAAAACTAATGTGGCCTTGTAGAAAATTTTATAACAAACAAGTTTTTAATGTACGGCTTTTTCTATGTTGCATATTTCTAAAGTTAAAAAGGAAAATGTCGGAATAAATGGGGTGATTTTAGCGTTTTTTTTTTTGTTTTTGAAGTTGCAAACTTAGCTACAGACTACTCTAACATGCCCCAACAACATATCAAAAATGCAGAACTAAATCGCGCTTTGCGAATTTATTGTCGAATTTGACTGGGGTAACTATCATTTTTGAGAATGAATTTTTGCAAGGTAACTTTTAACTTTTACTTTTTTTTATTGGGGGAAGGCGGATTAGTTACTCACAAAACAACTAGCGTAAGTGTAACCAAAAATCATATTGAAAGTATTGATTAATTTTGTGCTGTAGGTTTAAGATGAAGGCTAAAATACTGTCCGACGATTTCTCAAAAATAAAAAAAGAAATTGGAAATATTTGAAGTGTATTTTAAAGTTAGTGATTGGTTTTATTTTAAACCATTACATTTATTTTTGTAGAAAAATACTTCGCTAAAAATAAAAAAAATACAAAAAATACCAAATACACAATTTCGACACGAACCATTTAAAAAAAAAAAAATTAAATATTCAAAGACTTTGACTTTGAATACAAATTGTGGTCTAGATTTAATTTTATTAAAGCTTATGTTTTCAAATTTATTATAATGGAGTCAATGTGGATAAATATTTAATATTTAATCATTTGACAGGTGTTTATTTTCGATTCCGTGTCGTACAAATATCTTGTTTGACGTCGTTGATCACATTCCATAGAAAAAAACACTTTTTTATGGAATATAAAAAAAGAAAGCATCAAAATATTTGCTTTATATTTATGTGCATTGCATTGCACACTACGAGTATAAGAACAAAAATTAATTGTTTTGATTCACAAAACGTTAAATACTTAAATATATTTAAATTTTTATTAAGATAAATTTCATGAATTCTATTGAGTCAAAATATAAATTGGTTGAAGTTCATTTGATATTTTTTTCCACAAAAATTAATAAAAAAAAAAAAATTATTTAAATCCACTTAAATGCGAAATAAGGGTCATGGGATCAGGCACGCGATACATGATAAGGCAATACTTTTGCGATTTATTAGATTCAATGCAATCTATTACTGATTATTTACTGTCTAGAAACGATGCAACATAAACTAATACGGAAGGCGACCGTAGGTTTACCTATCTGAATCTGATCGAGGCTGTTGAAAAAAAATGATGCCAACTCATAGGTGGCAAAAATTCAACCAAAAAAGTGCGTTTTCTACCCATTGCCACCTGATAAACCTTGTCCAACAAGCGGATTTGTTAATGTTGAGACTTAAACTATGTGTTGACATCACTTTTTCCAACAGCCGCGATGAGATAGGTCGCCCCCCGTACAAACCTACCTACCAAAATATCTAGTGTTATTTATTAAAACTATCGGCAAACACAGAAAAGAGCATCACATTTTATTTAGTACCACAGACCCCGCATAGCTGACAAAAAAAAAACTTTGAACATATAAAATGTATTTCTTTCTACATCCTTTACAGATATCAAATCAATCGATCTTTGAATACCTCACCCAGGACTTTCTTTTTCCGTTGGGTGCGTACCTACCAAAAAACTAAAAAACTTAAATTCAAATTAAAAACCCATAAATAGTACTTAACTGAATATTACTAAAACAAGGAATACAAAATCAAGCAAGACGAAGAGTCAAACATTGTACAGAATAATTACACATCTTTAAGAGTATTGAAGCTCTTTTTAGAAGAGACAACAAGATGCAATGGAATGGAATTTTTTTCAAAATTTTCCATCATCATACAAAATACAACATCCATACATTCAAACATTTTCAGTTAAAAAAGAAACTCTAAATTTTCCATAATCATATACACAGTCATATACAATACACACATTCATACATATAGTTAAATTATGAATTCAAGGGTCTAATAATTTGTCTATGGAAAATTACCAGGTGCATTATCATTCCAAAGCCTTTCCCTAACAGGTAGGTATAAAAACAAAAACAAGAAAAATCCTATCGATTGCACCAAAAAACGTAATAAATTGATTTGTGTAATCCGAAGGAATTTACAACTTACAATTTAGTAAGGTACCTATACATTAGTTTAAAGGAACTATTTTATATTTCCAGAACACAAAGATGACCTAGGGGAAAATTTGTTATCAATTTTATTGAATTGAGTGGAATTTTTTGAACATTTTTGTCGTCGTATTAACTTAATAAAATTTTGTAGATAAAAGATGGTTTTAAAAAATTAAGTCGCATTTCGTAAAATGAATATGAAATCATGAAGGGACAAGTGTACATTTTTATTTTGGAATTGATAAGATGCTAGGTTTTTGTTTCAAGAAAATACAAAAATATTTGTACCTTTACCAATAGTTGTGTTTTTGTATTTAAGAAGCCCACATTTTTAATAGAAATTACAAGTCAGTAAAACTAAAATATTCAGGTAGGTAAATGCAGTCAAGTCTTTGAGTAAACCGAATCTGATATTTAAAACAAAATATTTATACATATATAATTATTATTCGGTAACCATATAAAGTTGTCGTTCAGACTTAAGTATCAGTTCAATATAGAAATGTCGTAGAAGTTATAGCTACTTGATGTTACCTGAGGTCTCCATACAATCTTTTAACCATCAAATTGTTTAAAAAAGTTGTCATTTGGAATTTATGGTTAAAAATATTTAAAAAAAAAAAAAAAAAATGCCAAAAAATATTTTTTCATTAAACTTATTTAACCCGTTGAAGAAAATTCATTGAACTCATCTTCATACTCTGAAATAGTTCGCCCTATACAACACGTTGGTTTGCTGCACAAAATCACGTACGCCACTCATGACATAATGTTATAGGATGTATTACCTAATTGTGGAGGTAGGTATATAATATTTTACCTTCAGCAGCTCAAATGTGATAACTTTGAGGCTTGAAGGGGAACTTTGATATTTTTATTTTTTTTTTTTTTTTTATTTTTGATGGTAGAAAAAAAGTGATCCACTATTTTTAATATAATTTTTAAATACAAATCGGTTATAATTGATTGGAGATTTGAAAAATATGTACATAATCTACAATTAATTTGCTCCAAATTTAATATAGCCCAGGCAAATTGTCCTTTCTCTGTCAAACAAAAATCGAAGTGGAAATTTTTAAATTAATGCAATTATCTTTATTTTGGAATTAGAAATACTGTCGCAAAAGTCCATCATCAGATCGTATGCGCTTCATTCTCATTAGTTATTCAAGGTTGAATGTCACAAATATCAGTTTTTCGCAGCATATAACTCCGAAACGGTATAGGCTATGGAAAATTATTTCATATAAAACTTGTAGATCTTGTGATCGGCAAGATAAAATGTTATGACAATTTTTTTCCCACAACTGACCGTTAAGAAGATATTGACAATTCAAAAAACTTAAAATGTCGAAAAGTCTCGTTTTTTCACGTATAAACTCCTAAACGGGACATATTTTCGAAAACATCTAAATGTAAAGTTTGTACATTATGTGACCTCTTGTAAGAAAAAATTATTAGTTGTTTTTTTAAAAACAACTAATTTAAATTTATAATTATTTGTCAAAAAAGGCGTTAGGCAATAACGCCCAAGGAAAAAGCACCCAAATAATTTGTATCGTCAAAAAAAAAAAAAAAACAAAGAACAAATTGGAAATATAACTCAAAATTACGTTTGCTCAAAATCATTAAATGGAAATGTCGCCCAAATACAAATTTTAAATGTAAATTTGTGTTTTTAGAATTTGGGCGATTTCCTCAATTTGGGCGATTTTTCCAAACAAAACTTCTAAGGAATTTATTGTAAATATAGTTTTCTTTAAACAAGAGTAATTTAGGTGGCACGCTTCGCGGGTTCAAGGATTTTAACTCCCTTTTTGGGTCCTCTGTCCCGCTCACGCGACTCCGTCGCTCCGCTTAGGGGTATGCTCAGTTGCCAGTCAACAGTTTTCTTGGACAACAGTATTTTCTTGCGAAATAGAGAATAATCGTGTAGCTTCATCAAAATAGTTTCAGAAAAATACCTACGTACAAGATTTTGGCTTTGGTCGATATTTCTTTGCATTTGCGTGTAACTTCGTTATTTTGTAATTGTTTTAGGAAATATTTCCATTTTTTGGGCCTTATTTCCAGTTTGTCTATTTCAACTTAAAATTTTGGGCGTTGTTTCATCTAGATAAATATAACAAAAAAACGCCCAAAACTGGAAACAAAAACACAACCAAAATTTCTTCAGAATTTTTTTTTTTGTGATAATTCCAAATCGATTCCAAACGCTTTCAAAAATTCGAACTTTGTATTTTTTTTTTTTTTTTACTCTTGAGTTTCAAAGTTGTCGAAAAAAACTTGCGCTCAATTTGTAGTCCATAATATTCTCTACCAGAAGATTATGACGATTTTTTCCATATAAGTCATAAATTATAAGAAACTCCTACTTCAATAGCGTCAAATGTCGAAAATACAGGCTTTTTACATATTATTTATGTACATTAGGGTATGTCCGTTATTTCCCAAACTAATTTTTTTTGGATAGCACAAACCGTCAATCGAAAGTTTATGCCGAAAGAAAAAATTATCGACCAACAAAATTTTTGAATCATTAACCCGTGCTTTTTTTCCCGTATAAATTTGTATGGGAATTTTACACTCTCACAGTTTTATTTTTTTTTTCTCTGGAACTATAACAGTTATTCTAATTTTCTGATTGATATATTGGTCCTTTAAAAAACTGCATTTAAAAAGGCATTAAACAAATTTTAGTTATTTATAATTTGTTTCGATTTTAATTTAATAAATGCTTTAATATTATATATTTGTCCCCTATTTTTTTTTCTCGCGATTTTCAGCTGTTTTTGTTATTTTTTAGTGATTATCATTAAGTTATAATGATAATGACTACATTACAAAAAAAAACTAATAAAACTAATTAGAAATAATTTATTTCGATTTTTCAAAATATTAAATATTTTTATTTTTTTAAGTATTTTTTTTTCTTATCAAATAAAGTTATTTTTTAAATGATTTGTTTTGACCAATATCTTGCTTAAAAACCACGTTGAAAAATTAATAAAAAAAAAACTTTATTTGTTAAGAAAAAAAAAATATAAAACGTTAAAAAAAATAAATATATTTAATATTTTGAAAAATCGAAATTAATTATTTCTAATTTGTTTTCATTATTTTTTTAATGCAGTTTAAAAAAAAAACTTATTATTTAATGATAATCAATAAAACAAAAACCAATCGATCGAGAGAGAAAAAATAAGAGTAAAATATAAAATATTAAAGTATTTATTAACTTAAAAAATCGAAATAAATTATAATTTATTTTTTTATAATACATTTTTAAATGCAGTTTTTTAATGGACCAATAAATCAATCAGAATTACCGAAAAAAAATTAAGATTAATTGTTAGGTATAGTTCCAGTGAAAAAAAAAAATAAAATGTGAAGAGTGTAAAATTCCCATACGAATTTGTATGGGAAAAGTATGACCTTAGAGGCACGGGTTAATGACCTCAAATTTTTTTGGTCGATATTTTTTTCTTTCGGGAAAAATTTTCGATTGACGGGGTGTGCTTTCCAAATAAAAAATGAGTTTGGGAAATAACGGACACCCTTATGTACATCTTTCCAGCAATTTATAGCGAAAAATTATGTGAGCGAAATTCAAATATTCTATAACCCTTTACAAGGATGCATTAACAATTTATATCTAGCAGCCATAATTTGTATGATATCATTATGTATTTCAAAAAAATGAAAATGTACTTGTTTTTAGCTTTTTACTCTTAAATTAAAGTTTTCTTATACAAAAAAAAATATCTTCATGAAAGAGTATTTACATTTTGTACACTCTATCTACTGTATCGTGAGTAAGAAACACAAATGTCAAACAAAAAGTAATAAATAAAATGAAATTCCTGCTATCTGACAGCAGCATATTATGATGCATTTGCATTTTTAAGGCTTATCAAAAATTAAATCTTAATCGGAAACGTTTAAGAATTCCGAAAAACAACTATCACCGAATTTGTTGGTAGTGTAATTTGTAATTGACATTTTCCACTACGATGGGTCTATGGATTCGGTAGAATGTTTTTTTTTTTTTTAATCTTAAAAAGTTCTATGTAATGAAATTTTTTTCGTGTATTTAGCGTGAAATAAGCATAAAATGTAATGTAAGCACATCATTTTTTTTTTTAGTTATTCAACCTTATCACAGGCCCCGTCGCGTCGTAATACATTCGTACTACTAATACCGAAAAAAAAAGTATCATAGGTCCCGTCGTACTAAAAATTCTTCGTACGATATTCGGAGTTCGGGAAAAGTATAGCATCACTGAATAGGAAGTTTGGCTGTTTTTTCTACGAATAGTTATTTTCATAGTAGTCTGTGGAAACGCAAAGCAGAAAATAGTTTGCAGACGAATAGGTTCGCCTTCTAAGGCCGCAACTAGCTGCAGAAAAGTAAATTTAAATAGTTTTGTTTTAAATTATGTTACACTGACTTTAAATAAATTCTTATGTGTGATGAAATTGACCGACAAAAAAAAAGAATGCAAATCTACAGGTGGATGGCGGTACAAATAAAATGCATTATTTTACCAGTCTAACCCTCGATTTCATAAAGCCCTTTTAAAAATTTAACAGGCTTTTAAGTCATAATATGAGGTTTATTCCATACAAAATACGTCATTTAAAAATTTAAAAGCCTGTTAAATGTTTATGAAATTGGCCACAAGGAGGTGTCATTAGATTGACTGACCTGAAAACGTCGACCGGGTAGATAAAAAGCACACACATGTTCTTTTGGAAGCACAAATTCGTCTGAGCCATTAGATTCAAATGCGAATTCAGGAGAGATTTACAGCCCTATTCTGCCGTTATGAGCCTCACAGGTCACAATTTTGTGTGAGTTTGTCTTCTTATAAGGCGGTCACAATTTCGTTTTCTGTAGAAGCCTTCATAAGAAACCTCACAAGAAGAACTTGAGTTGTGATCTGCCAAGGAGCAGATCATACTTTTTAAGTTTTTATGAGGCGAATTCACCACGAGTTATGAGGTTATTGTGACTTGTGAGGCATCAGTGAAGTTGCCAGAATAGGGCTATTAGGTGTTCCACGGCGACGCACGCCCAACCACTTCACGTCAATTAAACGGTTCTGCCAGCCATTTTAAAGAGCAAAAATAAAGCTACAGCAAGAATTTTAATGATTTATTTTAAAAATTACAATGACTATTGAATCCATTTTTGATTAACAAAACAATTAAACTATCAAAAGATTAACAACACAAATTAAAATCGATTTTTCTTCTCCCATTTTGACCTAAAGCAGCTCACTTTGAAACTCCGAAAATGGGATTTCTGTGAGGCAATGCTGTTTTGATTTCTTTCGGGGCTTATGATGTAAATTTATTTGTATTCGTAGCGCAACAAAACATTCGGAAGTTTGCTACGAGGGACTCTGTGGTAGGGCTGATTATCTTATGCACCATCAGATATTTTGCTAAAATAGTTCTGTTTGATTTCAACAAAACGATAATTTCAAATCTTTAAGCTCTAATAATTAAAAGATATGATTTTATTTCTTAGAAGCGTTTGATAACAATTTTTTTTAAATATGTGATTCTTCTTATTTATGTATAATTTGTAAGACACTTTTAAGACAAACATTTTATATGCCATTATGTATTTGGTTTTAATTAATGTATAAATTAAAATTGTATTCATTAATTTAGTTTAAATAAAACATCAAACATTTTTCGAAGTATAAAAATTATTTATTTAATTTTTTTTTTAATACAAAGCTGGAAATGTTGATATGCAATATTATTAAAACTTTTGAGAAGCTTTTGTAAAATTGAAAATAAATCTTTTAAGGCGGGAAATGTTAAAAATTGTCCAGCCAAAATCAACTATTTCTGAGTCAAACTTTAAATTTGATTTGCAAAAAGTTTGTAGTTGAGAAATAATAAATAAAATGTACCCATAGTTGTTACACAGGATGTCCCAACATTACCGGCCCAGACGAAAACCGTGGGTTCCTAGGGTGATTTTAAGTCGAAAAACTTAAAGAGGTAATTTCCTCGTTTTCGCTTCCTTTTCGACTTATAACGGTTTTTATAATTTTTGGTCTCGTTTCTTTAAGTGGATTTAACTTTGCCGAAATACAACCGATTCTTGAATTTTTGTTTGTATTAAGACAAGAACAATTTTAACTCGTCGTCGTACAATTTTGTTTCTATGGTTTTCCAGCAATTTATTATCAAATCCATTTTATTGCATTTTTATTCCGTTTCTTTTACTTTGGTTTTAACAAAAACACGTTAATACACAAGTATCATTTTTTCTTTTTTATTATGAAAGGCCAATTCGTTTTCTTTTTTTAAATACCTTACCGTATTTTTATCAAAAAAATAAATTTAAAATTATTAACAAAATAAAATAAAATAAGCAAAAAAGAAATTCAAGAAAATTTGAATATTTGAATAAAATCGAATAAAAAACTAAATCTAAGCTATTGACTGTTAGAAAGAGCCAACAATTGAAAAAAAGTGAAACCGTTTAAATCATTTTTTATTCGTTTAAATCATTTTTTTTTTTTTCGTTTAAATATTTAATATTATAATTTTTGTAATTTCTTTTTTTTATGTTTTATTTTTTTTTTTTTGTCTCCGACTGTGTTGTTTAAAAAACGATTAAACAAAAATATAAAATATATTTATTTATTAAATGTTATTTAAAATTACTAAAACTTTTGAACACAATTTAATTTTTAAATATTATGCTACGCGTTTCGGAATTTAATTGCATCATCGGGCTTTAGGAACTGTGCCTAAGGCCCGATGATGGAATTTAATTCCGAAACGCTTAGCATTATATTTAAAAATTAAATTGTGTACAAAAGTTTGAGTTATTTTAAATAACATTTAATAAATAAATAAATTTTATATTTTTATTTAATCGTTTTTTTTTTTTTCTTTTTTTTATATTATTTTATAAAAAATTGTAAATGTCCTTTTTTGTTAAAAAGAGATTATGTATTTTTAAGAAAACGAATTGGCCTTTCATAATAAGAGATACAAAATGATACTTATTAACGTGTTTTTGTAAACAAAATTATAACAAATTCAAAAAAAAGCAGCATAAAATGGGTTTGATAATTAATTGCGGGAAAACCATTGACCGTATAGAAAAAAAAATGAAGAACTGCTAGGTCGTCTTCTATTAATACAAAAAAATTCAAGAATCGGTTGTATTTTGGCAAAGTTAGAGCCAGTTAAAAAAAAAAAAACTAGACCAAAAACAATAAAAACCGTTATTGTAAATGAAACATTTTATAAACTTTGTTTAAAAAATGAAACCTTTATTTAACACATTTTTTTTATTTAACGCGACGCGTTTCGGAGTGTTCTCCATCTTCGGGCGTTAAGCTCCTTAAGCTTAGCGCCCGAAGATGGAGAACACTCCGAAACGCGTCGCGTAATATATTTTTTATAATATTTATTATTTATAAAGTTGTGTTAAATAAAGGTTTCATTTTTTAAATAAAGTTTATAAAATTTTTCATTTACAATATCAATGTCACAACTTGGAGACAAAACCAACATGAAAAACCATTATAAGTCGAAAAGGAATAGAAAACGAGGAAATTACCTCTTAAGATTTTCGAACTTAAATTACCCCGAGGTTTTCTTCTGTGACGGTGACTATGGGACACCCTGTATAAATAATTTAGTTTGAACTAAAAATTACAATAAATTAAAGAAAGAATCATTTTAAGAAATTTACTCTTTGAGCTATTTGATTATCATGCACATAAAAACACCATCATTCAAAAAGTTTTCTTGAGGATTTTGCACAGCAAACATATAAAGCTTTCTTTCCAAAGATTTTACTGTCCCTAAAAAAATTACCCAAATCACAGTAAAATAAAACTACGCGATTTTTGTTGGTATATCTAACCTTTTTCCTTTGCATTTTATACAACACTTTTAGTATAAAAATGAAAGATATTGAATTTTAAAAATAAATTTATATCACAATAACGAAAAAATCAATTTATTTTGAATAGATATTGCTCTCAATTCAACAACAAGAAGTACTATCTTCTAAATTCAAAAGAACACTATCCACACAACCACTTGGACTAGGGAGGAGCTTTATCTCTTTAAGAATTCGATTTAATTAAATGACAAGCTTCGCTTAGAAAAAAAAAAATTATTAAAATTCAAACAACGTCTCCCAAATTCCCTATAATATTTTCTATTTATACATAAATAAATATCAAATCCATTATATTCATTTGGAACGAAAACCTATTAGTATTTCATAATTTTGAATTAATTGTATACATATTAAGCTAATGTTGGATAATTTTCACATTAACTCCAAATTTTGTTCAAGCTTGTTTACATTCTTATTCCAAAGGAGTTTTGTTGAAGATAAATTTAATTTGAAATAAATACTAAGTAGTACGGTTCTGTCATTCTATGGAGTACTTTATCACAAACATCATGATTTTTGTTGTTTTTAATTTTAATAGCGTTTGCCATTTCAATCCTTTTTGCATTTCCAACATTCCAAATGCGATCCAATGGCTCTTAGCAGCGATGTTTAAGGATTGTTTTTGAATTGATTTAGAACACACATTTTGAATACCTTTAGTAAGGTGTCTTGCAGACTCTCGTAACCTACCGGAGTACAAGTACGGTTTTTAGTATACCGGTACTGTTTACCAGAGCCAGTACTGTTTTAAATAGCCTCAGTACCTTGGGAGGTTCGTAGGCCCTGGAACTCTCCAAAACACCCTACTAAACCGACAGAAGATAATTTTAATTATATATTCTTAACAAAAAAAAAAAAACACAACACTCTCAAAAAGTAAATTGGGCTACGCTACCACAATTTGTCAAAACCTTTTATGCAAATGCATAATTATTATAATTGTGAGCGCTTAGTATACATGATACGGTTAAGCAATTTTGTTTAATTAATAACTAATTATATGCAATTTTCAAAACAAATCAAAAGCAACAATATGCAACAACACAACTTGTAGTAATTATTATGCTGGAATTGAAACAATATTGATTAATTAATTTGTTTACAATTTGCATTTGCATATAAATAGGTATGTACAAGTTAATATACCTATACTCGTAGATGTTAATTTTCGTATGTTTACATGAACTTAAAGTGCATTGTTTTTTTCTTATGGAGAACATTTTACAGCGCAATTAAAATTGCTTATAATAACTCAATATTATTTTAATCGTTTAATTCAATAACAAATTTCAGTTCTATTTATTAGATTCTGAAGTAAAGTTCCTATGGATCTGATTGCGAGTATCGTATGGTTGTGGTCTTGTGACAAGAAGACTACCGCATTTCTTTTGTAAATTCGAAGGTTGATCGATATTCTCAAACCAAAACAAAACCTTGTATCACATTACATATCTTAGGGGCCAGTTTGTTCACAGTTTATCATTTATAGTGCATAATTTATCATCATCAAAATCATCGACTCTGATGTTTGTACGCCAAATTGTTTACCAAAAAAACATAAGTTGTATTGTTAATCATATAAATCGCCGAAATCAGCCGATTTTGGTCGGTAAGAGTTAATTCATTACAACATCTAAACGTTTGCTCTTAGTCTGCGCAAAGGGTGTAAGGGATTCCTCTTTGACGGCTACATGAAATTTGACCCCAATGAAATTTGGCCCTAAACATAAAATGAAAAATGGCCCCAAAAATTTATATGGAAAACAACAAAAACAAAAAATAGTTTAAAACTTGTAAATTTGGCCATTTTTCGTTGTTTTGGGACCTTTTTTAATTTTGGGGTAGAATTTTGTTATGAAAAATGGGCCCAAACTTTTATTCTTCAACCAAAATACTTTTATAACAAAAACTTTGATAGCAAACCGACTGACAACATAGGCGCCTGCCAGGCGACTGAGCATACCCTAAATGGAACGACGGAGTCACGTGAGCGGTACAGAAGACCCAAAAAGGGAGTTAAATTCCTTGAACCCGCGAAGCGGGCCAGGCAAGGGCTACATGAAATTTGGCCCCAATGAAAAATGGCCCCAAATTTGGGGCTTTTTTCATAATGAAAAATGTCCCCACTTTCGAAAGTGATAAATGGTCCCAAACTTATGAAAAATGGCCCCAAACACAAAATGAAAAATTGCCCCAAAATTAATATAAGAAGCAACAACAAGAGAAACATTACAATCGCACAAAAACTGTTTTGCGTCGGCTTGGGAGACCATAAAAAGTACCTTGCCTGGCACGCTTCGCGGGTTCAAGGATTTTAACTCCCTTTTCGGGTCCTCTGTCCCGCTCACGCGACTCTGTCGCTTGTCAGTCGGTATGCTATCAAAGTTTTTGTTTAAAAAGTATTTTGGATTAAGAATAAAAGTTTGGGCCATTTTTTATAATGAAATTTCACCCCAAACTTAAAAATTAAAAAAGGCCCCAAAACAATGAAAAGTGGCCACGATTTACAAATTTTAAACTTTTTTTGTTTTTGTTATTTACCATATAAATTTTTGGGGCCATTTTTCATTTTAAGCCATATTTCATTGGGGCCAAATTTTGTGTAGCCCCAGGCAAGTTATTTTTAAGGCTCTCCCAAACTGACGCAAAACATTTTTTGTACGATTGTAATTTTTCTGTTGTTGTTGCTTCTAATATTAATTTTGGGGCCATTTTTCATTATGTGTTTGGGGCCATTTTTCATAAGTTTGAGGCCATTTTTCTGGGGCTATTTTTCATTATGAAAAAAAGCCCAAAATTTGGGGCCATTTTTCGTTTGGGGCCATTTTCATTGGGGCCAAATTTCATGTAGCCCTTATTGAGTACAATGAAAGCGCTTCTATATCATATAAGGAACCCTTACTTCCTCTAGCTTTGCTGGAAAGTCAGAGAGTCGGCCACGACATCAACGAGATAATCTGTTGATAATCTGATGGAGAACATTATCCATAAGGGGAAGTTCAACTGGATTCTACGTGAATCCAGTGGAATAATATCGAGACTGGCATCTGGCCAGATTTCAACTTAAATGATGCTGACCATAAGCTTGTAGAAATCACACGATCTCTGATCATCATAAACTAGAAGCTCAACTTGAACTGAATCCAAACTGCCATCGCTTGTGATCGAAATGGTCTTGGGGTGTTCTCAATGACATTCAGAACTTGATTTTGTCCACCTGTCATATCTTTCCTTTTTTTTCTATTCCTTCTAACTAGGCATTGCATTTAAAAGACCTGAGGTCTAACAGGCATATAGTTAAATTATTATAATTATTATTATATCGATCAGATAGAATTTTGCCCTTAATATCGATATCGCTCCTCTGTCAATAACTGCAACCAAAATTTTGTCCTTTAAGACATTACAATAAATTGAAGGAGTACTGGGGGTCTAGCATAACTTGATACAATCGAGTTTAGATGATACAATCTAATCTAGCACAGCCAGTTCCTAATTTGGTTCAATCAAATTATCGAAAACCATCAACTGAACGAAATTAAGAACTGTATGTTTATGCTCCATTGTATCGACTTAACTCGATTTTTTCAAGATTTTTTATCAAGCTGGTTATATGCAATATAATCTAGGCAGTTTGGTTACTGGAGTAGGAGTTGTTCTTACTTTAACGTAGAGTCCCTGCTATTCTGCGTGCATAAGCAAGAATGCTTTTGACCCACTAAATCCTAGCATTTAGTTGTGATCTTCTTCCGACCTTCAATGTTTCAACAAAGTTCCCGAGTTCTTTCAAAGTCCTCGCCGTATGTCGACTTTTCTTATGAAGATTCTTCGAAGGTCTATTCTTCGGCGTATTCTTGCTTGTGGTACTGGGAAGAGAACACCTGACAAGAATAAATAACCGGATAACAAACGTCGAACAGCTTCATCATCCGCAGCCGCGCTGCGCCGCCGTATCTCCAAAGGGGAATGTTGGAAGTGGCAATCCTATCAGAAGATGTTATCATTGTCCCGCCGAGTGAGAGACGGGTGAATGTGTTACCACCGCACCGTAGCAGGGGAGGAAGATGTCACTTTTTCATAAAAAAAGGATTATGTAGAAAGGAAGAGTAAGGCGGGGTTGATGAGCGCCCTATGTAACACAACCTTAATGGTCACCTAATTAAGTTATCTATAATAAAATTATAATAATAAGGAGGCTAAATTATAAAGTTAAGTTAACTCGACACTATTTGTTTGACACTAGGCGAAATTGACGTTTCTGTAATTAATAAACGATTGAAAAAATACTTTGGCGCAAAATTTTAAACATTGCTCGTTTAGGAAATGAAACCGGATCTAGTTAACGTAGTCGTTTAGTTGCGAACCCTCGTCTATCTATTTCATAATTTTAAACAGGTTAAACAACTCTTTTAACTAAAGTGGACTCCGCAACGTAACGTAAGCAAATTAAGGTTGAACAGACACAAATTTGACAGAGAGAGAAGAGAAGAAACACAGCTATAGAACAAACAAACAACTTCAGAACAAATAATTTTAATATAATTATGAGTTTCTTGTGTATATTGGTTATGATTGCTTTTTATTTAAATCCTTATTTAGTGGAAAAGAAATCTACTCGCATTATCTCTTATTCTAAAAAAAAAAAACTCAAACTAATGGACAACGACATCTTTGTAGGTACCTAACCTACGTGTATGTTGGTGATGTGTCTGTGTACCCATGTTTTGGCAGAAAATGTGAAAAATTCAATGCCGCTGAGCTCTTTTATATTTTTCATTTCATATTTTCCATTTTTAACAAAACTCTAATAGCCCAGTCAAATTAGACATTGACCCGGACAAAATTTTCTACAGGTATATTTTTTTAGTGGAAATGTTCAGAACAGTGTCCTTAATCCACTGTCAAAAGTCCCAAGCAATCCGGCTTGGCGTACGACCACAATCTTGAAAAAATGCACTCTTTGTTTGTGGCTATATCTATGGAACTTGTTGCCCTGCAAAGACCATTCAAGTGACAAATTGAAGGGCTTAAATAGCCAAAATAAGGAAAGTTAATAAAAATTAGTTGAAGGTATATAAATATATATAACCATTTAAACAAATTATTTGTAGGTGAAATTAACTGTAAAAATAGAAAAATTATAAAAATAATCCAATGAAATGGTATTCTTTCCTTCTATCTTATATTCGAACCAGATGACGATGACGTCACACCACATCTGTCAAAACGCAATGAGCATACCTTATATCTGTTTATCGTGTGGTGTCACAACCTGTCATTGCGTGAAAAAAAGAAGAGATGGGAGTAGCTGTCCATGCCCGGACTTCAATTTTGCACAGTTAAAGATCTTACTGACCCCATTCTTTTTTCCTGGCATAAACATGCAGATGTCACCATGATCATCGGGAATAGAAGCTATAAGAACGAGCAGATCAGTATCTTCCCCCACAATGACAGGGCTTACTCCTGTTTTCTTTGAATTTTCGTAAGATTTTGATACAATCAGAACATCCGCGTCATCTTCAGCTTGAACAACCCTTATGGCCTTTTTTTTTGTCTAATTTGACTGGTCTATAAATTAATATTGAAAAAAAAAAAAAAAAAAAAAAAAAACCTCCGATATCATTTTACCAACCTATGCTTTTTTGTTGTTATAAACTTATTTTCAAGTGGTAAAAGCATACCTACTTTAAGAAGTTAAACAAGCGATTTTCTGCTTTTATATCGTTTAAAATTACCAAAAAGTAGACTCTCGCTTTAAAAAGAGTTTTAAAAGCTGACTCCCATTTGAAAAATGATTTAGAACCGGTTTTTATTGTTTAAAATGTTGCGCCTTTTATATTTAAATACTTGCACTAAATATAAATCCATCAAAGCCTGTTCATGTTGTACTAGCGCGTATGACATCTGTCATATTTTTCGCATGATCTGTCATTTATACAGGTTTGTTAACTTGAATTTCTTAAGGAAATTGTGTTAGTGGGGCACTTAATGTTAAGTGTTTTATATAATTCAGGAAAATTTAGACAACCACATTAAGATTAGAAAAAAAAATGTTAACTAGTTTCACACGAAGACAATTAAAAGAAGCTGTCTATAATTTTGTGCCACTATATCTAAACAATAAAAAACAAGAACAATATTGATTTGATTCAAGATATCTTGTATTTGTTTTTTGCTCTATTAATTCATTACCTAAAAGTCGCAGATTTTTTTTTATTCTAAAATTTGCTGCAAAAAAAAATATAACCAGTTACCATTACCATCAAGAAGATGATATAAATAAAATGAAATTCCATACAAATTATTTTTTAATTTAAATTTTAAATGTTTCACTAAATTGACGTGCCCCCAAACCTTCTTATCCTCTTTTGGTCTAAGTTTTTTTTGTTTTAGAGGAATGCTTTAAATTGAAACTTCCAAGATCGAAATATCTTTTAATTTAATGCACAAGCATAAAGATTCGATAAAACCAGTTTTATCTTGGTGTTGTTTGTATAATATATATGTGCATTCCTATTGGTTCCTGTATCTATAAAGTAAACAAAAATCTTAAAATTTGTTTTAATTGGTTACTACCGGAAATAAAAATACAATTGAAGATTTATTTCAAAGACTGAAAAACAGATACCTATATATTTATAACTATTTATTATTTTTGACTAGATGATTGATTATTTAATTAATTACCAAGCCATAAAATGAGATGTTATTAAAATAAAATTTATTAATTATTGTTTGCAAATGTAATAATTTGTTAACATTCTCATTGACCACTTGGCTTTTAATAAATTTGTGATCATTGTCATTCAAACATGGAAACTATGTATTTCCGCCTAAGAAAATTTTACATATGTACATAGGTGACGATATACATAATTATGTCAAGTTATGTATTGACTCGAAAAAGAATTGAACTCGATATTTGTATAGGTAGTCGAAAAAAGTGAGACTTTTAATTCTGTCTGTCTGTCGATCCCCACGGCTGCACCTAAACGGCTTAATGGATTTTCTTCATACTTGGTACCAAGTAGTGTTTTTTGGGTAATATGCCCTGCCCAGGTATATTTTTTGATTTTATTTTAAGGGCCTTCAACTATTTTTTTTTTTGTTCATATCCTGATCAACATATTTTTTTCTCTCAGAAACGCCTCATACTTAATTACTTTAAAGACGACTATTCTTTGGTAATTTTTTTTTAGTGGTATTTTCCTCTGATAAAACGATTTTTTAGGTTTTGGACTTTCTCGAAACTTTTTTTCAAACTTTTGAAAATCTGCTCGTTGAAATATTTTAAGAAACGAACTTTTTCCTTGTAAACGACTTGCTTAATTTTTCTGAAACTTGTTAAAAAGTTATTGTTTAAGACTTACTAAAATACTAAAAAAATCATGTTCCTAGAACCAATAATATAGAAACCTATAGTACAAATGTGTATCGAATGAGTGTGGAGGAGCTTCAAAAATCTGAAAAAAGAGCGGCTGAGATGGCTGACATACGTGAAGAGTATGGACAACAACGCTACTGCCCGACGAGTCTTCGAATCCAACCCCGTTGGTGTACGCAGTAGACTAAGAACCCATAATAAGTGGCGCGCATAAGTGTAGAACGTCCTCAACCAACTTGGTGTGCGCAACTGGAAGCGGCTAGCTAGGGACAGAGCTGGCTGGAAGGGCTTATTGGTTAAGGCCGTAGTCCGTTCTGGGCTGTGAGCACAAATGATGAAAATTCATTCATTAAAAAAAAAATGTTAGTATTATTGCAATCTACTTTAAAGGAATAACATTCTTTGCATTCTTATTAACAGTATTTCCCGTATAAGCATTTTTATATTTTCTACTTTCCTATTATTATATAAATCGATTCAAATTAGTTTTTGTATACAGAATCCTCCGTGCGACGTACTTAATTAATTTGGTTTGTATTTCAAAAAAATCCAAAACTTTTATTTTAACTTGTTCTTAACATTTTCCTGTTTTTTTTTTTTTAATATAATTTTAACTAAATGCCTGTAAGACCTCAGGTCTTTATTTTTTTTTTTAGAAGGAATAGAAGGAAAGGAAAGATTTTGATGGCACAGTGGATTGAAAATTAGATGTTAATTATCTCATGAAGTTGCACGGGCATCCAGTTGAAACTGGGGAATATAGAAAAGAATGCTACCTAGAATGGGTTTCGAACCCACACGTCCAGGTTAGCAGTCAAACTCTATATGCACTGTGCCATTGCCACCCGCTTGTTAACGATTTTAAAACAGTATCGAATCATTAGTATACAGCACGGGTGTTGCAGATAATAGCATCCGCAACAGCGGAACTTCCTCATTGAATTCAACACATCCACATCCGCAAAAATAAATGTGTAGCTTATGCGGATGTTGAACAAGTCGTAACAGAAACGAATAATCGGCGCCGCATGTGGCGCACGTGCTAGGTATTTTCCTAGCAAACAGTGTGATAAGAAGCGACGATTCATTGGATTTGGTACAATCGATTGACTATTCTTCAGAACAACCTAGCACATCTGGCACCGCCAGGAAATCCTTTTTAAAAAGTGATCTGGAAGCTATGCTAGATCCGTCAAGAGAAGATGACGACCTTGTCCAAAGATGTAAAAGTCCCAGAACAGACCTTAAAAGGATTTAGTTTCATAGCGCAGCAAAAAAAATTATCTATATATCGGAAAGTCCTCTTATCTGATGGCAAATAAAGAGTTTAAGTTGTTATCTGACATAGCAAGAAGATTTTTGTACCTCCCCCAGATATTGTTTAATGGTGCGGGACTAAATTACGACCCTTTGCAAAATCATCTAGACCCAAAAAAGGCAGCCAAGTTACTATTCATTAAAAGTTACATTTTTTTAAATAAAAGTTACTAAAACGGTTTACGTTTTCTTATGTACCTAATCTTACATCCGCTTCAGGATCAGCGGATGTAAACCTTTTAATATCCGCATCCGCGGATGTCAAAAAATATGCATCCTCAACATCCCTAGAATACACTTTCAATATCGGGCACTTTATTTTTATTAATTTTTCTGTACTTTTCATCAGCAAAAATTTGTATGTCCAACACCACAGCTTTGAAAACATGAAAATTTCGTTTTGTCTTCAATCATTTTCAAAGTGGATTAAATTTAGTTAAATGTGCGATAAAAAAAAAAATCCGTACCTTGTAGCCAAAATTTTAAACTTCCTGTGGTTTTTGTGTTCTTATCAAACGCCCTTTAAACAATTGATAAGCTTTCAAGATAATCAATTTAAAATTGTTAACAATCTTTGAGTTACAAAATATTATATGAAAAACAGTTATATTTTGGATTATCTTGAAAGCAGGCATGATGTTACACCTTTGTAAAAGATCCTCATAACAAGGATAAGAGGTGCATCCAATAAAAAAAATTTCTCACCATTACGAAAGGAAATAGAAAACAATGCCATATTAATATCAAATGAACTCAATTTTATTTTTGACCCGAATTTCGGCTATTAAACTTTGTTTTACATGTCATTAATGTGGTGACAACAATTATAATTATTGCGTTGTCGTTAAATTAAAGCACCTAGGTACGTCTTAGTATAAGCAAAGGGGATATTGTAGTCTCTATAATTAAATGTTCATAGGTCAATATTTATTTTCATTTAGTACATATTATGTAGGTTATAAATAAAAAAAAAACTAAAATATTGCCATTTCATTACCTATACATATACATAATGTAAGAAAATAATTTACTGTTTTTTGTAAAATTAATTTTACAAGTTTTTATTCTTGTAAGAGTATTTTTGTTTGCACTAAAATGATTGTATATGAGGTTAAGTTAACCTTAACCAACCATTATGTGAAAATTGGTTAAAAAGTCACCAAAACAAGTCTTCTAATAGCATATTAAAAAAAAAGCTATTTAAATATGTTAATTTTGTATGTAAATACGTCCAAAAATAAACCTTCACCTTAAATATTTTTTTTCTAAACCAGTTAGACAAGCGGGAATAGTGTATTTCTGTCGACTAATTTATTTAAAAATAAATAAATCCACATTTACACGTGATTGATTCTAAGTTTATGGTCCAAATTAAAATCCAACACAAGAGTCCACCAGAGCAACGTGATGGAATTGAGAAGTACCTATTTAAAATTTGTTTAAATTCAAATTGAAGAAGAACAACATAAACTCAAGTGATGCAAAACTTAAAAAGTACACTCTTCATCATTTGAATGAAGGCACAACTTTTTTTTCTAATGTCTCAATGGTAAAATATTTTAGTAAACTGTTGGGTATATAAAATACTTGCTGGTTCATCATCAGGTTCGCTAAGCCAGACGAAAATGCTGATCTTTAAAATCAATAGTGTGATTGGAAATCAAATGTGGTAAAATTAAGGGTCCTATTTATTAAATTTAATAAAACGATTTATTACTTAGAGACTGTTTGATATGAAAAAAACGAAGCACCGCGGGCTTAGAGGAGGTGCTCCATACACAAGGCTCAGAAAGTGCTGGCAATCAAGAATTGTAAAGAATTTTTGGACAGATGGTGTGTCAAGTTGCCATGTGTTATTTATTCAGTATTCATTGACATTTCATCATGGATAGACTTACACCCGAACAACATTTGCAAATCGATCAAGAATGGGCTCTCGAGAGACTTGCTGAAGATCCACTGTTTTCGACCAACATTTTGTTCAGCGATGAGGTCCATTTCTGGATCAATGGATACGTCAATAAGCAAAATTTCCGTATATAGACCGAAGAACAACCGGAAGAGGTTCAAGATCTGCAGTTACATCCGATCAAAAGAACCGTGTGGTGTGGTTTATGGCCGGTGGAATCATCGGTCCGTATTTCTTCAAAAATGAGGCTGGCGCCAACGTTATTGTAAATGGGGCTTGTTATCGCGCCATCATGATAACGGACTATTTTTTGCCAGAAATTGAAGCCCGAGATCTCGAAAATATTTGGTTCCAAAAAGACGGCGGCACTACATTTTACATAGCCCGGGACCGGGTGTTCGGAGAATAATTTATTTCACGCTTCGGACCAGTGAATTGGCCAGTATAAGATTATGCGATATCACACCATTAGACTTTTCCTTTAGGGGCTACGTAAAGTCTAAGGTGTTTGTAGATAAGACATCTACGATTGAAGCATTGGAGGCCGACATTACCCGTGTTATTCACGAGATACTGACGAATATGCTCAAACGCGTCATCGAAAATTGGAAATTGGAAAATTGTTAAGGCCTCAATTTGAAAGGGCTTATCTTTAAAAAGTGAATGTCAAGAATGGTTCTTTAGATTATTAATAAAAGATTTCACGATATATTTGAATTTTGTGTGATATTTCGTATTAAAAAAATACCCCTTGATTGAGCAGCTGCTTTGATAACCTGATTCCTCAGTAGGTAGGTAATCTATTTTATTCATACCACTCAGTGTTTAAAAAAATCTAACAAGCTTTACATGAACGTTCAATTAAATTTAAAAATAAAAAAAAACATAGGTCAGGGATGTTAATAAGTTAGACACTTAAGAAATTCAACGACTAAATACAATGGGGCATATTCATAGTCGCAGATAGACCCAGGTTTAACTAAACTACAGTTTAAGACAATTTTGGCTCAATGAATACAGACCGATTTTAATTACGAATTGTTGGTTTTATATTTTTATAAGATAATTAATTTGGTATACTACACAAATAGCTTCAAATATTTTGAAATGATAACCTTAAAAAAATAGAATCAACCTCCGAAAATTCAACCAAAGCTATGTTTAATGTAGACTTAGGTCTAAAATGACTATGAATATGCCCCAATATAACTTTCTTTTTAAATTATCTCAAATACGAATTTCATGACATAGTTCACAACTTTTCGCACTCGAATGTGCCAAAACAAAAAAACTTTTTTTTTAATTCTATTCCGTTTAACTAGTCCGTGCATTGCATTTAAAAGATCTTAGGTCTTACAGGCATAAAGTTAAAATTATTATATAAAAAATATATGGATATTGTGCATTAACGGGGATTTAGTTAAATATTTTATTATTTTTGCAATTTAAAATTTAATAAATTTTTTTTTTTTTTTTTTTTGTGATCTCAATCTAGTAATGTGGAGTGTTCCATCTCAAATGGCCATTATAAAAACAAACAATGCAAGTCTCTAATCAATTAAACATACTTGGAAGTTAATAAAATCTACATTTATCTTTGTGTTGTTTTTGTAAATGAAGTGGCATCACGCACGAGATCCTCTATCTTATATCTAGTAAATAATTGTGTTTTTTTTTTTGAGAAGCCTTTAAAAAAAATTGATTTACAATTCAAATAATTTTTTTAGCAATTTGTTTACATGCTTAATTGTGTTGTGTGTGAATGAGAGCAAGGTCGCAAACGATTACAGAAACAACGTTATCGAGATTATGAGTTGAACAAAAATTCAAAAAAAAAAAAAAAACGCAAATGTGATTATGTTAATTTGTTTATTAATTGTAAAATTGTAAACACAGTTTGTGATACATCGCCGATGAATGGGGAGAAATAAACTTCAATAAAAAAAAAAGATCAGCAGTCAATATTACCAGACGGATATTTGATTTCCGTATTCAGTACTTTGCATAAATTGTTGCTTTTAATTTAGGGTTGGGTAATTTGTTAGATAAGAGATGTTTTAAAATAAATTGCAACATCAAGGTAGACCGAGATGACACTGTTAACGTAAATGGTAAATATAATACATTATTAACACAAAAATAATTTTATTTTCAATTTGCAGACGATTAACTTTCTCTTTAAAAAAAAAAAAAAAAAAAATATAAACTGAGTATAAAACAAGCAGACATCTCATAAAACTTACATAAGCATAGTTATAGTGTCAAAAGTGATCAGCTCTACCTGCAATATAATATATGTATAATTGCAATACAAATTTGTATTTGATTTTTGATCCAACTATAAGGACTTTAACAGTTTGCGTCAGAATCACAGTTCTTCTTTTGAAAATAAAATAAAATGATTTTAAGTTTCGATTTTACAATCAAAACTAGAAGGGTTCACACGTATTCAATTGTTCTTCCGATTATCAATCCAAAAATACCATTCAAAAAATCGTCAGAAAAGTAAATTAAATTCACACAAAATTGACCAATTTATAAAATGGACCCTAACAGTCTCTATCAGACTATCAGCGGAATTTTATTTCTCCATGAACATTTTTCTGCTATCGAGTTAATGTTTCCGGAATTTTTCGCGATACTAATAAATTCCAAGTGAAACTTTGGAGCATTATTCACGCTCACAATTATTTTCAAAGGGAAACATTTCCAGGAAAATTGTATGCCCGAAATCCCCCAAATATGACATGAAAGGGCCGGAAATTGAACAAAATTATAGAATTTTTGTATTTATTTACCAATATCTATTTTGTTGCATATAAATTAGGACTCGTTTAATGCAATATATTCTCATTAGACAAATCAGAATTTTTCAAGAGTACTAATCGCGGCAGTTCTTTTGAAGGAAAATTAAAATCTTTAAGAAAGGTTGTAATAGTAGTGTTGTAACGCCGAGTCGTACTCAATAAATAAGCAGCAATTGTAAGCAAACTTACCGACAGAATGATATTTTTGAACAATTATTAGCTCACGTCTTTTGAATAACTAATTCCAGATACTTTTATGACAGAATAGTGTTTTTAATACATCATATTCGCTCGTCTCCAAAGGAGATGGCCAAAAATGTATGGGCAAAAAACCCAGAACCGCCAAGAACAAAATGCATACTAGTGAGTTAGCTACGATAAGAATAATGACGTAAGCAAAAGGACAACGCCGAAAGCCATGGGGTATATGGAGCAATACGACTATTATTATTTTGTTCTCACTATTTTGTTTCTATTCATTTTGTTTGGGGTTAGAAATAGTAAAGTGGGAGTTCGAAAATGCACTTCTTCGGTTGCCTTTTGATAGCACATCATGGTTTATGGATGTAACGATTACATATTTTTGAAATAGTACTTAAACGTCTGTTAAACTTATCGTTTACGTAGTCTTGGATTTTCAATAACAAGAAAAGAGAAAATGGAGACGCTTCAAATTAACAAAATAAAAACAAAAATATTCAATACATTAATTTAAGGAACATCCCTACAGACATTGTCCCTGCTGACTGAGGGTCCATCTATTAGATGATATATAGTGATCGCCTCCTCATGTCAGAAGCACAAATGTGCCAACATTAAAAGTTGGCGATATCTTCTCGTAGATAAGAATGAATTCTGCATTACTCTATCGATGTTGTGGTGGTTTAAATAAATTATTCAAATATTTCGGAAACAAGTGTACGTTTACAACGTTTAAGTAAACATTCGAATGCCTTTACTAAACAAATAATTTTGTGAAATTATTAGTTTCTCGCAGATATTTATTTTAAATAAAGATACTGGGATGACATGGAATACTGAAAGATTTATCAATTATTTATGAAAATATGAATTACCCGAATTTTCAAGCAAAAGACTAAAAATAAATTATTGGCTGCTGTACAAACATCGTGTCCGATCTGTACAAAACTTAGAAAACATCAACTGTCAAATAGATCAAAACATAAATATATATAAGGATGTCTACGAAACAAATTTCTGACCTAACTTGAAAATAGTTCATTTATTATTACTCAAATACTCATTTAGATACACGACATGCCTAAATGACACATTGTTTATTTGTTTAAAGCGAATATTAATTAAAATTCATATAGATATGAATAAAACCATACCTTAATGAAATATTTGAAAAGATCAAGAAGATGAATTTTTAAATAAACATATCGAAACAAAAATATACAAAATCTGCAAACTGCACATACGATAGGTAAATTATAAGTTTTAATATACACCATCACCACATCCCCAATGATGAGCCAAAAATTACCCTGTTGTTAATCAGTATATTTTCAGTTTGATAGATGTTTTGTATTCTTTTTTGTTTTTGTATCATAGCATGTGTACTGAACTTGTTTATACAGAAAGATTTAGATGAATACACTACAATAATTAGTACCAAAAACTAAAACACAACCCAATTACAAAAATTATACATAACAATCATCACTAATAAAGTGAAAGGCTTTTTTTTGTCTCAAATTAATATTCATTTGGAATGAAAAACAAAAATTAAATACAAATTAATTAGTATTATTACTGGGACTCGACAAATGATACAACACAAAAAAGAAAACTCAAAAACAACTGGTGCTTTCTAACATTCAGTATATAAAACTTTTAGTGGTGGGTGTTTTTTTTTTTAAATTAATTTCTTTGTTTTAATTTTTACAAAATCAAACTCAAAAAAACAGGGAAAAACACATAACAATCGATGATGATGGAACATCTGGACACATATGCATCGTACAATAAAAAAAAAGAATGTTCCATCATCAAATTGTGTCGTATTCAACTACAAATTATAAAGTTTATTTATAGAATATACTTCAGCTGGAATTAGTTTGTTTTAAAAGCTTTTGTTTTTAAGTAAACCAAAACACATACATATATGTTCTTGTTTGTTTTTTTTTTTTTTTTAGTTTGGAAAATACAATATTTTAAAAATCCTAACCTCGCCACCCAATAAATCCAAATCATGGGATCCGGCAGTTTTAATTATGTTGTAGATTTTAACGTACGGCGCCTTTATTAGCTGTGGATATTTTTTTTTTGCGAGCACACAATTTTGGTAATTTAGTTTGGATTGTTTTTGAGAGATTTTTCGATGAAGAAAGAAAATATAAATATACAAAAAAAAAATGTATAAAATAATTTTTTCAACAAAAACAATTAAATTGTTAATATCGCGATTTTTTTTTTTTTTTCTAACACTTGTCCTCACCATCATTATCTATCTTGACAAGATGATGATTTAAAAATATTATTAATAACTTATAAGCTAATTATATAGTAGAAATTAATATTATTTTCTATCAATTTAATTTAAAATTTAATAAACACAACTCACCTCCCATGATTCATGTGTAAGGTCACCCATTCCTTCGCCTTCTTCGCTGCTGGTGCGGCCATTTTTGATGTGACCACTTTTTGTCCATTCTGTATCATGTTGAATTAATTCAAAACCTCTGGTTTTAATTTGTTCTTCGTCAAGTTCACCATATAAATGGGGAACCCATGTGTTAACAAAACGGTACAATTCATCGACGCTAAAAATTATTAAAAATAAATATTAATATTTGTACAAATTTCGAAAAAAATTACATTTCAATGAGAATAATTTGAATACTGACTCCACACTGCACTACAACAAATCTTGAAGAGGTTACTTGGGCGAGACAAATTTATATTATTTATTCTGGCAACCTAACTGATGCCTCATAAGTCACAAGAACCTCATAACTCGTGATGAACTCGTTCATAAAAACTTAAACAATTTGATCTGCTCCTGGGCAGCAACTCACGTTGTTCTTGTGAGGTTTCATATGACGGTTTCCACAGGATACGAAATTGTGGCCGACTTATATGAAAACAATCTGACAAAAAGTGTGACCTGTGAGCCTCACAACGACAGAGTAGGGCTGTTAAAATAAACCAAGTAAATATTAAGATCATTCTAAGTCAGAGTTTATTTAATGTTCGGAAAAGCTAAATAGGAATTGGGTTCATAAATTGTTAGGCTTCTTTCATTAACACTGTGATTATTGAGTTACATTACTGATATAATATATAAAAATCCCGAAAAGTTGGCATTAAATCTATCTTTTGGGGTTTTAGTGAAATTTTGAAATATTTCATCGATTGGGGTCCGTCTGTTAGTTGTATGGACTGTTAAATGCATACAAAAAAGTTTTTCGTTAGATAAAAATTTTTGAATTCAGGAAATTTGGTAGGTACATGATTTTTGAGATACCCAATTTGCAAACTTGTGTGCCTTGATAAAAAAGTGCAACTTACATCCTGGTACCATGACCTTTACCCTTTCTGCACATTAGAGAAGCGTCTGTGGCAAGATTCTACAATTTACTCTAGCTTAAGTCCAGAAAAAAGTTAAGCAGATGTTTTATAAAGTTCATTTAGACTCAAATCTCAAGGACTTAATTGAGCATCCGAAGATGGAAAACAAAAATACATACAGTATGTTTATAAATATTAGAAACAGTTTTTATCGCCTTTCGAAAAGTCACTTTTTAGTTATGAATTGTGATCTTTAAGTACGGAAAAGAATTTAAAAGAGAACAAACCCAGCATCACTCTCAAGGAAATCCATCCCAAAGACAAAGTTGTTGATTAGTCATACATATATTAATATTTTTTGGCATTATTGATAATAAAGACATAAATAAAAATAAATAAATCGTGCGGCACAAAGGCTCGTGAAGAACCAGGGCCTGCCAAGTGACTAACAACTCGCAACCATTCTGTGTGCGCCTGTCGACAGGAATGGAAGGGACCTACAATTTTATGCCGAATCCAAACGGCTAGACGAGAAGCACTTATTCGTGACAAGTGATACTCTTGGAGGATTTGTCAATTCCTCGCAGGAGGCAGTAGCCCTGAAAAAAAAAACTTTTTAGTTTTTTAGGTGGACGAGGCTGGGAAGCGAACCCAGACCTCCAGCGTGACAGTCGAACGCACTAACCATTACGCTACGGGCTACTACTAATAAAGACATAATACCTTCTTGTTTGTTTAGAAGACATGTCATCATTTCGACACGAATTCTGAATTATTTACATATCTCAATATACTATTATAATAACACCATTTTACCTTGCCCATCCCAAGACATGTTTTATTGTCGTGTTCCGTTTTTTTTTTCTAGATTATATCTTTCATCACCTTGATCAGTTACTGTAAACCGAATTCACTTTGAAGTAATTATAAATAGTCAATTTGATCGTGTAATATAACACGTTGTTGTTTTTTGTTGCAAAATTTTCCCTTCAAAGAACATATTGATAGCCGTTTTTTTTTTTGAGAGAGTGACTAGCCGCTCAATAAAAATTTTACACGGAAAACACAAACAAAATTCTTTTTAATAATTCGTTTTGGTATTGTTTTCCGTGTAAAAAGTTTGCTGAGTTGCTAGTCACTCTCTCAAAAAATACGGCTGATATAGTAGTGTAGTGGTTGTCGTTGTGGGGTCAGTTATTCAAAACAAACATAATTTTGTGAACTTACCGATTCTTTGGTACACTGAACCAATATTCTGGTCGCAATTTATTTTTTCCATACGACATCACTGACGTTGGTAGTGGGATTGCCTTTCCAATTGGTTTTCCCATACGTAGTCGCAGATACAGTGGAGGATCAGGACAGGCTCTTGCTGGTCTTGGAATCAATTCTGTTTTTGTTGTTTTTTTTTTTTTTTTTTTTTTGTTGATTGAAGTGGTCGGAAAAATAGAAGAAAAATAAAGAAAGAAATTAATTAAATGAAATGGCACAAACAAATTTTACAACAATTAAATTGTGGGTGTGGATAGAGGGTTGTATAGAGAAGACTACACATATAAATAATATAGTTTGGTATGGGTTGAGAGTTGATTTAATTTTTGAATAGGTGTACACAATAAAAAAGGGTGGAAAACAGGTATATACATATTTATATACATAGTATAGTTTTGACTTGGTCTTTTGTAAAGCACATGCAATTCAATAGTTTTGTCAAGATAAATATATATACAAAACATCATAATTAGTTTACTATTATAGTTAGAAATAAATCAGGCATAAAAAACACATTTTAATCGGGAGAATGACCACAGTTGATTAATTTGACTGCAGTTATATTCTAAGATCGCACGATAGGACGTCATTGGCAAGAAACAAACAGTGTGTCTTTTTGAATGAAATAGTAACCACTTGAGTGGGCTACCACCATTGCATTTGGCTGGAATTATAGCTATTTATCGGCTGCCACACATCCTCAGATTCATTTAGTGCTGCTAGTCTGTATGTACAATTTTAATTTTATAAATTAGTGCCTTCAACTCGCATTGAACCTAGACCAACCACCTCTGAGGCCTATTATCCACTTCGCATCGCGCCACCGAGGCCAACTGATCATTTTGTCTAATAAAATGTGGTCAAGCCTTATAGGCTGTAACGCTATAAATGTCACTTTTTGGGTTTATTCAATTATGCATCTGACCCAGCTCATATGGCAGGTCTTATGGAAAATAAAGATATCTGAAAATTCTTATGAACAAATTATCAACACCTACGACATTTTGTTTCACCTAAAAATATGAACGTTCGAAAGTGAAAACAATGAAAATAAACATTTGAGAATAACCTCAAATCAAGATCATATTTTCGAGCTAATCTCAGAATCTAAACGTTCGATTTTAAACATTCACTTGATGCTTGAAAGGTATTCTACTAAGAGAATATCAATAGGAAACATTTTTATTTGAAATGGGGGTAACATACAAATTATATCCGATTTCAAAAATTCTTTGTAATATTTATTAATATTTAGTGGACCGATTTAGCTATTAAAAAAGTGAAATGTTTTAAAGCCATGAAATGGTATATGCAGTTCATAAAATGCTTTTTGGGTTTTAATGCTAATATTTAGAGGATGGGTTTTGAGGATCGTTTAAGATGTTTTTTTTTTTTTAAATTATGTTTTCTCTGCTTGAGGCCTGGCGCCCACATGCTACTTTCAGTCACGAAACTGTTTGGTTGGTTAAATGAATCATATACATTTATATGAAAGTGCACACACATGCATATAATTTATTTTAGTAACCAAACAGTTTTGTGACTGAAAGGTGCATGTGGGCGCCAGCCCTAATAGAACCCGAGAGAGGCCAGTCAGTACAAAAATATAATGACGGTTTTTTGCGAAATTAAGATTTGTTTAGGTGAATTTTCGAATAATGGAACTATGCGCGTTTTTTAACAATATCGGGCGTCATTTTCTCTTATTTTACCTATTGGATGTTTTAAAAAATAGCATACAAATAGAAACAATGCTGTTATTTCCAAAAAAAATGTGAAGGCTCAGAGTTGCCACACTTTCAACAATAGATATTTTTAGATTTCTTGTAATAATTATCAGTTTATGATGGTAGTTTTTTTTAAAGTCGAAATACCTCAATCTGGACGATCTGATTAATATAACCAAGATAAATGCTTCCACACTTTTTATAGAATTTTAAGAAGCTAAAGTCCTAATATAGGATTAAGCTTAAATTAAATAATTTGGCTCCAACTCGAAAAAAACTTACACTAGTGGCTTTTGTGGGACCATTATTTTCAAGATTCCCAAACCCTTACCATATTTGGTAAGATAATAGTCTCAGATATACCCCTACCTTAGCGTGTGGCGCAATTTATGGATAGTCCCTTATTTCTAGGTAAACCCTCAAATTTGTACAAATCCTGGGATTGATCTGAGATCAAAGACATGTAAAATGTTGGAAACATAATTTTATTCCATATCACACTACGTACGTTTACGATCAGCGCACTAAAAAATAAAATGCAGAACTTTATCACAAGAGCTTGTGGTTCAGAATCAGGACTATTATGTGGCTTTTAATATGGTGGACACGAAGACTTGATGTTTTTTTTTTTTAATAAACTTGCATTGTTATGGTTAAGTGTGAAAGAGACAAAAGTACATCAAACAACATTAAATAAATAATTTGTTCTCTTTATACTCTTTGGAAGTACCTGTGTTTAAATATAAAACATATCTATTAATAACCCAAAATTGAATTAATTTACTCAGAAACCCTAAAAACCTTGTTTCGATTTTTGTTTTGGAAAAAAAAATATCAAAATACCACAGTTTTCTTACAATCATTTTATGCAATTCAGCCTTGCAGTTAAAACAAAACCGTTAGAGCCATTTTCGAGAATTGAAACAAAAAAAAGAAAAACAAAATCTATGTATCGCAGCTAATAGTAGTTTTAGCTGAACGAAAACAAATATTCGAATCTCTCATCGAGTAAATCACATAATCAATCACATAAATATAAAGCTAGTTAACCCATTTAAGTTCAAGCTCGAATAATTAAAGAATAAAGCAAGACGGTTTCTACGAAATAAAAACAATTGTTTCACATAAACACCTAATAAAACCTGCAAACTTTTTTTTTTCTACATGAAAATCTTAGAACCCATTTTTCATCAAACTAGTCAAGGAATAAAGTTTCAAAACTTCTGTGTCCTATTTATCGTCATTCCACAAAATGTCAGACAAGTGTTTTCATGCAACCGCCAAATTTGTCCGTTTGAATGTCATCTTTAGTGACGGAATTTTGCGAATCCTGATTAATAAAAAAAAAATACAAAAAAAAAGTCATAATAAGTACGTTAGCAGATTCTATAATGCCGCGCCAATGTCAGCAAAGTTCATCAATTCATTTCGTTCCGTCCATACCGCGAGAAGACAATCACTCTGTTTATTTATTTACTATTAGGTTCTGTATGACAAGTTTTGGATTCATAAAAAAAATCGAACTCGAGATAATAATTTTCCCTTACATTACGATGATAGAGAATGTCTGTCTGTACCTCGATCTGCAGCCTTGCCTTAACCACTAAAACGATTTTCTTCTATCTTTGGACTTATTGTTTGAAGATTCCATAGAGGGGAACTTGAATTTTTTTTAGCTCAAGAAATAATGGTACCTGCCCTACAACCAATATACGAAAATGTATTTATTTTGATGTTTTGGTAAATAAAAAATTTACCAAGAGCGGTTATTAGAGGTACCTGTCATAGAACTGATTCTTTGGTTTTCAAATTTCTCTTTAACGGCTTCACCGAGATGAATCAAAATGTTTATACAAAAGCTGTTTACAATTTTAACAATTTTGCATATAGAAATGTTTGAAATAAATAAAATTCAATATCTTGAAAACGAGTTAATGAATATTTTTTAATTTTGT
Source organism: Melangyna quadrimaculata (assembly GCA_949320155.1). Classification (NCBI taxonomy): domain Eukaryota; kingdom Metazoa; phylum Arthropoda; class Insecta; order Diptera; family Syrphidae; genus Melangyna; species Melangyna quadrimaculata. Next base: position 188,978,723 of record OX439483.1, read on the forward strand.
GTAAAATTGTATTTTATTAAATACTAAAAGTTGGCATACCAGATTTTATTTTTTAAAACGTTCCAAAAATTTTATAGATACAAAATTTATTTTTAAGAAATCCGATCTTACGAGTTTTGATTTTTTTTTTTTTTCATAAATTCACATTTATCAAAAAAGTCAGATGGCATACTTTTTTTTTAGCTCTAGCTGTTTAAGCTATTTAAATAACAAATTTATAGTAATAATTTATATTTTAACTTGATTCCTAAAACTTTTTTTAATGATATCATAATCTTATGGAATCAATACATACATATTATGTACATCGTCAATTTCAAGCTACGCTAAAATTGTTAGCTACGAGAGCAAGATTGTGCGAACCAGTCATACCCATTTTTTTAAAACAAAATAATGCACACAATCTGGGAACTAAAATAGTCTCAAATACCTGAATTCAAGATAACCTTAAAAACATGTGTATAAAAAAAGGCCATCACAAATTAATTGTTTTTGTTTTTTATAAGTTCTAATACTAAGTCTAAATCGATGCCCTGGGCATGATCTATTTTATAAGATAACACATTGTTGACATCTTTAATAATTACAATATTAATTATGGCGGTAAAGGAAACAAAAACAAACCAAAAATAAATAAATAAACAAAGTAAAGTAAATATAAATATAAATAAACGAAAACATAAGGTAAGGTATAATATTATCTCTTTACAACTGTAAGGGAATTTAAATCGAATTATCATTTAGTGACCCGAATACAAAATCGAAATATTAATGAATTTATTAATATGTAACGGTTTATCTTAAAAGTTTATTTTTAACCTTAAATATTTAACGGTTTTGTTGTTTCGAAAAAATAAGTATTTCCTGAATGTGTCATTCGTTTGTAAAACAAAAAAAATCAAAACAAAGCCGACAAAAATTTCGTTATTAAATTTTTATAGTTAAGAGTGTTTTAAATAATCCGCTTATAAAATTACATTTAAGTGCTTATCAAAATTTTCCAATGTTTTTTATTATTTTCCTTACAAAGTGGCGGTGAATTTATTTGTTTTAATAAGCTCTCTAGTTGAATGGTTTTTATTTACAGTTTTTTTAATATATTGTTAATGTTTATTAAATAATAAATACGAAATACATACATTTTAACAAAAAAATGTATTGAGATGTCTGAAATCTCAATTAAACAAGTCAATAAAAATAACACTTCGAGATATCGCGAAGAGATCTTCTTTTTTTGTTATTGTTCACATAATAAATTTTTGTTTATTTTGATATCATTAAAATTAATCAAACACAAAATGTGGAAGTAACTCTGAATAAACCGGTGCAATTCAATAGGAAATTTTGTAAACAACCATCTTTATTATGAATTAGGGTGGCGTCTTATAGAAGCCAGCATAAGCAAAGTATACACAAAGAGATTTGACAATATTGGACATTATTTTTTGGGAATTTTAATTAAAAATTTATTTTAGCGCCAATTGATCAATTAACAAGACAAACAAATAATGGAATATTATAATATAAAAATTAATTTTATTGGTGGAATCTGGATTAGCAGAAACTATAACGAAAAAGAAACTTGTATTTAAAGTAGTTGACCTTGGAAAAACTTGATTTTTTTTAGGACAAAACTCAATGAAATCTAAATGAATAGTCAATAATTAACATTTGAAAGATTTAAAGCAACTCATTGAATTTCGATATGTTTACATATGAAACAGGATGTTCCGTCTCCCTAAAGGTAAAAAATCATTTTTAATTTCGAAGGTTTGAATGAAACAACAGCCACTTGAGTTAACTACCACCAACTATTATTGAAGCCGGAAATTTAGCTATTTCACGCCTACCACCCAACATGCCAAAGCTTCAATATAATTCAAACGAAGAAATAAATCTATGAAAATGATAGAAGGCCAATCTAACATCATTTTTATTTTGGTAAATTTCCACATTTAATTGTTTGATACTACGCAATTATAACTACGTCAATTTATGATAAGAGAACATTTTAAGGAAACATTATTGTGTACCTACGTTACATAAATTGTATTCTTATCAATTGATTGGTAATGGAATATTACCAAAATAATAATTTATAAATAAAAATTCTATTTAAATTTTAATTCATCTGACCTTTTGTTTTCGTATCTATAAAGATTATCAGACATTTTGAAATATTAAAAAATTACGTTTCAAAAAAAAAATAGCAAATGTAAATTAAAATTTGTTGACGAAGATTAAAATGTTTGCAAAAATAAAAAAAAAGCAATTATAGATAAATTAAAATTTATTGATATTGATCAAAATGTTTGCATTGCAACTTGGTAGACTGAGAGTCCACAAGAATTTTTGGGTGTAAACGAATGAAAGCCAAAAATCATTTTAAGATAGACTTTAACTTTTTATATACAAATTAAATTATCTTACCACCTCGGGGCGGCACGGGGTAGGGGACCTTGTAGGTTATGCTGCATTGAAATGCGTTTTTTTTTTTTCATTTTGCCCAAGTAAAAATAATAGCAACTTAAACACCGCTCAAGACACGAATATGGGACCCAAGACTTTTTTCATGTGCCAAATTTCTAAAAAAAAAACGCACTCAAAAGGAGTATTTTCGAAAGATAAATTTTAACTTAAAAATCGAAAAACAACAGATTTGTTTGTACTTGTATTGTAGTACAGGTAAAATAGTACCTACACAAAATCCTTCTTAAAATAATCCTACCCCCATGAATGTTGGTGAAAATGAAAACATTACATTTACCATAAAAATGAAGAATCAAAAGTCTATAAAAATATTTAGTAGGGTATTTTTGTGAAAATTACAGAAAACGTGTTATTTTTAACTGAGTTATATGATACATGATTTAAAGGTATTTTTCAATGCTGAATATAATAAAAGTAAAATTGAGATGATATAACAACATCAAAAAAAAAAAAATGTTATACCAATTTTCATGAGGGTAGCTTTTTTTTCACAAATTTTATAGAGTATAGCCCACACTTTTTCACTTTCCATTAAAAAAAAAAAAACACCCTTTTATCATAGACATTTTTATCGAATCTTCTATTTTTTTGGGCACGTGCTCGCACTAAAACAGCAATTTTATCATGAACAAAATATTTTTAAAAGTAAGAATCTATAACAAAAAACTTTTTTAACACATTTCATAACCAACACGTTTCTACGTTTACGCACTTTTAAAAATCCCGAAAATCTTAGTACTTTTTTTGGTATTAAAAATCATGATAAAAACCACATGTTTAAAAAAAATAGTACTGTCACGACGATTGTCACTGAGAGTAATGCCTTAAGACTGTTTCTTTGCTGGTGAAGGGTTGACCGCACCTCCAGACCCGTTCTGTTTGAGCCGCCCTTTAGGGTTAGATGTGACGTTAAAGGGAGAAAGCACATGTTTCGTCATTACTAGTACAACCGGAAAGCACCGCATTACATCTTTAAGTAAAGTTTTATTTAATTTTTAGGAAAAATAAGTAAAAAAAATAAATCGGGTGGCACAACGGCTCATGAAGGAACCAGGGCCTAGTGACTAACAACTCGCAACCATTCCTGTGTGCGCCTTTCGACAGGAATGGAAGGGACCTACAATTTTATGCCGAATCCGAACGGCTAGACGAGAAGCACTTATTCGTGACAAGTGATACTCTTGGAGTATTTGTCAATTCCTCGCAAGAGGCAGTAGCCCTGAAAAAAAACTTTTTAGTTTTTTAGGTGGACGAGGCTGGGAAGCGATCCCAGACCTCCAGCGTGACAGTCGAAGGCACTACGGGTTAAATCGAATTCTGGATCTTTGTAAGTAAAATTCTTAAAATTATTCTATAGTTCTACAAAGCTTCAGCTCTGTCTATACGTCATAGATATAAAAAGTCTGGCCAGAATAAATTAATGAAGACAACGCAATGGTATTCATTGGATTAGAAAAAGAACTTGGACAAAAATCTTCAGAGTGAAAAACAAAACGAGTTAGAAAACTATAACAATTAACGAAATGAAAAATGCAACTGTCAGCGTATGTACATGTACACGAGTGCCCTAAATATGCAAATATAAAAAAAAATTGAAAATGTATAGTATGTTTAGTGAATGTCAATAATCTGTATATTGGAATTAAAGCCTTAATATTTGTGTCTATCAACTATCTGGATTATTTTCTTTAATCTATATATTAATTAAGATTAAGATCCCCTGAAGAGGACAGCAATCCCTGTCGAAACGTTGGGAACAAATCAATGTAACTTTGTTTCATTGCCACAAATAGTGACCAAAAAAGCCGAAGGAAGAATAAACATCTTATCCATCAACAAATATTAATACGTAGTGGCCAAACTTTTCCCAGTGTTTTTCTCTGTAAATACTCAATGAAACTACATGAATTATGTATCGCCGCCGGCGGTCGGAAAGGTTTTGTCACACAGATGTGCACAAACAAAAAGCTATGTGCGTATGTAACCGTTAAGGGTAAAAATGGTTAAAAGTCGAATTTCTGCCAATGGGCGATATTGGTTATTATTAATTTAAGCATCAGGCTTGATTGTATCTGAATCTGACGTTGAGATAAAACTTAAAAATAGGTGATTCCCTAACTCTAAGTAGAAAGAAAATTAAAAAAAAAAAAACATTTCTACAAAATCTGAAAACTTAAAGCCAATTTTACTTGCGATATACGTAGTATAAGGCAAGTTTTGGATTCGTGCAATAAAAAAAATCGAGATAATAATTTTCCCCCAACATTACGATGATATGGAGAACGCGAAAAAAGTGGGTCTCGCAATTCTGTTTGTCTGTCTGTCTGTCCGTCCGTCTGTCTGTCTGTACCTCGACCTGCAGCCTAAACGGCTGAAGTGATTTTCTTCAAACTTTGGACTTAAGGTTCTTAGGGGATTCCCTAGAGGGGAAATTGAAATTTTTGTTTAGCTCAAAAAATAATGTTACCTGCCATACAACCATTATATAAAACTTGATTTATTTGAAAAACGGATCTAACGATTTTGATCAAAAAAAAATTACAAGCAAACAAATTTTGGTAGAAATTTTTTTTTTTATAACGGTTAATAACGGTACCTGCCATAGAACCGATTTTTCGGTTTTCAAATTTCTCGTTAACGGCTACACCGATTTGAACCAAAACTTGTATGTAAGAGGTCCTTTGCAATTCTAGAAATTTTGCATATACATTTTTTTCAAAAAATAATATTTGGATTTTTAAAAAATTATTAATTTTTTTTTTTGAAAATTCAATATTTTGAAAACCGGTTAATGATTTTTTTTTAATTTTGTGAAAAATTGTATTTTATTAAATACTTTAAGTTGGTATACTAATTTTTTTTAATTTTCAAGAATTTTTATATATAAAAAATTATTTAAAAAAAAACCGCTCTAACGATTTTTGAATTTTTTTTTTTTCATAAATTCATATTTATAAAACAAATCAGATGGCATACTTTTTTTAGCTCTATCTGTTTTAGATACAAATTTATAGTAATAATTTACCATTTTAAATTGTTTTCAAAACTTTTTTTCAATGATATCATAATGTTATAGAACCACTACATATGCACATTGTCAATTTTAAGTTACGTTCAAGTTGTAAGCTACGAGAGCAAGTTTTTGCGATCAAGTCATGTTAATTATTTCTTAACCTACACTTTGTTACTGCATTTCTCATTTTTGCATTTATATTTTTCCTTAAACATTATCTATTATTTTTGTTGAATTTAAAGACTAATGGCCAGTTGCACAAAAATGCTCGAAAAGCGGTTTTAGCTAAAAGACTTTTTAAATTTACCGACATGATAAATTAATTTGGGTTGCATCCAAACATATTCACAGAAATAAATTGAGTTCATTAACCATCCCTGCATTTTATCATCTCATTTCAAAACTGAACGAATGAGTTTTAACTAGTGCAAACGAGAAATGTCAATTAAAATAAATAAACATTGGGATGCGCTGCGTGGCAATACACACAAACATGCATGTGTTGGTACATTTAACTCGAAAACAGAAAAAAAAAATTGTGAAAAATATGTATTTTTGTAACTTTGCAGCTTTTTATTATGATTTTGGCTGGGTTTTAGTTCTTTCAATATATTATTATATTCGTTTTCATTTATTCGATTGTATGGGGTTGTTTTCCACTCAAAATATAACAAAAAAAAATATTTAAATTCCAAGTTATGCATCTTTGTTTTTCACCCTTCCACTGTTTTTTTTTTTTTTATTTCTAGTTCAGCCAACTAAAAATGGTTTTACAATTTAACTAAAGGAAAATGGAATTTTAGTTTATTGGTTTGTTTATTGCACTTTTAGAATTAAAAGTGGTCGGAGCAACCGATAAATGTCGTTTTAAAGTCTAACGAAGCAATACAAATTTAAAAGAGCTTGGTGCAATTATTGGTCATGAAGATAGTGAAATAAAAATCAAAAACAAAAAATATAAGATACATAGAAAAGGAACATGTGAACTTAAAACAAAAGAAATTAAAAAAAAGAAAGGGCTAGAACATTGAGTAGGTAGAGAATAGTATAGTTTTTAATTTTTTGATTTGCAATGCACATAATGTATTGTTTTTTTTTTTTTTCTTTTAACATACCAAGTTGATCAAGATTTGGAAAATATGGTGCCCGAACTACAATGTGATGTGATTTTTTTTTTATATTTTATTTTTTAAATGCAAATAGTTTCAAGTTTTACGATATAAATTTTTTGTATTATTGGTAGTGTAGATGAATTTTTAAAAATATTTAACAATAAAAACAGAAAGAAACATGTTAGTGCTGTTTTATTTAAAGATAAAAACTTATATTTAAGAACTTATACAAAATTAATACGTAAAAATTCTACTTACTATCAACACTGACGAATAATTCAGGTTTATCATCAATAGATACCATTGAGCGATAGTCCAATTTTGGTACTTGTGGCTTTTCCTTATTCAGCTTCGTTGTCGATTGGGTACCTTCAGAGGAATGGGGTCGCATAAATGTACCAATCGATGAACGCCTACAAAACATTCAACATTAATTAGTAAAATATATTAAGATTTTTATCGTTTTCTTTTAAAATATTTATGGAGTGGCTGAAAAAAAATTTGGTTTAGATATTTTCATAGGCTTTAGAAAACTCATTTATTATTGTTTTGGACACATTAACACATAGAATTTTTGTTTCAAATGCAACATAAGGGAAACCTACAGAACTGCAAGACAAATTGTGCTAGTCAATAAAATAATATAGCAGTGTAGTTAGTAAGCAGTAAGAGTACAGTTGATACGATTGACAAACATTTTTCTCACCATAATTATTTGCTTATATGTATTACGTTTTGTATTATTTTGATTTTAACATTGATTTTACTTATTTTTGTCAATGGTTGACAGACGTTTTTCCTCTGAGTAATATTACTTTAAAACATCACTAACACCTATAACTAAAAGGCATCAAGCGGCAGGAGACCAAATTTCCATATAGTTTGTAGACAATTCGTTTTTTCTCTGAACAAAATATTTACTTATGGTGTTTTCGATTGGTAAAAGAAATCAATTTATTTTTGATTTGAATCTGTCAAAACGCAGATTTTGCATTCCAATGGGCAAATAAATGGATTTATTTTTTGATTTAAAATCAATTTTGCAGATCTAAATTTTTCGGCAGATTTACCCCTCGATGTACTTACACCAAGGCAATTTAAGTTGTCACTTTAGAAATTTGTTTTGTTATTGTTTGAATTTATTTCGATTATATGAAAATTGTGTTCCAAATATAAAGAAAAGCATTTCTGATATAAAATAGGAGCAGTTAAAAATTAATTGGTATTTGCATGAAGCTCATTTTGCTCTTCTGCATAAAAATTACATAAAATGACATAAAATTACACGAATACAATGACAAAAATAAATCGATTTGAAATGTCGTTTCATTCACCACGAAATAAATTAATTGTTAGATAGAAATCTGAATTTACCAATCGAAAACACCATTAAATTGTGCTCAAGGCTAAGGAGAGTCTGAAGCAGAATATGATATATGACGAGGAGAGCTATGAATTAAGGTGGCGGCCGGCGATATGAATAATCAATCAAGAAAATTTTATAGTGGGAAAGGCAGTGGGCGTATTTTACTTAAACTGACGAATATTCTCGTTTACTTAAACAAACACTGAAAATTCCATCCAAATCGTTGGAGCCACATCTGAAAAACTGGCAAATAAGGATTCCACCAAAACAAATTTTTAAATTGTTTCTCTCATTTATAAGAACTATGACAATTTCATCCAAATTGTATGAATTGTTTCCAAGAATTAAAGCCATTTCAGAGAAGCCAAGAAATAAGAAAAGTGGGCATGGCAGTTTGAGGATTATAATAAAACTAATTTTGAACAATAAAGAAACCTTGAAAATTTCATACAAATCGTTAGTCGTTTCTGAGAAACTACTTATTATAGTTACATTCAAGAATTGCTCTTTTAAAGTAATGAGATTAGGAACTAATTCATTTTTCAACTAAACTAGAAGTATATCTTTAAAAAAAACGAACAAATTAGTTAAGTTAGCTTAAAAATTAGTTCTATCCAAAAAGCAATTAAATTTAGGCCAAGTTTGCGTAAAAACAATTTAGTTGTTATCCAAGATAGGTAACTATACTAATTTAATAACAAGTTATGCCTTAGACAAAATTGGGCTCAAAAAAATGCCTGTAAGGATTTTATCAAATTGTATACACCTTCGATGACCAATTTCCGATACGTAAACTAATGCTATTGAGAAAATCTAACTGATTAACGTGAAAAGGCAAGATTTTTATACACCAGTATAAATAACCAGGAATACATATTTTCGAGTAATATCCGGGTTCCAAAATACCGCGGTTCACCTAACATGATTATATTTTGTACAAAATTATGAGAGTTCTAAACTTTTACAGAAAAGCTTTAAGAAAATTTTAAGCACGACCTTATAATTAAGATACTTGATGCTAATAAAGATTTCCATCGTGTACCCAGGTATCTAGATAGGTAATTGTTAGTGTTGATATGTATCGCTCCGATAAAATCAAGAGCACTGTTAAATTTTTATTTTCAAATATTCAAAATAACCACAAGAATGTACTGAATATAATGAATATATGTAATGAATATAGAAAAGTTTAAAATATTTAGATGTTTCCAATTGATGGAGAACATTCTTAACAATATTTTGGAAACACCGAAAGAAACTTCTTTGAAAAGGGACCTTATGAATCTGTCAACGAGAAAAGTAACAGCCATTAGTACAATGAAACTGACAGATGTAAAATTGCAAAGCGAAAATAAAATAAAAGACTTTGATTGATATAAACATTATATTAATTTATCCTCCACAATACTGTTCTCAAAAATAAGTAAATAAATAAATGTCACTTAAAGTTCTTTAAGCAAACGAGATAGGTATATTATTGCTATTACATAAAAAAAAACTGTTTCAAATAAAATCATTCTGCCTGCATGGTAATGGAATGGACTTGTAAAGGAGTTTTTTTTAACTATTTTTTTTTTTAACTTAATTGGAGAAAATTCTGTTAAAGCCAAAATATCTCGAATTCTAATTCGCATTTATTCTGTTCGTAAATAAATAACAATTTGGATCAGACACAAAATTTATATTATTTAACATTTTAATTTAACAAGGGTATACATTTATATTAACAAGTACAACGGAGGAATTTTGATCAGTGAAATAACCAATTTTTTATAAAAGATAAAATAATAAAATGGTGCTACGAAGTCGGCTACGTGCAAAATTTTCAAATGAATTTTAAGAATTAATTTTTTTTTTTCAAATAACATAAACAATAATTATTGTTTAAATAATAATTTAAGATATTATAATATTATAAAGTTTTGTAGATAGAGAAGGCAAATGATACCTTACAGTCTAAGGCAAGTTTAAGCATTTCGGAAGGTAGAACAACAACAATACACATTTTCTTTAACTTTATGTATTTACAAAACCTAAAATAACGTTTTTCAACCAAAAAATAGAACAATTTTATCATTCCCTAAACATCAAAAATTGTACTCAAGGGTTTTTGTTAAGAAAATTAATTTTATATAAATTAAAAACAAAAAAAAAAACAAAAATAAGAAGTTTCTTTCTAAAATCGAACATATTATTAAATTACAGGATAACAATAACTTAATTATTTTTTGATCCCTTACCCAGGGGTAACATGACCCTCAGAATGTGTCGAATGTGGAGTCAATGGAGGCACTGGAGAACCACCAGATTCTTCAGATGGCGTTTTTGAAAATAAATTGCCACCCAACTCAGATACCAAAGTAATGGGTGAACTATTTATTTTTTTTTTTTTTTGATTTATTTATTTTTTGTTTTTATGTTTTTTTTTTAGTTTTTAAATAAATAAAAAAAAAATTATAAACATTTTTGATAATTGTTTTAAAATGATTTTTTATGTTTTTTTAAATCAAAATAATAAGAATAAGGGATATAGAGTGGTGTTGGATTAAGTGTTTTTGTGTGTGCAATTTTTTTTTTGTTTTTAAATAATTTTAGCCAAATCCCAGGGTGAGCATTTAAAATAAAAGAAAAAAATTATTTTTTTTTCCAATTATTAAATTTTGCCAAAAAGTTTTCAAATGAATTCACAATCAAACAAAACAAAACAACAACACACATTTTTTAACACACTTACCTTGAAAATACTTTTGAAAAGACACTCTGATTTGAATCGCCAGTGTTTGGAGCTGATTCAGTGTCGGCGGACTTGCCAATGCCACCCATACCGCCAACTGTACCACCAGTTTCACCAGTAAGACCTTCTACCCAGGTAAGGGGATATGATAGTCTTTTAAGCATCTACAAATGAAAACAATTAATAAGCCTTAAAATTATAAAACAAAATAATCGATATGGGAGTTAAAGGAAGGCAATAAACTCATTTAGTCAAATAAATCTGTTGTACTGACAGACACTAAGGCAAAAGCCGATTGTGTCAAAACAGAATTGATTTTTTTTCTGTGTTTCTCTAAGATTTAGAAGATTAATTTAGAAAAACTAATTCTGTTGACGCTTATCAAACATTCTAATGAGTTGTTATCTTAAATTAAAAATAAAAACTATGAAAAATTCGATTTTACAATAAAACCGTTAATATTGAAAATCGTTGCTGAAAAAAAACTGAAGTCTTTGTATGGCAGCTAGATGACCTAAAACAAAAACTCGAATTTCTTCCTTAGGGAATAAAAAAATAATGCTTCACACCAAATTTGAAGAACTGTTTATGCTCTAGATCGATGTACAGTCGTGACCGCCTAATTAAGAACGATATTTATATAAATTTATAAAATGCATAACTTTTGTTTGGGAAATCTGTTGAGGTTGAGTAGTGGTTTTAATAATAGCCCATGAACTGCGGTACACTTTGAGTAATGTTTAAAAAATATAAGCATGAGAATATTAGTAGGAAAAAAATAAACATTAATTTAACTCTTATTTCGTCTGGCAATATAATTAAGAACAGAAACAAAATGTTGTCATAACATTAAAAATCTTCGAAATTTCAATATGTTAGTGTGAATATATTGTAGGAAAACCTAAATTCTTTATAATTTCAGACAAAATTCATTGCATATTTTCATGTAAGGCATGGAATCTTGATTGTGGTGTACTCTATCAGATTTCCTCAATACTTAGAACATTCTGATCAAAATGTTTTTTTTTTACTTTAACCATCCCTTGATGTCTCCCCTCAAGTTCTCGAAAGAATTAAGGCCCGAGCTTTGGACGGTCTAATCTAAAAAATTACTTCTTGACTACGTAAACACCTTCTTAGAAATCCGTTGAGGACTTCTTGGATCATTATCGTCCTTAAAAAAAAATTTATGGGCATGATTTTAAATGAATAAGACTCCATAACATGTTCCTCAATGTCTTTATAAACTTTCTGGTCAATTCGAGCAATTTTTCCTAACTTATCGACCATACTATGCCAAGTAAGTACCCTTAATAGATTTCCAATACAAAAGTTGTGCATTTTAAAATTTTATAAAAATATCGTTCTTAATTAGATGGCCACGACTGTATATCAGGACGCATAGACAAACGGACCGACGGACACCTTATCGAAAATCACTTGTTTGGACTTGTTTGGATCATCGTTATGTTATTTTTTTTATTAAAACCTCGAATTTGTTTTTTGACACAAAACCAATACCAGCCCTATAGAGCAAGTGTAAATCACGAAACTAATGAAAAAATGTATGAATCATCAAATCGGTTAAAAGGTTATGAGGAAGACAGGAACACATGCTAAATTAATGAGTGGTTCAAACCAGAAGCCCGTAGCGTAATGGTTAGTGCGTTCGACTGTCACGCTGGAGGTCTGGGATCGCTTCCCAGCCTCGTCCACCTAAAAACTAAAAAAGTTTTTTTTTTCAGGGCTACTGCCTCTTGCGAGGTATTGACAAATCCTCCAAGAGTATCACTTGTCACGAATAAGTGCTTCTCGTCTAGCCGTTCGGATTCGGCATAAAATTGTAGGTCCCTTCCATTCCTGTCGAAAGGCGCACACAGGAATGGTTGCGAGTTGTTAGTCACTAGGCCCTGGTTCTTCATGAGCCGTTGTGCCACCCGATTTATTTTTTTTATTCAAATCATTTTGAATCACAAGAATATTTTTTATCGGGTCAGTGATAGGTTCGCCGAATCTTCAGAAGTATAGGACTTGTACAGGACAAGAAATGATCGTTCACGAGTCGCTCGCGGTCTGAAAAGCAGTTAGTGGACGAATTCAACGGAGACTGCTTAGAAAATAAACGAATGCCCAGGGAATTTGAAATATCCATCATATTCATTTCTAGGCTGAAACAGGAGGATTTGAACATGTAAGACTATCGACAGCCAGCGGCACATCTATTGACTTCTGCACTAAAAAATAATACGCTGGAAAGTAGCAAACAACTTTGACTGAGTTGAAAAGATTTTTGCCATTAGATAATCTTTAAAAAAAATCGTTCCTCGTTTCAAGGTTTGATCCCGCATCAATACCGATTCTATTTGAGGCTCTCCCCAAAGTATCAGATGTTTCTATTTTTGTTAATACAGCCATACTTTTAAAGCTTTGGAACTCTCAACAATGTCAAAATAAATTTCGGAACCCCCAACTCTTAACGATAGTTGAATGAAAAACAGCACGTGACATTTAAAAAACAAAAATGTAAACGTCAAACATGTTTGTATTTGTAATTACATACCGGGTAGATAGGTAAAAATTGGCTTTGTGGGTGGGGTGAATTTGGCCAAAGAATGGACATTTTTTAATTTTTGTTTATATATAAAGGACTTTTCTAATCTTTTCAGCTTTCTTTTTAAAAATGTATAATTTAATACATTTAAAATGATTGTAATAGCTTCATTAGAATAGATTTAAAACAAAGTTATAAACTAAAAAATTTTTATTAAAAAACCTTAAAAAACACCAACAATCCTTGAAAGGTTCAAAATAATTTTTACTCAGTTATGTGGAATATTATGCAAATCAAATTTGATTTTATTTATGAATGTAACAATAAAATAAAAAGAAATATTTACTTTTTATCAAAAATGGCATATGATGGGGAGACATTGGCCTGCATTTTGAGTAAATTTAGCCACGAAACATTATAAAATAATGCATCAAAATTATAAGAAAACTTGTCATAAAGCTTATAAGTACAAATCCCCTTATAAGGGCTGCAAAAGAGCAGAGAAAGATTGATCCTTCTTATATTGTTCCAATGATAATAGCCGTGTTTTTTAAAAGAGTGACTAGCAACTCAGTAAAAGTTTTACACGGGAAACATAAATAAAATTCTCTATAATAATTTGTTTTGTTATTGTTTTTCGTGCAAGCAATTTGCTAAGTTGCTAGTCACTCTCTTAAAAAAACACGGCTAATATGAAATCTTAAATTAAAAGTTCATTTATTTAAAAAACAAAACATAAAAAGATAAATGAAACCCCAAAAAATAAAAAAAAATACTCAGTATAAGAAAATGTCTCTGAAATTAATTGTTAGGGGATCATTGATTTATTATAGAAAACGTTTACCAAACAAAGTCTCCCGAAATTGCAGGGTGACTTTGGCAACCAATTGATTTTTAATAACTAACAAGTGTCTAAAAATCACAATACTTGTGCAAAAAATCTTTACTCTATAAAAAAAAATCTAGGTATGCAAAATTATTCATATTTTAAGTTGAAAATGTTTAAATATTTTTGTGTTTTTACTATTTGTACTTCGAGAAAGTCGGGTAACACTGAAAACTCTTTCGCGGAACCCCAAAGTTCCGCGGAACACAGTTTGGGAACCGAGGATCTAGAGGATGTTAAAAAGAGTTAAGCTAATACCCTTAAATACAAATTAAAATTGGTCTTTTAACAGGGCCTTGCATCTGCATACAAAACCAAAACGGCATATGAGTGGCTACAAATCAATGGCTAAGGTACACCATTGGATTGAAATGGATTTTCATGGGCACCTGCTTTGAATTGTTATGGATCACCTCAGTGTCAAAACATTTAAAGGACGGCGGTAAGGTTACAAGTCATCAAGAGTAGCATTATTTTGAATTTTTACTAATATAAGTAACAAATATATAAAATAACCTTTAATACAAAACATAAACAAATTGTATTACTATCACTATTTTTATTTGTAACTGAATCTATGGCAGAACCAAGAGAAATATCAAACATATTGAACAATAATATTCAAAAAAAAAAAAACCGTTTACTTGTTTTATTTCGAATGATTGTTGATTTAAGTTTAAGACATGTTAATTGCAGCAACTGTTTGAACAAATTGGAGTCAAAAATTTAGCGTTCTCACTTGCAGGAAAATACTTCAGCTCATTAATTTGAAAAATCATTCAGACAGGCTGAGATCCAAAATGTAAAACAAAACGTTTTGATGCGGCAGCAATCCTCTATTTATAGGCATCAGCTACGCAAAATGCTTTGTAAGCATTTTACTTTGTATAAGTTTGACAATTTGGAACGCACATTATTTGAAGAGCAAATATTCACGTATTTGAAGCATAAACAATAAACATATGTACGCAACAGTTTTCTAAATTAGGCGAAGAAGACAAATTTTGAAAACTAATAATGCACATCTGATTTTTTTTTAATCATGCCGCGCACTAAAGGGGTTCTTAGTTCTTACTACCCTTAATTATAACAAGCACAGTACGAGCGTTAGGAATATAAGGAAGGATTTAAAAGGAGATACCGATGCATATTGACTTTGAAAATCTTAAAATAGGGCCAGGTAAAGCAATCCACATTCTTGTTGTGTGACTAAAGAAAGAATAACTATACTTAACGGTACGTCCGAAATTGTGCTCAAGGGTAAACTGATGATCATTTGAGAACTCAGCTACAATTTAAATTTTGTATTGTAGTATGGGGAGAATATTCCATTGTTCTCGAATGTTACCCATGTTTTTACACACAAGGTAAAAATTATCCACAAACGACATAATTAATGACCTATTCGCGAAAAATGGTTTTCAATGCTGTTAGCATGGTGAAAGCCCATTGAGATGATCAAATAAAAAATAGAATTCGAAAGCCCAACCCCTACAAGACTTCAATACGCATTTGCAGATCCTTTAGAGAAAGTAACTGCAATTCTTTTAAGTTATCCGGAAGAAAACGGACGAATTCGGTAAAGAATTTGATGGCAAGCCTAATTCCTACAAGACTTCAATACGCATTTGCAGATCCTTTAGAGAAAGTAACTGCAATTCTTTTAAGTTATCCGGAAGAAAATGGACGAATTCGGTAAAGAATTTGATGGTATTTGGAGTTGACATGTTAGACAGGCAATTCAACTTCAAATGAAAACAAATAGGTATAAAACAAAAATTAAAATTCACTCACTCTCTCGGAATCGGAAATGTTTATGAGTACACGATTTTCTATTTGAATTTGTATTCATAACTGTTACCCAATTTATGCTTCCTTTAACGCATGGAACTCCATCTCACATGGAAAATTCAATTATTCTTTAGTGTTTGTCCAGAATTATGATAAACTAGTCTGAAAAAAGTTGTCAACCAAGAAACTACAACCTTGGTAAATACAGAGTAGTATAATATTGTAAGTTTGCTTAGCTAAAACTATGTTTTTAAAATTTGATATTCCTGAAATCCTGTCGATTTTGCTCGTGATGTAGAAAACATCAAAAATACAAAAACAAAAATAAACCTTTCTGTTGCACTTTAAGATTGGAATAATTTGGGAAATTTTAGTTGGAGAGATAAAAAATAGGGTTGCCATGGCGGTTTAAGCTGACCTAGGATAAGATCAATTAAAATCCAGGACGTTAGGGGAAAAAACCCAGTGTTATAATTTATAAACATGGCAAAATCCGACCGTGAACAAACAAGATCTTTGATAAGATGGTCAAAATTGGGTGATTATTGATTTTTGGGAATGAATGATTAAGAAAGAGATGTGAACAAACTGACCCTAAATGTTACAATTTTAAGAAATATGTAGCTTAACAGCTTCTTTTTATGTTAAAGGAGCATTATACCATGTTAAAATGCATTATAAGCAGTCTGCCTTTAAGCCTTCTTGCATTTTTCTTAAGCTTGAATTAATAACAAGATAATAAAACAACTCACAGCTAAAGAGGCCGAAGAAGAAAAAAGCATGTCCTTGAAATCGAAGACGTATCGCTTGTTTGAACTTATACAAATATTAACAACCACAAATCAAGACTTTTGAGCTGAGAAAGATAACGAATATAAACAAAACAATACACAAAACAAAAAGACATCAAAAATATGATTGAAAAGGAGTCTAAGCTGGCTCCGCGAAATTAGGCCCCAGGAAATAAGGCCCCAAAAACAAAATGAAATAAGGCCCCAAAAAAAAGCACACAAAACAACAACAACGAAATTTCTAAAATTTTGGGGTGCTATTTCATTTTTTGGGACATTGTTTCATTTTTGTTTTGGGGCATAATTTCATTATGAAATAAGGCCCCAATGAAATAAGACCCCAATACTAGTTTTGGGGCTTAATTTCATATTATTTTAAAAACAATTTGGGGCCTTATTTCATTTATCATAATTTACTTGAAAATACTAAATAACATTGTCTTTCACAAAAAATCTGTGAAAATTTGCTAATCGGGGACCCAGAGCTGGTAAAGTACCGCAAACTGTTAAACAAATACTTCGATTGTATCCCGCAATTTTTGTCAGCTATTCTGTTACCTACTAATGCTTTTCAATGTAAAGATCGTGCTGCAAACCATCAGGGAGTAACAGAATAGCTGCAAAAAATCGCGCGATACAATTCAAGTATTTTTTTAACAGTTTGGGTTGTTATTTCATTTTCTGGAATAAAGTTTAATATGAAAAAGAAAAATTTGGGTTTTATTTCACTTTCCAAAAAAAAGTCAAAACAAGTTGGGGCCTTATTTCATTTATTTTTGGGCCATTTTTTCATTTCAGTGGGGCATTATTTCATTGGGGCGTGATTTCATTATGAAAAAATACCCCAATTTGGGGCCTTATTTCATTTTTTCTTTTGGGGCCTTATTTCCTGGGGCCTAATTTCACGGAGCCGTCTAAGCTAAAGAAATTAAGTTACAATTTTACAACCGAGCCCTAAAATCAACAATCAAATCCAGAATATAATACGAATAAGAGAGGCTGGGGAATTGAAAATTCCATGGGATAAAATTTTTAGATAAATATTCTATTTTCCAAAATCATAGACAAAAAAGAGAATGAGGAAGCAATCCACCTGGCAGAATATTGTACCCTGAGAGGTAATAAAATGTAACCATAGTTATCGCTAAGCAGTTTTTTTTTTTTAATAGAAACTCTTATTAAAAGGTCTGAAATAAAAGCTAACAACATCAACTACGTCTACTTATTGTTAAACAAATAAATAATCTTACCTTATTCTTCTTATCATTAGATTTATCAATGTGACTATGATTGAGTAATTGTTGTTGTCCTGGTTCATTTTCATCAACGCTAAAACTCACACTGGAGGTCTTTTTACGACCACCACCACCGCCAAACGATGGCATATCCAAGCTGGATGCAGTTGTTGTAGTTTCAGTAACTTTTGTCGGTGAAATAGTTTTCGGTGGTACCCAGTCAGAGCTTAATACAATATCAGCATCACTATAAGATGACTTCTTTGGTATGGGGTGTACATTTGGAATAGGATCACGAATATCAATGCCAGAATCATAGCGCGTCTGCTTCGATAGTTCTTCCAAATGTTCCAAATCAATGGCAGCAATGCCACCAGCTAAGGTACCAATACCCGTTCCACCAACAACACCGCATAGCGATGATGTGGCCGAATGGGGATCCTGAGCGCGTGCACTGTCAACTGTTGTATTTGATTCATTATCGGCTTCTTCGTCCGATGATCTTCGGGATATAGATATAGAAAATCTAGATGATCTTTTGTCGATTGGATGGGTGTTTTTTTTTTTTTTAGTTTGATATAAAGGTGTGTGGGGTGATGTGTGTGTGTGTGTGTGTGTACGTTTATTGGCACGGAAGTGATATAAATTTTTGAAATAATTAAGGAAATGAGGATTGTTTGGTTGGTGATAATGATGAGAATTTGAAAGGGGAATGAGCAGAAAAGGGTTGTGAGGAAGATGAAAAATAAACAGAAAATTATTAATAACTTTAACATATAAATTATTAAAAACATTGTTTAGTATTTTCTTATGTTTTTGCATTCCAGGACAAGACTTACATTAAGTTTATTGCATTCATTGTTTATACAACTACATTATCATGCACATTAGAACATATCTCTGAGCTAAAAATTTCTTGCAATTTATGAGAAAAAAAGATAATTATTCGCTGTCGCTTTGACGATAGCTATCTTTTTGTATGCGAAGGAAAAGGAGACAGAGAGATACCAAGAAAGAGCAACCGACGAAATGTTGTCGTCCTTCTAACTAACCTTTTACTAAACTATTGTTTAGTACTACAATAATGTCAGGAAATTGTGAAAAATTGCACGTGTTTTTTTCTAGTGCTTAGTACATACAGATAAAAAAAAAAAAACATTTCAATAGTACCTTTACCTTTAAAACAACAACAACTTAGTATAAATAAAAAATATTCATTTAAATTTAATGCAAAATAAAATAAAATCCCAAAGCAACTAGACTTTCGTTAGGGTACACGCTAGCATGCATTATTTTCTCTATATATGTCCTTAGCCTGGATAGTGACTGTCTTCAAATGAATGAGTTTGTATTGTATTTTGTTAATAAATTATATTAGAAACAGAACACGACTATTATACCGAATTTCTAAAATATTAAATAAGAAACTTTTTATAAGAAAACGAGACAAAAATGTATATGCTGTTCTCTATATTTTTTTTGAAATATTCGGTCCAGGAGGTAATGAGTTAAATTTTATTTGATTTGACAACTCAAATGACAACTCGTTTGAAGAAAATACGTCCTTTGACACTTAAAAACCAAAAACTTAGCATAGTTAGATAATAATCAATCCTTTAAGTGCACTCCCATGCAACACCTTTGGGATAGTCGCAAGATTATCCTTACTGATCACTCTATAAAGCTTATAACTTGATAAATATTGGAATTTGTTTTTTTTTTTTTTTACAAACTGTTCTTTAAAATTGATCAGGTGACCGCGGTGGTGGCCTATGGGGTAGCTTGGTCTAGGTTCAATAACAAGTCACGGCAATAATTTATAAAATTAAAAACTGGAACATATATACTAAGCACCACTAAAGAAATCTGATGATTGGTGTGGCAAGTGAATTAGCTATACCTCCAGTCTAAATATTGGTCGTAACCTACTCAAGTGGTTGTTGTTCATTCAAACTTAAAAAATTAAACTTTGTATTTATACTTGTCCCAAGGTTGTTGGTATGCTTATCCAACCTCAGGTTTTCAATATAATCTCGTTTAAAAAATTTTAAAAAAAATTGTTTTTCAGTATTTTTAAAGTTTTGTAAAATGCCGAGAACCAGGCAAAAGGGTCTACAAGACCAATAAGACGAGATGAGAAAGGTATTTTGTATCTGTTAGAATAGTTAAAACCGCAGCTCATTTCATATAGATGTGTGAAACAAGTTATTCGATAACTAATCCAAAATCGTTACAAATTGTTTAGAACAAAATAATTTCACCGTATGAAGGCTATAATTACAAAATCTTGCATCTTGTATATGTTTTTTAGGCTTATTAGTATTAGTAGTCTGTAGCTAAGTTTGCATCTTTGAACAACCTGTGACTGCTGCAGGAAAAACGCAACAGTGAAAAAACGATAAAATCACCCCTATATTTCTGATATTTTCCTTTTTAACTTTGGAAATATGCAATTAAGGAAAAAACAATCCATTATAAATTTGTTTTTTATGAAATTTTATACACAAGTTTTTAATTCATATTTGTTATAATTTGTTGTTATCTGTTTGGACTAAAGATTAAAGCTTAACAAAAATTATGAAAAACTTAGTAATTTTGAAGCACTCTTTTGCACTAGTTTTGGCAAGAAACATGATTTTAACTATGTTAGTGCATCGCGTAATGTTTGCAACATTGCTGTGGTCAAAGTGGGACAGTTAAGTTAGCGCTGATTTTTGTACACGTACTTGGAAGCCTTTACTGTCATTAATTATTGATATAATATTAATATACTTTTTTAGCAACGATTTCGAATATACGATTTTTTAGCAAGGATTTTAAAAGTTCCCAAAATTGTTGACATTGTAGGACAATAATTCTAATTTAAATTCGCTATCAAAGTTGATAAAAAAGAAAATTACCTTTACAACAATATCTTATGATAGTTAAAGCTTCGAAACATGTGTACAAAAATTAGATCCAAGCTGACGTGATAAAACAATTGAAGTTTGTATTCGGTACACAAAAGACCTTGGAAATGTGAAGTTTGGGTCAAACCCAGTACAAAAAGGCTAAGAGATTGTAAATCGCAAAATCGATGAAGTAATTTTGAAAAGATAATCAGCCTTATAGGGAACAAAATTTCCCTCGGATTTTCTCCTCCGGATTTTTTCCCAAGTGTGATATTTACCAATTGTTAACCATTTTCGAAAAAGTAAAAGATAAACCTATTTCTGCTGGAGATATTGATGACATTTTCCTGCAAAAAAATCACTTTTATTAAGCGAAAATAGGTTTGTGACTCCTTTGAAAAAGACAAAATCCGAGGGAGAAATCTCCCCTTGAATTGGCGATAAGGCTGAATAAGTCTATAAATTTGAAAATCTAAAAATAAAAAGTCTAAAATTCCTAAATTTATCGTATTTTTTAAATAAACAATTCCCAGCCTCGTCCACCTAAAAACTAAAAAGTTTTTTTCAGGGCTACTACCTCTTGCGAGGAATTGACAAATCCTCCAAGAGTATTACTTGTCACGAATAAGTGCTTCTCGTCTAGCCGTTCGGATTCGGCATAAAATTGTAGGTCCCTTACATTCCTGTCGATAGGCGCACACAGGAATGGTTGCGAATTGTTAGTCACTAGGCCCTGGTTCTTCATGAGCCGTTGTGCCACCCGATTTATTTTTATTTTATTTATAAATAATAAATCGAGAGCTGGCAACATATTTTTCGACCTCATCGATACATGAATGAAAGAATGATCGCAAAAAAATTGAGGGGCGTCAAATACAAAAACGATAATCTTACACATTTCGGGCCAGAGGCTTATGTCGTACTTTTTAAAATCTTAAAAATAGGAACCTAATCGATCGCACCGCACTGGCAAACTCTTGTTTTTGTATTTGATGGTCTTAAATCTTTCTGTACCTTCCATGTACCGATGAGGTCAAATATGTTGCCAGATCTCAGGCTTTAATTCTTATTGGAAAATTTAATGAAATAACAAACACTTGAGCTATAGCTATTTTACGGCTGATTATTATTATTTTATCAGGAACATGACACGCTGGAGGTCTGGGTTGACTTCCCAGCCTCGTACGCTAAAAAGTAAGAGACATAAGAATGGTTGCGAGTTGTTAGTCACAAGGCCCTGGTTCTTCACGAGCCGTTGCGCCACCCAATTTATTTAATTTATTTGTATTCAGAACATGACACGTATATAGACCTTAATAGAACAATAAATAACTACTTAATTTCCCAAAAAATTAATTTTATAATAACCGATTCAATTATGTTCTGCTTTTAGGTCTTAAGGTGCCGTCAAACTATGCAAGGAAAGAGATTGCAGAAAGCGTATTAAATTTTGAAACTTCTTACTTCTGCAGAGAGCAGTCACACTAGAAAAGTTCTTTCTGAGCGACCTACTTTTAAGAAAGCCAAATCTTTAAGAGGAAGCCGTCACCATGCAAGTGAAATTGATTTATACAAGTGATTTGTCTGCGGACGGGTGTGGTATTCAACATTTTGAGTTAAGTTAAGTTTATTATTTTATCCAAAATAGTCCACGCACCCTATTTAAACCAAAGCAACACTTGCATGAACTAGTCACACCTTGACTAGTTTCATGCAAGGACTTTTCACATCGTGATTAAAGTTTTGCTTTAGCAAGATTTCGCTTTCTGAAAGCATTTTCCTTGGTAGTTCATAAGTGGTATCTATCGGCCCTAACTAAAAGGAATTGTTGATGTATTTCACAAGGACATTATTCCAAATCTAACATAAAGTGCAAAAAAAAAAAAAAAAACTATTTGGAAAATAATGGTACCCATGTGGCAAATTTCAGATTAATTTTGTCATCGATTCTAACTTTTTAGTGAGCTAGAATCTCAAGTTCTTGGCTGTTTTACTAGTTAAAAACATCTTAAAAATAGCAGCACCCAAAACCGACAGACATAACTTAAATTAAGCTTTAAATTTGTATTTATTTAACATCCAAATGTTAAGTAAACAAAATATCTGTCAATAGTTGTTGTTATTAATGGATTCTTCAAACTACAATGATTCTACTCTGGCAGTAACAAAAATTCAAATGTCTTCTTAAAGCACTCAACGAAACACAAATTATATAAATTTATTAGAAATTCAAATTTAATTACTGTCATGCAACTTTTAAAAATTAATCATAAAAGAAATGAAAACAAAAATGTAAACAAAAAAATATGACAAATGAGTTAGGTTTTGTTTTAAATGCGTTTTTAGTGTGAAAATGGTTCTACTTTTTTAAATATGTATGTTTGAATTGAAAGTGTTCTTTACCTGTCCTTACTGGGGATAGCCCAGTGATGATCCAAAAGACTCTTTCGTCTCTCTTCAAGGGTAGTACGTTTGTCAATTATTGATAAATTTTTCTTATCTTCAGTATCATCACTTTGACCTCCCGACTTTAATTCAGTCTTTGACGTTTCTTTGGCTTCAGCATCTTTATCATCCTTCTATGCATGCAAAAACGAGAACAAAGCAAAACATTTATCAATTTCTTTAAATTATAAATCGACAAACTCACATCTACTGGTGTAATACGATCCCTATCGAATGCCTTTGGGAATGCATCACCATCACGACCAGATCCAGAACAAATCGATTCTTGATCATCACATGTCTCAACCGAACCTACACCTAGTTCAGAAAGATCACCATCTTTAACCATCATCAATGAATCTTTGTCAGAAGTTGAATTTGTACCTTCTAAATGACTAGACGATGTTGGTTGTTGCTGCTCCAACACCGATTTTGGATAGTAGATTTCCGCTTTTTCTGTAGTATTTGATTCACCACCAGCCACACGCATATGAGCGATATCATGAAATATAGCAGCATTAACAACCAACTCCATAGGAGCAATAACACCATAGCTTTCCGGTCCATGTTCAATGACAAGTGTATCAGATACATTTGGATCAAACATTACTGCATTGGGTGTGACCAAGAGGACACCACCGACAACTCCCTGGCCATCGGTAATGTGACGCACATTGATCTTTAGGAAACGTTGAGTTATAACTGGATCGTCACCAGCTAATTCGGAGCCATTTTTCGGTGAGATGCGTTCAATATGTCCAGGTTTTGGGGATCCTGGTCGAAGGCCATCGAGAATATCTATAAAATACAAACATATAAATTACCAATTCAATGCTTTTTTGAATTAAGATTAAAGGTCGACGAGTTGATTTATTTTTTGCAGATATCAACATTTCAAATTTTTAAAATTAAAATCAAGTCGATAAGATAGTCGTTGTTAAATAAATCAAAATTACCAATAATGTATAGAGCACGCGCTCAACTGCATGAGTAGAAACCTTAGAAAGTCAACAATTTTTTTTATCACAAAACTGAAGGTGATAATTTATTAATTAGAAAAAGAACGCTTCATTAATTTGTGTCACTTAGAGCCGATTTTTCAATTATCAGTTTATTTATCAGAGAAATAAATACTATAGCAACACGAAATTTGTTTGTTTTATTCCAAGAGTAAGTACTATCTGAGGTTTAACTGATTAAATTTAGAAAATCTCTATTTTCAAACGCCCAAACAGACAGACTTTGCATTTTGATATCACAAAATATGCACCTATAAACCCGCATACTCAGATTTCGGTTATACATCCATTCCCACCAAAATTTGCTGTCGACTCTTAGACTATAACACTAGCTAATATAGAGTTGACTGGAGAAACAGTATTTCAGTGAAGGATGCATGCTGGACTTAGCAAAGTTTTTTGTCACTGACACTGCCTCTTGGTAATTGGTATTGGTATACCAATTGCTACTTGCAAACATTCACTGAAACAAGATGCTACAAGGAGAGCAAACCTTAAGTGAAACAACATCACCACTTGCGACCAAACATATCTGACCAATGGTGGATCTACGCTCCAAGTTTTTTATATCTGTTAACAGATTGCATATCAGCTCAATAATTTGTATCATAAGCGAACACTGAGTTATAGGAAAACACTAGACTTGAAGTATTCGCAAATGATTTTTGCAGAAGCTGTATGGACGAGAAGGAGGGTAAATCGGTACGTCAACTTCTCTGTACATGTCCGGCCTTACGCCAAAGAGGCAGACTCCACCAAGGAGACTTCATCTTCAATGACGAAGCTCTAATTAGTTCTAAAGTCTGAAGCTAGGTTTCCACTTGTCATTGAAAGACGCAAATTGACAAACTTTCACAAGACAGGGTGGGTATTACCAACACAAAAAGCAAAGAAAGTAGAAGTAGAGGGAAAGTATAACCCACCCTGTCTTGTCAAACTATGTCTTTCAATGACAAGTGGAAACCTAGCATTACATAGTTAAACTCGAGTTAATTCTTCAAAACTGGCATACAAAAGTCATGTCATGGAAAAATCGCATCTCACCTTAGGCGTTTGAGATTTGCACAAAATTGATTGAAGTTTTTGCCAATCGTGCCGACTAACAACAGATTATTTTTCTAAAAGTTATTCAGTACTTAAACCTATTATTCAAACAGTATTTTATGAAATATTTGTATCTAAACAAAAGTCTTAAAAAAACTAATGTTATAAAAACAAATTATTTAATTGCGTATCAAAAATAAACATTGTGATCTAAATAACCTCAATAAAGGCGTGTTTTCTTTAAAAGTGTACAACCAGATTATTAAAATTTTACACTTTAATACAAAAAAAAATTATATTCACTTACTCGTATTAATTTTACTTACTTACTTAGGTCCTCGGACCTATTACGTCCGTGATGTTTCCCTTACGGGACATAGGGCCTCCACTACACCTACGCGCCATCGTGTACGATTTCTTGAAATGTATTTCAGCTCTCTCCAACTTTTCCCCAGTCGTGCCGATTCCTGTTCGACCGTTCTTCGCCATGTACTTCTAGGCCGGCCCACTTGTCTTCCCTCCTGTGTGAGCGGGTTCCACTGCATTGCTTGAGATGCAATGCACCGATCGCCTTTTCGAAGCGTATGGCCAATCCACTGCCACTTTCTTCTTCGTATAATGGAGTCTATGGGCTCCTGACCCGTTCTCGTATGAAGTTCGGCATTGGAGATACGGTTGGGCCAGAAAATCCTCAAGATGTTTCGTAGACATCTATTAACGAAGGTTTGCAGCTTTCTAGTGACAGTTTCAGTGACTTTCCAAGTGCTGCAGCCGTAAAGCAGAACGGATTCAACATTGGAGCGGAACAGTCGTAGCTTGGTCTTTAAGCTAAAAGAGTTGTTTCTCCATATTTTGGACAGCATTCCGAAAGCAGCCTTTGCTTTTCTGATTCGGCTGTTTACGTCCAGTTCAGTTCCGCCACCCGTAGAGACAATACTCCCAAGATATTGGAAATCCTGTACCATCTCTACGGGTTGTCCAGAAATATTTACTTGGATTGATGAGGAAGTTCCAAGGCTGATCCTTTTAGTTTTTGCCGAGTTGATCTTAAGCCCTACGATTTCTGCTTCTCTCTCCACCCTTGTTGTCATTTGATGGAGATACATGATCCTATGAGAGAGTAAGCATACGTCGTCCACGTAGTCCAGATGTTTGAGGTGAGATTGCAGAGTCCACTGAATTCCTCCATTTCCATTTGACAAAGCTGCGTGCAGTACGTCACTTACCACCAACAGGAACAGTATTGGTGACAGTATACAGCCTTGCCTAACTCCACTTTGGATTTCAAACTCCTCTGACAGCCTACCTTTGTGCAAAACGTGACACTTGGATCCATCATATGTAGCCTTGATAATAGCAATCAATTTATCTGGGATGCCCCTCCTGTGCAAAGCAAGCCAAATAAATTCTCTATTGACACTGTCGAACGCCTTTTCAAAATCGATGAACAGCAGGTGAAGTGGTGATCGATATTCAACGCACTGTTCGATGATGATCCGCAAGGTGTTGATGTGATCCACACAGGAAGATCCAGTGCGGAAACCTGCTTGTTCGGCGTCGAGTGTGTCTTCGAGGTGGTCTTTAATTCGGTCCAATATTATCCTTGCTATTATCTTGGCTACTGCAGGCAGAACGCATATTCCTCTCCAGTTTTCGCACTGTGTGAGATCTCCTTTCTTTGGAAGCTTGACAATCATTCCTTTTTTCCACTCTTCAGGAAAGCTCTCTGTTTCCCAAGCTCTCTTAATAAGTGGGTGCAGTAGCTCGCTCGATGTCGTTGGGGCTGCTCCTAAGAGCTCTGCAGGAATACCATCAAGTCCAACCGCTTTGTTGTTCTTCAGTGCTTTGATGGCGGTGATAATTTCTTCTTTACTGGGGGGTACGGTGCGTATTCGGGAAATTGTTACTTCGGGTAGCTCAGTGGGAATAGGGTTCACTTCACTGGCGAAAACGCGGTTTAAAACCGCAGGACCCTCCACCTTATGAGCTGGTCCTCATCCGAAATTAGCAGGGATCCGTTTGTGTCTTTAACCAGGTGTTGTTTAGAGCTCTGGACACCAGTGAGCTCTTTGGTAATTCTGTAGACGGTCCTACTGTCACACCTACTAGCGGCTTCTTCTGCTTCTGTAGCCAGTGCGTTGATGTAGTTACGCTTATCACGTCGCACACTACGGTGAACTTCCCTCATCTTCATGCGGTACGTAGACTCAAGCTCGTTTCTCCCTGCTGCTGGGGTAGCTGCGATGCGAGCTTTTATTAATTTTAATAATTCATAATTATTTTTTTGCTGTTACCTAATGTTTGTGTGTACAAATTTTCTAAGCTAAACTAGGTTTTATGTATATTTTATTTAGAAAACATGCCATATGTAATTATTATAATTTATAAATAATATGACCTGCAGCAAGGCTCGTTAATTTGATTTTAATATGCAATTTTATTTGCTTGCTAATAAATAATAATAGAAGTTATAAATAAATAAAGGTATCAATTTATTAAATCAATATCTTTCGAAGACATCGAAGCCAATGATAAGCGAAGAACATTTTTATTTGTACATACTAGGTTTGTTCTTTTCATTTGCTATAGTAGGTACAGATGATGTATGTATGTGTGTATGTACTTATACTTATACATACATACATTTTGATATCTTTTGTTTTAGATTTTTAGAATTACTGAAGTTTGCCAATATAAAACAGATATTAAGTTGCATAGTCAAGTAGTTTGATTTGAAATTATCTTCGTAATAAGATTGTGCTTTTTTAAGTAAACACATGTACAGAGTCAAATAATAGGTTGATTACTGAAGCCCGTATGATACTACATTTTTTTTTTCATTTTTAATTTATTAAATCATGACTTATTGACAGCAAAGAGGAAAAGAGAATTTTTTAAGAAAATAACGACATTATGTTTTGACAATTACAATGTCCACAAAAGTAAATATACACCAAAAACTAGTGTTCTCATTAGTCCAGTGTATACTTTTTTTTGTAGTCACAGTGTACTTTGAAATAATTTTTAATTTTCAATTTCTGAAAAGTCAAACAAAAATCTGCCAGAATCTGAAATATGTTCATTTTTAATACATTTTTTGTGACTTTTTTACATTAATGTGGTTATTGTGTACGCGCTCACTCATATCGGTATTTTCAATTATAAATGGTTTTAACTACTCTAGTTTCATTTTTAATGCCTTAAAAATGAGAAAAAAAAGTAGTATTATACGGGCTTGAGCTGAATAACACGTATGCTGTAGAATATCAAAAATGTCTTTAGAAAATCAATTTTTTTTTTATAGACAAGAGGCATAATCTAACATTTTAAAAGTATAATTTGGCATTTACCCCACTAACAAAATACTTTATGTCGCTTTTTTCATAGTTCCTTTATTTCAAAGGTGGTGGCGTACTTTGTCCAACCTTGTGGCATATATACCGACATTCGTCCTTATATTCCGGAATTTTAGCCTTTTCCTCTACGGTTAGGAAACTAGATTTTGGTAAAATTGTTAAATTCATGACAAAATGGTTTAACTGTTAGGTATATGATTTTTTGCAAACTATTTTTAACTATTTTCTGGCCTACTATGTTATTTTTGGAGGTGTATTCAAACGAATGACACAAAACAACGCCGTTTTTGTAAGTAAAATTCTTCAAAGAGCTATAACACTAAAAATTCTTAGGATGATTTGATTAGACAAAAAAAAAAAAAAATAATTATGCCCTAATCGACCGAACTGGATAGCTGGATGAGATGGATGAGTTGCGTAAGGATTCGGACTCAATGTTGACATGTTTAAAATAGTAAAAATGTCAAAACTGCGTCCGAAACCCTTCGCAGCCAACACATCAGATGTTTGTATCGGGGTGATTTATTTATTTCAATCTTTTTGGTATAAATAAATCTATTACTAGCTTTTAGTTTAGTCAAAGATCTAGCAACCTATTAATTTACATGCACAATTTCCTACAGGTTGAACCTTTGGTCCAAAAAAATTATCAAATACAAAAACAACTCGTCTTCGGGAGATTAGGTAATTATATTTAGGGCCAATTTTTCAATAGTCAGGGCTCTCATCACGTAACTTTTCTGACGACTATCGTCCAGACGATAGCTAGAAACGATATCAATAATACATAGTTTGCTTCACGTTACACTTCTACTCTCGTATCGTCTATCGTTCTCGTTTTTGACAGTTTGGGAGTCTCCATCAGAAATATTGTACTGTCATCGTGAGAAAATTCGTTTTGTTTGCTGTTGGGCTTTTGTTTTAGTGGAAATTAATTTGTATAAGGCCTTAGGCATATAATAGCAGTCTTTTTCAATATCGTCGTGGCCGAGGGTGTCGTTTATTAGATAGTGTAAATGTTGAGTTTGACAATACACACAAATGAAAATATGTACATATGTATATGTATGTATGTACATTATGTATTTATATTTGCAGTTATACTTCAAGAGCCGACATCAGTGAATGAGAATGGACAGAGCGGTCTACCTATTCAACATTAATTTCCCATAATCGGTGAAAAGGTTACTGCGAGATATTTTTTGGTTATATAGCCGTTAAGCTGGTTCGATAGATAACTCCGTTTCAAAACACCAATAAACTTTTGAACTAAGTATGACACATTACTGTTGAGTTGGTATACCAGTTAAAGAATATTACATTATTATTCAATTAACAAAACAACGTGCTGCATGCAATAACCTCTCAAACGGTGTATGATAAATTACTGTCGTGTAGGTAGACTTGCTTTCAATATCATGACACATGCACCTATAAACCCTTCTTATTATATTTTGATTATACATCCAGTCCCAAAATTTGTGGTCGGCTCGTAAAATATAAGAAATTACATTTAAAACTAACAGAACACACCAAGACGATAGCTAAATAGGTACCGAGCAGTCGATATCGTCGAGACGATTGAAAAATCGGCTCTTAGTTTTGTAAATAATTAATAATATAGAGCCTGAGTTCCGAAATGCACCACATGCGCATTGAGTTTTGGAACTTATGACTTTGCATCCGTCATAAGTTCCAAAACTCAAACGTGAAACTTTTTACAAAGCGAAAGCAGCATGTTTGCGTAGCAGATGCACGTCAATAGAGTATTGCTGCCGCATCAAATCTTTTTGGAACTCAGCCAGAGTTTTAACCGGAACGTAAGACTGACCATAATGAATTTAATCCCCATAGAAGATTTCTATGTAACAAAATTTTCACATGTACTGATGAGGTCAAAAAATCTATACTAGCTCTCGGTTTATAACCAGATGGACAAGTTTTCGTAAGTAAATATTTTAAGTCTATGCCAACTCAACTTAATTTTTATTAGTAAGAATGACCCCCAACAATTTAATTCAAAAATTATTTTTTTAATATCGTCTATCGTTATCGTTTTTGACAGTTTGGGAGTTTGGGAGTCTCCATCAGAAATATTGTACTGTCATCGTGAGAAAATTCGTTTTGTTTGCTGTTGGGCTTTTGTTTTAGTGGAAATTAATTTGTATAAGGCCTTAGGCATATAATAGCAGTCTTTTTCAGTATCTTCGTGGCCGTGGGTGTCGTTTATTAGATAGTTTAAATGTTGCGTTTGACAATACACACAAATGAAAATATGTACATATGTATATGTATGTATGTACATTATGTATTTATATTTGCAGTTATACTTCAAGAGCCGACATCAGTGAATGAGAATGGACAAAGCGGTCTACCTATTCAACAGTAATTTCCCATAATCGCTGAAAAGGTTACTTTTTTGTTATATAGCCGTTAAGCTGGTTCGATAGATAACTCCGTTTCAAAACACCAATAAACTTTTGAACTAAGTATGACACATTACTGTTGAGTTGGTATACCAGTTAAAGAATATTACATTATTCTTCAATTTACAAAACAACGTGCTGCATGCAATAACCTCTCAAACGGTGTATGATAAATTACTGTCGTGTAGGTAGACTTACTTTCAATATCATGACACATGCACCTATAAACCCTTCTTATTATATTTTGATTATACATCCAGTCCCAAAATTTGTGGTCAGCTCGTAAAATATAAGAAATTACATTTAAAACTAACAAAACACACCAAGACGATAGCTGAATAGGTATCGAGCAGTCGATATCGTCGAGACGATAGCAAATGACAGCTTTTTTAATTACATGATGCAAAATTCAAATCGTGAATTCGATATCGTTTGAACGATAGACGTTTTGTATCGACGTTTTGCTATCGACAACGATATCGAAAACGATATCGTCAGAGTTACGTGATTAGAGCCCAGTTAAACTTCATATAGAATTTATTCTTCCATTTAAACAAAAAATTGTTCTTGTTGCTATGGTATTTATTCCTCTGATACTTAAACTGATGATTGAAAAATCGGCTCTTAGTTTTGTAAATAATTAATAATATAGAGGCTGAGTTCCGAAATGCATCAGATGCGCATTAAGTTTTGGAACTTATGACTTTGCATCCGTCATAAGTTCCAAAACTCAAACGTGAAACTTTTTACAAAGCGGAAGCGGCATGTTTGCGTAGCAGATGCACATCAATAGAGTATTGCTGCCGCATCAAATCTTTTTGGAACTCAGCCAGAGTTTTAACCGGAACGTAAGACTGACCATAATGAATTTAATCCCCATAGAAGATTTCTATGTAACAAAATTTTCACATGTACTGATGAGGTCAAAAAATCTATACTAGCTCTCGGTTTATAACCAGATGGACAAGTTTTCGTAAGTAAATATTTTAAGTCTATGCCAACTCAACTTAATTTTTATTAGTAAGAATGACCCCCAACAATTTAATTCAAAAATTATTTTTTTAAATTAAATAAAAATATATTTTGCTCTGACGAGTACTAAGTCTTCACATTTATATCATAGAAAACCTATAGAATGATGTAAGAGTTTAGGTCTTATTTTCGGCTAGAGATTTTTTTTTAAATTCAATTATACCTAATTGATGAACTTGAATGGGCGATAAAAGGTCTCATGGTGTGTTATTTGTTTGTGAATGAACGTAAGTCTGTATTTTATGCCGAGAAAGTGTTACATCCCAAAAACTGTTTTTTTATTTCACATTTGGAAGTATTGAATAACTGTCAGACGAAACAATTAAAAAATGAAAGGTAAAGACTAAAGAAATAAGGGTTTTTTTTTGTAGACTTGTTCAAAATTATATTTCGTCGTTTCGATACATGCAGTAGATTCCCTGTCATTGGCGTTAATTTTTGCATTTACAATAAACATCTTAGTAAGAACAAAACTAACAAAATCCAAAACGAAACTTGAATAAAAGTCAAAAATCCACCCACAGCAGGATTTTACATAAGCTTTTTATCGTCCTTAGAGCGCTACTAGCGATGCTGTGCTTGTAATGCATGTAAAACCGTTTTGTACTATGTATTGTAATTTTTTCTTGCATGGACATGGTCTAAATCACATACAGGGCTAGTATTATAGTCAACGAACTGAAAACTGCGAAATACACTTTAACACTTTCCCTGCGCACAAGATACCGATATATGCTACTAGACAAAATATAGACTCAATGAGAGCCCTTTCATTCGACATAGGTCATAAGGTGTTACAAGCTTGAAATAGTACGTACAGGGAATTGAGCCCCTTCAAATGATATAGGCCATAAGGAATCCATACAAAAATGCCCATTCTTCTTTGGTACAAACATCTAGTCACATATTATGTACATATGTATGTACATGATGTATGTATTTGTATAGGGCTCAAAATTATAGTCACTAAATAACTCAAAATATGCACTTTAAATTGGGAAATATGCAACTAAAATATAATAAATTGAGGTCTAAAAAACCTTACATTCATACTTATATGTATTTACTATTTTTTGATTTTATTGACAAAAATGGAAAAAGTCACCAAACGAACCATACAGAGCCCAACTATAGTAAAAATAAAAACATTTATAGTAAAAAATGCAAAAAAGATTAAATACTATTTTAATGATTAACAAACATAAGCTCTGTTAAGCGACGTTGTTCCGCACAGTTTAGAACAGAAAAGTAAAAGTTTTTGACAATTTTCTGTTCCAAACTGTTCTGATTTGCTGTTCAATGAGTCTGTTCCGAACAGTTTAGAACAGAATATAACAGGATTTTCTGTACTTGGATATTTAGGTAGAACAGCTTCGAACAGGTTTTTCTGTTCCAACTTGTCTGACGTTTCTCACGAATCTGTTCTGTTCTGACTATTTCCTCGCTGAACAATCCTAGTTATTAGGGTGATTCTAAATACGTTTTTAGATGTCAATACTAAAACTTAATGGGTTTCGATTTAATAACGGTGGTTTTTTGAATTTATAAAACCCTTACTTTGAGCCAATTAATGTATTTCGTCTGTCCTTATATGATTTTTATATTTTACAAATTGTTTCTAAAAAGGTTTTTAGATTTTGTTGTTTTGATGGAGTCAAGTTACTGATGCCAAATCACCATGGCAAGTTACACAATTGAACCGCACGTCCAAATAATAAAACTTTATTATCAAAATGAATTATGAATTTGGAAGAGGACCACAATTTTGGCAAAAAAAAATCATTCTTAGGGGCGAGGCGAGAGTGGCTATGTTGTTAAATTATAGCCCGTAGCGTAATGGTTTAGTGTGTTCGACTGTTCACTTCCCAGCCTCGTTCACCTAAAACCTAGTTTTTTTTCAGGTCTACTGCCGCTTGCGAGGAATTGACAAATCGTCCAAGAGTATCGCTTGTCAGGAATAGGTGCTTCTCGGTTAACCGTTCGGATTCGGCATAAAATTGTAGGTCCCTTCCATTTCTGTCGACATGCGCACACAGGAATGTTTCCGAGTTCTTCACGAGCCGTTGCGCCTCTCAATTTATATATTTATTTTTTTATGTTGTTAAAAAGCAAAATTGTCGTATTTAAGACGACACCAACTCAGATGAGGTTAACCATGTGACAATGCATACTAAAAAGTTAGCGTTTGGTCCGTAGCTTTTTGAAAACTGTGTTGCTGAGGCGGTCACCGGCAATTAAGAGCGCTTCAGATAGTTTAAGGCTTAGTGCGCACATGCAACTCTTAGCGAAATTAAATAGTTTAATCACTAGTTGATCGATGACCGCGCACATAAGCAACTTTCTTACCAACTTTTAAATTTCATAATGCCAGGAATCGAATTGATTTTGCACTCAATCACCTTTTTAGTATGATTTTCTGCATAATTTCGCAAATATTTTTACACTAATGCAGCCTGACATTTTAACTTTAATTGAGTACTTCTTTTTTAAATATCCAACAAATATAACTCAAGTTATAAGCCTTATAAAGTGCCCAAATCTTTTTTTTTTTCAAGGTTTAATGCAAAAATGTAATGGAAAATCAAATCGATGGGATCTTTAAGCACCATTTTAGTATAAAATTTGTTGCCCCTTCCCAATAATTTTTGTAGCCTGACATTTCATCTTTATTTAAAGACCTTAACATTGAAGATCTGATCATTATAATCAAAGTTATAATTTTTTGAAATTCGAATAACTGTGCTTCTTCACTGAAGCTCGTCTACGGCGATGAATATCTACCCACAAGCAGAGCAACTTCATATGGGGTGATCGTTCAGTTTGTGTCAAATCACAAAATGTTTAGTTGCTCCAATCGGTGACGGCCTAAG
The DNA here is from genome assembly GCA_949320155.1 of Melangyna quadrimaculata. Classification (NCBI taxonomy): domain Eukaryota; kingdom Metazoa; phylum Arthropoda; class Insecta; order Diptera; family Syrphidae; genus Melangyna; species Melangyna quadrimaculata. The sequence goes on from OX439483.1 coordinate 189,013,775, forward strand.
AGCCGACAGCAAATTTTGGGAGTGGATGCATAGCTATAGTATGAGTATGATGGTTTGCCGGTGCATATATAGTGGTATCGAAAACAAAAGTCTGGTAGATTTTGTTTTCAGCCTTTGATATACAATTTTTAATAGAACCTTATCGGATTTTTCTTGGAAATTTATAAAACGCAAAAAATCAAAAAAACATCGATTAGGGTTCGGTTAAAAAGCTAATATCTTGAGTTAGGTATATTTGTTTGGATTGCCAAGATTATGATGTTTGGACCTTAGGAAAATGACAGAGCAACATGTTCATGACATATATTTTTTTAAATTTATTGAAGTGGTAATACTACTGACAAAAAAAATTAAAAAAACACTATTTTCAAACCCCCACCCCGCCCGCCAAAGGCTGAAAAAAACCTGCCAGACTTTCGTTTTCGATACCACGATATATGCACTGACAAACCGTTATGAAAAAATAATAAAAAAAATTGAGTGATCGTGAAGAACCAGGGCCTACTGACTAACAACTCGCAACCAGTCCTGTGTGCGCGTGCCGAATCCGAACGGCTAGACGGGAAGCACTTATTCATGATTTGGAGGATTTGTCAATTCCTCGCAAGAGGCAGTAGCCCTGAAAAAAACTTTTTGGTTTTTAGAAGGACGAGCTTGAGACCTCCAGCGTAACAGCCCAACGCACTAATCATGACGCTACGGGCTACTGACAAACCGTTTTACCTTCTCACATTTTGGTTATCCATCCACGCCTAGGTAATAGGTATTTGCTGTCGGCTCATGGTCTAAGATCGATGATTACCAATTTCTTGTGGCCAAATTGATCCGTATGAACTTAAACGATATATGGTTCCAGCAGGATGGGCGGCGTTACGTGCCACACAGACATTAAACCAACAAAAAAAATAAATCGGAATTAAAGAAGAATTTGCTATTTTGACCAAAAAAAAGTTTAGGGTGCTTTGTCCCAACCTAAATTTATTTTTTTCTAGAAAGAAGAAATTTTGCTTCTAGGTATTATTTCGACAAGCTGATCGAAGCAAAAATCTTACGATTCATTTTAAATCGTAGAATTTTCCGTTTTGACGGATGCCTACCTGCTAGGGCAGTACCTACTTACATACATACCTAGGTATATCTTAAAAAATCTAACCTTATCAAAATTATTTTTGGTCTTTATTTTAAAAGTATATCTGGACCTCTTTAGTAAGGGTAGTTTAATAACGGTTTGGTTTGAATAGGACGGTATGTATGTTTGTTTATTTAGTTTTACCAACTATTAATTTACAAATTTTATAAATTACATTCTTGTTTGTGCGTGTTAAAAAAGAGAGCAAGATGTTAATAATAATTAATTTAACAATGAAAAAATAATTTAGTAACCAATAAATAATTTAATAACTAAACAATGAGAAAAGTATGCAAGGCTAATTTTGAAGTTTAACAAAAGTTATAATATGTCTTTTAAAACTGTTGTAATTGGTTTCGGATTTTAATTCATTTGGCAAACTGTTGAAAATTCGAAGTCCTTTAAAGAAAATACTATTTTGGGCTGCACTTGTTCTTGCGAATGGAAGGCGGAAGTCTTGGTTGTTTCTTAAAGAGAAAGGTTGAGCATTACCAACATAGTTAAGGAAACGAGAAAGATAAGCAGGCATTAAATTATGTTTTATTTTAAAGACAAACAGTAAAACATTCATTAAAATTCTTTGTTCAACGTTAAGCCACCTTAACATATCTACCATACCTATAAGCGATTGGAGTTTAAATATTGCACTTTAAAATTGTTCGCATTGCTTTATTTTGGAGAAGTTGAAGCTTATTGATCATTTCTTGATTGCACAAAAACAGAATGGATGGGCAATATTCAAAATGTGGTTTTATTATTGCATTAAAAATGTTTATTGCACTAACAGTTGAAATATTTTTTCGAATTCTTCACAATAAGTTTGTCTTTTTTGATATTTTGTTCACAATATAGTCTATGTGTTTATTAAATGAAAGTTTATTGTCTATAACAATACCAAGGTACTTTATTTCTGATATTATTTCTAAGATTTCATTATCAACTTTAATGTTTGTCACACTGTCACTTGTATTATTACCAATAATCATCAATTTAGTTTTGGACACGTTCAATTTTAGCTTGTTTGCTTTAAGCCAAAGACTAAGATTATCCAAATCTTCTTGCATTTTAGTGACACCTTCTTTTACATTATCACAACCAACATACAACAACCCATCATCCGCAAACAAAGCATATTCACTGTTTTTTATTACACTGCCAATGTCATTGATATAAACTTTAAAAAGGAAAGTGCCTAGGATAGACCCCTGTGGTACACCAATATCAATTAACATTTCATCGGATAAAATGTTGTTCACTTTTGTCTTTTGCGTTCGACCTGATAGATACGAAGTCATCCAGGATAGTGATTTATCACGCACTCCATAACTTTCAAGTTTTTCAAATAATATTGATCTGTCTACTGTCTCAAAAGCCCGCTTTAAGTCAAGAAAAGCACATATAATTTTTGTTTTTGCGTCGAGTTGTTGTTTCCAAATTGCAATTTGCACCTTCACAAGAGTGCTGCTTTCTAAACCCCGACTGGTTATCAATTATCAACTTATGACAATCGAAAAAAGATTCCAGTTGAAAGAGAACAACTTTTTCAAGTAACTTCTCATAGAGAGGGAGGGCAATAATTGGTCTAAAATCTTCACACTTAATTGATTTTTTTAACTTTGGACATCGGAGTAATCTGAGACATTTTCCATGAGCTGGGGAAAATACCGTCACAAAAGGAGGGTGAGGGTGAGGGTGAGGGGCAACTCCTTTATTAAAAATCTCAAAAAAAAAATGACACTATAACGGCCACCCTAATGTACTGCTATTAAACCAAAACAGTTCCCAATGACTCAGTTTGGAATTTAAAGTGACTCTGAGGTATTCATGAGAAACTCTGACTGAAACATTAGTAGCTGCCCACATCATTCCGTTATTTGTATAAGCAATAAATTTGTTACATACACACTAACGAAATTAAAAAAGGCTGTTAGCTAATGTCGAATTCCTTACAGTCAAAAAAATTCGAATTTTTCTGAACAAATCGAATTTTTTCTAAACAAAATCGACTTTTATGCTGTCAAACAAATCTTGCGTTTTTAGCTAGATTTCACATCAAATCGCACACACACTATCAAGATTTGACATTTCTCATGCATCAAGATGGAATTAAATGTTCTCATTACAATTTTGTGACGAAGTTAAAAAAGAAAACAAATGTTTAAGTGTTCTTAATTGTTTAATAATTCAGTGATTGATGAAAAAAAGTAAAGATAATTGTGCGTATCTTCAAGAAACAAAAAATCCCATTAAAATAACATACAATTCGCGAGGAAATCACGTTGCAAAATTATTTTTCTTCGTCCTCTAGTGAAATATTCAGAATAGGTCGTCGCTGCTGTGTGTGGATTAATTTTGGACTGTAATTTTTTTACTTGATTACGCGCACAATTGTTTTTGATGTTTTTCAATTATCAGACGAAATATATTTGTTTTTAAATTATCAAAACAATGCGAAAATAAAATACACTTTAATATTTGCTTTGCGCGCACTACTTCTTAGTTTTTGTGCGACAACAAAATTCCTGTCAAATTGCACTCACACAATCACAAAAAAAAATCGACTTTTTTATGAATTCCTTACAAAAAGAAAAAAATTTTAATGAAATCGACTTCAAATGGTTGTAAGGAATTCGACATAAGAGATTGTCTATAGGTATACAAGACTACAATGACATATACCTAAGCTAAAATTGTGCAATTTCTTCCCAAAGTAAACGATCATTATAATATTATTTGAATCTAGATTTATGTATTCACGATGGAATCGCTAATTAGACTTTCAATAAATCGTTATTTAGAACTTTATATCCTCACCAGATTGAGATGTGGATTTTCCAATAATTCAACACATGTGCGACACCTATGTAATTTGATTAAAACATCAGCCCAAACAGAAATTAGTGCCACCGCACACCGGTTTTAAAGTCTTCCACGTTTTACGACTAGTAGAAGCAGACAATAGGATTATCTTATCACACAGCGGTTTCATAAATTTAAATAAATCTTTGTTTACCAACAGAAATGATTACTATTGCAAAAAAAAAAAAAAAAACATAAATAAACCATTAAAATACAAAAACAAGAATAACATGATGCTGCAAGCCGAATCTCTTCATGGGAACACAGAAGAACTTCTTCGTCGGCGAAGCTAAATTAATATGTATGTACATAATTATTGAAACACAAATCAAATTGTGGAACAAACTTACGATCTAGATAGAACCATTTGAATCAACAATAATTGGAGTAAATAATTAATAATGTATTTCCAAATTAAAAACAAACACAAATGTTACCTCCGTCTCTCCAAAATACGGCTGTATGCATATTAGATTAGATGTTTTTATTTTACCGAAATTCAATTACTAACACGATGAATTTTGACCAAAAACTAACAATATTCCATTCAATTGATGGATATGTCTAATTAAAATAGTTGATAATAGATTTTTCTTCACTATTTTATCGAAATATTTCGTTTAAATAAATTAAATTAATTTCGCACAATGAAAATTCTTAGTTTGCAGAACAGCAGCGCAATGACAATTCACAGTTTTTGACAGCAACAGTAGTGTTTTTTGTTGTTGTTGTTGAATTACTTCTGTGTTTATTCGAGCTGGTTGGTTTAACTCGAGTGAAAAAGAGAAAGATATATTTGTTTCGCTGGAATGACGATGTCAACTGGAATCGCAAAAAAGCTTTTTTGTCTACAGGGTGATGTAGGCGGTATGAATGAAACTCAGGTATGTGAATGAGGAACATATAAGAAAAAAGTAATTTCGAAGATTTTAATGGGAGCTTTTTTATTTAATATACATAAATTATTATATGTCGTAGGTAAAAACCAGCGTGGTGGGCTTACATTATTTGTGTCTGCATTTGATTTCTGACAAAAAGCGTGATCTAGCTATAGAAGAATATGTTCAAACAAAATTTAAATTTTTTGTTGGATAGAGAAAAGACCAAAATGCAGAACATTTTCCTACATAAAAAATGCGATAACAAGAAATGTCACAATCATAAGGTTTGGTTATTTGGCGTACGGGAACTCCCAAACTAACGCGAAAGCGGTGTGGAATATTTGCCGATGGCAGTTTTTGTTGTTGTTTACCATTGTTTATTTGTCATTTTTTTGTGATTGTGAATGATTCGCCATTCGCATACCGAATGTTCCGCGTTGGTTTGGGTGAGCCTTACTACGTTTTCATTAGAGCCGAAATGAGGAAATTTCGGATTTTGGCAATTAAGTGTTTTCATTATCAAATTCGCTAATTTCGTTTGACATCTAATTTCATTTTGAATTTGGAATGGCAGTTAAACGTTTGTTTTTGTTGTTTTCTATTTGTGTTTTGACATTTTCATGCAAGAACTTTTTAAAGCTTTTTTAATCGACTGCTGATGGATGGATTTACTTCATTTCGAACCTCATTTCGTGCAAATTTGGTTGAAATTAGCTCATTTGGAAACGAGAATTTGTATGGGAAATAAGGTAATTTCGGATCTTATTTGCAAATTTCCAACGAAATTACCTCATTTGGCCCAGTGCAATCGTGGTATACAGGCTATCCCAAACCAACGCGAACCATTCGAAGCGGCATAAGAAGAGACATTCACCGTTGGTATGGGCACTCTCATTTATCACCATGTAAATAAATTTTGACTGGCGAATGTTTCCCCTCCGCACCGAATGTTTCGCGTTGATATGGGAAAGCCATCTGTACCGCTCTACTTTTCTGGATATTTGCAGATACATAATTATATTAACTTGTAAATTTACCATTTAATAAGGTACCTATTTGCATCTGCAAACTTCAAGAAAAGTAGATAGCGACATATATTTAGGTATGCCAAAACGAATTGTGAACTATTGTGGGTTTTAAATGTTTCTGCATTGATTTCTTGTGCTTAATATAAAATAAATGTCTTTTTTGATTTCAAAACAAATAAGGGGTATTCACTCGATCCGGTGCAACAAAAAAAGTGTAAGATTGCGAAATTTTATCACTACTGCTATCAACTAGACAAGGCAAATTCTACACCATTCTAATAGGGAGGGTATAGCAATATTACAAAACTGTTGCAAGATTTAAGTTAGTGTAAATTGTTGTTATGGTGCAAGAAAATTTTGCACTTTTACACTTTTGCAATGATACTAGACCCTGGATCTCTATATATAACTGGATAGCGTATCCATACAGAAAACTTGTCCACATTTGAAGAACTGTTATAAGTGGAATTTCCTTTATTGTTTGTTATACTGTATAACTGTATAACAGAAACTTGAAACATAAAAGAAGGTACAAATGGAAATTAATTCAATCAAATTAGCAAAAATATTTACAAAAATTCGGGAGGAGAATTTTATTGTTTTATTTTAAAGAGTACCTCTTGGGGATTCTAAAATAACAATTTTCCAATTAAAAACCCACTGCGCGTGCGTCGTCCGCCGTTTTGAAAAAGGTGTTTAAAAGCGTTTACTCAATTTTCTCAACCGCTATTAGTCATATAGTAGTTATTTTTGTTCATTTCTGTAGGTTAATGTTCTCTACAATTTTTCTCTTAATTTTTTTTTTTTTTTTGATAGGTCCTTGCTACAAAAAGTTATTGTTGAAAAACCAGCAAACGTTTCTGTTTATTTAGTTTTCATTTAAGTCAAACAACTTACAAGATATAGCACGATAAAGATTCTAATATTCAGCCTTATCGGTAATTCGGGCGAACAATCTTTCTCAGGAGTCGAATGCTCCTATCGTCAATCTCCCTCGGATTCAATCTCACCTGGAAATTACTTCGAATCAGTTTCGAAATACTCTGAGAGAATTTATATTCTAAAATTATTTATCTGTCAAAGTTAGAAAATTATTTTCTGAAATCAAATTAAATATTTGAACTATTTTGCATCGTAAATTCAATTCGAATGTAATGGAAACGCGTAAAAATATTCAAAAGTTAAAGAAAAAAGCATTTTTTGTCTATTTTGTTGTTGTAATATTTATGTTCTCTCTCTCTGTGCAAAACTGTATTACTTTATGGGGGGGAAAACCCCGAAAATGTTAAGTAAATTTGTTCCAAAATGTGTAAAATGTATAGAAACAAAAACGAAATATAGATCTGTTAAAACAAAACCAATTTCTCCTCCAAGCCGTTTTCCCTAGTATCTAGCTTGTTGTAGACGTACAGCCACACATACCAATACCGATGGACTGTAAACGTAATGTTCGATTTTATTAAAATGTCTATATTTTTGAACCGAAACCAAAACTTGTCCTTTAGAGCAAGTAAAAAATTATAAAACCTTCAAAAGTAGGTAATAATGATTTTATTTTTAAAATTCTCGCAACTAAATTGGGGTGGGTTTTTTCCAGGGAAACATAATTAATTTTCCCCCAGAAAATAGATTTACGATATCCACTTTTTTCATTTGAGTTTTTTCCCATTTTTCGAACATTGTTAATGATTTTATTCCCGATAAGGCTGATTATATAATAAAGTGTTGATAGATTTTATTAAATTGTCCCCACTTGTTCCCCGTTAGATTAAAAAAACATAAAATTACTAAAATATTTGTTTCTACTGGTCAGATTTATAAGATTAGATCTCAGTCATATAGCTTACAAATATGACTACATTTTTTAAAACAAATTAATGGGGAGAAGCAAAAAGTTTCGTGCTAAAAGAGTGTGTAAATGTCCCGTCAACTTTATATATAGGTACTATTTTAAATTCAAAATATGATGAAAAATTTCAAATTTTCAAGAAACAAATTATACACAATTACAGGTACAATCTTTCTCTACAAATATTTAAGTTATTTTATATTTTTTAATCTAACGGGGAACTAGTGTAGGGGCAATTTAATTAAATCTATCAACACTATTATATACCTAGTGTTAGACACTTTGTCGTGCTGTATCTTGTAAGTTGTTTGACTTACATGAAATCTAAATAAACAGAAATTAAGGAAATTTAATGTTCTATAAAAAGTGATTTTTGGTTCGGATGGACATTGGATGAGATAAACTTGAAAAATCAAATTGCTGGTTTTTCAACAATAACTTTTTTTTAAGGAAGGAGCTGTCAAAAAAAAGGAGCGGTTTATCCGGCTCCCTACCCTTGGAGTTATACGAAGGGTCTGGTCCTCCGGGTCGGGGGTTGTGCGTCGGGGTAACTTCCCTACCACGTAAAAAAAAGTTGTTCCGAAACAACAACAAGCCTCGGATATGGATGATTTTAAAGTTGACGACCCCAGCAAACGAAACAAGGACAATGAATTTCGGATCTGCACGTGGAACGTCCTGTCCTTATACAGAACACGTGCAGCCGAATAATTAGTGGAGAACCTGGACAGGCTAAAGGCTGACGTAACAGCCATCCAGGAAGTGCGATGGGATGGAGAGGGCGTACGGAGACTGAAAACGTGTGACATCTACTACGGTGGGTGCTTGAAGGAACAGGGTCAGCGGCTCTTTGGTTGTGGTTTTGTGATAAGGGGAAGACTTAGGCAAGAAGTCTTGGGCTTCCGAAGTGTAAGCGAGCGCCTGGTCACAATCCGCATCAAAGGCAAATTTAAGAACATTTCGCTGATTTGTGTTCACGCCCCCCGTGAAAGGAGAGAAGACTCAACCAAAGAAGCATTCTACGATCTCTTGGAGACAACGTATGATATGTGCCCGAAGTACGACGTGAAGATCATTCTTGGTGACTTCAACGCAAGATTCGGAAAGGAGGGCATCTTTGGTTCGATAGTCGGAGGACACAGCCTACACGACGAAACTTCCGGCAACGGACACAGGCTGGCAGACTTTGCGGCGGGGCGAAATGTCATCATCTCAAGCACCTACTTCCCACACCTCAATATACACAAGGGGACTTGGCGGTCGCGTGATCAAGTAACCGTCAACCAAATCGACCACGTTGCGATAGACGCGAGACATGCTTCCAGTATCTTGGACGTCCGAACGTTCCGAGGGGCCAACATTGACTCGGATCACTACCTGGTGGTAGCTAGACTACGTATGCGGATATCCATGACGCGACAACGCAGAGCAGATGCTGTGAAAAGATTCGATGTCGAGAAGCTTAAATCGCAAGAGACTGCCAGAACTTTTGCAGACCACGTAACTCTTAATCTCTCAGGAGGTCCGCCACCAGCATCAAGTGCAGAGGACCAGTGGGAACACTGTCAACAAGCCATCAGAAGTGCCGCCTCTGATGTGCTGGGTTTCACTAGGCGAATACAACGAAACCCCTGGTTCGATGAAGAGTGCCGGCTAGCGCATGCAGCTAAGGACGAGGCCTACCAGGCAATGCTGCAGACTCGAACAAGAGCTGCTGAGAGAGTGGCCCGGGAGCTCTACGGGCTGAAACGAAAAGAGGAACGCCGACTTCTCAGGAGGAAAAAGAGAGAGCACGAGAAGCGGGCGGTAGAGTCTATTGAGGGTTGTAGCGGTAGGGGAGATGTTCGAAAATTTTATCAGAGGGTGAAGCGATCCACCCAAGGATTCAAGGCTAGAACGGAAGCCTGCCGAGATGAGAGTGGGAATATGGTAGTAGACACACAGTCAGTGCTGAGGATCTGGAAAGAACACTTCTCTAGACTGCTTAATGGCGAAGACAGCCAAGATGCCGCTAATAGGCAGAACGCTCCATTCAACTTGGACGATGATGGCCAAGAGTTCCGTCCACCCGACCTAACCGAAGTTCGGCTGGCGATATCCAAACTTAAGTCGTACAAGGCTGCAGGTGCGGATGGCTTACAAGCCGAACTATTTAAATCAGCGGGAGATGAATTGGCTAGGAGCATACACCAGCTCATCTGCAAAATTTGGTCGGAGGAAAGTATGCCCGATGAATGGAACCTCGGTATAGTGTGCCCCATCCATAAAAGGGGAGATGTTCTGAAATGTACCAACTACAGAGGAATTAGTCTCCTAAACGTCGCTTATAAAATCTTGTCGGCCATCCTGTGTGACCGCTTAAAACCTTTTGTCAACAATCTGATCGGCCCTTATCAGTGCGGTTTTAGGCCAGGCAAGTCAACCGTCGATCAAATGTTCACACTCCGACAGATTTTAGAAAAATCCCGGGAATTCCAGATCGATACACACCATCGATTATCGATTTTAAAGTCGCGTATGATAGCGTGAAAAGGGACGAATTATACAGAGCCATGTCGAGTCTCGGCATCCCTGCCAAACTCGTCCGCTTGTGCAGGATGACGATGGAGAAATCTCGCTGCTCCGTCAAAATTGGTAAGAACACCACCGATTCCTTTGATGTTAAGAAAGGATTGAGGCAAGGCGACGCGTTATCATGCAACCTTTTCAACATCGTTCTTGAAGCCATTGTACGCAACGCACATGTCAACACCAGCGGTACAATCTATCAAAAGTCCGTTCAATTGCTTGCGTATGCGGATGACATAGACATTGTCGGCAGAACGAAGCGAGCTGTGGCAGGGGCATTTGCGAGCATTGAATCGGAGGCGGCTAGAATGGGATTGGCGGTTAATGAGGACAAGACGAAGTATATGCTGTCATCGAGAGAGGAATCTCAACATCGTCGACTCGGGCAAAATATCACGATGGACAGATATAACTTCGAAGTTGTCAAGGACTTTGTCTACCTGGGCTCCACTATTACATCGCAGAATGACATCAGTGCAGAGATCAAGCGAAGAATTACTCTTGCCAACCGCTGTTTCTTCGGTCTAAGAAGGCATTTAAGTAGTAAAGCCCTCTCTCAGAGAACCAAGGAGACTTTATACAAAACCCTAATCATCCCGGTCCTGCTTTATGGGTCAGAAGCATGGACACTGAAAGATTCGGATAAAAATCTGCTAGGGTGCTTTGAGAGGAAGATTCTACGTGTGATTTTCGGTCCGGTGTGTATCGAAGGAGTATGGAGGAGAAGATTCAACGACGAGCTATACGGGCTATACAGCGACGTTGACCTGGTCAAAAAGCTGAAAATACAGCGGCTGAGATGGCTGGGGCACGTGGAGCGTATGGACAGCAACGCACCTGCCCGACGAGTCTTCGAATCCAACCCCGATGGGGTACGCAGCAGAGGAAGAACCCGTAACAGGTGGCGCAATCAAGTGAATGACGACATCAAAGCACTCGGTGTGCGCAACTGGAAGCGGCTAGCTAGGGACAGAGCTGGCTGGAGGGGCTTGTTAGTTGAGGCCGAAGCCCATCCTGGGCTGTGAGCGCCATCAAAAGTAAAAGTAAGTAAGTGTCAAAAAAAAATGTATAACAAAAATTGTAGAAAACATAATAAACATAGAACATATATACAAAAATAAACAAAAATAACTACTCTACGACTAATAGCGTTTGAGTAAACGCTTTTAAACACCTTTTTCAAAATGGCGGGCGATGCAGACGGTTTTTTTAATTGGAAAATTGTGGTTTCTCCTCCCGAATTTTTTGGATAATTTGATTGGACTAAATTGTGTTTGTTATTTCTTTGATTATAATTTGATAAAAATAAAAAAGTACAAAAACTCCAAATACAAATTATTAAATGTTACTGTTGTGTTCGTATTTGTGTAGTTTAATTTTATTTTGTTTTCATTCATTGCATTTATTTATTATTTTAGAATAGTAGAAGAAAACATAATGCAGTGCTAGATAGTGTTCACAATAGCAAATGGCGTGCCGCTTTTGTCGGAAATACACCAGAATTAAATTTGTTGAATGTACTGAAAACGCATTTAAAATTGTACTGAAATTAAGTAAACTGTACTGGAATCTATTTTCCGAATGAAAACATAATTTATATATTCCAAAAATATTTCAAAAACATAGATAAGATCAATTAATTAATCAACGACCTCATTATAATGAAAAAAAGTGTTAAAAAGTACAAAACACAAATAGGTACTTTGCCAGAAATGAAATTTGTCTATTGAATTATTTCTCTGTGTAAAAGTTCTTTTGTCAAAATGCTTGTATATTGCACGTTATTTTTATAAAATATCCACTTATGTATATAAAAATCATAGTACGATGAATTCTTTAACATGTTTTTTTTAATGAAAATATTTGTTCAACAATTCTGGACGAATGGGAAATGGGAAAAACGATTTGTGCCATTCCGAAAATTGCTGAAAATAAACCATTGCACTTATTTTATATCGAGCTTATCTCATTTCAAAATCAGAAATAATATAATGTTTTAGTTAAATTGAATGCGCTCAGAGCTGCATGTTTTAAAAATTGAACCCAAATTTGAGATGGGCCCTTTAGATGTGTCTAAAGATGTGTTTCCCTTTTGATTAATTGATAAAAGCAAATTGCAAACGATTTACAAATTTGTATGGTGTATAAAAGGAAAATAAATTGTACTGAAGTAAGCAAAATTGTACTTTTGTACTTGATCAAACTCAATTGTAACGAACAATTGTACCAAATTTTCCATCCCTGTAATACACTTCAAGTTTTTTTTTTTGTGAACGACAGATGTCAAAAAGTAGAAAATCTGTGCATTATTACCCCGTTTACATGAGGTATTCGAGCGAGCTTCAAGCTCGCTTGGCCCCTTTGTATTCCTGAGTTGACTTGAAATGAGCTTCAACCGACTCGATTCCACTTCAGGAGCGGAGTCGAGTCGAAATTGTGGATAAAAAACCTGAGTCGAAGAGTCGGTCTTGAGGATGTGTTCATCACAGTGTTTTTGCACATGTGCGAGTAAAATTATTTATTTGTTTTGATAGCTATATGAAGTATGTACTTGAATTCATTAAATTTGAACGGTTTTTGTGTAAAATAAATATATTGTTGCCATTCCATTAAATGTAGTCGCAACACCATATAAACTCATCTTTAAATGGGGCTCTCAACTCACGTGACGAAACACCTGGGTCGAAAATCCGACCCTAATCCACCTCGAGCTCTCGATTCTGTTTGTAAACGGGGTATATGTCATCTTCAAAATGAGCCAACAAAAACTGTTATACTCTATAGGGAACACACAATCCAGTGTAGGTATTATAGAGATCAGTGATACCTATTGAAATCTCAATCCGATTCGATTCGAACGTCGAAACCTCTCATGTAAACGGAATGGAGTACCTAATAGAGATCAAATCAAAACTTTTTATGTACGTTTTTTAGAAGCCCCTTTCCTGAATTAAAGCATAGACACATTTATTAGCTTCCAATTTTTGCATAGAAAAATCACTAAGTTGTAAATATTTAAAGCGCTGTTGTAAAAAAATTGAAAGGAGTCAAAAGGAGTCAAACGAGACGCTGCCGCGTCGCGTCGGTTGTTTTTTTTTTCATTCATGCAATTTATTAGGTAGATAGGTAACCTTAATTATTTATTTGATATAAAAATAGTGGTGCAAAATTTTAAAGAATTAAAACCGGCTCTAAATCACTTTTAAAATGGGAGTCGGCTCTAAAAACTCTTTTTACAGCGAGAGTCAACTCTTTGGTAATTTTAAACGACATAAAGTATAGTTTAACGTTAAACCACTCTTCTAACTTTGTTGTAAAATGATTTCGGAATTTGAATTTATTTTCTGAATATTTACAGCTTTGTTAAAAATGAAAAGTATTTATTAATGTATTGAGCTCGGCGGCACAAACAAACACAACACACTACAAATCAACCAACATACACGTAGGTACCTACATAATGTATAAAGATGTCTCAATATTGTCCATGCGCTTGGGTTTTTTTCTTAGAATCAGGGATAATGCGGGTAGACTTCTTTTAAACATTTAAACAAAAAACTATCATAATCTATATTCACGACACGCACCTAGTTGTATTAAAATTATTTGTCTGAAGTTGTTTGTTTAATTTGAACATTTTTTGTTGTTCTATAGCTGTCTCTTTTTTTCATCTGTCAAATGTGTGCCTGTTCAGCCTTAATTTGCTTAAGTTACGTTGCGGAGTCCACTTTAGTTAAAAGAGTTGTTAAACGTGTTTAAAATTAAGAAATAGTTAGACAAGGGTAAACAAATAAACGACTACGTTAACTAGAGCCGGTTTTATTCCTTAAACGAGCATTTTTTTAAATTTTGCGCCAGTACTATTACAATTTTAAACATACCTTTCTCTTCATTGGCCATAGAATCTTCTGTTGATAATTTTCTCTCCACTGGGCTGGATTTACCAGAAACACTTGATCCCTTTTCATCTCCAGTCCCAGATCCAATCGATATGTCATCCTTAGCATTTTTATCTGGCACCAATAATTGTTGTCCTGGATATACAAATGAACTATTCAAACGATTTAAATGTGTCAATTCAGAAGGCGTTGTGTCAAAACGAGCAGCAACCGATGTCAATGTATCACGATTGCCAACCGTATATGTGACTGTCGGTATAGATGGTAGCGATGATTTTTTTCGTTCATCTAAAATAAGAAAATATATAAAGTTATACAAATATTGTAGGCACTTGATAAAAAATAAAATACATGTTTTTTTTATATTCATGAGAACTGACTGGAAGTCTGGAATTAACCTTTTATGGTCTGTTCAAATCGAACAAATCCATCGAATGCAAAAGTTATGTTATTTTTCTTGTTGTAAAGATCGTTTTTGTGTACAAACACAAGAAATTCCAAATTTGTTTGATGGCGATAAATTTCAATAATTTCCATATTATTATTTCTAAATAAACACAACAAAAATTTAAACAAAACTGACAGTAATTTTGTATCAACTATACCCCATGACAATTGGATTTAAAATGAATTTCTTCTATATACAGATCGCGTTGAGCTGAAGATTCGTCACCCACGCTATAGTTTTGCTGGTCGGTTGATTTTTGTTTATTTTTGGAAGTATGTATTATAATTGCAACTTCAGCTTTTTTCGCACACATTCTTTTGTATAGCACCTAAATCTACTCGAGCTAGTAGCTATATGTGGCGACCATTAGTCGAGCCTTACTAAACAAAAAAAAAACAAACACCAAACTTCATTGATAACATTATTTCAGTAACGATAAGTCCAAGTATATCGTTCTTCTAAAGAAAATAACGTCACCGAAGCAATTCAGTAGGAAGTCGAGAACACAGTGTGTTTAAAAAGAAAAGATTTATCTAAACATACAGGGTGGCTGATGAAAGCCGCTACCAACTAAATAACTTTTTTTCTTTTTAATGAATCTGGATATTTTTTTTTTATTTTGCAGATTGATTCTTAGATTTAATAAAAATGGATAACTGGGACACAGAAACAAGAATTTGGATTGTCCGCCGCTATCACGCACTGGAGTCCCTAGTTTTGGTTCAAAGAGAGTTTAGGCGCACGTTTGGCGGCAATCCTCCAAGCAGATGGACCATAATGAGACTCGTAAACAATTTTTCCGAGCATGGGGGACAGTCGAAAGAAGACCTTACCATCGAAACCCTTCAGTTCGGACGCAGGAAACAATCGCTGCTGTAGCTGCTGCCATACAAGAAAATCCAAGAGTTTCGACAAGAAGCTTATCTGCTCAAATGGGTATAAGCAGACAGTCATTGCAGTCAATTTTGCACGATGATTTGGACTTATTCCCATATAAAATTCAAATGGCCAACCAACTGAACGCAGCAGACTTGCCGATTCGCTTGGAATTTTGCCAGAAGATGCTTCAAATGGTGGAAGAGGACGGAAACATGTTGAACTGTCTGTTTATGTCTGACGAGGCCCATTTTGACTTAAACGGTAACATAAACAAACAAAATTGTCGAATATGGAGTGCTTCCAACCCACAGATACTCCATGAGACGGAATTGCATCCACTTCGTGTCACAGTGTGGTGTGCAGTCTCATCACGCTGCATTATCGGGCCCTATTTCTTTGAAGAAAACGGTCACACTGTTACGGTTAATGGAAACCGTTACTTGAGCATGTTGAGAGAATTTTTCTATCCAGAATTACGCCGAATGAGAATTTCTTTCAACTCTGTGTGGTTTCAGCAAGATGGTGCAACTCCTCACATAGCCCGGCCTGTTATGACAGAACTGCGACGAAAATTTCCCAATAAGCTGATATCCAGAAACTCCACATTCCGTTGGCCCCCCAGGTCGCCTGACCTTACTGCACCTGACTTTTTCTTGTGGGGGTATTGCAAGCAGGAAGTCTACAAAGCAAAACCAACAAATTTGAATGAATTAAAGCAATCCATTCGAGAAACAATTGCGGCTATTCCTGTCTCAACTCTCCAAGCAGTAATGAACAACTTTTTGGTAAGATGCCGCACATGCATCAACCAGCAGGGGGGGGCATTTAAAATCTATTATTTTTAAAACTAATTAAGCTGTATTTAATAAAATTGAATGATCTTTAACATGAATAAAAGAAAAATGAATTCCATACACTGAAAAAAAAAGTTATTTGAGTTTTTTAATGTAGCAATATTCATCAGCCACCCTGTATATTGATGGTATAGGATTTTAAACACGTTTGGAAGCTTAAAAAAAACTACCTAATATTTTTGTTAATTTCAAAACATCTCTAAAATGTTTGATCTAGTGGCATATTGACTCCAGTGTGAGAGTTCAACGCATAAACTAACTACGGTTACGGTCATCGTTAGAGAACGTCACTTTATTGAAAGAATGAACTAGGTTAGTACTTTATGTTTCCACCGAGCGTTAAACCGAGAATTAGTAAAATTTATCGTATCATAATCACGGACATTTTCCCTACAAATTCTTATCTCCTGAAATGAAGATTAAAAATAAATCTCATTTATATCTTCTTGAAAACATCGTGGAATCGACGCATTTTATGTAAAAAAAAAAAACTATATATCTCACTTCAACTTCATATCATAAAAATGAAAAATCAATTGAATGTTTGTCATAGGTAATCCTCTTTTTAATCTTTTCTTGCGGTTGAAACTGCACAAAGATTTATTGGACTTTCGGTTGAAACATAACATAACATTATTTTCTAAACGGGTGGAGTAAGAAAAATAATTTATCTTTTCTAAATTATATAATAGTTGAACATACAACAACAATTTTTGAAAAAAAATCTGAAAACCGAGATATGCCTGTTTAAAAGACGTTGGGACGTATAAATAATACCTATTGCAAAAAAATAAATTGCTTTTGAAAGAATGACATTTTAGCTTGAAAAACATCTGGGCACATTTTGAATTTTTTCTTATCTAATTTATGTTAATATTCCGATAAAACATTTCGCAAAATTTGCCAAAAACTGCTTTTTGCCTGCAGAGAATGAAAGAAGGTTGATTGTGTACTCTGTGACTCTGTGGTGTACCTTTTGTTTTGTGCTCTTTTTTCCTCCTCTTCAACACAAACGCAACTCTTTCGAAGTTCAAACATGTTAAATGAACACATACGGAGTGACTTTGACCTCTTTCACACAAGGAAACTGAGTTGCCGGCGATTTTCAGTTGGTAGGCGAGAAGGGCGTAAAAGGAAGACAACAAATCTCCCCTCACACCCTTCTCGCCTACAAACTAGCTAGTTTCTGGCAACTCCTTGTGTGAAAGCGGTCTTTTTTTGGTTTTATTTTAATTCGAAGTTCTTAATCTTCGAATCTGAGTTCGACATTTTGCCCGGAGGCCTCTGAAGAAAAAACTGTGCAGTAAATGATCTTTATTTTCAAGGAATTTGTTTGTAGTCCAGGAAAATTAGATAAAAAAATTTTCTAACTTCGAAAAAAATTCCGAAAAAGCTGTTGAATTTCAGGAGAGCTTCAGTTTGTTGTCCTAAACATTTCCTAAAAAGTACCATAAATTTGGGGTGGAGCTACATTTTTTAGGGCCGGGGGGGGGGTGGAGGGGGTTAGGGTGAAGGGTGTAAAAGGGTAGACATTGTAGCTCATGAAATACTACAAAAAAAAGATTCTAACACTTTTTCTTGTACAATTAATAGATTTGGATAAAAACGATCGAAAACATTTGGGTGCAGTAGATTTAGTCAAAAAAATGTAATATGTGAGGATATTTATTATATTTTTGAATGGGGATTTTTTTGTTTATTTTTGGGTTATGTTTGGAAGCATATTTTCTTTTAAAGAACCAAGTTTTAAGAGTGGTACCGGAAGGAAAATGCCACCGTCTTGAAAAATTTAATTTCTTTTATTTTGTTAAATAACTCCCGAGAAGTTTATTTTTTTCACAAAATGGTCCAAGAACAACTTGTTGACAGTACAATTAGGTAACTACAAAATGACATATTAACAACCTCTTTAAGGAAATCCGTTCTTAAATTATGGCGGTCCAAAGTTCAAAATTATAAAAGCAGAGAAATAGTTGCATCTTACACTGAAACCTCTGATTTCTCAAAAATAACTGTGAAACTTGGTGGTTTTCTTTGATTATGTCATTCCTTGGATCGATGGGGTTTATATTGGAAGGTAGTGGTTTAAAAGAATCTTTAAATACTGTATATGCACCAAATTTTATAGACAAAATGTTAAATGTATATGAAAGAAATTGAACTTTGGACAGCTGTAACCTAACAACAAACACACGTATAGAGGTCGTTAATATGTCATTTTGTAGATAATTGTACTGTCATTGTACTGTCAGATCATTTTGTTTAAAAATAAACTTATCGGGAGTTATTAATCAAAATACAAAAAAAAAACTCAAGATGGCGGCATTTTTCTTCCGGTACAACTCTTAAAACTTGGTTCCCTAACAGAAAATATGTTTCCAAATATAACCCCAACAAAAAAATTTCCCGTCCAAAAATATAATACATAAATATTCTCACAATTGTTACATTTTGTTGACTACATGTTTTTCGAAAACGGCTCCAACGATTTTAAAAAATTCAGTGCTTTTTGCAAATATCTCGAAAACCATCAGTTAAAAAAAAGCCTTCAGAGGAATGTAGCTTATAAAATTCTATAGAAAAAAAAGATGAGAATACTTTTTTTCGTTAGAGCAATAGATTTTGAGAAAAATGTGCCCAACGGCAATGTTATGGAAAACATCACATTAAAACCAAAACACATTTTGTCCACTGTGTTTTGTCAAAATCTTGTTTTTCTAATCTTTTTTTTTTTGTATTGTAGAATTTTAACAGCTTGATAATTTTCGAGAAATTTCGCAAAATCGAGAGCCCTTGTACATATTTAGGGGATTTCTTAAAAAAATACTTAAGACACCAGAATAAAGCTTTCGACAAAAATACACCTTTGTCGTAATTATTTTTGAATTTGAATCCTAATTTTATCGAATTATTTGAACAATAAATTATTTATTTTTGTTTGACTTTGAACCATATTTGTTTGGATTAAAATGTTTATTAAAACTTTCTATCTGAACAAAGCTTTGGCAAGTTTTATAACTTTTTACATATTTACAGAAAATTTGTAGAAAATAAAAAAATAAATCCACTATTGAATCATACGGATTTTGTTCAGGGGTATTTTCAAAAGATTGAGGTTTAAAATAAAGTTTGATCAAAATTCAAGTTTATCTATTTATTTGTAACAAAAAAATGGTAAGCCAAAAAAACATATTATGTAATAAAATTAGAAAAACTATCAACCAATGTTTTAACTCAAAAATTGTAAAAAAAAAAAATAAATTAATTATGGACTCGGTGAGCAAAAAAACTGGTAAAAATTTTTGTATAAGTTTCAAAAAAAAAAAAAAAACGTTATGATGATCTAGTTTTTAACCATTGATAATGGAACATTGGATATTATGTAATAATATAGGGCAAGTTTTGGATTCGTAAAATAAATCGTTCTCGAGATTTTGTAAAAGAAATCGAACTCGAGATTTCTTTACATTACGCATGATAGAGAGCTAAAACCACTGAAGCGTCACACTTTGGACTTTGGTTTGGTTTTTAGGAGATTCCCTAGAGGGGAAATTCAAATTTTGTTCTCAAGAAATAACGTTCCCATCATACAACAAATATACAAAAATATATTTATTTCAAAAACGCCTCTAACAAATTTGACAAAAAAATTATGAGCTATGTAGTATTAAAGATATGTACAATATATCAATAAACAAACATTTTGCCAAAAACGGGTATTAACGGTACGATAATGTCTTCTCCGATTTCAACGAAATTTTCTATAGAGGAGGCCTATTTCAGTTCAAACAGTTTTGCAAGCAAAAATTTCAAAATTTTCAAAAAAATATGTTTTGTATTTTTAAAAATATATTGATTTTTTTTTTAATTCAATATCTTGAAAATGGGTCAATGGATTTTTTTTTTAATTTTGTGTAAAATTGTATTTCAATAAATACTTAAAGTTGGCATACCAAATTTTATTTTTAAAAATGGTCAAAACTCTAAAGGTGCCGTCACACACTGAAAAGAAAGTATACAAGCTTTCTGAAAGCAAAACTTTCATAGTGTGAACTGTGAAGCCCCGAAAAAGTATTTTCTTGAAAGCGTAGGTTGAAAGTGATTTGCTTTCTTGAAAACGCTTTCACAAAAAAATGTTTGACTGTGTGACTAGTTCCTGGAAGCGTTTTCAAGAAAGCAAATCACTTTCAGAAAACTCTTCCTGCTTTAAGAATCTGTTTGTGAAAGTTTTCCGCTTTCTGGTAAGCGAAGGTATGTATGTTTTGCACCTAAATTACTCTTCTGCCAGCTGCATTTTGTGTAGATCGTTACTGGGTTGATCGGGTGACGTTTGCCCATCGATTTTTAAATTGACTTCCTCTATCTCTCGAAACGTGATCTAAGGAGCGACAACTTTCAATCGATATATCGGACGATATGAAAAACCAGTTTTTCAAAATCAATATATTTTTCTCTTTATACGGGATTTTTGGCTAAATTAACATTAAGCACCGTAGATAGAGACTTATAAATTGCACATTCGTGATCTAGGAAGTGCCAACTTTCAATCGATTTATTACACGATACGGACTCTTTAAACTCGATTAGTCCTCGACAATACGTCCTAGACCCTTTAAAGTTAACAACTTTTTTTCTCCAGACCCAATTTCCGGCTAAGCCAAGCATCTTAGAGGGTTGAAAATTGCATATTCGTGATCTGGGGAGTGCCACCTTTCAATCGATGATACGAAAAATTAACTTTTACATTTAAACTCGATTTGCGGTCAAACTATACGTGCTAGACCCTCAAAAGTTGTCATCGATCCACTCGTGTAGTCTATTTAAATTTTACACAAGTTATTTGTCCCAAAATGGAAATATCAACCCAAACTTGGTTCCATTTAGTCAATATCTATATTGAAGTTCGTGCAATCGAGTCGGGCATTTTATTATTAACAGTGACGTCCTTTAAATTAGAATAAGGTTTAGTGGTATACAATTGTACATACCAAGATATTCTGCAAGATTCTGCAACAATATCCTTCAAAATGGTATGTATCTACTCTACATTTAATCAATTTGCGATATGACGGACGGTTAAAATTACTATTCTTTTAAATAAGTAATAATTTATATAAAGCTTAACTTCGTCATACAGCATTAATTTTTGTTCGCAAGAATTTTTTAAAATTCTTCTTGACGGACGGCATTTTTGATGTCACGGACTAATTGGCTATACACCCACTTAAGGTTAACATGACGCGGACTTCTAATGAATTTTTGAAATGTTTTTTTTTTTTGTAAATTTATTTTATCATTCAATTTTAAAAGAGAAAAGAATAATGACCGGCCCATATATAGGTATGCCAAATTATACAGAAATGATTTAACATCAAACGCGTAAAGAATTATTAAGAAATCAAAAAGAAATGCTTTTCACTTATTTAAATATAGGTAATATCAGGCGAATTCATGTTGTCGTTTTGCTAATCTCATATGTAGGTATTTACCTACTAAGCCTTAGGTTTAAAATCAAATAGATCAATTAATAGAGAACTTCATATGAAATATGAGACAATAGTCGACTCTGCTTAACTGGAACACCATAATTGCATAAAATATGTTTAGGAGTGTTCAGATAACCGAACGTCGAATAACTGTTGTAATAGTTCAATAAAATTATCCAAACTAATACCAACAAAAGTAGGTAAGTAGAATTATATTGTTTTATTTTAAAGACTAACTCTTGTGGATTTTAAACCACAAAACTCGAAAAAAAAACAACTTCGCCATCCACCATTTTGAAAAAAAAAAACTTTAAGAAGTGTTAACTCGATTTTCTCGGCCGTTATTAGTCGTAGAGTAGTTATTTTTGTTTACTTTTGTAGGAAAAAAAGTTTTCTAACATTTTAGTCTTGAAGTTTTTTTTTTTTTTTGCCAGATCCTTCTAATAAAAAGTTAATGTCGAAAAAATGTCAAATTTTCTAGTTGAAAAATAGATTTTAAAGTTAATCTCAACAATGTCCATGCGAACTAAAGACTTTTTGAAGGCTAGGACCTCTTCTTTGTTTCGTTTGAATATGCCCTGCGCCGATCTTCACCCAGTTTCGTTAAAAATAAAAATTAAAATTTTTCAACTTTTTAGGTCGTTTTATTGTTAAAAGTTTCGGCTTAAATCTTTTTCTAAACTGTTTTCAAACCAACAATTTTGATATAAATCTAATTTTAAACAAAAAGTCTTAAAAGTTAAATTCTCAAATTCGGCTCAGTTTTCGAGTTATACCAAAAATATTGAAAAATGACCAATGTGACCGTTGTATTAAAAGTGCTTGGGTGAATTTTGTAATTTAAGGAAGCTTATATTCCTTACTGAAAAGTTTATTTAATAGCTTATAAACACACTTTATTTCCTCAGTAACAAAATATTCGCAAAATATTGGAAACCTTTGTTGTGTTTTATCCTGGAAGTTTTTTTGCGTGCATGATATTTAAATCATAGATTAACTATTATAGAGATACAAATCCTTCGTACGTTTCACCCCCCCCCCCAAAACTCACTTGTTTACATTGTTGTATTTGTAATTTAATTTTGTGTCCATGAATAAATTTGAAATACAACAACAAAGTTAGTACTCATGAAATTTGGCGCGGATCGAGGAGCTTCTGATATTGTGTGCGTTTTTCACATACACTTTGCACATCTCCTCAGTCTACACCCAGCGGGAAAAATTCCAAAATTCATTGAGGAATAATAAGCTTTTTCCTTGAGGAATGACAGCTGCGCCGTCCACTTTTGATCAGATTCCTTTGACGAAATTAACATGGGCGTGTCCTAGGCGGGGAGCACATGCTGAAAATTCACCAACGAAATCACTACATCGTTGGAAGTTTCACCGACCCAGGTGATGAAAAACATGGTGGTTGCATAATCTGTGAATTCACTACATAAATATATGTGGCTTATTCATCAGTTCAATATTTTCGATTACAAATGTAATGAACATTCAGATTGCCTCATTTTGATGAAAATCCACAAGTCGTGTTATTCTATTTAATGTCAATAGACAATGTGAACACAGAGAACACATACAAATTCAACTTCTGTCAAGATACACCCCACATCAAGATATCACCTCAATTTTTATGGTGGATTTACATGTAGGTATCTTCGTCCGACTTCTGCAAAAAAAAAGGGATGCTAAATTAAAATTTACACTTGTTGGATAGAGAGGGAACACCAAGATGCAGAAGATCTTCGTGCATTAAGAGAATAGAAAGTGCCATAATGCAGATATGAAGGCGAACATGTTCATCTTCTGATGATTCTCTTTCACACGCTCGGAGTTTTGGCATACATCTGTCCCGCTCAACTTTTCTTTATATTAGAAGACGAAGATACATGTAAACTTAGCATTACTCTTCACTTACTTAATCATTGCATGTCGATTCCTTTTATGATTTGGCTAGTGAATTAATAGATGAATTCAGCTATACAATTCATTGGGGCCAATATTTCCCACTGGGGAACTGTCATTCAGCTTGTAGGTGAACCGTAATTACAGCCGAGGATTTGTAGACCCGATCCTTTACTTTGTGCACAGAAAATCACAAACGGTCAGATATTGGAGAGCAACGTTGAAATATTCTCAAAAATATCATAACTGTGCCAAAGTACGGGAACGCAAATTCAACCAAATTCCGTATTACCTAATGTGCTGGACAAGTAAGGCACGATGTTTGGCTTTCATTCTTTTGCCACCAAATTGACATTTTGCTGTGATTTTCAGTCCGAAGAAATTTCTCGGACTGAAAATCACAGGTAGGGGAAATTATTTACTCTCTCTTGAGCGTTGTTTTTTGTAAAAAACTGTCAAATTATTGAGTACGGGAACGGCTTTGAACTGAAAATCACACAAATGCACAGAAAATCACAGAAATTTAAAGTAAAGGAACGGACCTTATGTTTCATTCAAATATTTATGAAAACATGAAATTAATTTTAAAAAAATTGTGCGATTCAAGATTGCTCCCATCGATTAAAAAATCACTTATGTGAAGTTAAGTAAGTGCAAGACGAATATTTTTGATTCACTTAAATCGAGTTTTTACTTAAGCGGATTTGAGTAAGGTATACGAAATAGTTTTTGGGGAAAAATGCTAAAATGATGACAGATTTTTTCAGTTAAGCCGAGTCGACTGTATTCAATTGTTCGAATTCAAATCTTCATATAGCAAACCATACCAATTTAAATTAGTCACTAAGAATCCAATTTAACCACAGCTTTCATCTTAGCAAAAGTTTAAAAATTACCATGTAAGAATAGAACCCTATACATTATTATGCCCATCGTTGGAGGCTTGTCAACAATCGACTGTTTACCATTTTGTCGTTATAAAAAAAAGTCAGTCAATTTATCGTGAACATTATAAACTGTAGGTCAACTTTTATTTATTGAATGCGATATAAACGACATTTCCCCTTTTAATTATGTATGTTTTTTTACAGAACTATTTAAAAGTCAATCTATACATAATGTACCAGTTCTTACCAGTGCTGTCGTTCCACAAATTCCGAGAGTAGCACTTTTCATACAATTTGGGGAGCATTTTGGGAAGTCGGGGAGCCTCGTTTAAAGGCTCTCCCAAACCAACGCGAAAGCGGCGGGGAATGATTAACAATGATAAGAAAAATGAGAAATGCTAAATAACAACAAAAACTGTTGTCGGCGAATGTTCCGTGCCGATTTCACGTTGGTTTCGGAGATCCCTATACTATGTTTCCAACTACCACTAAACCGAGATTTAGGTAATGTGATTTATTTGATGTTTCCACTGCCCAAATATATCAAACAGGGGCTTATGACAAAACATTCAAGTGGTGTTTGATTTTTTGATATGAAGTGGAAGTTAGATAGGTAGTTTTTGATTATATTTCCATCTGTCAATAAAAAAAAATGGCGTTTACATGAGTCGGCTTCACAATTATTCTCCGAAAAAAAAGTTTGTTTGATTTGACAAAATAAAGTCTCCAAGAATATTTGAAATCTTTATTTGAGGAGATTTCAATTTGTGTGGTTAATCTTCGAGATTTCAAGGAGATTTGTGTAAACCTTGCTAAATCTCGGTTAATTGCCCGGTAGATCCGTAGTATTAAATTTTAGATATTTCATAAAATAAATATGATCACAAATGAAAATATTACATTTTGAAGTTTAACAGAGATCTGAAATTTTGAATAGGCACATGGATGTGAGTAATCAGGATTTAAAAATATTTTCAAACTGCAAAATACGTTTTTCATTAAATTTTTCGTGCGGAGACTTGGCGAGCCTTTTTGAGACATGGGTAGCACAGTCGTCCTTTCTACAGCAAAGGAGCCAAATGCTACTATCGTAGCCATTCCGACATGACTGGTTCCTACATACATATATAAACATTTCTAGGTTCGAAGAAAAATTCTCATGCAAATGACAACCAAGACTAATTAAAGAAAAATACTGAAAAATTTACACGAGAGTTTTCACTGAGGAAAAATAAGACAGATACCTAGGTCCTAGACCTACCCATAACACACGCTAAAATTTTATACAGCAGGTATAAAAACAAAAAAAAAAAACATTTTGTTTATTTTTAATTAACGAGTAACAATATGCGTTTGATAATAATTAATGTTTGAAGGTATCTGATACCTATGTATGTTTATATGCACACGAAACTATAGAACAAAAACAATTTTATAGGAGAAAAATATATAGGTACTTTATTTGTATTTAAATGAATAAAAATATAAAATTCACGTAGGTATTTCTTTTTTACATTATTTGTTTGTGCAAAGAAGCACAGTCAATTGCTAGCAATTAATATTCATTTGTATACGATGCAAATGATTTGCTATACAAAATCGTTACCAGCATACAAATTAAAGTTTTATAAAAATTTGTTCTATACAGGGTGAACCACTTTGGGATTTTAAAAGAGCTAAATGTAATTTCGAATTGGCGGTTATATATTTTAGAGATGGAATTTATGACTATCGTATAGTACAATGGAAAAAAAATAAAATGGATAAAACAAATATTCAGTTATTGTTCTTGAGGCTTATAAGTTCTCATAGCGAAAGCATAAAGCAAATCACACGGGAAACTGAAGAAGCTTAAATTCGAATGGCAAATCGCTCGGAATAAAAAGAATCTGCGCAGTGAAAATATCTTCGCCTTCGAATTTTCCCCTCAAAATCGTCGCCTGAATATCATTTGTTTTAAGGTTCTTCACAATCAGACGTGTTTTATTACAAAGTTTCGGTGAAGCCGGGAACATCCAAGGAATTCGAAAATTCTGTGGGATAGTGGTTGGTTTCGTTTTCATCCATCAAGAGGAGTCGACAGATTTGTATGAATGTAACTCTTCGTTGATTTGATTTTAAATGACGAGATTCAAATGATCGACATCCATGTTTTTCGCAGCCAAAATCACTCTTGAATTCTGCCAAACATATGTATAGTCAACATAATAAACATGAGCGATATCTGGGAAAACATTGGCGATGAGCTCTTCTGGTGTCAAAGTCAGTGGATATTCAATCAGACCGGTGACTAAGTCGACACACAGTACGCCATAGTCCATCGCCAACAATTGCTTGGAGAACTCTGAAGCTAACTCTAATGTTACGTTTTCTTCACATAGATATAAAGCCAACACCAAATTCCCTTGGGAATTATATAATTTGCAGCACATCAGTGCAGCTTATTTTATAAATACGTCGGTAGCCATCGACTTAAAACATGTGTCTAAGAAAGGCAACAACAATTCTTACTGAAGAGCTCGATTGTTGTTGTCAGAGCGAAACACATCTGCACTAATAGGCCGCAAAAACCTTCCAAAATAAAGTCGACACCTTCCGACAAGCCCTCTGTTCATCAGCTGGAGCTGATCTTGAAGTAACATTGACAGGCATCGTTTGACGAAAATCGCCTGACTTCAAAATCATTGCGCTACCAAAACGTCATTCATCATTCAACGTGCGATTCATAGGTTCTTCATTCCACTTGCAGATTCAATGGTTATTTCAATGCAGAATGGTTCGACCAGCTTCTAAAAACGTAGACGCAATCCCATAAGAGGCAACTACCAAAGCAATCTCAGATCTCGTACGAATCGTAGCCAAAATCAGTGAAATCAGGAATGTTTCTCCACCTTGCAACAATTCATCATACACTTGCTTTTGAATTGAAATGAAAAACAAAATGTGCGCCTACAGCCAGCGCCCCAGATTTGAATTTTAATTTTTTTCTTTTTTCCTTAACCTTTGCGTAGCAATTACAGACAAACCCGCAGAAGGAAGTATTCAATTTAGTCCCGTCGTTTTCAAGTTTTAAGCATTCGAACAAACCACGATCCATTTTTATATCTTTTTCTTCTTCATTTAACTGGCGGCGCCGAATGTCTTGATCTCGAGGGGGACCACAACTCTCCCACTCAACTGCTTCACCTAAGGTTCCACTTGTGGGGTTCGCCGGATTGACTTCAGAAAACGTCGACAGGCCTCCCGGTTTTGGATTGTTCTATGTCTGATCCATTTTTATATATGTACATCAAATATTCCGAGAACCATAAGTTATTTCATGAAATGTTAGGACGACAATTGAAGCTTTTAAAATTAAAACAAAAATTATAAAAACACAGTTTTTTAGTTAGAGCCAAAGATTTAAGGAAAATATGAACAAAAAGTGTTTTTTGTTTAAATCTTGATAATTTTTACACCCTTGCCCTTGCACCCATTTTTCTCAGAATCTATTGCTCAAACAAAAAAAGTGTTGCAATCTTTTTTGTGTAGAATTGATGATTTTCGAGAAAATTGCAAAAAGAACTGGATTTTCTCTTTTTCACCCTACAAAAATTAGCGCAAAAGTTGTAAAAACAAAAATTAATTATGATAAATAGATTATGGACGGGATAAGCTAAGAACTGGTGGAAAGTATTTTTTCAAATTTCAAAATATAGCCGTTGCTCGCAAATCGTGGTGATTCGCTATGGAGAAGTTACTAAATTCTGATAGGTCATGACCTGACCTTTCTCCAGTTTCAGTTTGTACCATTGATAATGGGAAACCATTGTCACCACAACTCAATTAAAATTTTGTTTAAGTGTCCATTCCAAACCGGATCACCCTGTAGTTCCGTTTTTTTTGCAACCAATCGTTTTTTTTTTTTTTTTTAAGTTAGTTTACTACAAATTCTACTTCTGTATTTCTATATGGGCACAGGTTAATAAATTTTATTCCTCGAATTTGGTTCTTAATTATATTTTTTTTATTTGTCTGATGAACCATGATGATAAAAGAGGTTTCAAGTAGTTATATGTAGTTAAAATGTTTGTTTTGATTGGAATACCTATCTACCTATGCATTTCACTTTTTTGGAGCGATTGAATTTCAAAATTATATGAAATTTATCATTATTTTGAGAGTTGTTATTATCTACTGTGAAAAAAAAAAGTTTTTTTTTTTTAAGATAAGTTTCAAAAGATAATTAAAAATACAACATTATCATAACTGTACCTATAAATAAAATAAACAGAGTTACTTCAGAAGTATTATATTGCAACAAATGACTAACTATATCAATACAAACTTCTGTTCGTGGGAAATGTAGATAAGATTTATCAAAAAAAAGCTTCAAAACTTTAAAAGCTGCTTTTTATCTACATACATATATAAGAAAATACCTTTTCGCCTAAAAGTATGAAATAATAATAATTTGAATCGTTGAAATAAACTCACTGAATATAATTACGAAATTAATAAAACGTCAACATTTTAAGTAGGGGAAGGTGGGCTAAAATACGCCACAAAGGTAAACTAGCCCCCTCGCTAGAAATCGTAGAATCGAACAGAGTTAGAAGGTTTTTGAACACAATTCTTTAGTTTATCTGGCCGCAGCACCGACATAAATATGTATGTATACGAAATGTTAGCAACTTCAAGATATTATTTGAAATTTGATAGATCAAAATGTCTCTAGCCATCTCCAGAAGTAGAAACAATAAAATTTTGAGAAAAATTTGATGACAAAAAACTGTATATAAAACGGTGAATTTTGGAGAAAGCAGTTAATGCATATAATTATCAAGTATTTCTTTTCAATTTACTGAAATTCGTTGGCCTAGAACTATTTCTGTCTGTTTGGAATTAAAACTTAAATAAAAAAATCCTATACGGGCAAAATGGCCTACTTAACTCTCGGCTAAAATGGCATAGTGTGCCATTTTATACTTACCCTTACATTTTCATTTTTCCTTATAGTGATTATGGTTGGAAAATATGAAGGATCTATAGAGAGGCAGTCCTGGACTGTGGACGTATTATCAAAAGCCATAAATATAACCAAAACGTTCAATGTTCGCTGTTTTAGTTTTGTTTATGTTTATTTTTTACTTATAAGTTGAAGTTGTTTTAAATGAATTGATGATTTTATATTTTTGTTGAGTATTGTTTATGTTTATTTTACTTTGAACTTTGATTTGGTTTAAATAAAGTTTAAATTGAAAATATTTGTTTCTTTTTTTTTTTAACTTTTTTTACTCGTAAAACTTAGGGAGACCATTTTAGGCCACCTTCCCCTACGAACGAAAGAAAAAAAAAATTCAAAGCCTTTTCACACAACAAATTATGATAATATTAAATAATAATAATTTTCTTAAATACAGAAGTTTAATAGAAACATTCATGTTTTTGAACCTTTACTCGTTTCGATAAGAGATAGCTTAATTTTTCTTATTTCCTTGCAATTTGACTATTTTAGATATTAAAGTTACATTGAGAGATAAAAGAGGTATCATAGCGTTATCTAGAATGAAAAATCTCGAATGCAAAACCTACAATGACAAAAATCTCGTTTGTACAAAAATCTCGAAACACAAAATCTAGAAAAGTCAAAATAAAATCTAGAATTTTGTTTTATGTAGGTATGCTCTCTTAACTGTTGGGAATATTTTAAAATACTGTTGAATATACAGAAAGGTAAAAAAAACAACTTTTTTCCATTTTTAATGTTCATACATATGTACGAGTTTTATTTTTATATTTATTCAAAAAAAAAAATGATAATCAAATCAATTAAATAAGTAAACAACACTTCAGACGAAAAAAACCAAACGTAGACATAAATAACAGCGTACTTACTGTGCCAAAAGTTATAGTAATAATAAAAGTATAATGGTAAGTAACTGTACAAAATCATAGAAATAACAATGCAAAATGTTGTTGCTAACTGACTTTAACATTCTAGGTAAAGCGTTCACTACGTTTACACAAATTTCACTGGTGATGCAAAATTGATAATAGCCGTGTTTTTTTGAAAGAGTGACTAGCAACTCAGCAAAATGTTTACACGCAAAACAATAACAAAACAAATTATTATAGAGAATTTGTGTTTGTGTTTTCCGTGTAAAACTTTTACTGAGTAACTCTTTGAAAAAACACGGTTTTAATTTATCTAAACTGTCTTCTGTGAAACTAATTTAATAAAAGTACCGTTATTATATTTAAAAAATTACCTAATCGTTAATGATCTCTAAAAACCATTCACTTTTGAGACAATGCTTAAGATTTGCGCTCAAGAACAATAACTGGATATTTGTTTTATCCATTTTATTATTTTTTTCCATTGTACTATACGATAGTCATAAATTCCATCTCTAAAATATATAACCGCGAATTCGAAATTACATTTAGCTCTTTCAAAATCCCAAACTTTTGAGACATTGCTTAAGATTTGCGCGCGCAAATCTTAAGCATTGTCTCAAAAGTGAATAGTTTTTCGAGATTTTTGTCGTTCTAGATTTTGTCTTTCTAGATTTTTGTTATTCTCGATTATATGCATTCTATATTTTGGTTTTCTAGATTTTTGTAATTCGAGATTTTGACATTCTAGATTATGACTTTCGAGATTTTGTCTTTCGAGATTTTGGTTTTCTAGATTTCGGGGTAGACCCGATAAAAGAAGATATAGAACGTGAAAAGTCAGTACCTCGAACTGCAGCCTAGGCAAATTAAGCGATTTCCTTCAAACTTTGGACTTTTAGGGGATTCCCTAGAGGAAAAATGTAAAGCATTTTTTTGCTCAAAAGGTAACGGTACCTACCAAAATTAACAAAATATCTATCTCAAAAACGGCGCTAACGATTTAAAAAAAAAAAAATTACGGATCTCTGATATGATCAGTATCTTGGTAAAAAATTACAATTAACGGTTATTAGCGATACCTGTCATAGTATCGAGTTATTGATTTTCAAATTTCTTGTTAACGGTTTCACCGATTTCGACCAAATTTGGTATGCAGAAGGTCCTTTACAATCTTCACAATTTTGCACATATAAAAATTTTCAAGATAATATTTTTTAGATTCAAAGAAAAAATATTATTTTTAAACTCGATACCTAGAAAACGGTTGTATTATTTTTTCTTGGGATAAACATAGGTACTGAAGGGAAACCGGAAACGTTAAATTCTGCGTGTCTACACTTCTACAGCCTACGGCTAAATGAATTTCCTTCAAACTTTGTACTTACTGTTTTTTAAGTATGCCCACATAACCCTTTGAGTTTTCTAGGATCAAAAATAACGGTTTCTGCCATACAATTTTGTTTAGCCAGAAATGAAAATGTTTTTTTCTAAAAACTGCTACTACGCATTTCCTAAACAAAAATCAAATCAAATAATAAAAATAGGAAAAGGTTACTTTTTGGTATTTTTTTTTTCTTCAAGAAATGGTTGTTTTTCGTACCTCCAGTAGGTACAACCATTTTTTTTTTTCGTTGATATTTTTCTTCTTTGTGGTGAAGCTTCACCAAAATCATGGTGAGGCTTTTCAAAATCAATTTTTGAATCACACAATGTTTTGAAAACAACTTGATCGATTTTTTTTTAACTTGATTTGAAATAACTTTTTATGGTGAATCCTCAAATTAGACTGTTTAAATTGCTCTACAGCTCAATGGAGGTTGGTTATCGTCTGGGCATGAGCGAACAACATAAAAAAAAAAACTGGACTCAAAAATTACCAGCGGAAACGAAATTATTCCCAGCAAATTACACTTAAAAAAGAATGTACCATTAAGAGTATATATCTCTTAATCAACATCGGAAGTGATAAACCTGAATATCCAAAAAGTTGTAAAATTAACAAAAAAAACTCATAATATTGCACCATAAAAAATATTACACATAAATTTACACAAAAAAAAAAAAATAGAAGCTAGCAATGATTCACGAGCAAAAAGTAACGGCTGGATCTATATATATATGCAGATAAAGATGCAAGTGTGTGACAATAGCGTTAACTCTGGCTAACACAGCGGTGAATGATAACGTAGATGACGTCTATGATATACTTCATATATGGCCTTTTTTTTATTTCTTTTTTTTTAACTAATTAATATTAATTTTAATACTAATGTAGGTAAAAAAAAGTTTTGACGCCAAACATTAGACCTCTGGTCCGGGTACAAAAAAAAATAATTAGCGTGGAGCACCTTGTATCACGCGGGCGATCAGGACTCTCATATAGGAAGGTCAGCCCGTGATCGCCAAAACCCAGCGCCAAATCCAATTAAATAGCAATAATTTCTATTCGATTCGGTAATCGTTTTCCACACTATATGGTTATAGATATATATAGGGATTGAAGTACGTTTTAGAAGGCACTCCTATAGGCAATTATTTTCTATTATATTAATTTTTATTTTCTTCGTAAGTAGGTAGACTTTTTGCTGATGACAGCACCCTCAGCTTTTCATATTCATTTGCTAATTCAATTCTTTGTTCTTCGAATGTGGAACTGCAACGGCAATATATGTTGAGCTCATTAAATTCCGATCTAAATGGCATCGTTAGATGGGGTATTAAAAATCGTGTTGAATTTAATGCTTCCAAGACGCAGAGTTGTTGTTTATCCTTAAAGCGGAATATTCCCCCAATGCCATTGTTCATGGATGGCACTTGCATCTTGGAAACTGAAAAGCTGCCAATTCTTGGTATGTGTATTACTGACCATCTTTTGTGGAATGACCACATACTGGATATAACTAAAAATGCGGCCAAATGCTTAGGTTTCCTAAGACGATGTAAAAACTTTTTTTTCCCCTCTGATCTGGCCACAATTTATAAGGCCTACATACGCCCGAAACTGGAATATAATTCTCATATCTGGTCTGGTGCATCAAAAACATCTTTGCATCCACTGGACAGAATTCAGAGAAGAGCTTTAAGACTGATAGGTGACAGAGCAATTTCCGAAACAATTGTTTCGTTGGAACATCGTCGAAACGTCTCTTGCCTATCTCTGTTTTATCGCTACTTCTTTAAACAATGTTCTAGTGAAATAGCGAGTTGCATTCCCCCACTAAAAAAATTTCACCGTAATATTCGCGCCGCTGGGAATACGCATCGGTATACTCTCGAGCCAAATTTCGGACGTACAGTTAAGTACAGAGATTCTTTCTTTTGCCGAACGACACGAATGTGGAATTCCTTAACCGACTCTGTTTTTCCTCCCCATTTCAATGCCCAGACATTTAAGACGAATGTACATCGGTTTCTCCTACTAAATCCTCCTACTGTTTTCTAAATGCTCGCACTGTGTTAAACCAACTTTTAAAGGGTAGTCATAATCCCTTGAGTGCGTGTTAATTTAAAAAAAAAAAAAAAAAAAAAAAAAAAACAGAGTTGTTTGTTTCTAGGCAAAATAAACAAATCTGTTGTCCTGCAAAACTGAAAATTTTAAAGGAAGTTATTTTTTTTTTGTCGATTCTCACTCTGAAAATACTACTACAATTCATGTTCACAGAATTTTCAATCAGCTTTGCTCATCTCGTGTGCGATTGAAGTAAAAGTTAGTCTAGACTTAGTTTAGGTCAAAATTGAGCCAGTGTGTGATGGCCCTATAACTTGATGTTTTTGAATTCGATTTAATAGAAAAACTTTCTTTTTTTTCTTAAATATTACATATTATGTTATGTATGTATTTATGTATGTAGTAATTAATTAACACTTACTTGTCAAACGGTCAACACTTTCAAAACGTCCTTCAACTTTTGAACGCAATGAGTCCAAATCATATGGTGCCGCTAGGCCATGATCTACACTCCGTGATTTGCTCCTATTCAGAGATAAAGAAAAAAAGAAATAAAATTAGCATACAAAAAAAAAACTAAATTTTAAATTTATAGTCTTAAGAATGATTTACTAGATGCCATTTATTGAGAATGTGAAAAAATTGAAATAATCTCTTCAAATAAAATTGTTATTAAAACTAAAATTCTTAGCTAAATCTATGGGATATGTTGAGACGCATTTTATACAAATGTATGTATTTAAAATATTTCATCGGTCGCTATAAGATGTAAATTTTATAATAAAGTGACCAACAGAAATGCACTCATATATTTAATTTTCTCATGGGAGAGGGATAATAATTACTTTCAGCAAGATCAGAATTTAAGCAA
Source organism: Melangyna quadrimaculata (assembly GCA_949320155.1). Taxonomy (NCBI): domain Eukaryota; kingdom Metazoa; phylum Arthropoda; class Insecta; order Diptera; family Syrphidae; genus Melangyna; species Melangyna quadrimaculata. The sequence goes on from OX439483.1 coordinate 189,048,649, forward strand.
TTAATAATAATAATTATTTTAACTATATGCCTGTAAGACCTCAGGTCTTTTTAAATGCAATGCACGGCACTAGTTAGAAGGAATAGAAGGAAAGGAAAGATGTTTTGTTGGCAGAGAATTAGATGTTAATTATCTCATAAAATTCCACGGGTGGTATCCAATTGAAACTGGGGAATATAGAAAAGAATGCAACCTAGACGGGGGTTCGAAACCACACGTCCAGGTTAGCAGTCAAACACTTTATCCACTGTGCCATTGCCACTTGATTTTGAAAACTAAGAGAAGCAACGAAGACACGGCTCTACTAGTTATTGCATACTATTCAAATAGTTGTTTTTAAACTGTCATAGGATCATAGACATTTTTATTTGATATATTCAAATTTTTAAATTCTTACACGTTTCAGTAAAAATTGCATTTAATAAATCAAGTGTTTTTTTTTTAACTTAATTCTATTGCCGTCTTAACACAATACTTCATTTACAATATTTTATTTTGATAGTTTTAAAAAACGTGAGCTTTTGACAAAGTATTTGCGCATGTGAATTAATTAAATTTAACTGTCATTTTGCATTTTTTGTTTTTTACACTCTAAAAGATTTAAGAATTTGAGTTGTTTTATATTCAAGTCAGGAAGTTGAATGATTTATGTATTGGAAAAAGACAATAATGTACATAGATACATACATATCTGACGTAGAAATAAACACAAAATCGTTATTTGTTCAATTTGATTAAAATAAACAAAATTGACGTGGTAATTGTTATACTCTCGAATTTATATTTTTTTATTAATTTCAAAGTCAAGGTTAAAGAAATATTGTTTTTTTTTTTTTTTTTTTGTGTACAGTTATGCAGATAATCTCATTTTAAATATCTCCTTTTAACAAACAATTGTTTTTCGTTAAATTCAAGCTCTTTTTTTTTATTTAATTAATTATTGATAAGAATTCTTTATTAATATTATACAATTAGGAAATCTAGTTTCTAGCCTATATGCGCGTTGGGCCCCATTTTTAAATTTAGGTATACAATACGCGCACTCAAGGGGTTTTTGAAACCCTTAAAATGTTAAATTAAACACAGTGCGAGCGTTAGGAAATCAGGGAAGGATTAAAGAGGAAACGCCGATGCACATTGGTTTTGAACTTTTAAATACCGAAATGGGAGGGAAAAATAGAGCCGGGTGAACATTCCACATACGGGTAGTTCGGCTAAAAAAAGAATCTCTATACTTGACAGAACGTCCGATGTTGGGCTCAAGGGTAAACTGATGGGCATTCCTAGAGGTACGAATATTGCTATTGAATTATTTTAGGGGATGAATGCAACTGGCTATTTTAGTAGAGCAATGCTTATGAAAATAACGGTAAAACAACGAAAGACATGAAACATTGCGGCGGTGCTTGAGAAATGCAAATTCTTCGGTTATATTTCTGTCACCTTCTTCTTAGTATTTTATCCAAAAGACTCAAGTGGATTAATGGAGCACCTGCCCAAACATGGGAATTGGACTCGAGTTTTGGATGGATAAAGGCTTTATAAATTACAGCCAGATCAGAAGAGGTGAAACATTTCTTGCATCGCCGCCGCAGAAAACCTAAACACTTAGCAGCATTTTTGGCGACATCAAATTTAAGTGATCGTCCCACAGAAGGTGGTCTGTGATACACATACCGAGTACTGAAAGCTTTTCGGTTTCCTCAAAGCAAGTGTCACTCATGGATAGTGGCATGGGGGGTGGATTTTCGTTTAGACGACCGAAGACAGCATTGAGTTTTAGAAGCATTAAATTCCACGCGGTGTTTTATTCCCCATTGGACAATGCTGTCAAGATCAGAATCTAATGAGCTTACAATACTCTATCGTTCAAGTTCCACATCCGAAGGACATGGATGTGTATCTAAAAACGAATATGTGAAGCTGAGGGTACTGTCGTCAGCGAAACAATTTAATGGATTAGATATTTCAGACAAAAGATCATTTATAAATATAAGGAATAGACTAGGAGACAAAACGGATCCCTGGGGCACACCAGCATTTATTTTGTGGATTTCAGACTTGAAACCGTCCAATACAACTTGTATTGAGTGGTCCGAAAGGTAATTTCTAATCCAACGAAGAAGAGATTCATCGATACCAAATGCGCGCATTTTCGATAAGAGAGCTTGATGCCAAACTCTATCAAACTCTTCCAACTCAAGATCAAAAATTAATATAATAACATTTGTTGCAAGCTTCATATTCTACAACTTTGATTAAGATATGTACATTTTTGTCAGGGGATTGGATCAAACAAATAATATACCTACCCATCTGTCAAATTATCTTGTTTATTTTTAAGTTAAGCTAATCTAAAAACGCTCTTTTATTAGTTGCAGAAAGCTTCGAAAGGTGAATTTAGAAAAACCGCCTACAACCACGGCCACTTTTCTTAAATTATCATATGTATTGAATACTATATCTTGATTTACCGTCTCTATAGAAAACTAACATTTGTAACTAAGTAAATTAAAATCAAAAGTGACTTTAACTCGCAAGATGCGTTTCTACCAGGAACAACAGTGGGCTCATCAGTTAGATACTGTTGTACTTTTCTTTAACGCAAATTTTGGTCAATATTTACTGACTCTTATTAAAAAGACAGCATTAAATATATCAGCCTCGTCTACCTAAAAACTAAAAAGGTTTTTTTCAGGGCTACTGCCTCTTGCGATGAATTGACAAATCCTCCAAGAGTATCACTTGTCACTAATAAGTGCTTCTCGTCTAGCCGTTCGGATTCGGCATAAAATTGTAGGTCCCTTCCATTCCTGTCGAAAGGCGCACACAGGAACGGTTGCGAGTTGTTAGTCACTAGGCCCTGGTTCTTCATGAGCCGTTGTGCCACCCGATTTATTTTTCATTAAATATATCTAGATCTACTGTGAATTGAAGAGTACGTCATCATCTAACTGATGAGTTATCGGTCGTACCTGGTCGAAACGAAAGGCATCTTGGAGTTGAGAGGTCCTTTGAGCTTTAAATTGGATTCCATTCAATATTTCCACACAAAAGAGACGTAATTTTTTTGTTTTTTTATTTTGTTGGTATTCGTAATTTGTAACTAAACTCCCTTACACCCAAAGCATAGTAGTTTTTCTCATCCCATTTACATTTTTCTGGTATTTGAGTTTTTTCCCTATTTCAATTGTCTATTGAAGTTAAATATGAAGAAACAAGAAAAGTAGGCGTGTTCATTTGTCACGGAAAACTACACTGCCCTACTTAAGATTCAAGGACAATAATTTCAAAATGTCAGCTTTCGATTGAGGTTGAATAAAAATAAGAAAAAGTGGTCGTAAGAGTAGGCGGTTTTTGAAGAAAATCTCTTTTTCAGATTTGCTGTCCCTAATAAGATTAATCTGAATGAGCTTAATTTACAAATGTACAAGATAATATTACAGTAAATGTTTTTTTTTAAATACGTTGAAATATATCTATCGTTTGTAAAAATGTACAATTTTTTAAAAGTGTAGAACATTAAATTGGCAAAATTTGTTGTATGTTGCTTTTTAAGTCTTTATTTAAGGCAAGTTATTTACATAAATATAAAATTGATTTCAAAAATTCAAGATGGCTCCCAACACAAATGAGACTAAAAGCCCGAAAAGTATAATTAAGATTTTGTATAGTGCTCTCCTTCCAGTTTGCCAAAATATTCCATCCTTAAATTTTGTTATTTCAGCCTTTATGTTATTCCATCCTTGAATTTTGTTATTTCAGCCTTTTTTGTACCTTTCGACTGAGTATCTTCTCATGATAGAAGATACTCGTTTAAGTTCTAGGAGAACAAACTGCTGCTTCTACTTGTGATATCTACCTAGTACATATATTTTCGTAGCTATCTGCCACAACTTGATAAAGAAAACATACATATATACATATTTGGTTTATGTTTAGCAAATAAAATAACAAACACAAATTGTCCTAACCTATCTAGTATGAAACAAAGGATATTGACAAAAACTCATACAGAATATAAAATTCTACAGCCACACCATTCTCTGGGTTAGTATGCCACATACATATATGACAACCAAAAAAACTTATTTGTTTCAGAACTGTGTCAAATTCATCAAGTAGTGACCTTATTTCAAACATCTGACAGAGTAACAGTACCCAATAACAACACCCATTAAATAATTATTTCAGTGACAGAAGAAATGTCAACATATCACGTATCTGTCAATAATAAATTTTCACTTTTAATAGCTTTGTTTGTTTCATTCTGGATTCTGATCCCAACTACATAATTCTACTTATAGAGAGCTTCACTCATGATGCCAAGAAATTAATCCATAAAATCTGTTTGTAATCTAATTCTTTTGAGGAATTTCAACTTAACTAACAATTTGTACTCATATCCTCATTAAACAACTACACAAAAAAAAACAGAAGGGCATATTCTGCTATCCATCAATATCTCAAATCTCAACGACTTGCAAAAAATTCTGAGATGTATTTTTTGTGATTTTTGTGCTATCGAATGTCCTCAAAATAATTTCCTTGAAGTAGAGAAAAATTTATTTTCATTCATTCATTAAACAAGTATGTTTGCAACTACACACTCTGTGATGTCGAAAAGTGTATATTGTGCTCAAGGTTTCCACTATATTGAACTTGACCTTCCGCGCGATACACTTTTGAAAAACTTATAGAGCGCAGTCTTTTTTTTTTTTTTGTAGCGCAAACAAGTGCGAGCACACATAGCATAGCATATATAGTCATGATGTGTGTGATGGTCTTGCACAGTGTGGTGGTTATGAGGAAGTTTATAATGTTTGTCATAAGTGGTGCCTCTATCTATACGATACTCGTTCTACCTATTGAAACAGGCTTTTGGAATATTCTTTAGAATAATTATTTTGTTTTTTTTTTTTTTCTTTTGAAACATTTTCATGTATTTTATATTCAGTTATATTCATTTAATAATGCTGAGTACTATCATAAGTGTGCATCATACTAGATGATGATGATGATTATGACGATTGAAGATCAAGTCAGTGAATCGATATGTGAACCCTTCCGAAATTGCTTTGCTATATTTTTTCAAATGGGGAAATTGATCAGGAGGACTGCCCTTAAGTGTTTGATCACTAAGAACATCAAGAAATGTTCTTTTTCATGTCTTGAATGTCATTTAATTTGATTTTTGAGCTTGAACTTGAGATTGTATTGAATGTAAATGTCCCAAAATGTTTGCCGAAAAAAGCAAGGACTACTCTTGGAAATACTATATTTAACTAAGAGGTCATTCGGACAGCTCCTGATCGAAATCAGTTTCTTAATAGAAGATGATACACAAAATGGGGACACAAAAAACACTTAAAGTGTTTTGATATAAGTGTATGTCACTGTAAAATTACGAAATGGGGAAATTGTATAATCTAACAGTAAAACATAGAAGTTGACAGGACAATAATTGATAAAAGTTTTGTTTTCTTAATAAATACCAGACTTTTATCTAGCATGCATTTGGTAAGCGCGGGTCATCGAAAGTACTGGTTTTCCAGGAAACCAGGAAACCAACGGATTTGCAATGAGTGAGTGGGACAAAGAATCAAATCCTTGTAACCTATACGAAGTGGACTTAACCAAAGTTCTGGTTGTACAAGAAATATTTCGACATTTCTCACCTAGCTACGGACTTGCGTGAGTAAGGCAAAGGATAAAAAAATGAACTTAAATCCTTGGAACCTACGAAGTGAGCCACCCAAGTAACAGGTTGTCAAAAAAAAATAACACTAAATATTTCAGACTTCTACCATCACATTGCTGATAAATTCAAATTTTACCGGTAAAATCTCGAATTTCTTCATTTCAGAATTTTACAGAAACATGTTCATAACCAAACACATCGTAACATTTGTAGGCCTTCATTGAAATAAAGTAGCAAATACATCAACTGTTCTGTTTTCTGATCGCTAAAACTATAGAAGCAAAATTCTGTATGATTTGTATTTACTTATACGCAGTACGCGTTTGTTTGTCTAAATAACCAAAACAACAAACATGATGGGGGAAAAAACAATTTGTCATTAGCTTAATTACTGGCATCTGCTGCCATATGGATCCAGAAGCTGTTGTTGACGATGTCACGGGTTGTATCGTTGGATTCAGCATACTCGAACACATATACCTATATTTAGGTAGTAACACATCTTTAACTCGTGGGTGGAGTGTGTATTGGCACCAAACGGCCTTGACGGGGCAAATGTGTAATTCTTCTTCTTCATTAACCGGCGATTGTCATGATCTCGAGGCGGACAACAACTCTCCCACTCAACTGCTTCACCACACATAACGTCGACAGGCCTCCCGGTTTTGGATTATTCCATGTCTGAGGCCAACCAAATGCAGGGGTTGCATTTGTTTCATCCAGGAGTTTTTGCGCCTGCCTTTCATCCGCGATAGTCTTGTGCTATTGCCTTTTGAACTGCGTTTTCATGGCATCTTCTTTGTACATGACAGTACTAGCTAAGTTGGGCATGTTTTTTTTTTTGTCCTAGATGGTATTTTTGACTTGAAGGCTACTTTAGATTCTCTTGCTTCATAAAGGCCAAAGAAAAGCGCAAATTTTCGGTGGTTTTAGAGGGCAAAAAAGAAAGAGGGGGGAAGCAAATTATGTAGACAAAACTAATCTGGCCTTGTAACACAGTCTCCACAATAACGAAAAAGCGTTTGATTCTTAAATTATCAACCAATAATATCTTAAAAACCTAACTGGATTGATAAATTATAAGCTAGGATTTGAGGTTTTTGAAAAATGTTCAGAAAAGTTAATAGCCCTGGGTCGCCAAAATATATGTTCGCTTTTTTATATCAATGCCCAGATTTGTTCCATAAACATATGTATACTATGGCAGCTAAGAACAAAATGCGAGTTTCAAAGTTGCATTCGAATGTTGCAAAATTGTGTTGTCTTATCAAAGTTCAGTTTTTAATATCTTTTAGGGGTTGATGTCGTTAACTTTATTTGACACTTGGCAGGCAGTGGGGTCTAAAGTCAGGCAGAGACAAACCTTAAATCTTATATAGTATCAAAACTAATTTAAGTTTTTTAGAAAACTGTTTAACTATATTTTCCAATTTACTTGACGCCTGCAGTTATGGGGTCTTACGTCACAAAAAATCTCTCAAAATTATCGTTCTTTGATACTTTCATTTGTTTTTTCGCTAAAATTGACAGTTTTTTGTTGTCTGGCTGATGTAGACGCCCCATGTAGAATTTTTAATTTTGGGAAAAAAAGCGTATTAGAGAATTGTATTTTCTACAAAATAGTGTCGTTTTTTTTGTGAGACTAATACTACGTTTCCACCAGACACTAAACCGAGATTTAGCATGATTATCACAAATCTCCTTGAAATATCGGAGCGATTTACCATACAAATTTTAATCGCCTCAAATGGAAATTTCAAATAAATATCATTCAAATTGTTCTTCAAAACATTAGTTTGTCAAATGAAACAATCTTTTTTTCGGAGAATACTTCTTTCGCCGACAGATGGAAATGTAAAAAAAAAAAAACTATCTACCTCACTTCCACTTCATATCAGAAAAATTAAACACTATTTGAATGTTTTGTCATAATCCTCTTTTTGGTCTTTTTGTGCAGTGGAAACACCAAATAAATCTCATTACCTAAATCTCGGTTCTGTGGTCAGTGGAAACGTAGTATAAGATAGGTATGATAAAAAACTTCTACATTAAAACATTTTTTTCCAAGTGCTGTTCGCAGTAGTGTTCTACGTTTAAATCGTCTTTAAATTTGGAATATTCTCTTACATTTAGAAAAAACACTTGGTGTTCATCCAATTAACCGAAAATTGCAAATTTTGGCGAATTTCAAGGTAATTCAAGAGAATGCAGTCGTCAAAGAATCTCGTGCACGTTTCAACAGAAGCAACTAACTGCATTGAATGTCAATGTCAGAACAGAATTCACAAAATATTTATGGAATTTTAGACAATAATCAAACAAAAAAAATGTAAACAAAATTGTTCCCAATTCACTCCACACGATTTCGGTTACTTTTTATTTTTTAATAAATCTTTAAGCTTGTCCTGCCATAATGTAGGACGGCTTTGCGCAGCAGAAATTAAAATGTCCATCTTGATTTTTGATATGAATAATGCCTCAGCACTCAGCATTACACTAAAACAAATAGAACAGATTTGAAAGCTGATTGACGCGACGACCCACAGTGGTCCGTTTGTTGAATTCTGTGTACAAAAATCTTTTCCCACTTCAATTTATTCTTGACGGAAATTAATAAAATTTGGTACACTTAATGATTTTGGGACACGGAATTCAGTGGTTCTGCCTATATTTTTTGTAGTCTTGATGGGTGCTTCACAATTTAGGCCAGAACATGGTTCGACAAATAAAAGTTCCAAAGGAAGCCTTTTCAAAGCCAGGAATCTTATGAAATTTATGTTTAAAATGTCTTAGGCTCGTTTCACACACATTCGGTTTCATTCGGTTCGGTCTCTTTTCGGTTTATATTCGGCCGTGCCTGATATGTGTGAAACGATATAAAGGCCAAAATAAAAACCTAATAGAAACTGTATAGCACACCGAACGATCCCTCGATACGAATCAGTTTTATTCGGTTTCAAAACGGCCCGTATGCGGGTCTAGGGCACACAAAGTAAACGTAGCGTTCACACATATTCGGTTCGGTTTCGGTTTTTCTGAAGTTTTTACATTTTATTTAATTTTAATTATTAGTGAGTCCAAACCGAATATGAACCGTGCGTTTGTGTGTAAAGGGGTCTAGACGGAAACCGAAATCGAAGCGAATACAGACCGAACCGAATGAAACCGAATATGAGTGAAACGAGCCTTAGAATATGTGCCCGAGTGTGTACTAAAATATAAAAATGGTTCCAATAAAAACATGTATCACATTTTTAGAATTAAAATTTATTAGAAATGATTTGTTTGATATTCCTTTAATTTTGTTTATTAAAAAAATAGTGTAAAATAATATCTGTACAAAAATTGTTGTGACGTAAAACTAAGAATTCTGATAGTTTACAGTTGAAAAATAATCGTCAAATAACCGTTATTTATAAAATAGTTGAAAAGGTTAATAAGTATACATAATGGCTATTTGACGATTATTGCACAACTGTAAACTATTATAATTCTTAGTTTGATATCCGATTCAAACGATGCAATAAAAAAAAAACAACAATTTTTGTACAGATTTTATTTTACACTATTTAGAACTTTTTAGAAAGAAGGAGTAATTGACCGAAAATTTGGTTTATCAACTTTATACCAAGAGAATTGTCAAATTTGTATGAGGTTCGATTTAGTAAAAAAAATGTTTCAATACAAAAATTAAAGGAATATCACAAAAAAAAAAACAATTCTAATCCCTAATTAACTTGGCGGTAAATTTTGGATTAAATTTTCTAAATTTGGTATATATTTATATTGCAATCATTTTTATGACATAGACATTGTCGGCAGAACGAAGCGAGCTGTGGCAGGGGCATTTGCGAGCATTGAATCGGAGGCGGCTAAAATGGGATTGGCGGTTAATGAGGACAAGACGAAGTATATGCTGTCATCGAGAGAGGAATCTCAACATCGTCGACTCGGGCAAAATATCACGATGAACAGATATAACTTCAAAATTGTCAAGGACTTTGTCTACCTGGGCTCCACTATTACCTCGCAAAATGACATCAGTGCAGAGATCAAACGGAGAATTACATTTGCCAACCGCTGTTTCTTCGGTCTAAGAAGGCATTTAAGTAGTAAGGCCCTCTCTCAGAGAACCAAGGAGACTTTATACAAAACCCTAATCATCCCGGTCCTGCTTTATGGGTCAGAAGCATGGACACTGAAAGATTCGGATAAAAATCTGCTAGGGTGCTTTGAGAGGAAGATTCTTCGCGTGATTTTCGGTCCGGTGTTTATCGAAGGAGTATGGAGGAGAAGATTCAACGACGAGCTATACGGGCTATACAGCGACGTTGACCTGGTCAAAAAGCTGAAAATACAGCGGCTGAGATGGCTGGGGCACGTGGAGCGTATGGACAGCAAAGCACCTACCCGACGAGTCTTCGAATCCAACCCCGATGGGGTACGCAGCAGAGGAAGAACCCGTAACAGGTGGCGCAATCAAGTGAATGACGACATCAAAGCACTCGGTGTGTGCAACTGGAAGCGGCTAGCTAGGGACAGAGCTGGCTGGAGGGGCTTGTTAGTTGAGGCCGAAGCCCATCCTGGGCTGTGAGCGCCATCAAAAGTAAAAGTAAGTAAGTTATCATTTTTATATATTAGTACACATTTGGGCACATATCTTAAGACATTTCAAAAATAAATTCCACAAGATTCTCAGCTTTAAAAATGCTTTCTTTGGAACTTTTACATTTGTAACCATGTTCTGGCCTGAATTGTAAAGCGCCCACTTCGAGTACAAAAACATAGGCAGTACCACTGAATTCTGCGTCCCCAAATCATTAAGTGTACCAAATTTCATTAATTTCCGTCAAGAATTGGGGTGAGAAAACATGTTTCTCCACAGAATTCAACAAACGGGCCACTGTGTGCCGGCCGCTCTGTCGCTGAGAAATCACGGCCGCCGCTCAACAACTTAACGACAATAATACAATATAAATTTTAACGGCCTTCTATGCATGTATTTCAGTAGTATATGGAATTTGTATTATAAAAAAAAACACTCATATGTAGACAATAATACAATTTTCTATGTTTTTCAGTATTTTGCCGCTTCACGCTTGCCGGTCATTATAATAAGTTTTTTGCAGTCAAATTATGTAACATAGCCTCAAGTTTAGCTTAGGAATGACATTTTTGAAGCATTTCTTGTGTCGGATTAGAATTAAAGGCAGTTAAGTCTTTCGGAAAAGATTTTGCTTCGAAGCGAAGTATAATCCCGTCTGTTGGTTAGTTTATATACCTTTTTTCTTTTTTACTTTTGGAAAATTACTTTGCTCTTACTACATTTATGTATTTCATATTTCCAAGCTATTTAAAGACTACAATAGCGTAAATTTCGAATTGATCAATTAATAACAACAAATTTTCATTGAAAACTTGTCAAACCTACTCGTTTTGTATACTGCAATTTTAATCCAGATTCAACTTTCGATTGTGCTTCAAACAAAACCCTCATGGTCAATACCTTGAATTGAATCCTTTCTCCACCGGATACATTCCACTTCATTTAACACATTCAAATCCAAGATCCAAAATCATAAATATACTTCAGCTTCCTGGATTTTGCATCATATCAATTCTGATCTCTGACAGAACATTCAAAAATGCACCGAACCAGTAGCCAGCTTGCGGAAATAAGTTAACCACACATTTTTATAAAGATCTGATTCGATTTTCTACTAATTGATAAATGAGCTTAATAACATAGCTGCCAGGCATTTCCATGTTGCGGTCATCACTGCGGCAAATTTTTGCCAAGAGTGATATTTATTATTTTTGTTTAAATATAAACGAATTGAAAATTAACCAAGAAAATTCCAACCTGATCCATAAAGCGTTCTTGAAATGCAATTCTAGTTTGGGTTTTTTTTTTTGTTTTGTTTTGTTTTATCTTGGTTTTTATTTAAAGCACGGATGCAAATAAAGCGGGTTGGGTACCACATATTTATTTTTGTTTTTATTAAGCTGGCGGCAATAATCAATATGTTGAAGTTTGAAGTATGCATGCAACTATAACAAGATGTATATTAGCATAATTATTGGTCAGTGACACTTTAATTTGTTGACATGTTAACAAGGTGTAATGTTCACCTCTCTTGATTTTTTTTTTTGTATTTAATAATAAAAAAAACAGTAATCAACTATAGCACACATTTCATTATGGAAATTGTAGCACACAAACACAATTTGCTATTTAACAGGAATTTTTGACACATCGTTCTTCTATTCATATATAGATTACAGAAAGGCAACATTTTAACTACTTAAAGCCACTATTAAAAATTTGCTTTTGGAATCAAAGAGAATTCAATAAGTTTAAACTAGACTTGATTTGGCATGTATTGAATATGTATTATCTAATTAAATTAAAATAACGAAATTCACACTACCGCTGGTGTATTTAACTGGAATTAAGTGTTTCCCTTTAAGAGTGCCTTTTATGATATTTTGATTGTCTAGCATAGTATTTAAGAGGAATTTCAAAATTATTAATAATAAACAATAAACCTCAAAAGATTCATGGCTTTTAATTTCAAAAGTCTTTTTATTAATGTTTATGTATTGTATATAGAATTTAAAAATGTTTGACCACCTAAACTTTGTGAGTTAAGAAAAAAATCTATAGATTTTTTCTTGAAGAAATATAATTATATTCATTAAACATAATACAAACATTTAAAAAATAGTAAAATGCTAGAAACTGAAAATGGTAAAGCTACTCTCTTTTATTTAAGAATAAGCAAAATCAAGTACCTACGTACGTCATTTATTTAATTAGAAATATAGACAGAAGAATTGACCACAAACGTTCCTATCAGTACAGTTTCAGGATTGGTTTGCTTTTGCGACATAAAACAACTAAGCCTGCACAGACAGAAATAAATTATCTTTGATAAATATTCAATAAAATAAGAAAAAAAAAGCGTATACGCCCGAGTGCACATCTGATTTTTCTTCCATTAGGGTCCTCTATAGGGTTCTACTACTCTCACCTACTAGTGCTGAACATCGGGTGTCTAAGTACCTCAGCTGGAGATGGGGTTTTAATCCCTGTGAACAGTTGTTGGGGACATCCAACGAGAGAGGGGGGGGGGAGTGAGACTACGTATTCGAATATCCATAGCGGCACAACGCAGAGTAGATGCTATGGAAAGGTTCGATGTAGAGAAGCTTAAATCGCAAGAGACCGCCAGAACTTTTGCTGACCACGTAACTCTTAATCTCTCAGGAAGTCCACCACCAGCATCAAGTGCAGATGACCAGTGGAAACACTGTCAACAAACCATCAGAAGTGCCACCTCTGAGGTTCTGAGTTTCACTACTTAATGGCGAAGACAACCAAGATTCCGCTAGTAGGCAGAACACTCCATTCAACTTTGACGATGATGGCCAATAGTTCCGTCCACCCAACCTAACCGAAGTGCGACGACATCCAAACTTAAGTCGTACAAGGCTGCTGGTTCGGATGGCTTACCAGCAGAACTATTTAAATCAGCGGGAGATGAATTGGTTACACCATCTCATCTGCAAAATTTGGTCGGATGAAAGTATGCCCGATGAATGGAACTTCGGTATAGTGTGCCCCATCCATAAAAAGGGAGACGCTCTGAAATGCACCAACTAAAGAGGAATTAGTCTTCTAAACGTCGCTTATAAAATGTTGTTGGCTATCCTGTGTGACTTGTGCAGGATGACGATGGAGAAATCTCGCTGCTCCGTCAAAATTGGTAAGAACACCACCGAATCCTTTGATGTTGAGAAAGGATTGAGGCAAGGCTACGATCTTGAAACAATTGTACGCTTCGCACAAGTCAACACCAGCAGTACAATTTATCAGAAATCCATTCAATTGCTTGCGTATGCGGATGACATAGACATTGTCGGCAGAACGAAGCGAGCTGTGGCAGGGGCATTTGCGAGCATTGAATCGGAGGCGGCTAAAATGGGATTGGCGGTTAATGAGACGAAGTATATGCTGTGATCGAGAGAGGAATCTCAACATCGTCGACTCGGGCAAAATATCACGATGAACAGATATAACTTCAAAATTGTCAAGGACTTTGTCTACCTGGGCTCCACTATTACCTCGCAAAATGACATCAGTGCAGAGATCAAACGGAGAATTACTCTTGCCAACCGCTGTTTCTTCGGTCTAAGAAGGCATTTAAGTAGTAAGGCCCTCTCTCAGAGAACCAAGGAGATTTTATAGAAAACCCTAATCATCCCAGTCCTGCTTTATTGAGCAGAAGCATGGACATTGAACAATTTGGATAAAAGTCTGCTAGAGTGCTTTGAGAGGAAGATTCTTCGCGTGATTCTCAGTCCGGTGTGTATTGAAGGATTGTGGACGAGAAGATTCAACGACGAGCTATACGGTCTATACAGCGACGTTGACCTGGTCAAAAAGCTGAAAATACAGCGGCTGAGGTGGCTGAGGTACGTGGAGCGTATGGACAGCAACGCACCTGCCCGACGAGTCTTCGAAGCCAACGCCGATGTTGTATGCAGCAGAGGAAGAACCCATAACAGGTGGCGCGTACAAGTGGAGAACGACCTGAACCAACTTGGTGTGCGCAACTGGAAGTAGCCAGCTAGGAACAGAGCTGGCTTGAAGAGCTTGTTAGTTGAGGCCGAAGCACATCATGGGCTGTGAGCGCCATCTGAAGTTAAGTAAGTAAGCCTTCTTCTTAGAAATACAGACAGAAGAATTGACCACTAAAGTTTGTTTCAGTTAACTGATTGGATTATGCGACATAACGTGCATAGACAAAAATAATTTACCTTTGATAAAAATTCATTAAAATAAGAAAAAAGTACGTACACGCCCGAGTGCACTTCTAATTAATATTCCATTAGGGTCCTCTCTAGAGTTAATGCATTCATTTGGTTTAATTTTGTTTCATACTAAATTAACTTAATATTTATTATTGTGAATAATTATGAATCAAATAAACGTAGAATTTGAGTACCTATATAACTCTATCACAGCGCCATCTATGAGGTCCCGGTTTTGATATTTTATGTTCTGCCATTAAACTAACATAATACTACAAATATATGTACATAAATGAGTTATTTCCATAAACAAAGAATTTATTTACTATGTAAAAATTACTCAATTTTATCTATAAATTCAAAATTTGTTAAAAACTTGATACCACCGCCACGTTTCTGATTCAATTTTAATTCACTTTCTTTAAAACTGAAACGACCAGAACAAAAACGAATCATTGGAATCAGTCGAACACTAAGAATTCATAACATTATTCAATTTTGAAAACAAAAACAGTATCTTCTTGATTACGTACAATTTGGAATAAAAAAAAAATAGTTGAATTTAAAAAAAAAAAAAATTGAGTTTGAACATTAATTTTTTAAAAACTATTCAATAAAACAACTTTATTTAAAAATAAAATAAAAGAAGAGATTTTTTGCTTTACGAAAAGGGTGCATCTAACATCGTTTGTATTTCCCTTGTTTGTTAATGTATTTTTTCTTTCAATTTCAATGTGGCGGAAGAAGGGTCTATCCCCCTCTCCGCATGATTTTGTTCTTTTTTACGCGCAACCTACACGCTCTAGCTTTTTGTCACACAGTATGATAATCACCCTGTTTTATATGTTATAGCTTGAAAGCTAATTCTAATGCCGTTCGACCAAGTAAATGACCTACCGTCTAATTGGATTATCAAATGCATACACATACAAATATTTCTGGCCTTAGAAAAAAGTAAACAGGTCACTATGGCGTATACGTAATAAAACAAATAATTTCAACTTGGTTAAATTATATATAAACGTTTTTTTTTTCATACAAGAAATACACAGCGCGCGTAAGCACGAACTTTTTGCTTTCAGCCAAAAAGCAGTTTGGTTGCTCAAATTAATCTCATGGTCTTTTTTGAGAGAGCGCTCAGATATGCAGATTCGATAATCCATTGGAATAACAAAACAGTTTGTTTTCTGATTCTTAAACGAACTAAACGGTGACACAAAATCAGTTTCTTGGTTTGTGTGGTAAATGTTCGTCACCATCCAATATGAACAGTGTAAAAGCACCGATATTCGATTGGAAAAAATAGTTTAAAACAAATATGACTATTTTCTAAAAATTATAACATCGAGTATATCATTCAAATTTTCAAGGTAATGGTCATAAAATAAACCTAAAGTGTCAAGCTATTTGCGTACCTACAAATCATTGGAAATGGGCGGAAAAGTTCTGACTCCAAATAGCTCATTAATTTGATTTTTACTTCAGTAGATTCAAAAGTTGGTACAAAATTTTATAATTTAAAAAATTAAATTTTACACGGTTATTGCCTTAAATTTTTCTCTATAAATGTGTTACTGCTTCTATTACTTTAGGTATATTTGACAGCAAAGGACAAAGGGATTTTAGTTTTATTTGTTTCAATAACTATAGAGTGGGTTTTTTAAAAAAATGCAAAGTGGATTCGATAGGTGGCGCTAAAGTCAAGTTTTTATCAAATTCTATGTATATATATTTATAGTACAAAATGACTAATATTCACATCACGCTCGTTTATTGATTCCGTGTCAAAAAAAAAGAAAATTAAAATTGAATCCGATAGGTTGCACTATAGTCGCTATATACAAAATACAAAGTGACTCATACTTCAAAGTTTTGTATAAAATTACAAACCTAGACCTGACAAGTGGCGCGGTGATAGAGATTTTAACAATCCAATCTATATATTTATATGGAGTAATATGGCTCATATTCACAAACATAAATAAATGGATTATAGATCCAAATGCCACATCTTTTGAGAACGACCAACCCGGTTAATTCAACGATAAGAAGAATAAAAACATCGCCGAAAATCAAAAATTCGCTAAGAACTGAAAATGCTTTTCCACTGGATTTTCTGTTTGAACTCGTGACCATAACTCATGATTCAAACAATGGATTTGCGTTCTTTTTGTCTGCCCCTTTCGCACGGGCATTATTTTTTGTGATATGTCATCCATTATTTATTTTTATTCTAAATGTTCATAATGATTCGGAGGAACTAAAATTAAGAATGTCACAGATTTTAATAATTGCACTTCCACTTGCTTCGAAACAGGAATTGCAGCTGATGTTGTTGGAACAGTTCATCCAGCATTCAGGTTATCATTATTCTGTTGGTGGATAATTTTCGACAAATATCGGTATGATTCCATGATTAACGCAGTGGTTCATTTTGCGAAAATGTGTCAAGACACTCAAATTAAGATTGAATATTTAGGATTGATTTACCTTTGAGATACGATAAGGTTTGAAGTTCCAAATGGTAGGTACAGTAAAAAAAAAAAGTGAATTAATTTTAAATTTTGTTCCCATTTTTATTCTGTTTTGGTATTTTCAAAAGTTCTTTTAAAAATTCACAAAACGATCAAAAACGAATGTATTGAAATTTTGACGGGACAATGTCGTTCGGGTCAGCTAGTGTTACTATAAAAATAACGAATTGAGACCAAAGGAATAGTTCAAAGTTATTAATTTAGAGTAGAATTATTATACTTCGACAGGACGAGATTATAGAGATATTCATAGTCAGATTTAACATGTGTCAAAGTTAAACCTGAGTTAAATTACGTTTTCGAAACGTTGATTCTATTTTTTGTAGCTTATCGTTTAAAAATATTTTAAGCTTTTCTTGAAGAAGAAAAAAATAATAAACTTATAAAAACATAAGTACAATATTTTTCTAATTAAAACGCTCTGTATACATGTACATTGATGAAATTTATCTTAAACTATAGTTTAGTAAATCCGGAGTTTATCAGCGACTATATGAATATGCCGCATTACCTATACTTTTCCACGTATAACAACAGATCCAGGTTTATTAGAGTGAAATTAGTACCTACTTAAACATACCTACATATTCTTATTATTAAATTCAATGCAAGTCTAATGCAACTTTGTCATTTATATCACAATTATTGCTTTTCAATTAAATCCATTCGTCACAGTAAAATAAAAAAAAAAACCTTGTACCTAACATTTGATACCTACTTCATTTCAATGTCAACAAGCTTCTCTCCCTAATTCGACCCAAATACCTGTTACTGGTTTTTGTGTTTTTTTTTTTTTGCTTGTTTTTGTATTTCTATCTATCATAATATCATCTCAGTCATAGCATAATTTGACATTCTACTTTATATCAAATCTCAATCGAGCTCAAATTCACAATTTACTACCGTCTAATTGGATTAATAAATTAATAATAACCGCTCTCGGTAACGTAACCCATATCGATGAAATTGCATTAAAATATCTAAATTTATTACTCACTGATCGTTTCACTCGAAACTAAATATACAATTTATTGATTAAGCTTTAGAGACCAAATTAAAAAGAAAAAAAAAAGTTGACATTCAACTGAAGTTTCTGCGCTGGGTACAAACATATGACTGTTTTAAATTTATATAATTAACACGATTAATATTAAATAAATGGCACCGTTTGTACTGTATTTGACAAGATGACTTCAAGCAGCGAAAAATAATTTAATTTATTTTGTATAAGAACAAAACAAATATGTGCTGTGCATGTACATTTGTATATACAAGAAACAATTATTGCTTTAATGAAATTAATTTTCGTTTTGTCGGCTGTGGTTGAGTGAGTGCACGCAAACTGCAGTGGATTCCTTGAACCCAAGAGTCTTTATGTATCTACTTTAAGTAAAATACATATATACACATCTCTTCTACCTAAAGTTTGCACTATTATGAACGATAAATTTAATTAGACCTCTGCCGCGCCATTGTCGACACTGATGCGACAACTAAAACACATCAAATGCCGGATTGAACCATGTAGAGGCCCTAAGGCTATGTTTTTAAATAGAGATTTCATGAAGTTTTACCTTATTCTTTTTTAAATCTTGAGATTAACTTTACCTATTTATTTCGATGATTAGGCTGATTGAGCAATTTTAAATAACTTGAACTTACTATTGCAAATATATATGCTACGAGTACACGACATGTTAAATGACGCATTTTCATGCGCGCGCCGTGACGTCATTTTGACGTTAGATATGCGTCCCAATAGTTGCATGCCGTGTAATCGGCATTTTTGTGACGGCTGCATGTGGGGAACACACATATGCAGACTGCATATCAATGCCGCATGTAAATATGCGGCATTTTCGCATGTCGTGTACTCGCTCCGCTCATGCTGAATGTGATCAAATGGGACATTTTCTCGATTGTTGCATGCACTGCACATGCAACATGTCCCAAGCATGCGCTAGTTTGAATTTCTGCTGCCGCATTTTTTCATAGATGCGACATGAATTCTGTCATATAACTGCTTATTTCGAGTCGGTAGCTATCTAAAATTGTAGCTTAAGTTCAAGAAACGCAATTTTGAGAATGTTAAGTTGTAAATTGTCAATTTTCATTGAGCTGTGATTGCGTTAAATTTGGAAATTTATGATTCAAAATTTTTTG
Organism: Melangyna quadrimaculata; assembly: GCA_949320155.1. Classification (NCBI taxonomy): domain Eukaryota; kingdom Metazoa; phylum Arthropoda; class Insecta; order Diptera; family Syrphidae; genus Melangyna; species Melangyna quadrimaculata. Next base: position 189,067,864 of record OX439483.1, read on the forward strand.
AGATTTAATTTTTTGCTCTGAAAAATTTTATTTCAGGACAATCTGATGACATTTGGAACGAAAAATTCTCGATAAAATTTGCGATGAAGGTGGATTAAAGACCTGTAAAAATCTGAAAAGACAGGCTTTTCATTTTGTTTGCTCCGTAAAAATATGATTTTAGTGCAACGTGCTTACTTTTGAAACGAAATATTCTCGAAACGTTAAAATATTTTTTGTCTCCGATTTGTAATTCCATGTGCATTCAAATTCCATTGAAGGATAGCTACGACGTCGATGGATTAAAAAACATCTAAAAATTCCGAAAATGTTTGATTTTAATTTTTGCTCCGGATAGAATACGATGTCAGGGCAACCTCCTGATCCTGACGTCAAAATATAGTTCGTCCTCCATCTCTAAAGCCATTAACATACAAATTTCCTTGAAGAATAGCTACGATGTCGATGGATTTAAAATTCTGGATTAAAAATTCTTTTATTACTTTGACAATGAAACTAACGAAACTTAAGAAAATAAAAAGATGAAATTATACGTAAGTGCACCATATGGGTAATTTTTCCAAGCAGATATCTTAAGCATACAGGTTCATCTCGCATTTTTGTACTTTTTGCAAAAAACTGGTGAATTTAGTAAATTATTTTTTTATTTGCTCACATAATAATAATTTTAATACAAGTTAACGAAAAAACAACTATTCCAATGTTTTCTCGCATGTCGTGTACTCACAATGTGCATGTGGCATACGTGCAGTTTGACGCATTCCGTTTACTTGCCATGTTTTTCACTCGCATATGCATGCGACACAAATACATGTATAAGGATGTAAGCCACATATGCAGCATGCATGTCATCCATGACATCCGTGTACTCTTAGCAATACACCCATATTGCGCTGAATGCATTAATTTGAATATCTATTTGAAAATTGTTTTTGATAACGAAACTTCCTATTTGATTTACAGTTGCATTTTGAAAGGTACTGTCAAAAATGATCTACCTTAGGCCTAGTTCACACGAGATTACACCGCACGTTTTTTAGCTGTACACCTACGAACAAATGAGTAGTGGCGCATACATTTACACAGAACTGTTCACACGATGATTTTTTTTGCAACAAAACGTGTCTGTCTGTAATTTTCGGATGTTTATTACAGCATAAATACGTCAGGTGTAATCTCGTGTGAGTTATAGGCCCAACTGACAAAAAAAATTGCACAGATGTATTTAACTTCAAACTAAGATTTAGTTTCGATTGAAAGAAAACATTTTGCTACATTTTCATCGACTACTTAACTGATATCTAATTAAATATTAGGCGTGTTTTTTGAGAGAGTGACTAGCAACTAAGCAAAATGTTTACATTCCAATATTCTCTATAAATTATTATAGAGAATTTTGTTTGTGTTTTCCTTGTAAAACTTTTACTGAGTGGCTAGTCACTTTCTCAAAAAACACGGCTTTGAGAGAGTGACTAATAAATTAAACCAAAATTTTAACGCAATTGACACATGGCCTTAGGCCGTGTGTCAATTGCGTTAAAATTTTGGTTAAATTTGATCCCAGTTAAATTTGATCCGTTTTTATAGAGGTGAATAAAATTGAAGGGTTTTGCTGTGTCAATGGCATTAGATGGAATTTTTTATTTCCCATCGACGTTCCTTGCGTTAAGGAACCTATCCGAGATGGTGGATACCTTGATTTGTTGTTGTTTTGAGAAGGAATTACAACACAAACCTATCCAAATCGCTTTGGATACGATCTTGAACGCGATCGATACCAAAATTGGGAAGCATTTTATATTGCCGCCTTTCAAGGGATACATTTTCTACCTCTGCGTCATTTTCGATGCTTCAAAAACATGACGCCCAATTCTCTCAGAAGTAGGTCAGAGCTCTATTTTTATTTGATTATTATTTATTTTAAGATTTTTTCAGTCAAAAGAGAAAAGTTTACACAACTAAATATCATGAATGAATAGACAGAAATGATGAAAACTCCCAAGTTTACTCACTAACTTCTAGTATTTCGTTGATCAACTCTAGAGTTGAAAATCTAAAGTTGAAAACGTAAACTTCGAGTGAAAAAAAAACTATTTCTCAAGTTGTCTGTAAAAATCCCAAAGTTATTTTTAACTTTGAGTGAATAAATTAGGCTAGGCGCATATTGAGGCGCGTCCGAAGCGGCATGCGACACCTGACGAGTGTCGCATGCCGTTCTCCGCATATTGATTCACGTGTCTAGTGTCAAAATACATATTAATAGAATCAAAAATCGTTTGATATATTGATAATTTAAATAAACTTAAAAAAAAAACAAGTGATTTCTAAAAAAGCAAACAATATTTTATTTTCAAAACGAACGACAGATTATTATTTTATTTTTCGACGGAAAAAAAAACAAACACGTGCCGGTCTCGCAAGGAAAACTATGTTTCGATCACTGTGTCACGCGATTTTCGGAAAGCGCGCGTCAGGCCATGTCGTGCCGCTCTATCAATATGCGTCGCTCTATTGATTTAAATTGTTTACGAAAACTCGTGCTGTGTTGTGTCGCGTCACTCGCGTCGAACGCGCTTCAATATGCGCCTAGCCTTAGGCCTAAGTAGTTTTCAAATTGTCGCTAGTGCATCGATTTTTTTTTTAATTAAGGGAACCATCGTAATGTTGGCTCCTGGCAGTCCAGGTATAATGGGTCGATGGTGTAAGTAATGTGCAAGAAGCTTAATACGAGCGTCAAAATGTATGCACTTGTTAAAATTTAAAGGAGCTCCTGAGCAGGTTAAATTTTGACGACTGTATTCACCTCAGTAATGTCAAAATTTAGCCATGGGATCAAATTTAACGCAGTTTTAACGCAATTGACACACGGCCTTAGTATCAAACTAAAAATGATTTAACCCTTTCGGTACGGATGTGGTACAAGACAAAGAACATTTATATGGACTTGTACCACATCCGTACCGAAAGGGTTAACAATATACTTAAATCGACTAAAACCTTTCGCCTTTGTCTTTTATCAATAATATGGCCCTGAGTTTACGGTACATAGAAAAGATACAGACATAATAATACTATGATACCTTGCAAGTAGTTTATTATAAGGTATGCACATGCAAAATATATTTCTATACGTAAACTCTAGAGGGCGCTTATAGATGAAAGATTCACATCTGTGCCAGCCGGCATAGAGCAGTTGCCATAGTGGGGATGTCACGTCACTTTGTCGTCAGTCGGGCTGAATGTGAAGTTGAAAGTGTTTTAATTATGCAGTCATTATTATCACTTTCATTTGATTATCTCTGCGGCATTTTACATGAGCAAATTAAATAAAAAGGTGGGCGTTTACTGCGCGCATACAATGCATGCAAGAGCGAATGCCTCTTGAGGGCTATATCTTTTGTGTATCTTTATAGATTTAATTGCTTAAATGCAATACGAATAGATACGAGTAAATATAATAATTGCTAATATTTGAGTCACATAATGCGAAAAATATTCTGTCTCGTTATTCTGCTAATCTATTAAAGTACGCAGTTTTAAATAAAGTCTCAACGACTGGATTTATTTCGCTTGTTTAGCTCATATTTTACTGAACTACAATTTAAGATCAAATGGTTGAATGGTTTACAACAAAATGATTTATGATTAAGATTATTTTCAAGCGGTGACACGAGAAATTATAAAAATGAAAATAATTCTAGGAAAATTATAATTAAACTTTTCGGTTCAAAATTAAGACAGTCTTTTTTAGTGACACTATAGTTAACTATTCTTTTAAATTGAATGTAATTGTCTTACTTTTCCCTGAATTATAAACAATCCACACATCTTTGTTTCCACTGTAAGGAGAAAGTAATAGTAAATAAGATGTACTAGAAGTAGAAGTACAGATAAAATCTATTTCAGTAATGTGATTGTTTGCCAAAATCCTGAAATGTAGTTTTCCACACATATGTATGTATACTTGTAAGATCGGTTATCCGTGTGTTTCTATCTCTTTTCATTGCTGAAATATTCAAAACAGTTTTGACGTATATCCATCAAAATTATGACGTTTACAAATTTGACGTAAATAACACATTTTAGCACAAACGTCAAATGTAGTTTACCATTGTCGTTAATTTATATTAACTTTAGTTGTATTGTTAATTAAACGTATTTCATACAACAAAACAAAAGTTATTTATTTTTACTTGCCGCTTGCCGTACTTGATGAAATTTCTGACGTACCTATATACGTGTAAGAAAAAGACACCTTTTGGTGGTGGATACGGAAAACTAATAAAAGCGTTAATATTTTTTACAATAATAGTGTTTGAAGACACATTCGTCAAGTTTCGTTATTCTTTACGTCACGTTGCATCATGTTACGTTTTTTAAGGTTACGTGCTACAATACGGGTATTTTTGTATCATTCTGAAAATTCAGAATTCAGCATTTTGCGTTTCTCTTTTCCTCAAAATAGCTACTACAGATAAACCATTCTGTTTTTTTTTTTTTTTTTTTTTTTTTTTTTTAATAAAAAATCAGTGAAGAAATGACAAAATAAAATAATGTACACAAATTAAAAGTATTTTTTTTTAATTGGCAACACTGTTTCTTAGTGACACTAATTTTGACAGCTGACAGATCATTTATCGTCATTATATTTTGGAATTTTGGAACTGGGCCTGTGTGACCTTAGACGGTTGTCACATTGGACTGACACCTACGAATATTTTTGACTTCACAAAAGAAAATGCCAACAAATAACTAACAAATTTTGCAAAAATTGTTTGAAATCCTTGAAAGAGACATTTTAAACATTTTGTATCTGAAAATGTTTCAGGCACTGGGATTATCTTATAATGTTGTAACAGTTGGTATCATCAGCGGGGAAAGTAAAACAAAAACACAGCAAATCAGTCGATGATAATTATATCATTGATGATTTAGACGACAGGAGAACTTTGTTTGATATAAATGTTCTCTTCTTAAATTTAAATTTAAATTCTACACCATTTATCAAACTTCGATGTTCACTCACCACTGTGAACGTTTTAATTTATATACCTAGTTTTTTTAAATTTGTATTACTCATTGTTTTTCACATTTCAATAAATGGCTAAAAATGGGGAAATATAAATAAATTTATATGTTTATATTATTTTAATTGTTTTGTTAATGTTAATTTATCAAATTTATTAAAAAAAAATGCTAAATATTTAAATACAACAATATCCATGCTAGCAATCTACACATATAAAATTTGTTTAAATATTTATATATACATTATATTGTTTTTTTTTTTATTAAATGCGGTGCAATAAAATTAAAAAGTTAAAAAGGTAACACTTACCTGCGTGCTGTTACGGCTAGACTGTCAGCACTGCGTGTCATAAGAGTGACATCCTGACTAGCTCTACGTGACCTGTTAGTGAGTGTGATTAAACCAAAAAATAAAAGAAAACAAAAAAACACAAAATAGTAAAAACAAACAAAAAAAAAATACAAACATAAATTTTTAAGTATTAAAACAAGCAAAACATACAGTAAATTAATAAGTTATATTAAAATTGGTTAAAACAATAAATCAATCGTAACAAAAAAAAAAAAAAACATAATCAAAATATTTTTGGTATTATTTGTTCTTAAGGAGTGTGCGTTTAGTTTGTTGCTTAGTGCTTGGTTATTTTGTTGCTAAAGTGTAAGCATATAAGGTGCTTCTATAGCTGCTCAGAGTATATTATTATTTAACAGATTCTTTTGTTAATTCAAAAAATAATACTTATATAATTTTTTTGTACAAGAGATTTAAGGACCATTCACATGAGAGCGACCAACGACCGACGAATAAACAAACATAAGGGAATTAAAATAATAATAAACCTTTATATTTCATAAAATCTAGTCAAAACGGTAGAATTAGATTTAAGATTAATTTTAAAATTATAAAATCTGAATTTTTATCTGCTTAAATATGAGAAATTTGAGAAAATAAATTGGTCGTAACGAATTGCGGATATTCGCGACGAACAAATTATTTTCTTAAAATTCTCTTGTTTTAAAAAGTAAAATGAAAATTTTAGTATCTTAAAATAATCCCCAATTAAATTTCTTCCATTTTGTCTAGATTTTGTAAGGAATTTAGGTTTATTAATGTTATTAATGTTTTAAATCCCATTTGTTCATTCATTCGTCGGTCGTTGGTCGCTCTCATGTGTACAGTCTTTTAGTCCGACATTTCAAAACATAAATAGGGTGTTTTGTAAAAGATTAAAAATATTTGTTTAAAGTTTGATTTTTTTTGTGTGCAAACTTACATCAATTGATTGAATTGTGAACAAAAATTCCATTGAATAAAATTTAGACAAATAATAAATTATTGAAGCTTTATGGGGGGTACACATTATAAAATCTGTTTGACAAATCAGTTTACGTTTCATGGTGGATATTTTACACTCCGTTTCCCAAAAAAAATGTGTTTTCACCAATTTTGTTGACATTGGTTAATGTTTGACGTCGAACAGATTTGTCTTACAGATTTAATAATGTGTAACCCACTTTAAAGATGTTTACATAGCCTTAAAACCTGTCTTAATTTTGATTCAACAGCGTTGTTCCCTGAAAGAAATTTCGATTAACCATTTCAATATAATGTTTTCAACTACTCGTAATACTTGCAATGAGAACCTACAGATACCTACATAAAAGAAACTTACAAAATTGGTGCCAAATAGATTCGCTTAAATCGGAACAATTTCTTTTTGAGCGATTTTAAATTATGTCAAACCCAAAAACTTAGACCCTGATTACACGTTTCTTTTTTTTTTTATAGTGTAAACATTTTAGCTCTCGGTATGGGTAAAATTGAAAGCAGGATAGCCACGGATATTAAACATAGCATTACATATCTGGTCCGCACCATTTTGTTTACCAAACATTTTTGACTAATGGAAGTCAATGGTTCGTGCATTGAATAGAGTAAATTGAGGTAATGTGGTATCTGTCAGCATTGTATATAAATATCTATAGTACTATCAAAAAACCAAAACGACGGTGGCGGTGCCACTGGCCTGGGAGGGCATTTGCTCTGTAGATAATGTAGAGTTAAAAACACATTGAAAATCTCATTAAATCTCTCTAGCATTAATAGTAGGTACTATATGTTTTATATACAATGATGTCAGTAAGTGCCCGATTACACGATCCAATTTTTCGGTTGTTTCGTCTTTCGTCTTTTTGACAGATTGGGTGAGGGGAGTAGAAATGTAGAGGGAAGGAAGTTACGAAAGCAGGAATGAAAATTTCAAGACTTTTTCTGGTTGAACTTTGACGGTTCTGATTTGGCAACCACAATGCTCCTCGATTTTAGCAAAAAAACGATTTGAACAAAAATGATTGAATTGAAAAATTGTTTTTCGTTATTGGATACACCTAATATACGGTTGTATTTGGCAAATAAGTGATTAAAAAATATTTTTATCTATTACTAATTATTATTTTCTTACAAAACAACCCCAAATTCCATGAACAATAAGGAATGGAAGTACGTACGTATTTTCGCGAACCATGTAATCATGAACGTTCGTGCCTGTCAAAAAGACGAAACGAACGAAAAATCGAACCGTTTAATCAGGCTCTAATGTGGTATATGCAGTTTTGACACATGGAAGCCAATGGTTCGTGCATTGAATAGAATAAATGGAGGCAATGTTGTACAGGTCGGTAATGTGGTAAGGGCAGTTTTTTTTTCTCGAAAACCAAGCAACCAACTGGAAGTTTGGTATGCCGTGCTTACACATCCTCCCCTTGAATCGCGCCACGTTCATTCGTGATCACATGATTTGTGAAAATATAGAGCCTGATTACACGGTTCGTTTTTTTCGTTTGTTTCATCTTTTTGACAAGAACGTACGTTCGTGATTACACGGTTCATGAAAATATACATATACGTACTTCCCTTCGATATTGGACGTTCATGGAAATTGGGGTTGTTTTGTGGAAAAACAATCAGTTGTATAGTAATTAAAAATGTTTTTTTAATAACTTCTTTCTGAAATATACACCATATTCAATTACGAAAAACTATTTTTCAACTTTATAATTTTGTTTTACATCGATTTTTGCTAACATCGAGAAGCATTGCGTTTGTCAAAACGGAAACCTCAAAGTTCAAGCAGAAAAAATTTGAAATTTTCATTCGTGCTTTCGTTAATTACTTCACTTTACATTTCTACTCTTCTCGCCCAATCTGACAAAAAAGATGACAGACGAAACGAACATATCACATATTTAATATTTTTAGCAAATTTCGTAAGTTTCAAAATGTATTCATAAATGTTATGGCAATAATGACGCACTAACATCTCGACCTCAAAAAAACACCCTTTAACCACAGATATTTTTAGGGGCTCTTTTGATTCTTGGTAAACATGCCAAATGAAACATTTACATCAAATTATATTATTATCCCATTATTAAAGAATGGTTTTGGGTAATTTTTTACTTCTGGTACTTAAAAAAAATGTCATCATTCCATACAAATGACTTTGACTTTCTTCAGGATACATGTATATCTTTTCAGTTTTGGTCCCCTTAGATTAAAGAACCAGCGTTGAAAAGCATCCTAACAAAATGTGTCATATGATTAGTTTGTCAATATCAGGTTGATAGACTCCCGCCTCCCCCATTCAAACATAACCAATTTTTTACTTTTTTTGCAGTTTTCGCTCGAAACTCTCTTTTTTACTTGCTACAAATTTTTCGTTTTTGAAAATATTCGAAGGAGAGATTTAAATCAAATATGTCATAACGATACCACAGAACATGGGCCCAGCAATTTTATCTTTCCGTCTGTCTGTAAATTTGCATGCACCCAGGACTTACAAATAAACTACTAGGTATAACGGAACGGATAAAAAATATTTTTTTATAAGGAAGTTCTTCATTGTATAAAACCAAGATCATGCAATTTTGTGGATTAAGCCAATTTTGTATTTCAAGTGTCAACCTTGATTGTTTACACAATAACAAAAATCAATAGCAATTCATCGACTCTAAACCAAAAAAAAACTCAAAATATGAATTCATAAAAGACTAAGAATTAATAAAATAGCAAAGTTGTTCAAAATATAACACAAACAAATAATAATTAAAAATAGGTCAAAATAATAAAGAGAAATTTCAAGAGTTCGTCAGAGCACACACAAACATGTGATCATTTGAAATCACTAAAAATTTAATTGATTAATAAATAATTCGAAATATATTATTACGACCTAACACTGGCAATGCTGTCATCAAAATTCATAAAAAACATGTATTCAAATTTTTGAAAACTGATAAAATACATTTATAAATTTTATAAATATAAAATTAAATATCTATAAAATATTTGAAATAAAAATAATCTCAAAACAAAGAACGCAGATCGAAGCAGACCAGAAAAATAAAACAAAAATTTTGTGTACATATGTATGTATGTATGTTTTTTTAATACTTTATTCGAGATTAACTCATTTCGATATAAATTTTTCACTATTTGACACCAGCGCCAGTGATCGTTCAAATCGTTATCTCAATTTAAAATCAAAATTGACAAGTTTTTATAAAACAGCACATCTATTTCACACCATTTTGATTTGGATTGGTCTGATATCTTGAATGATAGATCATAAAAGCTTTCAAAAATGTCAAATAGAAGTCATATAAAAATCAAAAATAAATCTTAAATGGTTCCTGCACCCCTTTCTGCCAATTAAAAAAAAAAAAACTATCACAATTTACTAGCTGTTTTTATTAGCTCCTCATAACTTGACAGCGTTTAAAGGCTGACTATTATGACATAAATGATAATTATTGTTAACTCACCACAACGCACGTTGAACAATCTCAATCAACCATATAATAACCACTCGTAGATTATTATATAAAATTGTTTTTATTATTAGGATCTTTATCGTTCAATTGATCTATTGAATTGAAATTTATTAACTTCGATAATCGCACCGAAGATTAATTGATTAAGTGTGAGATTTCACCCCGATTGTTAAACTCAATTTCAAGAGAGGAGGTGTGTGTTTCCTATACCCCACCATGCCACCATGTTTACACAACAAAACTAACCCAATTTATAAGATCGTATGTATAAGTATAAATTCGAAGTTGCAAATAATTTTCTGATGCAATGTAATGCGCATTTTTATAAGAATAACCAACTGTTTGATATTGAAATTAATTGAAAATAGTTAGTGTTAATCTATTTTTAGACAAACGTATGGTTTTTTGTTTTTGTTTTATTGGGTTACAAATGTTTCTCATACGCCAGAGTGTCCGACTTAGATAAATCGTGCTGCGTGGTATAGCCGGTTGAATCACATGAATATAGAGGCTGTGAAATACCATGTTTTTTTTAAGGATTTAGAATGGCTACAAGAACGATTAAGTTTATTCTTTTTATAACTTTAAACTGGGTTATAAATGACACTGACATTCTCCGTTAATATAACTGCTTATGGGAACCTTGATCGAATTTTTGAAAATGCCAATTGTATCAGCCATAATATATAATAATTCTTGATGACTAAAAGTTATTTAAATGAATTATAAATGAAACAGATTATGGTGAAAGCCCCATAAAATACTTCCCTACAAATTGATGGATTTATAAATATTCTTTTATAATGACGATATAAACCACACCATCAGCAATAAAACTGTTCAATAAGTTCTTAAGTTCTATATGACCACCCAAAGTTCTAGGGGAATAAGTACACATTCTCACGGTTTGTCTAAAATAAAAAATGATTGATGATACGATAATTGAGAAAAACTGACGCAAATTCTATATGTATGTGATAAATAAATTCATATTTATTTTAAGTACCTTCATACCTAATAAATTTGACAACCCTCTATCATAAAATATCGGTTATCAGAGAATAAAGTTTGTGCGGCGAGTAAACAGTAGGTACTTACTTTGGGTTTTTGGAGTTACTAGAGAGTAATATTTTTATTGCATTTATTTGAATTTACCAACTGTTATTACGATTTTAAAATAACGTTAAGAAATTAAAGTTGTGATAATTATTGTGACAGATAACTGATTTAATTCTAATTGATTTTTTGTTTCCAACGAGAGAGAAGGAAGAAGAAGAGAGAAGATGCCAGTTTTAAACAGCCTAATATGGACCAACATATTAGCCAAGAGAGAGACAGAGGCGATTTTCCAAATTTTTGTCAGAGGTTAACCACTTCAATAAATTATAAAAATATATGTCATGATGCTCTGTCATTTCCCTTAAGATGCACTTAATCTTGGCAATCCGATAAATAGAACTCAAGATATAAGCTTTTTAAGCGGACCTTATCGGCTTTTTCTTGGAGATTTATAAAACGCAAAATTCAACAAAACAAAGTCTCCAAAAAAAAAACGATTGAAGTCCTCTTAAAACAAGATACATATATTACAGGTAATATCACTAGCGTTTTGATTTTTGTTCAGTTCTGCGCATGTTGTCACCAGATATTTGTTTTTGTTTACTGTTTACTTACACAAGGGGCAGCCATCTTAAAATTTGACAAGCTGCGCCTGATAATACCTTAGATATGTGTACTGTGCTCTTAAAACGCTTATATCTTGAGTCCTATTGGTCGGATTGCCAAGATGTTCGGACTTAAGAAAAATGGCAAAGCATCATGACATATATTTTTTTTAATTTATTAATGTGGTAATACTTCTGACAAATAAAATTGTAAAATCGCTATTTTAAAAAGCCCACCCCCGTCAAGGCTGAAAAAAAATCTGCCAGATTTGTGTTTTTGATACCACGATATATGCACCTACAAACCCTCATACTCATATTTTGGTTATCATTCCACTCCCAAATTTTGCTGCCGGCTCTTAGACTAACAGTATAAGGTTTCAGTATGATACTACATTTTTCTAATTTAAAAACATTTTACCAATATTTCCTAAATGTTAAATACTTTTCAACTATAACATCATACTAAACCAATTTGCTTAAAGCACCAGCTGACACTTCGAAAAAAGTGAGAGCTCATGCAAAAAATTCACAAACATACTTTATCTTGACATTAATAAACGTCAAAGTGTCAAATGGATTTAGCAAGTAAGATGCTAAAAAATATAAAATAGCCATTTTGTGATTTTAACTATGGTAAAATGTTTGGATTTTAAATAAATAGTATCATATTAAAATGATTTAACACCGTTAACTTAAATTTTTCGCATATGTCTTTGTTAACATCTCATTTACCATCTAACTGAAAGAGGAAGGCTACTCCAGGATACAAAGTTTATAGCCTTTATTGTGAGTTTACCTATCTGAGATACCTTTTAAGTTTTTGTAATCTTTTGAACAGCACATGACATTAGATGCATCCCCCCCTCAAAAAAATTTCACCGCAATTTTCGTGCCACTCGCAATGCCAATCAATATATTCTTGAGCCAATTTCAGATGCACAGTTAAGTACAGAGACTCTATCTTTAGCCGTACGAATGTGGAATTCCTTAACCGACTCAATTTTGTTCTTAAAATTTCAATATTTAGACTTTTAAGACGAACGTACATCATTATTTTCCTACTCAATCTTGTCTGTCTTAAATAAAAATTTAAATTCCTTGAGTGCGTGTTAATTATACAAAAAATCACGAGCCGTTCCGTAGTCGTTGTCATAATCCGAACAAAGTCCACCATATTGGAAAATGTGTAGTTGTATAAATCTTCGAAACTATTTGGAGAACTGTCAAGACCTACATAACTTAGGGATAAGTGTTTTCTAGCTCATAGCCCAGTAGGTTGCTGATGTGAAACGAAAAATATTTGTTCATATTTTTTTCTTTATTCATGTCAATAAAGCCTTAAGATCAGATCTTTTTACATACAAAAATTAAATTACCAGAAAATGAATAATCGGAAAAGCTGCGGACTCGCCGCAACAACCAACAAAAGTTTGTCCGACCACTGGTTTTGTAAAGAGGGCAGTCTAAGCTTTCATTTGATACCCCATTTATAAATATCCATCATGGTTAGGGAGACGAGAAAAGTCTCGGTCTCGGTCGAGACGGGACTGGCTTTTAAGCAACGGAGACGAGACCGACACGAGACTGTATATTTGAACCGAAATTTACAGAGAGTCTAAGAAATTAAAAAAAAAAACAATTTCCGTTAAATATTTATTTTTTTCTGCACGTATTCAAACCATAATCAATAATATATCGTTCCAATAATCGAGAGGTTGTCCGGAAATCGTATTTTTCGGAGACGAGACCAGTGGCGTACGCAGGGGGGGGGGCTTTGGCGGTTTGAGCCCTCCCCCCCCCAAGCAATATGCTATACTGTGCTAAGATTTCATATATCATCGAGGAAAGTTTTTTTTTTATTTCTTATGCCACGAAATAAGGCATTAAGAAAGCTGTAAAGTCAATTGATGACATGTCGAAAAACAGCCCAGAGGTAGACAACCTTCTCAAAATCTTTTTTTTTAAACTTCTATTTTGATAAGTACAGAAATCAAATTGGAATAAATTGTTATAATTGATCTTATTTAAACTGTACTTATAGTAAGTAAAACATGAGTTTAGCGAAACCACATAAAACGCCCCAATAATAATTTGTATTATGAGAATTTCCTTTGAAAAATGTTACGATTTTTTTTAATTGTACAGTATTTTACGGATATAAGAAGCACTCATATAAGAAAAACTCGCTTATAAGAAATGCAGTCCAAAACACCGTGTATAAGCTACTGCTTCAGCTACTTTAAACTATAATATGTCTGTTCCTTTTCTCTGAATTTCTGTGATTTTCTGTGCATTTTTCCCAAGTTCTGTCAATTGTATTTCTTTTATATGAACTTGACAGGACTTTGTACTCAAAATCACAGAAACTCAAAGTAAAGGAACAGACCTAATAAATGTTATTATAACAAAGCTATGAGCTTATTTAAAGAAAAAACGGAAATTTTATTTATTAGTTGATAGATATGAATATATTTTTCACCTACCCCTATTTCCGTTGAAGTTGGTTAAATCGAGCCCAGAAAGTGGATTTTTGTCATTTAAGAATATTTGACGATACAAGTTTCATTCCTAAAAAAAAATATAAAACCGACGATACAATACCCGTAATAGTTTTGGCTTCGCTTCCATTTTGTAATCCGGATTTGTATCCTTATTTAAGAAAAATAATTTCAGTTCCACTTTGGGACGGTTAAAATGTCGCTGAGGCCCACCAACAACTGATACCAGGCTTAACGGTTGGAGAATTAAGAAATTTGAGAGTGAATAAATTTTCAAATAAAAATGGAAACGGATTTAATTTTTTTACCAAATTCTAATAATCAAATTTGTTGTTTCAAACCAACAAAAAAAAAATTACAAAAAATATTTGTTTACAAAGAAAAAAACGTAAAATTCATTTCATAACTATAGGGAGTATTTTGTCTTTAATTTTTTTTATTAAACTTCTAGTGTTTGATAATACGAAAGGCTTTAATTTTGCTTGCTAATTTGTGATACCTTCAAAAAAAATTACCAAAATTGAGACTGAGCCCCCCCCCCTCCCCAAAACAAAACCCTGCGTACGCTACTGGACGAGACCGAGACGAGACTTAATTACACGAGACCGACACGAGACCGAGACGAGACTGAAAATTTTATCAAGACCGAGATGAGACTTACAAAAGTCTCGCAGAGTCTCGTCTCGTGGCCAGCCCTTAACATGGTTTAGGTAACCTAAGCCAAAAATGCAACCAAAAAAGTGCGTTTTCTACCCATTGGCATCTGAAAAACCTTGTCCGACCAGCGGTTTTGTTAAGCTATGAATTGGCATCATTCTTTTCTGAAGCCGCGATGAGATAGGTAAACCTAGGGTCGCCTCCCGTCCTACTAGTTCAAGAGGAAGTAAATAAAGAGTCAATCAAGTTTTTGTATGGATAAACGTAATTTCCTATAAAAAAAAAAACTATTTCTCAATATGACAGAATTGACTGAACTATAGGTAAGCTATATCAAATATTTCAATATCATTAATTTATTAGGTAAATCATATGGATTAACAAATGAATTATGCATCAAAATGCCTATCAGCACCAACAGACAGCAACACTCACAACTCATATTCCTTTAAAGGCATCAAAAACCTATTTTTGGAGTCTTTATAGCGTTAATATGAATTTCAATAAGCTTATTGGTGTTATTTGGAGACAAATTTTTTGAAATAGTTTATTTAATTTGTGTAAATAGGTACGTTATTATTTATTATTTAATTCAGTTATTGTTTTTGGTTATGCTTATGACCTTCTAATTTTTGGGCCTGTAAGTGCGTACATTTTTTTTGTTTAAAAGCTATAACAACCTTCGTTTGCCATTTTTGTTTGATTTATTTCTGTCGTTGCATCAGTAGATACCTATAATGCATTGCAACAATCTAAGTTTGAAATTATGTTTTTTTTTATCGAAATAGATTTTCCATTAATACAAATTATTCGTAGTAACGTTTCTCTTTCCGTGTTCTAAAAATGTGTAATTTTGAAACTTCGCAAATCAAAATACCCATATGCATTTTTATCAAAATCGAAGGTCAAATTGAGAAATAATTATTTGTATTTTGTTAGAAAGTCCAAATGCTCTAGTTTACTGTGTGATAAAAAACTTTTCGGGTTTTTGCGGATAGCTGTGCTCTACCGGCATGCAGTTAAATACAACATTTAATTTATAAGGTTATTCATGTTCATATTGGAAACTATTTGTCTTATCGAAAGTGATCAAATATAAAAATGAAGCCAGCAAAATCTGCAACACAATGGGTTTGACATAAACAAATAAGTAAAATAAAGTTATTAAGTTATTTGGCTATACAAAATGGTATTCCTTTTCAAATGCCTAAATAGTGTATTAGTTATCTTATATGTTAGTATTAAAAACAGTTTTCAAGATAAACGTGAAAAACTACAATGATAACATGTTGCGCCTAACTGCTGCTTTTTAGGGCAGCAAAAACAAAACTATCCACTTCGGCAAATTAGATAAAAATGGCTGTGATCAGATGAAGAATCTTTATTGAGCAAAATTATTCAGTTGTTACTATTAACTGCGAAGATATTGTGAAAAGATTTGAAAAAAAAAAGAGTTAAAAATAATTAAGGACATTGATGCTAGGAATGGATATGACCTTCGAACTATTGATGGGTTATTGCAGACAAAATCTAGGAAATTAGCTCTGCAATAAATTTTTCCAATTTCAATTGAAAAGGAACCACAAAGTTGGCGGAAAATCCCTTACAATCCTGGAGTATCCGACAAATTAAGTTGTCCACTATCTAATATAAATATAAAACCAGCAACAACAAAATCAGAGAAAAAATACCTATACATTCAAAAAGCGGTGTGTATAAAGTAACTTGCAGAGAATACAATGGAGTCTATAAGAAAAAACTTCAAGAACCCTATCAAAAAGGTTTATTGAGCATCTAAAGGCTTCTGTGCGTAATTAACCTTCTTCTGGACTCGCTCACCATATAAAAACTTCTGGACATGGATGCTCCCTTGATGACGTGACTCTTTTGCATCGTTTACCTGCCGGACGTGTATTGGACAAATACGAAATTTTCGAAATAAATAAGCATAAGTGCTCAAACACTTTGAACTGTCAAATCGACTTACTAAATAATAGCCCACTCCTTAACAAATAATTTTTTTCTAATGCCGAAATTTTAATTTTTAATAAATTATTAACTTTATTTATTTGTACGAACACTTTTGTTCAGTACTGTCATGTTGCAGCCTTTGTGATTGTATGATTGCATGTTAAACGCGTTGGCTTCCAAAGTTTTAATAAATAAAAAAACAATAATTTAAATTGTGGAAAAACTAGTGTTTTATTATATCTTTTTAAAAAATGTCAAAGATTAATTTCCACCAAGTGTTAAACACTCAATCTATTGACTATAAAAAAAAAACTTTTTTAAATTATCTTCACACAATTAACATTATAAGTGTTTTACATTGCGCGAATATAGTTAGGGAATGAATTTAAGGAGATTAAGATGCAAAAAATAATAATTATTGGGCTCGTTTTTGTGTTAAATACTGCTATGCCTATGTGCGACCCGACGACGCACAGATATACAGTCGTACGGTGCCATGCAATAAAGTCCAATGAAATAAAGTCAAAAAAAAATTTTTGGACTTTATTGCACTTCTGTGAAATAAAGTCCAAAGCCATTTTGGACTTTATTTCACACCTAGGAGTGCAATAAAGTCAAAATATAAAATGAAATAATATCCAAATGAAAATTAAAAATAATTTTTTTTTTTTTGAAATTTTAATAAGGTAGTTTCATAAATTTCGGGCGAAATTTTTTAAGTTAAGTACAAAAAACTTTGATAACAGACCGACTGACAACATAGGCGCCTGCCAGACAACTGAGCATACCCTAAGCGGAGCAACGGAGTCACGTGAGCGGGACAGAGGACCCGAAAAGGGAGTTAAAATCCTTGAAACCGCGAAGCGGGCCACCCAAAGTACTGTTTAGTACAAAAAACTTTGATTTCAGATCAACTGACAACATAGGCGCCTGCCAGACGACTGAGCATACCCTAAGCGGAGCGACGGAGTCACGTGAGTGGGACAGAGGACCCGAAAAGGGAGTTAAAATTCTTGAACCCGCGAAGCGGGCCACCCAAAGTACTGTTTAGTACCAACAAATTTGATAACAGACCGACTGACAACATAGGCGGGCGAAATAGTTTTTAATTTTCGCGCGGAAAGTTTGTACTAAACAGTACTTTGGGTGGCCCGCTTCACGGGTTCAAGGATTTTAACTCCCTTATCGGGTTCTCTGTCCCGCTCACGCGACTCTGTCGCT
Organism: Melangyna quadrimaculata; assembly: GCA_949320155.1. Lineage (NCBI taxonomy): Eukaryota > Metazoa > Arthropoda > Insecta > Diptera > Syrphidae > Melangyna > Melangyna quadrimaculata. The sequence continues at coordinate 189,085,739 of OX439483.1, forward strand.
CCGCTTAGGGCATGCTCAGTCGTCTGGCAGGCGCCTATGTTGTCAGTCGGTCTGTTATCAAAGTTGATTTGTACTTAACTTAAAAATGTTTCCCGAAATTTATGAAACTACCTTAAAAATAAATATTTTGTTACTTAAAATAAAATACATATTTTCATAATTTTTATTTTGTTCCCAAAAATAGAATTGTGCAAAAAAGCCATAAGGCACTCTTAGGTGTGAAATAAAGTCCAAAATGGCTTTGGACTTTATTTCAGACCTACGAGTGCAATAAAGTCCAAACTTTATTTCATGGCACCAGTCGCACAGACAAACAGGCCGAAATGGAAGACTTGTCAAAAATCAATTTTTTGTGCATCTCTGTCATCGTTATGTTAGTTTTGATTAAAACCACGATTTTTTTTTGACACGAAAATAAAACTTGCCTTTTAGTACAATAAAAGATAATTTAATTGTCTACAACTTTCAATCGAACAATTTGTCCACCAGGATCAATAGTTTCGGAGAAATAGATCGCTTCACGTTGTCCAGTATAGAGGATTTCGCTGGGGCTATTAGTTTCCAAAAAACTGGGCTTGAGCTTCTACAATAGAAAGTTTTCAAACTGATGACTGACATTTCACGTGGATAATTAATTATGTTTTCACATTGCTTTTTCACGCTTTTAGCATTCATTGCACTCAGAGGTGAGTAGGTGAGTACTAGCCTTAAAAGTGTCACTTATTTCACTGCGAAGTAATTCAAAACGAAAGGTGAGTACATAAATTTGGAAATGAAATTTAAACCGGTTCGGTTTAAAATCAATTTCATTTCATAATTTTCATTTCCCAATGTACGACCACTAGGAAAAACAAGCAAAAGTGTGACATTTGTCTATTAATTTATTTTGCTAATAATAAAATTTTAAATAAATGAATAAAAAGCCGATGGAACTATTCTGGCTCTGACAATAATTTATTTTTGAATCCCTAGGCTACAGGCATGCGCAGGCCAAAATCAACGAACCTTGGAATTAATACAGTTTTCGTTATTTTTTTTATTAAAAGTTCTTTCAATTTGACTGTCATAAAAATCAATATTTTTTTTCATTCTAAGTGAGTATCAAATATTAGAAAACTGAGGGCCAGTTTCACAGTGAACACTTACCGGAAAAAGTAGCACTTAAGTTTAGCATATTGGTACTTTGTAGTAATTTTGGCAGCCTGGGTTAGTGACACTTAAGTGCCCAACACGGCAGACTTAAGTGCAACTTATTCAAGTAAGTTTAGACTTCGAAAATTGCATTTTTGAATCCGATATTGCGCACTTAAGTGCAACTTCTATGACTGTGAAACTGGCCCTGAAGACTGAAAATTCACGTGGAGATTTAATTATGGTTTCATAATGAATTTTCACGTGAATTTGAACCGCATCTATTTTTCATTTCACAAAGAGGTGAGCACTAGGCTTTAACGATAATATCGATGTATGCATTTATTAGACTAAAGGCTAGTTTTTCAGTGTGGTGCTTAAGTTAGAACCGAGTTAACTCACCAAATTCAGTGAGTTAACTCTGGAATAACTCAACAAATGCTTTTGATATTTTATCTTCTCAGTTCTGTGTTTAGGTCTTTATATCTTAATTCTCCACTTAAAGACTATTTCTTGACATATTGTAGACAAATCTATTTCCAGACTTAACTTACTCTCGTTAAACTAACAACTGAAAAAAGCTGGGCCTAAGAGCCATGAAAGGATTTTCTTAACTAATTTCAACAAAGATACACATTAAGTTAAACTAAGATTTATAACGATTAAATTTAAAAGACCAGCATAACACTCCGGTTCCGTCGATTACGATTTATTTGTATTTCTAAAAAAATAAATACCTAATCGACTGTAAGACTAGCTTTTTAATAATTGATAACGATACATTTAGTTGTGATGGAATTTTTTATCTTTTTGAGACACGGAAGTAAATCCGTTTTAAGCTCTTTTGCTAGACTCTAGACATTTGCTAGACATTTTAAAAAAGATACACAAACTAAGATTTATGACGATCTGATGTATTTGTAATTCAAAAAAATAAATAACTTATCGACTGAACCACATTGTAAGACAAGCTTACCGTCTTATGTCTAGCCAGAGATTTAGCGTCGAATTAACTTACATTGCATACCTCATTTCCTTTAAGTAGAAAACCTTTGTCACATAAAGATTAATGTCAAAAATATAATCATACACTCGGCTTTGATCGATTAGTTCTTTATATAAAATAATTTATCAAATAAAGACCTGATCAACCGAACCAGAAAGTAAGTTTAGTATTTGATAGTCATAAATCTTTTAATGACCAAAGATTCAACCTTTTGTTGGAATGTAGTAGGTAAATTTGTATTATATTTTCCTCCATAAACATTATATTTTTAGCACATGTTTCGATGTGTCAATAATGTTCATGTTTTTTTTATTTAAAGTCAACAAAATATCGAAAAGCGATAGGATATAATAAAGATATAAACATAGCTTTAGATAATAATCTGCTAAGACATTCTAATCGAATCAACCGTTAAATGTCGTATTTATTAGTTAGCAACAATTTAAAAAAGGTGTTTAGGTAAATAATATACTTGTGTATAATATACAAAATGTACATGTATGTAGGTATATAGATAATCAAATGATCTTAATTATTATCTACCAAATAGTTTATACTTCGATGAGCTAAATGAATTAAAATTGATGACTTAATCCATACTGCACATTAAACAGACGAAATTTATAACATAATAATAAAATGATAAGGTATTAAGTATAACAATCTAAATATTCAACAAAATTTATATTTTATTTTGATGAAAAGTGAAGTATATTAGGTATTATTTTATTTGAATTGTTAAAATAAAAATAAAACACTTGTTAATTTTTAGAACCACAATATAATTTTTATTATTTTGACGCATCTTAAGGAAACAAAGTGAAGCTTATACATAAAAAGATAGTGAGGGAAATAGAGTAAGAGCCCATTGCCGCCAGACATACGTCATTTTATAAAAGCTAAGATTTTTTTCTGCGAACAGATACTATGGTAGCTAAGAACGAATGGATACTAAGAATTTTCAATCCGGGTGCAATTAGGAGGTAGCGAGTGTTAAAGTTGCATACAAATGATGCAATATTGCGTTATTGTATCAAAGCTGAATTTTTGATTTGTGTTAGGGGATGGTGTCATTTAATTTATTGGACACTTGCCAGACATCTACAGTGGGGCCTAACGTGAGCCAGTCACTTAAAATATGTCAAACTAATCGTGCTATTTACGGTGTAGTTTTAAAGCTTATATTTATATGTTTTATGAGAAACTGTTTAAAAATAATTCCCCATCAGCAATACATCTACAGTCGGACGTATTCATCAGCCCGACATTTAAAAACAGCTAAAATAAGCGAAAAAATCACGTTATAGTAACAAAGAATTATTATTTTGACAGTTTTACGGTGATGTAAGGCCCCGCTGTAGGTGTCTTGCTGATAAGAAAATATAGTAGAATATTTGCCCAAAGAAAAAATAAATAAAATGGCACGATTAGTTTGACAGATTTGCAGTGTCTGGCGCACGTTAGGTCGCACTGTAGATGTCTGGCAAGTGTCAAATAAATTAAATGAAACCATCCAAAATTCAGCTTTGATAAAATAACGCAATTTTGCAACATTTGTATGCAACTTTAACACTCGCTACCTCTTAATTGCACCCGGATTGAAGATTCTTAGTATCCATTTGTTCTTAGCTACCATAGTATCTGTTCGCAGAAAAAATCTCAGCTTTGATAAAATGACGTATGTCTGGCGGCCCTGGGCTCTTAGTCTAAAACTCAAGCACAGACAAAAAAAAAATAACAAAAATAATACATGAGTAACTACAGTGAAGACAAGAAAAATGTACTATTCGTAGGTTTTTCAAAAATTGATTTTAAAATTGAAACAAAAAAAAAATTAAAAGTTTTAAATAAATTATAAAAATTAATTATTATATAAACTATGGTTTTATATTGAGCAGAGGGCTATTGTTGGTCAGGTCAATTTGATTGTTTAGTAAGTTGTCTCCTCGTGATTTATGTTTGTTTATTTCAAAGATTTCAAACTTATATAACGGCCGTTTTCTTCACAACAGTATTAAGCCAGTCTAGTACCCAGTCTAGCTAGACTAGGTACTATCTCTGATACTCGGTCCTAACGAAAATTTAGTACCTCAGCATTTTTTCACATCATTAGTACCGGATCTAAGTTCACAAGGCAGTATTAGGACATAATGGGGCATATTCATAGTCGCAGATAGAGCCAGGTTTAAATAAACTACAGTTGTAAGACAATTTTGGCTCAATGATAACAGACCGATTTTAATTACAAATTGTTGGTTTTATATTTGTATAAGATAATTAACTTGGTAAACTACACAAATAGCTTCAAAAATTTTGAAATGATAAACTTAAGAAAATAGAATCAACGTCCGAAAATTCAACTAAACCTATGTTTAACTTAGACCCAGGTCTAAAATGACTATGAATATGCCCCAATACGTCTAAAACTGGTCTAACTGTGATTTTAACATTTTTTTTGGCATTTCAAATATCATTTTGATATTTGTATTTATTATTTACAATAATTTTTAATTTTATTTCATTCCGACCGGCTCAGCGACGGAAGGCTTTACAAGAAACACGACGGAAATTTATTGCCAAGGAACATAAAAGCATATGGCAGCATTTTAAAACATAAACATATGTATGTTATTTCGCAGTTCTATTTCAATCCAGAAGTGTATAACAAGCTGGTTGTAACCAAAAACAAAAAATGCTCGTAAGCACAGCTTGCAGGAGATCTTCAAGAATCTAGCAAATACGTTTAGCTACCAGCACGAAGTGGCGGCAGACCTAAAAAAAAAGAAAATCAAAGTATATTACATAGGTGTAGCACATCTCCATCAGCAGAGGCCTGGTGAAACAAAGCGCTGCGCTGTTTGGACTTCTATGTAAACATTAGCAAACAAGGGTCTAAGTTAAACATAGCTTTGTTGAATTTTCGGACGTTGATTCTATTTTTTTAAGGTTAACATTTCAAAATATTTGAAGCTATTTATGTAGTATACCGAGTTAATTATCTTATAAAAATATAAAACCAACAATTTGTAATTAAAATCAGTCTGTATTCATTGAGCCAAAATTGTCTTAAACTGTAGTTTAGTTAAACCTGGGTCTATCTGCGACCATGAACATGCCCCATTCTGTTTAACCTGCACTTATTCAGGTGAAAGCGGCCGCCAAACCCCAGACAGACCTTGCTGAAAATGGGTTTTGTGGATGTTTTTAGATAATCACAAATTATGAAATGTTTTTTTTTTTCATACTTTTTTTAATTAACTATTTTGGGGTTTGAGAAAAAATGCATAATAAAAATGCACTTTTCCCTAAAGTTGTATTAATTCGTATAATATTTATATTTATAATGAATATATTGAATGAAAGTCTCCAAACCATTTTCAGAGATCCTACTGCCTACAAGGCTGTGCGCAGCCGCGTCATATTTGCTTCACAGATATATTAAAAGTAATATTAAACCAATTTGTTAAGCTTTTTAAGATGCATCGGACAAAATGCACTTCCGCTAAGTTTGATAACTTAAAAACAATTTAATCTTTGTTCTTAATAGTCTGTACAAAATATGACGCTTCTTGACGGATAAATACTTAAAATAAATATTGGACATACCAATGTAGGTATATATGTATGTACTGTACATATATGCATATACATAAATATTTACATAATAAATATATACATAATATTTATATAAAAGCATAATTTACATTATTTTTTCCTAAAAGTAGATTTTTATGATGCATTATGATGGACATTTTCCAAAAAGCCCAAATGATATAAAAAATATGACGTGCCCGTTTACAAGCACAAGGACATTTTAAAACGTCTTTAACGCCAGTACATAAACATACAAAAATGTTGTATACAACGAATACAAAACAATAAAATAAAACAAATGGACTTTTTACCTATTTTAAGAAAAACAACGCCCATAAACTATACAAAATGTGCATTATTCATTGAAACGATTCAATTTTATTGCTCTGATCTAGGTATTAACGCCACTAGACTATCGATTTTGAAGTTCAACTAATACCAAGTCCTAACTAATACTCGGTACCAACTTGACAGGACTAGGGCTTAATACTTCTCTGAAGAAATCACTTGATATCGATTTGAGTACTAACAACTGGTATAATAACCAGGTACCAGGTGATTTTGAAAAGCTAGCTAGTACCGAGTCCTAACTAATACTCGGAATCAAGTTGACAGGAATAGGGCTTATTACTTGTGTGAAGAAATGATCTGATACTGATTTGAGTACTAACTTTATGAATAGTACCGGTCCTAGCGTTATTACTCTGTGAAGAAATTGGCTGTAAGAATCGTCCAGAACTTAAATAATGCAGGAGTTGTATATTTTGTATAGAATAAAGGTGGCCCTGTATTGCTGAGATGTTATAATAATAATAATATAACAAAAATTAAAAAAAATAGATAATCTAGAAGATGGGTCGAGATGATTTACTGCTCCTATGTGTTCGCTAAATCTTTTCCAAATTCCTCGATGTCTTTTCGATTACACACCATCACAATTTTCACAATTAACATTGTAGACACCGCTCTTCTTTAAATGCTTGGTTTTTGGAAACAAATTGTTGTTGCATAGAGCATTTTTCAGCGTAGAATCATTGAAGAAAGCGGGTTTTATATTGGCTTTTTTGAGAGGCTCAATAAGTTTTTTTCAGAAAGTCCTGTACTAAAAGGAATTTTCCGCTATTGACATTTTTCTCTTTTCCAGTTGGGAAAATTGATTGTATTGCAGTTTTTTTTTTTGATTTATTGCGCAGTAAATCATACACAATTTGTTTGTGTATGGTTCTAAAAATTAACAAGTGTTTTATTTTTGTTTTAACAATGACATCAAAGTTCCACCAAGTGCCTTCCTAAAACTCCAAAGAGTCAATCAAAAATTATTTGAATGGGAACTCCGATAGAGGAATATTATAAAGTATTGTGGGCTGGTTTTCATCTTATTGAAGTACATGCATATTATATACTTCAATTCTCAAGTGGTGGTCTTGGTTACACAATAATTTTACGATTGTTTTATTTAAAGGAAAAGATAATTTATTTATTGGTAGTGTGGTGTGAAAATAAATACTACAAACAATATCTACTACAAGGTCGTTTGATTATTATGATATGATAAAGGTAAAGGAAATTTAAATAATTAATTTATTAAAATGTAGAATATTAGCAACATAATAGTTTGAGAGAAAAAGTTGCAAATGATAAAGTTAGAATCTTTATGATATTGTTTTTTGTTTTTAGATGATTATACAGGCTGATTTGATTAGCTAGAGCTTATAGTTTGGGCTGAGACAAAAACAAAAATCGTATAGAAAGGAAGGAACATTTTCTGAGAAAACTTACTCCAAAAACATGAAAATTAAAGGAATCAACTTCTTAAAACTTCTTCCCATGACCACCGCTACCGGTTGCTGAAATTTTTTCTAAGTCATTTTGAGTTTTTGAAAACTGATTTTTTTTTTTTTAAAGTCAACTATTAAAAAAAAAGTACGTCGTGCATAAAAGGGCGGAAATAGACCCCTTTTAAGCGATTTGTTTTTTGTATCAACCCTACCTGCACGCTCTATAGTTTTTTGTCGCATCTTATGCGAAATACCCTGTAGGTATCTTAATTACAAAACCTACGAATTAACAATGTAAGACTGGTTAATCCTATAAATTTCAGTTAAAAAAAAAAAACGATTAAAGCGGATGAGATTCGATCTAATGGCACGGTAGTGCTTTGCCACTACACCCTTGCCACTTTGGCACTACATCCTTTTTAAAGGACCAAACACAGGTGGTTTTCGACCCCCTCTAACTTCAGTACCTACCAATAAAGTCTGAACTTTAAAATTCGTAGCATTTTATTAGCTTATCAGGTTCAGGCAATTTAAAAAACTTTCAAGTCCTTAGCATTAGTGGTTCCTGAGATATAAAAATGCAAAAAATGCAAAAACCGACACTGACTGACTGATGATCGACAGATCATCAACATTATGAAGAATTTCGTGATATTGTAGAATAGCGGTTCCCAAACTTTATAAGCTTTGGAACCCTTAAAAAGGTCCAAATTATTTCGTAAGCCCATGATAGTCCGGCTCGTAATTTAATTGGGAAAGTGAGTGTTGTTGTATCACTTTTGTTTGCTTTTTATTTATTATGAGAAGCTCACATTTCGATACAAAAAATGTAAAAGTCAAACATGTTTGCGATTACATACTGTGTAACTGGGTACAAATTCACCTGTGGGTGGGGTGAATTTGGCCAATGAATGAACATTTTTTTTTTCAATTTTTTTTGTATTTAAAAAAATTTTCTAATCTTGTATGAATTTTCTGATTGTAAGTCTTCATTAGGATAAATTAAGAAAATTAGTTCAAAACTAAATAATTTTTATTAAAAAACCTTAAAAAACACAAACAAATGTTAAAAGGTTTCAATATGTTGTGTAAAATAATTTGATGGGGTGACATTGGCCTGCATTTCGAGTTACTTTTGCCACGACAAATTATGAAAAATGTATCAAAATTATAAGAAAACTTATCTACATACGTACCAAGCTTAAAAGTACAAGTCTTCTAATAAAGCTGCAAAAGAGCAGAGAAAGATTGATCCTCTTAATATTCTCCCAGTGATATGAAAATTTAAATTAACAATTAATTTATAAAAAAAAAAAATAAAGGAAACCCTAAAAAATAAACAAAAAATCTCCAGTATAAGAAAATGTCTCTGCAACCAATTAGTAGGGGATCATTGATTGAAAACGTTTACCCAGCCAAAGTTACTCAATTTTTGATTTTTAATAATTAAACTAGCCAACAAAAATTTACGATACTTCTGCAAAAAATCTTTACTTTGTAAAAAAAATCTATAGGCAAAATGCGCCAAAGTCCCCGATTTCACGGTTTTAAAAAAAAATATTATTGTGTATAATGTTTGAACCCTGGTTTGAACCCCAGGGTTCCGCGGAACACAGTTTGGGAACCGCGGTTGTAGAACATTGCAATTTCGTACATACATAGGTATAGATCTTGTAGTGCATACCAAGGACAAAAATCGGAAATTTAAAGTCTATCATTCAGTGGGCGTGGCATCTACCCATTTTCTTAGAATTTATATCAATTTTATGGAGCACTTTTTCGATTGTGCTTAAAGTGCAAGCAAAGGGACAAATTAAAAGTTGAAAGATTATACATTCAGGGGGCGTGGAATCCATCCACTTTGGCCTTATTGACATTACTTATGTATGGAGCACTTCCGATTAAAGAGATATGATTAATGAAAAAAGTTAAAAAAAAACGAGTTCAAATAGCAATTTTGATTTTTTTTTTGGGGAGAGTACGATAACTTGGGCGCCGGAAATTGATGACGGGTTTTTGTAGAAGGGTCAAATACAAGCATTTTTTGCTATGGGAGGGGGGTCCCCGTTTAGAAAGTAGGGGCGATTTTCCATAAAAACGACTTAAATGAAAAAACAAATATTAAAAAGCAACGACAATACTTAAAATGCAAAACAACAAAGGTTTTAAAAGCCAGAAGTCTGATCTTTAATCCTACATTTAAATTAAATTATTTGTATCAAATAAAAAAATAAATCGGGTGGCACAACGGCTCATGAAGAACCAGGGCCTAGTGACTAACAACTCGCAACCATTTCTGTGTGCGCCTTTTGACAGGAATGGAAGGGACCTACAATTTTATGCTGAATCCGAACGGCTAGACGAGAAGCACTGACAAGTGATACTCTTGGAGGATTTGTCAATTCCTCGCAAGAGGCAGTAGCCCTGAAAAAAACTTTTTTGTTTTTAGGTGAACGAGGCTGGGAAGCGATCCTAGACCTACAGCGTGACAGTCGAACGCACTAACCATTACGCTACGGGCTACTACATTATTATTTGTATCAATAGTTTTCAAAAAATTTGCATTCAAACTCAAAATATTGATAAAAAAAACGCAAAAAGAAATTATTGGATCAATATTGCTCAAAATTGTGAAATGGAAAACTAAATTTTCTTTTTGTGGTCAATGCTCATATTAATTCTGAATCGAACACAGAAAACCTTAAGCTTTTATGTCCTCTAGTTTTTGAGAAAATTGAAAATTACTACTAGACGTACTTACTACTTTTCATCATTTACATTTATCATAATGTAGCTGTTAACATTGGAAACAGAGAATACATTCAAAGTTCCTTAAATGCAAACGAAATTTGGCATACACCGAACGTCGCACATACTCCAAATTCTATAGTGAGCCTAAGCAGGGTGGTTTCAGGGGGCAGCATGCCCCCCCATACATACCTCGCTTTTAAAATGCCCGCCTAATACTGGGTATAAGCACTTTATTTAAACATCAAATTTTTCATACACCGAACCCCGCACATACCCCAAATCCAATGTGGAACAAAAGTAAAAAAAAAAAAAAAAAACAGTACTGTTAAAAAAATTATTCATGTTAATTTTAAATTAAATGCAATATTCATCAACTATCTTAGGAGTTCCGAATCGAAAGATTATAACAAAATCGACCATGCCAATGAGGAGATATTCGGGAATATGCCAAAAAAACAATTATACAGTATTCAACCTGGTACATACCTATCTACAATGTTTTTAAAACTGTTATGCTGCATTTACACGAATGGCAAAATGCCATTATATCTGTCAAATTATAGCCATTTTTCTTTTCATCGTGTAAACGCTCTTAATACTGGCAATATTTTTGCCAAAATAAAATGGCAGAGATAATTTGGCATTAAATGCTGCCATTTATACGACTATGTGTAAACACTTTACTGACGCCATTTTTCGAAATTATGCCATTCTAGATAAGAATGAACTTGCTCATTAATTTATGGCATGTTGCCAGTATTTTGAAACCTGCCATTATTTGAACTCGCGTAAATGCATGTCATAAAAAAATTATTTCTGCCATTATTTTACCATTTTTTTGGCAGAAATATTGGCAACTTTGTCAGTCGTGTAAATCCGGCATTAGGTTTGATCAAAACCTCGAAGTTTTGATTGATACGAAACCAATTCCTGCCAAACAGAGCAAGTAAAAAATCTTAATTTCTACATTCTTCAGTTAAATTTAAATTCGCAATTAAAAATGTGATCCGATAGAGATCTAAGCTAAAATGTGAACAGATTGGACATAAAAGAAATCAATTTTATCATAATAAATATCTACATATATGATTATTTCTTTTAAGAATATTTACTTTTTATTGATATCTAAGATTCGTCAGAAAACTGGCGGAAATGTCTATCCATTTGAGATACATATCCATGTATGTGTACAGTACATATGTATATGTACCTAAATAAGTCTAATTTTAATCAAAAATATTGAAGTTGTGTCTTGTATATAGGTTTCGTCTTATTTTTGTGATTTGCATGTTAATGCCAAATTTTGTTTAAAACCAAAATATGTACTCATTTATTACACATACTCGTTCACAAGAAATATCAATATAAACGTTTCTTTTCGACAGATGGCAGCCTATTTTTCAAAAAAAAAAAAAAAAAAATTTAACTGATATCAAATTAAATACCTACCTACATATGTAAATAGGTACATATACAACATATACGTATAATGTAGATTTTTAAAATTTGTATATCAAAATTTAAATTCGAAATATTTACGTATACAAAAAAAAAAAATAACAATAAATCATTTTTGTTTATCTCTATACATTTAAAAGTCAAATGAAAGGTATTATTTTTTTTTTCTGTTTTTGCCTAGACCACAAGAGGTGCAATAAAATTATTTTTATACATCATACAAAAAAAATCAACCAAAAAAAAAAAAAGATAATGGAAAATTTAATTCACTAGACAAATTGTCACATAAACTAATCTTTATACAATTTTGTGATTTTTTTCATAATTATGGTGTTTTTCTGTCAGTGTCAATTATAATAATAATAATAACTAGAAACAAACATGATTTATAATGTCCAACACATTATAGTTCAAGATTATTATACATTATAGGGTAGACATTTGATTAAATGTCGAATCAATAAAATTGATAATAATACAGTTAAACGTATTTTTAAGTCAAAACATACAAATATTTTGTTTATCATCAATGCTGCGTACGTAATGTAAAACGATAGACTCAAATTAATTAATTTATGTTTTCTTTTGACATCTGACATTTGAGTAAATGAGTCTGTCTGAACAATAATTCTGACGTTAAGTGTTTCAAACTATAAGAAGTCTGTCATAGTGACATAATCATTATTTGGTATTGATTGGGCTAAGGCCTCTTTCACACGGGGTTTTGCAGTTAAAATCCGAATAAGCAGTGATGTATATATTACATAGAACTCTTTACAGTATGATTTTTCTGCAAGAAAACTTGTTCAGCAATTTACTTCTATCGAATATTCAACGCCCTTGTCAACTAAAGCGAATGAATTGCGACATATTTGTCTCGCAGTGGCGCATATAGATTAACATCGTCTCCAGGGTCATAGCTGCCGTATCAATGATACGGGGCCCCAAAATACAAGGGCCTTTTCAAAAATTAAATTCAAAATTAAATTCTTAAGAATTTTTAAGAATGAAAAATTACTACCTACAAAAAGTAATAATCTTAAAACCGATTATCTTTGGTGGAAAATGGCTACTGCACCGTTATATGAAACAAAAGTCAAAGGACGTAGGCATGAATAAAAAAAACTGTGTTTAATATTAATATTTAGTTACTTCTCAAGCTATTTAAGAAAAAATCGAATTTTGACTCGACCGTGGAAAAGGCCCTACACGAATTCATGATACAAGGCCCCAGATGGCTAGCTACGCCACTGATCATCATTTTTTTTTTTTTAAATTCATATAATTCAAAACAGTATTCATAAAACACCTTTTACTCTTCACGACTGATTTTTGAAGATAAAACCTGTTCATTTGCACCTGAATGAACTTTTCAGGCCAATAAGGTTTGCAAAAATAGCCAAATAAAATATGGCCGCCTTTTTATAATTTTGACTCTTGTAGCTAACAACTAGATTATTTTAATATTTTAATATTTTTAATTTCGTTTATGAGAAAATATAAAAAAAAAAGTTAAAAAGCAATTTAGAAATTTGTTGATGTAGGTAATTCAAAAAAAAAGTCAAAGACAAAAATAAATCTTTTTCTTTGTTATCATCTTTTGAAGGGAAAAATTATATATATATTTTAATTGCAATATTTTTTAACTAACTTATAAATACCGAACTGCAAAATTATTACAAAAACAACTGAGCCAATGTCGAGATATTCGTGAATATGCCAATAAAGGTAATATGCTTAAGGAACCTTAATAACTTCCGTTATTCGAATTTTTTGATAAAAACCTGGTATACAGTATACATTATCATGACTGGTTTAGAGATTATATGTAAGAAGTTTAATCAGAATCGTTAAAGCAATTTTTGAGAAAATTTATTCTAGATGAGTTAAAACAAAAATTCGAATCTCTCGTCTAGGGATTAGAATCTCATAATAATGCTTCACACCATATTTAAATCAAAGCCGTCGGTTTGTTAATGCTCTAGCTCCATACGCACATGCACACGGACGCGACGCATAAACAAATATACCGACGGACGTCTTATCGAAAATCACTGTTTCTATCATCGTAATGTAATTATTTTTGACACGAAACCCTATTGAGCAATTAAAAAACTATCATAGCGTCATTAATAAATCTATAATCATTAATAATCTATATTTTAAAGTAAAGTGGCAAATAAGGCCGTTTTATACTGATGAGACTGAGTGGGGTGTCGATTTATTGAATTTCGTTGTTGAATTTATATAAAACTTGATGAAGAATTAAAAAATCAATTGTACAGAATTCTTGTCTCAACTCTCTTCTATAAGAATATCAGTGTTTTATGGAAATAAATCTAACAGGAAAGGCAGAAGGGGCAACGGATAAACAATAAAAAAAAAAAAAAAAAAATACAATTAAGAAAATTCTCATTTCTGCCGCGCGCCTCTATTCGATTTGTAAGCGAATCAAAATCCTGCGTGTGAACAAACAATGGACTATGGTCTGTGTTTTCCCGTGTGCACTATGCCTTATAGAATCAAGGAATTATGTGTTATCTCTTAGAATGTCAATTTATTTGAACCGGCGCGGCGCGCGTTTATATTTGTTTACATCATAAACTGCATTGCATCACGTACAAGCAGGAATTACTTAACGCGCAGCATACACCCATATCGTTTTAAAATGCATTGCATGATTTTTTTTGAGGCAAGTTGCCAGCTTTTTAGAAGAAAAAAGAATTTTGACACCTACATATTTTACTAGCCAGAAGTATAAGCAAATAATTATGATGAATATCGCAGTGTATAGGTAGTGTGTTGAATAAAACATGAAATATATAATTTTTCTCATATCAAAGTTTCTAACATTAAGTTATGTAGGATTAATAGTCAATTATCCATTTTATATCATAATACCTATACAAAAATAAATAAATAAATTAAAAAAAAAAAAAACACACCTTTAATTAAAATAACTTTTGATTAAAATCGTGTCTAAGTTAACACTTCAGTAGTTTTGAATAATTCGATTTATTTATCAATCAGAAATAATAAAAATAATAACCAATTAAATCGTTTATTGCAATATCATTTGATTTATTTTTATATGCATACATATATCTATGTATTGTTTATATACAAATTTTAAAGGAGCTAAATAACCAAAAATATCATCTTATCAATATTACCTACTAACTAAATACACATCCATACCTTACATATATTTCGATATGACTTCGCATGAAAAACAAATTGTTTGTGTGTTTATATTTTTGTTGAGTGAAAATATGAAATTAAAGTGGCCAGATGTGCGCTTATCGCACTTCTGGCAACATGATAATAAATTGTCAAATCAAAGAATGTTTAAGCAGTTAAGGAATACATATTACTTTGCGATAAGAGCACTTTCAGAGAGAAGATTAAATTTCAGTGGCATGAAAATTCAACTTTATGTATCTACTTTATGTATCTACTATTAACATTGATAGATATGAATTATTAATTAAACACAAAATTACGGTTCTTCTTAAATGAACTCGTATGGCCAATTTCATAAAAATTGACCAAAATCGCCCACCAATAAATTTTTTCAGTTTCACCAATGTAGAAAAGGGAAATTTTCGGGATATTTTAGTTAAAAGTTTGAATTTGCTCACATCCCTGTATACAAAAGATAGGTTCTGCTCTTCTTACATATGGAGGACAACGAGAAAGAGTGAAACAACATTTTTTCATAAACACAAAATGTCATGAAATGAAAAAAAATTGTGTGTATGCTATTTGACAGCAATTTTGTTGCCACAAAAAATAAAAGAATATTTGCGCGCACAACAGATATTAAAGTGTATTAAATTGTAAAATTATTATAAATTGTAAATATATCTCCAACAATAATTGTAAGAAAAAAACAAAGACAATTGTGCGCGGATTTAAGTAAAAAAAAAGTACACCCCAAAATCCCAACAGGCACATATCGGCAAGGATCTAGTATGAATATTAAGGGTACGTGTTTTTCTCGTGAATTATATATTTTTAATCGGAAAATACACGCACAATTATCTTTACTTTTTTTTGATCATTCACTAAAATATAAACAATTTAAAGCACTTTAAAATTTGTTTTCTTTCTTGATTGTCACAGTAATAATTTCTGCATGGGTTCTTATAGCTAGCTAACATTACCAAGTAAAAAAATCCTGTGGACGCCGGGACGCGGAATACTCTTTGGCGTTGAATCTCATGTTGCTCTTCATCTTCATCCGCAGAAGATGGTGACCTATCTAGCTATTCTAAAAAGAAACCCAAAAAAAGCAAAAACAAAAAACAAATGGGATATGAAAATATGTATTATGTTCATGGGATGTGATGACTTTCATGACGCTTTTAAAATTCAATGAGAAGAAAATGAGCTTTTAGTTTATAAGGGTGTTTAAAAGCCTGTTATATATTTAAAAGCAGTTGGTGAAACCAAAAATCCTCATTTTAAGGCTAAATGGATTTTTAAATATTTAAAAAGCCTTCATGAAATCGGTCATTATACCATTTAATTTCACAGTGCAACCTTAAATTCTGTTACTGGGCTACAGTTTTAGGTTTTAAGGTTAAAAAAAAAATGTTTTTAAAAAGTGTCTTGGACAGGTTAATCAAGGTGTTTGCATTGGAACCAGATCAGAATGGTAATTTAGGGCCTTCCCAATAACCATATTTAGTATCGAGTTAAATATTAAAGTAACATTGACCATAATGATATGGACGCTCATTAATAGAACAGGAAAAAAGTGTTGGTATGGTTGTACCAGATTTTGTGAAAAAATGCGATTTTAGGGGGTTTAGTCATAAAAAGGTGATTTTTTGTAGAAAAAAGGGCACGAAATATTATTTGAGTACGTAACTTACTTAAAGACATCTTACGACAATTATTTGGATAAATTTCATATCAAAAACTCTTCTACAAAAAATTGTTTGGTATAGTAGTGCTAGATTTATTGAAAAAAATACGATTTTAGAGGGTAAAGGTTTTTTAAATTTTTCTCAGAAAATAAAAGTGGAACAAAATTTTTTCTTTCACGACAAATTCTCGACAATTAATCCAATTATTAGATACTGAACATTTTGTAGTGGTAATGCTAACTTGACAGACAGCGATAAATGAAAAAAGAATACGAAAACCCCAATAATGAATTCCCAAATTATCCTTGACGGATTAGTGGGCATCCTGTTTAACGAGTTTATAATAGGCCTTTTTTATTGGTAGGTGTATACGCAGCGCAGCAAAATTTTACACTGTAAACAACAACAAAGGAAAAGTGCGGATACTACATAACGTGTTATTACTTTGATTTGTTGTTGTTTACAGTGTACAATTTTGCTGCGCTGCGTATACACTTACCAATAAAAAAGGCCTAATATTGCATTCGCTTAATTTGTATTTCTTATTAACGCGGATCATCCGAATTCGTAGAAATGTCATGTGTTTATCACTTATTTCCGTAATGAAATGATTTCTGTAACGCTAGTGAAATTACTAATTTCGATATTTATGTACACATTCAAAAAAAAAATAAAATTCCAAAAAATAAACTGTTATTCGGATGTAACTCAAATATAAGAGTGCGTGCAAACCCCACACTGTTCTATCAAGTTGGGAAAGGAACTCGCCCAAACATAATTGCATGTCAAAATAAATTTAAGTCTTGGCGATGCAACATCTTTCATATCATGCACTTGAAATAAAACCAATATAATACCTGGACACCACTAGAGGAACAAAAGGCGTTTTTTTTTTTTTTTTTTTTTTTTTTTTTTTTTTTTTTTTTTTGTAAAACAAAATTCAACAACAACAATTTAAAGAGCACATTGAATCTGCAGTAACTCTAATGTCAAAATAAACTTTCCAATGAATTAGCTTGTTGTGTTGGTGAATTTGTCAGATTTCCATGGAAATTTTCGTTAAGCATTGTTTTTAAGAAAACTTAAGAGCACATTTTGAAAACAAACTTTTGTACGAAAATTTAAAACTGTACAATAAATTATTTCTTCTATTGAGTGGATTGACACACCAATTATCCACCCCGAAAATACTTTGAATCGACCCTTATGCATGTCACAGTATAGAGGAAAACTATGACTAAGAAGAGGAAGAGGATCTCAACCAATTTGGCGTGAGGAACTGGACAGCTACAATCCGGCTCTAGACTGAAACCATTTTAAGTCGGAAAATGTTTAACGTTTTTACCAAACTTCTAAATTTTCTTTCAAAAAATTTTCAGTCCGATTTAGGCTATTTCTTACCCTAATTTACTACTACTCCCCTACGTCAAAGCTCCTATGCCATCAATTTTCCAAGTTCAACAAACAGGCGCAAAATCAGGGGGAGGGGTTTGGGGAATATAATGGGGAATAATAGTAACCTATATTTTAAAACTGCCCGAAAGGCTTAAAAATTGAATATTTAGATCATCATTAATTTGCAAATTCAGTTTACAGTTATACAAATATATGAGGCGTTCAGAAAAGCAATGGTCTGCTTCCAAAATAAAATGGATGATAATACATTTTTTTTAAAGGAACCATAATTCCATAATAGCATATTTTTTATACAAATTTAAATAGCCGTAAGGAAAAATAAATTTATTTCAAAAAACCACTTGAACGATTTTGATTTTTGTCTCCAAAAACTGCAGGGGCCTCCAATAGAGATCTAGGGGCCTCTACCAAACTCTAAGGCTTCCAAATACGCTGAAGAAGCCCCCAAACCAACTTAAGAGGCTCCATCCTAGCTTTAAGATCCAAGCTATTGGGACCTCCAAAAGAACTGAAGAGGCAACCAATAGAGCTGTAGGGGTCTCCAAAGTACTACATTTGGGCCTCTTACAGAGATCTAGGGGCCTCTTACAAAGCTGTAAAAGGTGTTAAGGTCTCTAAAATAACTATAGGGGCCTCCTTCCTTTCTATAAGGTCCTGCAACAAAACAGGGGCCTCCAAAAGAACTGAAGGGACCTCCAATAGAGCTGTAAGGGCCTCCCTAGCGCTAAGCTTCTTGAACCGAGCTGTAAGGGCCTCCAAAGTACTATATGGGCTTTCAACAGATTTCTAGAGTCCTCTTACAAAGCTAAGCTGTCAGGCCTCCAATAGACCTGAAGATGTTTCAAAAAAAAACTTTAGGGCGCCATCCTAGCTATAAGGTTCAGCAACCAAGCTATAGGTGCCTCCAAAAGAACTGAAGGGGACTCCAATTGAGCTCTAGGGACCTCCACTCGAGCTGTAAGGTTCTTGAACTGAGCTGGAGGGGCCTTCAAAGAACTGTAGGGGCCTCCAAATAACTGTAGAGGCCTCAAAAAGATATCTAGTGGCCTCTAACAAAGCTGAAAGGCCTCCAACAGAGCTCTAGGGGCCACTGGAGCTCTGTATTTACTCTGGGATCCCCATAAAAACATCAACATAAACTTTTCTATTGGGAATAAAAAGTAGATACTGTAAAGGCTTTTATGAACTTTATGCTCTGCTCAGCCATGGGCCCACCGGGCAAAATCCCGGATGCCCGCTAGGCCAGTTCACCCCTGGTTCTACCTAAAAAGCATGTACATACAATCATGTTCTGTTCTATACTTTTCGCAACAGACTCATTGAACAGCAAATCAGAACAGTTTGGAATAGTAAATTGTCATTGAACAGCAAAAACTTGTACTTTTCTGTTCCAAACTGTTTGGAACAACTTCGCTGAACAAAGCTATAGATACATACGGCCTACATTTAAAAGTCTTGCGACTAAAATATTTAGGTAACAGCAAACTCGAACTGATGAAGCCAGCTGTTGTTTTTAGCCCGAAATGCATTGCTTGCAAAAAAAACTTTTGGTTGAATTTTATTCAATATAGTCGACTAAATGTCTTTTTGTCTTATTAAAACATTGTCTTTTTGTTATTAAAACAATTCTACTATCAGTTCCTATCTTAAAAAAAAAAAACAAAACAGTTTTTTGACTGTAAATTTGTTTAATATGAAATTAGTAATTATTAAAATTAACAGTTTAGACAATAAAGCATTCTTAAATTTGCAAAACAAAAATGATTGGATTAAAATAATTAAAAAATTGGCTAAATTTCGGGAAAATCCTTAGTTTTGTGAAACTAATTACGGTATTCATATTTGACTTGGGAGTTTATTGGCCCTTCGAGTAAAGATTTAGACTAGACTAGGGGGTCCTTAATATTATATGGGCGCTTCGTCTTGGTAGTTTGATAATGCGCATCGAATAAATTCGTGATAAAGCGCAATATTAGCAACTTTGGCGTAATAATATTTTCTTTATCTTAAAAATTAAATAAGGAATATTAAAATAAAATCGTATTTTTGCAATATCATATAACCTTCAGATAACAAAAAAAAAATAAAAACAAGGTTAAACACTTTATACTTATCTGAAATGCAACAAAAAAAATGTATGGACTTAGCTAAGTCAAGATCATTTTCGAGGCTAATCCTTATCCACACGATACAAAAAAAAAAAAAAAAACTATGCTACCTGATTGTAATTATCATTTTATTGTTTTTAAAAAAAATATTTGTTTGCTTTGTTTTTCTCACAGTTGAAGAAGTGATAGTGCTAATTCACAATATGAGAATATCTCGCACTTGAGGTACGTCATATAAAGAGGTAAATTAAATATTTAGAGTTAGTTTAAAGAAAAATTAAAAAATAATGCGGTAAGTGCAAACAATGAGTAATTAAAAAAAAAATATGATTAATAAAATAGATAAGCGCACAAAACACACACTCCAAACTAAAATTAATCTTAGCGGATTATTAATTTTTGCAAAAGCCGTCATAGCAGCTAGGTTATTCTTTTAAACAATTTCCGCTTGCCTTATGAGAATTGCATATTTCTTAAATCTCTTCATTGCTCCAAAACCACTTTATTTCGACTTATAGTTTGAAAAGTTTTAGGTATAATTTAACGGTCATAAATACATTTTGACACTAAATAACATTTCGTATGTTTGCCTGTTTTTGTTGTAGTTTTAAGAAAAAAAAAAACAATAAGTCACTTACTTCATTTGTAAAAATGTAGGCATATTTTTTTTTTTTGTTTACGATTTTTTTAAGCTACTGATAACCACCATTTGAAGGTAGATATATCACACTTTAATTTTTATTATAGCGTCACCTATTTAAGGTGATATTTTTTATACAATCACTTTTGCGTCAGCTACAAATTTTCTAGTGATGAAAGGTTTTATAACAATTTTTTGCGCAAAATTAATTTCCAATTTTGAGCTATTTTATCTTTTGATTTTTTTACCGGTTTTTGATCAAAACAAGAAACACTCAATTATAGTTTCCCACAACACGTGTGCTAACAAGAACAAACCTTAAACCTTTTTTTGTGTGGAATTTCAAGGTGAAATTTTAAGAAACAAAAAATGGTAAAATTAAAAAGTAAACCGGTTACTTCGTAGCGCCGACACCGTCACTTTTTATTGCGTTATTTCACTATGTCCACAGAGGATAAAACATTTAGATAGATTTGAAGTTTCTTATCTAAAAAAAAACTATTTTTTTTTTCTTTCTTTCAGTGGGTTAGGGTGCACACTATTTAACGTTATCTATTCACTGGGACATTTATTCAAAAGAGACTGCAGGTGGTTGCATTTTTCATGTTATTTAATCATTTTGATGACAATTTTTCAAAAAACCAAAAATATATTTGGAAGCCCAATTTTCCTTAGAGAGGAGAAAAACAATTTCACTTAAATGGCGTATTAGTATATTTTAAACAAGCACTCGTCTTAAATATTTGAAAACAAAAACAAGAAATTCTTTTAGTAGGTACAAATGAACCTCGTTGGTGTTCCGCGTCAAACTAAATTGATTTAAATTAAAGAACTTTCGTGACAGCTCTCGCGTCGCGGGAGGCGTTTATAGTAAAATTGTAGAAGAGAGAAAAGAAAAATAAAAATATAAAAGGAATATAAATAGGTAGGTACAAAACATTGTCTGCTGCTGGAGTCGAAAATAAATAAAAATACATTATAAATGTAGGTGTAGGTAGGTTATTTTTTTTTATCAACAACTTAAATATATTATTTGTTCAGAAAAAAAAAGCAATAGACCTAGATAGTCGCCTAGAAATTTTTATGTACATTTATTTATTTTATTTAAATGCTATATGTGCATACAAGAATAAATAGAAAGATAAAACAAAAAAAAAAAATAATTTATTTAAAGACAACAAAAGACAACCATCACCAAACGAACACCCCGAGGAAGAGCAATTCAATCTATCTCAATCGCCATCATCATCACAAGAACGAGTTGTTGATGTTGATGTTTTAAGTTTTTTTTCTGTTTTGTTTCATTTATTTTTTTTTTTTATTTTAGAAGATATATTTATTATTTTTTTGAAATACATCCAATCAAAGCGTGTGGGCATTTTGTGTTTTGTGGGATGTGTTTTTGCTTCTTCTCCCCCTAGTTTGTGTTCTTTTAATATTTTTGTTTTGTTCGCTTGGTTCGGTTTTTCTTTGTATTTTTCTCTTGGTCAGATGCATTTTATTACAAAAAATAATGAATGTCATTTTTTGTTGTGCTTCAATTTGAAAGGATAAATAAATTGTATTTTAACTTTTTAGTTTTATTTATTTTTTTTTTTTATTTATTGCCTTACTGAGGCCTGACCTGACAGATGTCTTAGGTCTGAGCAACTTAACCTCGTTTTTGTTTTGTATTGTAAATGTACAGCAAAATCACTTGTTAGCAGTGTTTTCCGAGCGAGGGCGGGTGACGACAGTGTGATAAGTTTCGGGTCGTTTGTAATTTATTTTGTTTTCTTTTCTTTTAACTCAAATGTTTTCTTGCATGGGATGCATTATGCTTTCCAAACTAATTCGTAATTCGTCAATTAGAGAAAAACGATTTTGATTAAATTTCTAACATCAGCTTCCTTCAAGATAGTGCAGTATATTTGTTTTACATTAATGTTCTTTGGATTTGTACGTTCTGAATTGCACGTACGATTTAAAGGTATAATCAAATAATATAAGGAAAGAGAGTGGGAAGTAGTTTTCTAAGCATGAAAAATGTTAAAATATTGTCTAAGCCGACTTGACTTTACATCAAACATTGTTGGAATTTTATCAATATCAAAACCTTCCTTCATCGTTTTACGCAAAGAGTTGACAACAGATAATTGTAGAGGGAAAATGCAAAATATACCTAAGATATTCATAATTATTATACTTTATGACGAATAGTCGAAATCTTGATTTGGAGAACCATCATGTTAAAACTCCGATTAAAATGAAACAGAACAAATTTTAAATTGGAACAAATTAGGTACATATTCTAAAAATGTTCTTAAAATAAAAAAAACACGTGTCATATCTCCTCCGTGGAGGGGGAAACTCCAAAAAACAACCGTGGGATACAGATATTTTTATGAACTCTTTTGATTCTTTATTCTTATGATTAATTCAATATTCCCACCAAGTTTCAACAATGTAAGAATTTTTTTTTCCGCATGTTTTTCTTATTTTAACTGGTTGCTGAAATGATAATGTAGCCGGATTTGTCATTTTCAGAGAAAGCTGGTTTATTTACTTTTTAATATCTTAATAAGTAAAAGTCCTAGAACCATTCGGTTTTCAGTTTTTGACTAGAAATTGATAAGGGCATTGAATTTTGGAAACAAAAACAGTACTTGATAAGGTGAAATTTTGCCCAAAAAATATTTTTTACCATTTTTATTTTTTTTTTAATTTTGAGTTCAAACATTAATATTTCAAAAACTATTCATTGAAAGAACTTTATTTTAAAAGGAAATGAAAGAAGGGACTTCTGGCCTTTCATGAAAATATAACAGGGCATTGTACATGTTACCGTTGTTTTTTAATAATTTGTTTCCGGTTTTAAAGTCAATTTTTTTTAGAAAATTGCCCCTGCCATCTAACAGCCGCCACCAGGGACTGCAAGACTTGCATTTATTTTATTATCCTTAACACACCTTTCGACTCATATAATTTTTTTTTGATTCACTTTCGCACCCCAGAATTTGCTGTGAACGATGCTATTCTCGTTTAAAATTAGCAAAATAGAATTCTTAGAATCATGCTAAAAATGATTTAACATCTTACTAAATCGACTACAATTTTGCGCAAGTGTTTTTCAAGAAGCCCAACTTGCTGATAGCTATCAAGAATCAAGATTAAAAATTAAAACATTCAAATTTTTTTGAAAATCATATCTCCGCCCGAAATATTTGTCTGGCTACGGTCTTGTCTATGAGCATCGTATAGTTACCTGTTTTGTTGAAACGGTCACTTGGAAAGCACATAAAACAATATTTAGCCAATTGAAGAATAGAATGTCAAAACTTCAAGGACTGTTTGTCGGATTTAACACAAAGCTGTTTTAAAAAATTACGTGCGGCCCAATTCTGCAAGCTTGTATGAATTTTTGTGTATACGCTGCATATATACTTTTTATTCCTGCTCAAAAACTACATATTTCGATAAATTTGCACGTCCACTATAGAGTATAGAGGAATTGCAAATATTCATTAGCTTCTGCATTATTTTCTTAGTGCACAGAGAAAACTATCACGCTTGTAGAATTTGATTTTCTTGTATTTAATTCCTTAGTCCAAACATGTTTTGTATGTTTAATTAACTTCGACCTTGGAAATATAAATCCCCAGAATCTCTAAGCTCTGGCTGGCCGTAAGAAACAATTACTGTTGTATTAAAAAATTACACTTAAATTAGCACGTCATTTTTCTCCAATTCTGCAGTTCCAACTGCATTTTTTTTTTATTAAATAAGTTAAGTTTTTTGGGTAAATTGTTGTTGCATTTGACATGTTAATTGTTCAGCCTCGACTCCGTTTTTTTTTCAATCATCTCGTCAAGCTTAAGCCCCAACTTTGGAATTTGACAGTCACTAGAGCTAAGCCCCAAAACCTCTCTGGAATAAGTCAAGTCAAAATTTTAAAAAACGTATATCCATTAATTCATTTTATGTTGCTTCCAACGAAATCATCACCATCACTTGGAGGGGGAGCATGTTGCTAACCCAGCGTAAAACATCTGCTAAAATCTTGAAAACTTTTATCATTATCTTCAAATGCAGAGTTTAATCAAAATCTGAAAAACCGTTTTCGAGAATTTCGTAGTTTGGCAGCTACCACTTCAAAATGATCAAAAACAAAAATTTGAATCTATCCTTTAACTACAAAAACACAAAATTTGAAGTAAATTTGAAGGTCAATGGGTGTGGGATCCAGGGGTATGAACTTACAGACCCAAAAATTGCACGGTCACACAAAGCAACGGAGGTCACGACCAAAATCACTTTGTTGGACTTCTTCATCATCGTAGGGTTAGATTTGATAAAAATCTCGATTGGTTTAACACGAAACCAAATGCATACTTGTCATTTAAAGCAAATATGTACCAAATTATCTAAAAGTTTAAGGTTATCATTTTTGGATAATTTCTTTAATTTTAAAAACACAGACTCATAAACGTTTTTATAACTATCAATTTGTTGGTAACCTTAGACCAATTCTATTCTTTATGCCTCATTTATGAGATCCTAAGTGAAATCATTTTTTTAAATTTGTTTTGATAGAGATTAATAGTATTTTTTAAGTTCCTTAATCTTCAAATATCTCAAAAAAAAAAGAAGTGGTTTACCTAAAGAAATTCTTTGATAAGCGTATATACATATTTAACGACATTATAGGAATTATGGAATAATTTGGCTCTGCAAAAGCAAATTCCAAGAACATCTTTACAAAGATCTCGATTACCTTTGCCTAACGAAGATTGTATATAAAAACGTCGCTATTTACGAAAACATAAAAATAGATAAAGACACACCTAACCTATAGCCGACTAAACAATCAACATTTATAAATTTGTTTTATTATTCAAAACCACTTGATAGAGGGTCTAATAATAATTATAAATTTAGTTATAATTTAGTGAGCTATTTTAGTGGTTCTTAATTTTTCAAAATCATAAATTAATTTTTAAATACATTTTTATGAGAAAATCTGACTTTAATTAGAAATGCGATTTTTTTTTTAGAATATTGTTGTCATTGATTTTTATGTTTATTTTATGACTTATAAAACATGTTTTATAATATTTTTGTTTATTTTATGACCTTAAAAAATATTGACCCTATTTAAAAATGTCTACACTGTTACTACGCACTAAGAATTGAAAACAAATATAACTACTTCTCTCTGATCTAGTCAGTCATAATTATTATCATCGCACAAAACTGCAATCAACATGATGTGTAAAAGTAATCATATAAATTTTCTACGGCTTTCTTGGGGGGATCATAGAGTTCTATAAGTAGTGCACTTATTGTGCAACTTAAAATTGAAAGGTTACCCGGCCTAAGACATAACGAGCAATAGTCACTTTAAAAGTGGACAGAAATTTATCATATCAAATGAGTCATGATAAAAATCATTTGCAAATAGGGCTGCCAGATTAAAATTTGGTTAATATCGGGACCCCAGGGCCCAAAAACCGGAACAAATCGAGACATAAAAAAATCTTTTTATACAAATATTAAATGCAATGGCGCAAAATGCAACCTCTACCGAATTGCAAAATTTTGACAAAATCAAAAAAGCCAACAGCGAGATATTCGAGAATAT
Organism: Melangyna quadrimaculata; assembly: GCA_949320155.1. Lineage (NCBI taxonomy): Eukaryota > Metazoa > Arthropoda > Insecta > Diptera > Syrphidae > Melangyna > Melangyna quadrimaculata. The sequence goes on from OX439483.1 coordinate 189,112,115, forward strand.
CTCAAAACAAGTAAGAAACCGGGAATTTTCACAAAAAAAATCCCAAATATTTATTTCAGTTTTTCGATTTTTTTGGCTAAGACGTATGCAGTGTTATAGAAACTGTTCTCGGGATTACATTTACGAAGTTTTATTAAAACCATTACAGCTGTTTTTTAGAAAACTTGATAAAACCTTAATTTGTGTATTACCGTTCTATCCAGATAAGCTTTAAAAAAAATTGAATCGCACTCATAGGGAATAAAATAGAATGTTTCACACTAAATTTAAAGCAAATCCACTGATTCGCTTAGGCTCTAGTTCCATATAAATCGGGACGCATATGCAAACAAACCGGCGGACGTCTTTTGTCGAAACTCCGACTTCTACATTTTCGTAACGTTAGTTTCGATTGTAACCTCGAATTTTTTTTGACACAAAATCAATAATAGCCCTATATAGCAAGTAAACGTGAAAAGTCGGGACAATATCGGGACATTTTGTGTATCGGGACAGATGTCGGGACAGGGTTCAAATATCGGGACTGTCCCGCCAAAATCGGGACGTCTGGCAGCCCTTTTTGCAAACAAAAAACATTTTTTCCAATAAAAAGTTAGAAACTAAATTAAAAATTGAAGGTAGGCATGCATTTTATCTTTGACAACAAAAACAAACATTGTACTAACTTGAGACAAGCTAATTTCATATTACAACTTGATTGTTCAACAAAAATTCATAATATTTATCTATATTATGTACCTACTTTTATATGCTTGTCTCGTTTTTCTAGACTTATCTTCTTATAAAAGAAACATGAAATTATATCAACAATTGAGTTGTCTACTTGTTTATGTTTTAATTAGTTCTTGCCAAAATTGTAAATTAAACATGATGAGTTAAGGATTTATATTATAAATTAATTTACAATATTATGGTTAGGTATAGTATGACAAACGTTTAAGTTTGATTAAGATGTACAAAGAATTACAATATTTATTTTTTGTAAATTTGTCTGCCCAAAAGTCACGCCAGCTTTAAGTGACAGTCTCAAAAATGTTATTGACTTAACAAGGTAGAGTGGATTGTAATGGTAATTTGTTTGTAGTACCTATGGTTGTATAAATGTGACAGAAATGTCAGTTTTGACAGCCGGTAAGAGAATGTTGACAAAGCTGGGTGTAAAAGTTGTTTGACTTTTGTTGCCATCATTTTAAAGCGATTAAGGGACAGTTAAAATATTGGCCCAAATTTGCGTCAAGAAATTTTTGGATTTCTGTTATTCTTTGGTAATTTGCTTAAGATAACAAAATTTGACAAAAATATTTACATATGTAATAATTGGATATGAAAAGGTTCTTAACTTTAGGTATACAAGCAACAACATTTTACATTCAAATAAAGTGACAATTGGATAATTTTTGGCATAAATGGATAAATTGTTCTCTGACTTTTAATTTTATTATTTAAGTAGGTGTATTCCGTCGAAGTAACAAAATCTGTCAGCTTAGGTACCTGATTTAAAAATTTAAATCTCTTCTGATAGCCACAATTGAGTATGTAGTAGCTAATATATGTACACACATTTGCGTTGTAAGAATTTATTTAAATAATATTAATGCTCTATAAAAGGCTATATAAATAAGACTATATGTCTTTGAAAAAAAATCCGGAAAACAATCTTGTAGCCTTTTCACACCAAACCCAAAACCAGGTTTTCGGCAATTGGTTTACGGAAACTTGAAATGCGTTCACATCGAAAATGTACAAGTTTTCATTTGACATTTCATTTGTTTTGCTTAAACACAATTGTTTCGAGGAAGGGCCGCGCCGCTTTGAAAATTGTCAGTGCCACAAAAAAGGGAAAAATCAAATGTTTTATGTGCAATTAAAAGACAATTTATTAATATTGGAATTCAATAATGGAAATACAATCAATCCTGATTCGTTATAATTAATTTATTTCTTAACCGATCAATTTCACGTAGTAGTTAGGATGCGCGACACTGCGTCGCGCTCTTTTGTGTTCCAGCAGAAAAAATATTTTTTCCTGGCAGCAACCCATCAACTATTTATATGACATTTAATTGAGCGCTGAATGTTTCACCAGGTGTGTTTGTTTAGTTCATCCTGCAAATCCAACATGTTTTGGACAGGTTTTATTTAAAACTTGTGTTTTATCAAAACTTGTGGTTGAGCATAAATGTATGGGAAAACTTGTGTTTTCGATCTAGGTTTTCAGCCAAAACCGATATTTTCGCGAAAACCGGGTTTTGGGTTTGGTGTGAAAAGGCTATTAATCATTATCCTAAAAACGTCATCAATCTTAGCAACTGGTTTTAATTTGTGAGCTCGAAAAACATAGTTTCTAAAAACGTATAAAACCTATGCTTAGCTGGAAAGTTATTACCATTTGAACCCAATCGACACATGATTCAAAATCAAACAATAATAAACATTTTTGTTTCAAATATTGCGATAAAGAATTTTTAATGGAATACCGTGAATTTAAACAAGAAGATTCGATTTATTGGGGCGAATATTGAAAAAATACCCTTTTTTTTAAATAATGTCTTCCCTAATAAATGTACATAAAAAATTCAATTAAAAAGTATAACAGACTGACTGAAGAGCCCACTGTTATACCTTGGGCGAAACACAATTATTTCTGGAGTTGAGGTGACTTGTACTTTTTAATTGAATTTTATTCATTCACTCCACTTAAAACAGAATTAATTTCAATATTTAAATTTCTTCATCTTCTTATTGTACATAAAAAAGACTCTGCCAGAGAAACCATGTAGCCCAGTCAACAATTACAAAAAAGTGCTAAATTCGCAAAGCGCGATGTAGTTCTGCATTTTTGATATGTTGTGGGGTCATGTTTGAGTAGTCTATATCCAAGTTTGCAACTTCGAAAAATCTGTGCTCGCAGCAGGGAAAATGCAACAGTGAAAAAAACGTTAAAATCTACCCATTTTATCCGACTTTTTCCTTTATAACATTGGAAATATGCAATTTAGGAAAAAACTATCCGCTATAAACTTGTTTTCTATAAAATTTTCCACAAGACCACATCAGCTTTAAATTCATGCATGTAATATTTGTGTTGCTATCTAACCATGAATTAAAAAAAAAAATCTGAAAAACTAAGCAATTTTGAAGCACTCAAAAAATAGGTCAAAAACTGTCCAATTCCGCTAAAAATTTGAAATCAAATAGTTTAGAGTATAACAAGAAGAAATTCTAAAATTTGATCCAAATCGGTCAAATAGTTTTGGCAAGAAACATGACGTTAACTAAGTGATACAAGCAAAGTTTGCATCACTGCTGTGGTCAAAGTAGGACACTTAAGTTGGCACTGATTTTTGTTCACGTACTTGGAACCCTTAACTATGATAGAATATAGTAATGATATCTATATCTTTTTCTAAGTAACTTTGATAGCGATTTTAAGAGTTCCGAAAATTGTTCACTTGGCATGTAAATATGTTATTTCGTGAAAATTTTCGAAACTTTTAAATTCAGTACCAAAGTTGCTCAAAAAATACAGAATTTGTTGTAATTTATAGTAATGATTTATATTTTAACAGTTTCTTTTTAACGATATCAAAAGGAGATTTTTAAGAAAATTCTAACAGAACATATAATCAACTAAGAGCCGATTTTTCATTAGCCAGTTAAAGAGTCAGTTATTTACTGGAAGAATAAAGTTATTTGGCTCTTTAGCAATCGGATAGCAAAATTGAATTTTTCAATTGATAAAAAATAACCTATAGAATATTATGAGCAGATAAATTAACTATTCCTATTCCTAGGAATAAGTTATTATCAGCCCATTGAAAAATACATGTTTGCTCTATCTGAGGATTAAATACTAACTGACTGCTTATCTGACTATTGAAAAATTGGCCCTAAAAGTACAAAAACAGTTTGTTAATTTATTTTAACAAATATGCTTCCAACAAAAACATTTTAAGAAATAAATGTCTGTTTAAATATGATATAAGTTTGTATGAAGGTATGTTAAGTATGTATATGTTGTATGTATAATACCTACATAGGCTATGAATTTCTTTATTTTTCGTATCAAATTGTCTAGTTTTTGTGTTTGCATAACCTAGCTCAATATGGCCAAAATAAAATACTGCAATATGGTGTTCTCATAATAAAAGGAAGGTCAAAAGGAATTATTGCCTTAAGGCCATTATAACGTATGTACCTACATAATATATGAAGTTTCGCATTACTTTGTCTGTACTTAAAGAGTAATAATACACTTTATTGCTTAAAGTATTTGGGCATATTATTTTACTGCACAAAATAAGAATACAAAAAAAAAAAAAATACATACATATACATACCAACATCAATAACTTAAGGATTCTTCAATAAATTATTATGCAAGACAAAAGTTATATAAGTAAACATTTTAAGCAAAACATATACTGTTTTTTATTTATTTTAGAGATTATATAGCAGTTGAAAAAATATTGCAAACAAAAATAATTGTTGATAATTAATATGCCATGAAAACACATTATGTCATATTGAAACATAATGTGTTTTCTTAAAGTATTTATTCACTAACATTAAGCAGTCAAGAAAACAATTTGCCAACACAACCAAAATTCCAATATAGGGTTTCAGTTCGCAATCAAGGTGTTATCGATTTTCTCTTAAATGATTAAGACAGTGCGTGTGTTGCGACAATGCATTCTATTAAATTTCAAAAATAACATTGGTTTTCTATTTCCAAATATTAAAATAAGAATGAAAAATAATGCCAAATAAAGCATATTTCACATTCGTGTAGTGTGGTTAAGAAAAAGAATCACTGAGTTCTTGACACTACCGTAGAATTTAGATCTAACCGAATACGCATTTTTTGTTAAATGAGATAAATGCAACTGATGGATAATTTTCTACAACTGGCGGTTATTAAACAATTTTAAATTTCCTCGGCTATGATTAAGTTTTTTTAAGTTTTTGTAAGCATAAACTCTTTTCACTGAAACTGTCGATATTTGAAAGTTAAAACTTGATTTTAGGAGTTTATCTCACCCAAAAAGCTCAATTGAACCTGAAAGAGCATTGTTTTTTGTAAAGCACTAAATTTCCTACATTTATGCATATAAATATTGTTTGTGCATGTCAATGTTCCAATATTGACTGAAATTTGTTTACATGCAGTAAAACAAAGAGTAGAAACTTGTTTCTTCTTGAGTAATTCTAATGTTCATTGACCGTATCGAATTTCGAAAATGTTTGGACAGACAATTTCAGCAGATTTAAAACACTATAATGGAATTTGTTAACGTATACACTAGGTAAGTTTATGGAGTTGAATGCTATTCTAAAGCTAGAAAACCTACACATAAACTTGGTTTTTAAATATGAATATGAGGATGTTTTTTTTTTTTCAATTTAAGTATGAACATTTTGTTATGTCTAACAAATTTATAAAAACAATAACAAAATATGGACCTGATGTTTGCAATAAAATTGTATCAATAATATTTGAACAAATGTCAAAAGTAATAATTAGTTTGCTATTCTATTGCTAAACACTTGGCAATTAGATGCTTGATGTTTTGAGTATTTTTTCTTAATTTATTTGCAAAGGTGCTAAATATAGATTACCTAGTAAGGAATTAACAAAAGTTAGTTTAAACTTCCGTCTCACAAACATACGTATAGCCATCTATGAAAAAGCTACAAACATATGTATGTGTTATTATAGGAATTGATCATGATGTTTTTTTTAAACAATTTATTAATTAGAAGAACAGAAGTAAAATTTGAAAGAATTTTAGATGGTTGATAAAGTCGTGTTTTCTGAAAAAGTGTTAAGCCAGCTCAACAAATTTTTAAACGCGAACAATACCAAAAAAAAAAATATTATAAAATACTTTGTTTTTGTTTGTCTACAAAATAATAAGTGAATTTAAATACTTCAAGATTGCTTGCGTATACAAATCATTGAGCTGTTTATTCTTATAGAGTGAACTCGATTTTCATTTTTGTTTTGTCTAAGTGGTGGCAGTTGGAAGTAGATTATTTTTTTAATGTTTTGTTTTAATTAATGTTTTGTTTTAATTTTTTTTAATTATCAAGCAAATCAGATGGCATTCTTTTATTAAGCTCTATTTCTTTTATCTATTTAAATAACAAGTTTATAATAATTTGTATGTAAGAGGTTCTTTGTTTTTAAAAACTTGTTTTAATGAAAATGATATCATAATGTTATGGAACCAATACATATGCACATTGCACATTGTCAACTTCAAGCTACGAGAGCAAGTATGTGCGATCCAGTCGTGCCTATTTTTTTAACCGTCTCGATTAAAACTACTCGTTTCAACTTTTTGTCCCATCGTATGCGTATCACCCTGCAAACCTACATCATATAAATAATATTTAATGGTTGACTTGCTATGATAGCTTTACAAACTTCATTACATTATTATACTTTGGTACAATTAGTCAGATTTTTGAGGTTAGACGTAACATTGTAATTCAAAGGGTATGGACAGTTTTTTGTCATCATTTCTTTAGTACAAGAAAAACTTACATTTTTATTTTGTACCATAAACCCTTAAACAGAGTTGCCGTTTTTTTGATAAAAAGTAAAAATGAAATATTCGCGAGAACTTTAAGTAAGTACTTTTGATTTCTAACAAGATAATTGTGTGTGTTAACATGTTTCCTGTTCCAATTTTACAATTTTTTTTTTTAAGAATTAGCTATTAAAATACGGATGTTATTAATGAAAAATAAATTCAATATTTGATAATGGCAACCCTCTATAATATCTTCAGGACGAAAATTCGAAATCGGGCTTGGTATTTCTATGGGAACTTAATATGTTATTGGGAAAGAAATTTTGTTATTAAAACCGGTAGAGTACTTAATAAATAACTTAAATCTTCAAACAACCTCTTGCAGGGTTTCCGACATATTGATTTAAAGAGTGAACTAGATTTCAGCTAATTTCTAAACGGGTCGAGGTAGAAAATAAATTTCTTGTGTGGTCGATAAATTGGCTAAATTTATAAACAAGTTACAAACAAAACATTTAAAAAAAATATTCTATCTGATTTCTTTGATAAATATGAATTTATAAAAAAAAAATAAAAAATCGTTAGAGCAGTTTTTATAAAAATGAATTTTTTTATATCTAAAATTTTTATAACATTTTGAAAAATAAAATTTTGTACGCCAAGCTTAAGTATTTAATAAAATACAATTTACAAAAAATTAAAAAAAAATCACTGACCCGATTTCAAAATATTGAATTTTCAAAAAAAAAAAAATCAAAATTTTTTAAAAAACACAAAATATCTTTTTTTTAATTTTATAAGCAAAATTGTTTTAACTAAAAAAGGCCTCCTATATAAAAAAATTCGTTTAAAACGGTGAAGACAATAAATTTGAAAATCAAAAAAACGGTTATGACAGATTCCGTTAATAATCGTTATCGGTAAAATTTTTTGTTACCAAAATATTGACCATAGTTAATATATCTTAATTTTTTTTGTCAAAATCGTAACGAGCCGTGTTTGAAATAAATATATTTTTATATATTGGTTGTATGGCAAGTACTGCTATTTCTTACGCTAAAAAAATTCAATTCCAAAATATCCAACGTTTTGCCAAAATTTGAAGAAAATTGATTCAGTGGATTAGGCTGCAGGTCGAGGTACAGACAGACTGACAGACCAGACAGAATTCCGGCACCCACTTTTTTCGCATTCTCTATCATTGTAATGTTAGGGAAAATTATGATCTCGAGTTACACTTTTTTACGCATCCAAAACATGCCCTATAGTACAAATATCCCAAGTAAAATTGCAACGAATTGGAATGATCATTGAATTAAAAAGACTTTTTTATTTTTGTAAATAGTTTTTTAGCAATTTTTAGAGCCAATTCTTCTTTTCAAAAATGAATTGAATGAACTCGTCTTTAATTAAAGCCAGTGCAAAACCCGATGGTAAAAAATTCGTTTTAAGCTTTTTCTATCGAGCCCAAAGAAAAGTTTCAAAGCTTCCTTAATATAGGTATCTACTATGGATAGAGGGTATTATTTAAAAGTAATTTAAAGATGGAGCGTTTGGTGTTTTAAATGGATAGGTATTTTTCTTTTATTTAAAACTTCCTCAGCTATAAGCACAAAAACTCGCACATTTAATGACAAAAATAACTTCTAACGCCCAGTTTTTCAGTGTTGGGTTAAGCCTAAATTAGTTTATTCTGGAAAAAGATCTGTCTATGTCTACAGTAACGTCAAGAAGCTGTTTTTTAATTGATGATGAATGCAGAATGCCTTAAAAAGCACGGAAGATAAAATAACATAAACATTTTTGTAAGTAAATCCAAAGTAAACTCACCAAATTTTGAGTTACTCGGGTTAAGCTTTAACCCCGCACTGAAAAACTGGCCCTAAGAAATATAATTTTGGTTGATTTCAAGTCGTTAATCCTAATTAATTACTGGAGTTAATTACAATCAATCAATTACTTTGTAAACTATGGGACTGGAACTACTGTTTATCGATATAACTTCTTATGTTAGTTTAAACATCATTCAATTTTGTTAAATTATATCCAAAAGTTACAGACACAATTATAGTTATTTATTATTATTTTAGACAGACACAATTTTTATTGAAATTATGATGAAAATTCATAGAATTCACCTTTGCTTCTTTTGATCAGGTCCAAAAATATTCCACCACGAATGACGTTTTTCACGTTGCATATACCGACTAGCTTCCAATTCAAATGCCAATTGATCTTCAGCGTTTGAGTCATCTTCCTGATAAGCCGACGACGATTCTGGACTCATTTGATTCGGATCGAAATTCTTCCGACGACGACGATCTAATTTTGTTTGCAACGAACTGCGACGACCGCGACTACGCTCTTTATCGACCGGCGGCGATTCATACATGCTTAAATTTTTCGATACATTTTGTGAATCGGAAGCATCTTCGAAATAAACAGCGCGACCAGCCTCTTTTGGCGATGAGGCGTGAAAATTTTCATCTGAAGAAAATATTATATCTGGACTTTTTGGTGAACCATCGCTTTTTTCTGTGCGAACAGCTGATTCGTAGAAGGAATTTGTATCCTTTGTTATCTAAGACAAACAAAAAAAAAAAAAACAATAAAAACAAATAGAATAAATAAAAATCATCAAGTTTAATAGTCGTAGGGTTAAATTAAACTCACCTTATGACTATCACGCCTGCCAAGAAATGAAACTGCTATCGAGCTGCGATGTTTGGTAGTTTTGTCTGATTTTCCAAGCAATCCGATTGCTATGGAACTGCGTCTGGGCGTTTTTTGGGGTGCTGGTAATGTTGCACTTATGTCATCATGTTCGTCAATATCTACAAGCGATGGTATTGAACAGCTGTTCCAGTCCTTTTTAAGGCGATACTTTCCATTGTCAAGGATATTCATTTTGTAATTAAAATGGATCCTTCAATTCCGACGCGAAAATTTAAATTACCGATTTTTTTTTTTTGTTTTTATTTGTTTTACGTCACTTTTATTTTTTTCCGTTTGTTTTAATTGATTTTAATGTTTGACCTAATTGGGTTGAATTGGATAAAAAAAAATGATTAGATAAAATTTAAAAAAAAGTAACTTTTGTATCGAAAGTGGTTGCAAATCGTTCAAAACGTAGCTTCCTCCATATATATTGTAAGAAATGACAACTGGGCTAGAAAAAAGATTAAACTAATTCTCCGTTGGTACACAACTGAACAAATGACATAACAACCCTTAATTCGCTATTCATGCGGATGCATTTGTTAGGTTCGTACATGTAATCGATAAATTTACGCTGACAAAACAAGTGAAACAAATAACAATGTAAGGCCATTCGGAGAATAACAAATATTCTCATTGTATAAATTGATGCAAGAACTTACGACCATAAAGCCATTCTTGTATGTACATAAAGGGTGATTTTTTTAAAGAGGGTTGACTTTTAAAATTGGCAACATTTTACAGCTGGTATTATTTCATAGCATTCGTCAAACGTACGGTAAACAGCCTGCTGCTTGATAATTGGTCGGAAATTAGACTTCCCAATTTAGTAAAGGGTGTTTTTTTATTTTAGAGATTTGGTTTATTTTTAAATGAGTTTCGAAGACAAAAATACATAAAGACACCAAGAACCAATTTTTCAGTGCGGGGTTAAAGTTAACCCCAGTTAACTCACCAAATTAGCTAAAATAACTCGGAATTAACTCAACAAATTCTTTGTATGTTTTATCTTCTGCGTTTTTCAAGTCTTTCTGCAATCATCTTCTACTCAAAAACTGCTTCTTGCCGTAACTGTAGATAAATCTATTTCCAGAGTTAACTTACTCTTGTTGAACTCACTACTGAAAAACTGGGCCGTAAATAAGTTTCACTATTTAAATTTAATTCGATTAGTTCCAGGTCTAATTATTATAAATAATAGCTCAAATATATAGCCGTGTTTTCTTTAAAAGTGTTAAGCTAGCTCAGAAAATGTTTAAGAAAACTTTATATTTATTATGAATTTGTTTGTTTGGTCTATTTAGGTATCTTTTTAAAAAAAACATAGGGTAAAGTCGGGTAATATGACACACCCCTTCAATATTTCCCACTTAATGACTTCAAAATATTTTTAACCGCCCCTACGTAAAAAATTCCAGTTTTAACCTGTTTCAACTTTTACTGATGGCTTTTAATGATCGCTATAACTCATCGCTTGTTTAAGGCTACCAAACCCAACGTTGTTTTTTTCCACACCAATCGCTAGGACTTTTTTCTATGGCTGTCACGAGACGAGAAAAGCCTCGGTCTCGATCTCAGACGAGACGAGACGAGACTGCTTTTTAAGCTACCGAGGCGAGGACGAGACGAGACTGTATATTTGGACCGAAATTTACAGAGAGTCTTATACCTAAATTAAAAAAATCCAATTTCAGTTAAATATTTATTTTCTTCTGCACATATTTAAACGATAATCGAAAATATTTCGTTCCAATAATCAACAGTTTGTCCGGAAATCGTATTTTTCGGAGACGAGACTGAGACGATACTTAATTATACGAGACAGAGACGACACTGAAAATTTTCGATTTTAACGAGACCGAGACGAGACTTACAAAAGTCTCGCAGAGCCAGCCCTACTTTTTTCATCTATTTTGTTCAACCACTATTGAATATTGATATTTTGCTGCTCCTTCTGTTGGGGGTAGGGTTACCATTCGTCCCCCTTTTGGGGGGGGCAGTCCCACTTTTTCATCTCATCAAGAAATTTGTCCCCCAACACAGAAAATGATAAAGGGGGACGCAAATGTCGCCCTTTTTTACACATACTTAATTTTTCAATTTTCCATTCAAAAACTACTTTCTTTTCCATATTTAATTTTTTAATTGTTTTCTTAAGCAAAGCTGTGGATACTTCCATCATAACTTTGAAAGTTTTTACAACTGAATACATGTCTTAGGTTTAACACCTGGCGAAAAGACAGAAATAGTTTACTTGTCGAATCAGTTGAAACAGAATTGATTGGTAAACATAACTACATATAAATTGAGTTGCAATGATTTTTACAAATTTATAATTATATGAAAATGGCAGTTTGTTGCAAAAAATAAAATCAGGTGATAAATATAATTTATGAAGGATTTGAAGTTATCCTTACATTTATCTTACCGAATATACGAAAATGAATATCTGAGCTTATGTTCCTTTTTTAAATCATTTATTTGTTTTTTCAGTAAAAAAAAAAAAAAAACAGTTTTGTTCAGTAAAACTGATGACTAAAATAAAATAAAAGTACAAATAAGGTATAGTTAATTCAGAAATATTAAATTTAAGTTAATCTTCAAACAAGATTAGCAAATAATAAAAAAAAGGACTATGCGTCGCGATGATGTCGTAACCGTTACTTGTTCGTAATTGTTCTTCTTTCTGGTCGTGTGTGATTTTGTCTAGCTGATGGTTTTTCGACTATCGAATGATTTTATCAACGGTACCAAGGATTAAAAGAAGATGATGGGATGATAGTATTGGCACATCGTTTTCCAGCGTACGGACAAGGGGAATTGACAGTAGGCACATCCTACATGTATATAATGAACCATTTGTTAAAAAGAATTAATATTTTTATAAAATATCAAGTTGGTTTTGGTTTTATTTCTCAAATTAAAAGTAGAGGATTTTAAAATGTTGCCCCCTCTGAAACCCAGCTGTCCCGCTAAAAAAAACTCAAAATCCCCCTTTTGTCATTTTCTGAAATGGTAACCCTAGTTGGGGGAAGATTTTTAAAGTTGCAAGTTCTCTGCTTAGATGACCTTACAAAGCACTTGTACCGCATATCATTAAATGAATCCTTATATGGGTTTTCTCCATAAAGTGCTCCAAAAATCTATTTTCAGCTGCAGCGGTAACAATGTCCTTGGGTTAAACGCGATCATTTCTGAATTTTGCAATTACATCACTGAGCTCAACATTTTTTTCCAGAGCTGCAATAAATTTAATTTTTCCCATACCTAAAAGTTGCTGTGGTCGTGTCGCATCCACTAAAGAAGAACAATATACTTTCCTTTACTGATTGCACATGCTTCAAGCTGAAAGCCGAAAATATTTGGTCTGGAGATTGACCATGTTTTGGTTTTCGGAAATAAACGTTGGTTACATTTTCGGGGCACAATCCAATAAGAAGAACAAGAAGGTCTATGTCATTTCCCACTATGAAAACGAGCTCATTGAAAGGAGCTTCTCTGAGAGCAGACTGAGTAGTAGTATAATCCGCAACTTCTTCTGCTGCCATAGCACTGATTCCACTATTATGTAGATGAAGTAAAATGATGAAATTCCGTTTGTTCTTGTCATTCATTGCCGAGTTATTTATTACATGCAAGCACTTTAATTCTTATAAGCTGAGTTATAAGAACACTGAAAGGTGAACTGCGCTCACCGCTTTGTGGTGAACTGAAGTTTTTCATCAAAAATTGAAGATAATAATCTCCATAATTCTTAAGAATTTTTTATTTTTAAACCTATCCATTAAAAATATAAAATTCAAAAACTTACAAAAATCGAACTTCAAAAGTTGAGGTTTTCAAAACTTTTCTGCGAAAAAAATCAACACTTATGTCAAATATTCCTTAAACACGGGTAAAATATTTTTTAATTATCCTTCCAAAAATATAAAATATATAAATCGGGTGGCACAACGGCTCATGAAGAACCAGGGCCTAGTGACTAACAACTCGCAACCATTCCTGTGTGCGCCTTTCGACAGGAATGGTAGGGACCTACAATTTTATGCCGAATCCGAACGGCCAGACGAGAAGCACTTATTCGTGACAAGTGATACTCTTGGAGGATTTGTCAATTCCTCGCAAGAGGCAGTAGCCCTGAAAAAAAACTTTTTAGTTTTTTAGGTGGTCACTATAATAAAATGTCATCCTGATTTACTGCAAATTATTTGTAAAACGTTTACTTTCCCGTTTTCGACTTTTAAACGATCATATTATATTGATGCCTAAATTTTTCGGATTTATTTTTAATGTGTAAGACCTTGCTATATTTTTTAGTCTATCGATTAAAAAATTAAAAACTGCTGTACACCCCTCCGTTTATAAAATACAAAACATCGTGTTGAGCCTTGAAATCTATATAGCGGCAACCATGCAAGGGATTCATGGTCGAAAACTTGGACTTAAGCTTTGTTATAAAGTTGTCTTACGATGCCCACAAAAAAACTGCTTTCCCATATATTTTTAGATTCCTATAGGAAGCAAAGCTAAATAAACTGGGCTAGCATACATTTTTATTGTTTCACTTTTGAAGAAAACACAGTTTATTATACAACAAATAGCTTTAATGTTCTATTAAGCATACAAACTGAAGACATATTAAATATAATTTTTTATATTGTTACTTATATAATTGTTCTTATTATTTTTAAACGGAATACTGTTATTTTAAAGTTCAAACAAAATTATAGTTTTTTTTTATTTGATCCTACTATTTTGATGATTCTGTTGTTTACTAACAATACAGACTTGTTTTTATCTGGATGATTGTAGTCGAATAAAGAGAGCATTCAACCATTGTGAACTTCTATCACAACTATATCTCATGGAATTGAATTCACCTTATTCTTCATTAACCTTTTGGCTTTTGCAATTGTCAATGAAATATAATCTCGTTTCATCTATCCTCTTTATAGAGGAATGATACTTCAAGTTCAAGTATCAGTTTATCGATGAAGGTAGGTAGGTACCCACATTAGTTTGGCTTCATTATGATAGATATCATCTTTCTTTAATGCGGTATATAAAGTTAAGGAAAAGACTTTTCTTTATAATGGGAGTAATGTTTCGATTTAACTCGTATAGAGAAATCCTTACATGTCACATTCACTGGGCATAAACGACCGACCGACGCGACAGACGGCCGGATTGTGAATGTGACTGGGAAAAGAAAACCACATAGAAATCCATGTATGTAGGTATATAGGTATTATGCACATATGTAAGTGCAGCTCATACGACAATGAAAACCGATTGTTAATATAATCAAAATATGGTGTTGATAATAAATTGCGGGAAAACTCTCATACTCATAAAAATAAAATGCACAATTGGATCGCACAAGCCTTGCTCTTGTTATTAACAACTAGAATTTAGATAGGCTTGATAATATTTGTATATCGTAAACAAGAAAATATTAAAACAAATTAAAACAACAATTTTGAAATGTTTCTATTTAATACACAAAAAACACACAGAAGAAAGAGTGGAAGAAATGATTTTGTTCTTGATTTTATTTATTTATTTTAGATTCAACATTTGTTCATTAGCCTTGAAGTACCAGAATGAATTATGATAAAATCAATCAAGCCATTGACAAGATATTTGTGAATCTGCTAAGGAAATGCATTTTACTCAAAAAAAAATCACAGCCAATTATTTCCTATATTCAAATTTGTTGGCAAAAAAACCTGTATTAAAAGTATTTGTAAAGATTACATTTACGAGTTTTAAGCAAAACCATTAAAAGAGTTTTCAAGAAAACTTGATGCAACCTTGAATCCAAGCCACGATTGTGACTTTTAATTGAGTTGTGACTTTTATACAGAAAAATCCAAACACATCACTAAAATTCTAACTATAGAAACAAAACATATAAAAAGGTTTAGAAAATTGAATTTAGTTCACAGCCCCTTAACCCAGGTCGAAAATATGAGAAATAAAAAACTTGTAAGCGTTTAAAGATTCAATAGTATCCGAATTGCAACTTATAATAATTATACATTTATATATCTACTCATCCATAGAATTTTTTTTAATAACCGTGTATCGCACTCCTATAATAACTGTTTAACACTTCATAGAGTAAAAAGGCAAGCATTGTAACGCCTATTCTACTTTTATGGAGTAAATTCAGTTACTCCAAAGAACACTATATTCCGCATAAGCCTTTATTCCGATAGAAGATTTAGGGGATTGATTTGTGACAGCTTGTTAAAAGTATGTTTTAAAAAAAAATTTCTCGTGTAGTTAAACCTATGAAAAGATTACGGCACCGTTAGTTCTGTTATTTTCTGAAATCTGATGTTCTTTCAAATGAAATCTGGTTCCTTTTGATTATAATTTATTTCTGTTTTGTATATCCCAGGTTTCCCCACATTTTTTTAAAGTCTCAAATTTGTGTAAAACAAAATTTACATTAAACGCAGAAGTATATAATAAAACAACAACACAATTGTCTACACTATAGTTAAGGAATAAACAATATAATGCAGGATGGAACAAAAACATTTCTCTCAAAATAATTGTGATGAAATTTTATTCAAATTTAAATGAATTGTGTTGCTTTTAATTTATTATAAATCCAAGAGTCTATAACTTATAACTGAAGTTAAGATTAACGTTTCCGCTTGCCACATATTAGCTGAAACTAGAGCACGATGTTCTTACTGCACATAATTATTTATTTTATGCAAATAATAAGGATTCCAATATTATTTTAAACATTAAAGAACTTCCTTCACATTATTTTTTT
This sequence comes from Melangyna quadrimaculata, assembly GCA_949320155.1. Classification (NCBI taxonomy): domain Eukaryota; kingdom Metazoa; phylum Arthropoda; class Insecta; order Diptera; family Syrphidae; genus Melangyna; species Melangyna quadrimaculata. The sequence continues at coordinate 189,128,165 of OX439483.1, forward strand.
GGTTTGAGTTCAGTTACCGTTAATTATTCTGTCAATATTTCGCATAAGTCTCGTATACATTCTTAGCAATTGTCCTTACATTTGCATGTAAGCAATTTAGGAATTAAGTGAAAAAGATTGTCTATTTCAAAGAAATAAGAAATCTGATCCGCCAATTTATAGGAGAAATATATGTAGGTACATGATTTAAGGAAAATTAGTTTATCGTTTCTATAAGGCTGATATAATTGCTCCAGAGAATATCTTAAGGACGATTTATATCAGCTTTGTCTCATATAACGTATTGGTTTAACGTCAGAAGTATTTCAGTGGCGTTATAGGAACAAATGGCACAAATGTACAAAATCAGAATTTTTGTTAGTTAAAAATAAAGCCTTAAATGTTAAGCAAGGTTTAATGGAGAAATAAAAAAAACAAAAAACGGTGTATAGTAACTTAAACCAAAATTCGGATCTTTGGCTTGGTATATACTTGACGTATACCACGGTACAGAAGCCAAGATAATTCAACTGCACAGAAACCTCATTCAATCCAGCCGAAGATGCCTGCAGAATACCAACCACCCGAACCCTCTGATAGAAAGAGTGATAAACCAACAGATACATCCTGACCAGCGGTACCTCACAGCAATGGAACTTCTGGATGAGGAACTGATATCAACGATCGACGAAGGGAACATCCCCTTCTACGCTGACCCAGGGTCAGCTCAATACCGTGGCTAAAACCACATCCCCCCCAACCATCCACCAACATGACAACCGGATCTGAACAACCCGAGAGAAGTAGCTGCCAATATATCATAAAAATATATTTTTAAAACAAAATGACAACTAAATGTAAATTAAGCTTAAAATAATAAACAATGTAAAAAAGTTAGGCCCCTTCTGTGCCAACATATTATTAAGAAATACCAATGTATACTTTAAGTTAACTCACGTTAAGCAAATTGTAAATACAAAAATTTTTGTTCAGTAAAAAAATCGTTAAAATCGTACAGATGCATAGACCGACGCCAACGACGCACGCGACGGATAGCATGATAAAACGCACATTTTTCTACTCCACCATCGCCATCGTAATCTTGAACTATATTAATTTTACTTATGTTTATTTGAAGAATAAGAGGTGCTTTTTTGATATTTAAGGAAAAAATGGCATTTTTTGAGATAAATTATCGGATGTTTATTTCAATGTAAAGAGGAAAGTATGCCATTAATAATGAAAAACAATATCAGCAAAATGGCCGCCACGGCTACGCTTACACAACAATATCCTTTTCATGAAATTTTCCATCACCAAACCGCAAAGTGGCTGCTGTGTGCCCTAAATAGCGTCACGAATTCCATATTTGAGGTCTTGAATCGACGCTGGGCTGTTGGCGTAGACCTTATTTTTCACATGGCCCCAAGGAAGGAAGAAGTCGCAAGGTGTTAAATTCACAAGATCTCGGTGGCCAATTGTGATCACCTCTTCGAGAGATAACACGGTCCGGTCCCTTTTCCGTAAAAGATCGATAGTTTTGTTGCTTGTGTGGCACATATCGCCGTCTTGTAAGTAAACGTTGTCCAGATCAATACCATCCAATTCCGGCCATACAAAATTATTAATCATCTCTCGATAGCACAATCCATTCACCGTAGCTGTTTGCTTCAGCCTCATTTTCGAAAAAGTAAGGTCCAATGACCCCCACGGACCATAAAGCGCACCAAACAGTTACTCGTTGGGGGAGAGGCTTTTCAACAATAAATCTTGGGTTTTCCGAGCCCCAGATGCGACAATTTTGCTTGTTGACGTAGCCACCGAGGTGGAAATGGGACTCATCAGTCAAGATGATTTTTCGATGAAATTCGGGATCATTTTCATGCATTTCAAGGACCCAATCAGCAAAGAAACGGCGTTGTTGATGATCGGCCGACTTGAGTTCTTGTGTTAACTGATTCTAACTGATTCTAACTGTTAACTGATTCTATAAGCCTTAAGACCCAAGTCTTTATGCAAAATACGGTGTTATGACGTTTGTGGAATGGCCAATACCAAAGAAAGACTAGGAATGAACAAACCTGGGTTTTCTTCATGTTTTGGGCTGCAGCAGCAATATTCTCAGTTGTTCTTGAGCGACGTGCATGGGTATTATTCTTCACATCGCTAACTTGTCCCAACAATACTCAAATTTTTCCACCATTTTCTGAATTGCAGTCCGACAAGGTGCTTCACGACAACCGAAAAATGTTTTAGTTTTACGAACCGTCTCTGCCAAATTTTCACCATTTTTATAGTGAATTTTTGTTGAAGCGTGCATCGTTCCATTTTTATTAATGTCGTAATTTCTACTTGTCAAGTGTCAAAAAATTACAGCTTCGAAAGTGACAATTACCGAAATAGCGGGCTGTTTATTCAAAATAACACCTCTTATTGGAAAACCCTCACTCGTTTATATTCCTTCAAATCAAAACTCCAAATTCATATTAAATCCAGATTAAAAAACTATAGCTTTTTCTATCCAATGGAAAATGTTAATTGATCTACAGTGTTTTTTGTCCTTTTCTAAAATCATGTAATTGAACTTATTCCTTAATTATACTCTTTTATTATGATAGGAAAGCATGATATTATAACATAACCAATTTTAATATTTTTTTAAATAAAAACTAGCAGCTGGATGTTTCGAAAGCAAGGAAAAAATGATTTCTTTGTTCATAAGTCTGTTGACCATTTCTTTTCCATGTTAAGTTCTTAAAAAGTCATCAATCATATTCAACTCCAAGTTGAACAGAAAATTCATATTCATTCTACCAAACCAAAAGTATAAATAAAACATAGCAACAGGAGCGTATAGAGCAATTACATACAATTTCTTAAAACTTGATCTAGAAACCGCGTGATATAGTCTTTTCGTATAATTTCCCCAGTTCAATTGTCGGCATATTTATACGTACATATGTACATATACTTGAGTGACTTGAATGCCATTGCCACTATAAACCAATGCTATGTATTCACAATTAATATGAACTGGAGCGCACATACAATCAATTAGAAAAAAAAAAAAAACTTTATTATAATTATTTTTTTATTAGTTAGTTATTCAACATAGAATAAAGAAGGAAGTATAGGTAATATACGGCTACGACACACCCCATTTTATTTGCAATAAAGAAATTAATTTAGCTTACAATCGCACAAGTTTAACAAACTCGTAACTGGCTATTTTACAGTACATACTTATATATTTATGGTAAGCAACATTCTTGCATGTTCATTCCCTTTTGTTTATTAAAATTGAAAAGTCTGACATCACCTTGAATTCGAGCACTAAGCTGGTCAAATACATTATAATAATAATATAATATGAAACCTTACATAGTAGAATTTTGTTTTGTGTTGTTCGAACTTAAACAAGTGTAGCAGCTCTTAATGACACAAGGGTAAAAGATATTAATATAAGCTGCAAAACAACATAAACGATTTTACTTATCTGTCATTTGCATCTATGTGTCTCTGTTATGGTTATGAGTAAAAATCACCCGTGAAAGACAACTAAACTTGTTCTGTTTTGTTTTTTTTATTTTTAACAAGATGTTTAAATTTCATAATCAAATTAAAAAAAAAAAATAAGCAATTTGAAACTTGATTTTATAAATATAAAGAAAAAAAATGTTCAAATGAAACAGTCTTCCGGCTCAAAAGTATAAAGGTGGCTAATAGATTTGCTATCCGCTGTTATCGTATTTATTTAGATATTTTTAGTTAGTGGGTAATTTGCTCTGATTATGGAATCATTTAGAAATTTCCCAAAGGCTAATTTGTGATCGATGGCAACAAAATCTATATGTATGTAGCTCAAATTAATTAAAGATTTTCACTTGATAGATAAAGCTATGGTATGTTTTATTTATTTCTTGTTGGTAGAAGACATTCAGTGATGAGTAGGTGCGATATTATGAGGCTCGTCCACCTAAAAACTAAAAAGTTTTTTTCAGGGCTACTGCCTCTTGCGAGGAATTGACAAATCCACCAAGAGTATCACTTGTCACGAATAAGTGCTTCTCGTCTAGCCGTTCGGATTCGGCATAAAATTGTAGGTCCCTTCCATTCCTGTCGAAAGGCGCACACAGGAATGGTTGCGAGTTGTTAGTCACTAGGCACTGGTTCTTCATGAGCCGTTGTGCCACCCGATTTAATTTTTTTTTTGTTGGTAGAAGATATTCAGTGATGAGTAGGTGCGATAATATGATTTATATCATTAAACATTGCACACGAATTCAATTCACATAATATCTAATTGATTAGCACCCTATTTTTAAGACATGATGTGATTTTACTATCCGATCAAGAGACTTTGTTGTTTGTGTTTGAAAATTATTGAATACCTAGTTAGCATAGTACTTATACCTATATAATTAAGTGTTAACAATTTTAATAGTGATGAAGACATGAAAAAAATCGAATAAATCAACAACCGTATGCGTTTTCTCTATGTGTCACATGTTAGCTATCGGTTTGGGGCAGGTTTAAGGGGAATTTTCGTTAAAAAGGTGATTTCTGCAACCGTATACGACTGGAAAATTGGCAGTATTTTTGTCAATAAACTGGTTAAAATTAAATTATCCTATTCTGTTGACAGTAAATTTACAGAAATACTACGAATGTGTCAGTAGTGTAAATGCAGCATAATATACACTAGCTAATTGAGCGTTAAAACTTGGAAGGAATACAATTTTCATGAAAATATTTATGATTATCGATTTTTATCTCTTTAATGGATGGATTCAGAAGCTTGAAAGAAGCTGATAAAATGACGTCTGTGGCAAGGGCAACTTTCACCTAGAGTAACCGGACCAACACAGTAATTTGCAGTTTTTTTTTTGCATTTATTTTGCAGTCCGATTTTGCAGTTCACCAAATAGTAGTTAGGGCGTTAAGGGAGCCAACCTTCTGACGGGATGAACTTCGGTACACTAATAGTCCATATCCTAAGTTTACTTTTAAGAAGTGTTGCCACGGTGGCAACACTGGCAGGCCGGAGATGTAAGGGTTGCCTTCTGACCATGTTTTAACACGAAATTTCACATAAATTAGCCTTTTAATCGAGAACTAGACATCGGTTGATATCGTGGAATGTCTCGTTGGATAAAGAATACTTAAAGCCATAGGAATGTGTAAATTTTTTGTCCCCTCCTCCAGCCTTGTACGCAGAGGGAGCAAAATACCCTCAGCGTATAAGGGTTTTTATTAGTCAGAAAATAATGGTTATTAAATGAATATTCATAAAATTTTAAGATGAGCGTCGACGTAGAATTTCATACTCTACAGCATATCCGGAGTCCATTTGTATCCATGTATTATTTTTTTTTTTGTATAATCGCTTTCAAATTGTGGGGAGGGGAAGGAGGAAGTATATCAAACCCTTATATATTCGTCTTGGTATAATCTAATCTTGGCACATGACCTTAGGGTAGTTTTTAATGCCCAATCTTATGCAATCAAAATAATTTCAATATAATTTCCCCAGAAAAAGTTATAACCTTTTTATAAAATGACGACTAAATTTTCAGTGAAACGAGCATAACATTACCAAAATTCAATGGTATGGTGATGAAACTTGGCACACATGTCTCATTTGTCGTAAGAAATAAGAATCAAAGGAGTCCATAAAAATATCTGTCGTGAAAGGGTGTTTTTTTGAGTGAAAGGGAAAAGTGAATTACTATTACCAGTAAACCCCTCCCAAAACTGGTATGTTGGTGAAAGTTGGTAGAAATGTTTTAATTCTTGTTAAAACCAAGACTCAAAAGGTTCCATGCAAATATATTGGTTCCAGGGGTGTTGTTTTTAGGCGGAAGGAAAATATGGGTTAAAAACCCAACATTTTATTTTTATGTAATCGAGGTCCAAATATATAATATGGTACATGATTTTAAAGTATTTTTTAACGCTGAATCCAATTTAAGTAAAATTAAGACGAGACAATCACCATTAAAAAAGTAATGGTGGTTTTAATGGAAAAATTCGTGTATTTCTTGAGTAGAGCAGATAAAACATTTTCCCTCAAAAACCACCTTTGACAAAAGATATTTGGTTTATCTTTTTAATTCTTGGTAACAATAAAAAACAAAACATTCCTACCAACTTTCATTAACGTACTAGTTCCGGGGGGGTTTACGGGGCATGGTTCTTAACTTTTCTGTTTCACTCAAAAAAAAACACCCTTTAGCCCAAATATTTTTATGGACCCCTTTGATTCTTATTTCTTACGACAAATGAGACATGTGTGCCAAGTTTCATCACCATACCATTGAAATTTGGTAATGTTATGCTCGTTTCACTGAAAATTTAGTCGTCATTTTATAAAAAGGTTATTACTTTTTCTCGGGAAATTATATTGAAATTATTATGATTGCATACGATTGGGCATTAAAAACTACCCTAAGCTCATGTGCCATATGCTTAGATTATTTAAAGACGAATATATATAGGGGTTTGATACACTTCCACCTTCCCCTCCCCACATTTTGAAAGCGATTATACAAAAAACTAATACATGGGTAGGAATGGATTTGGATATGCTGTATAGTATGAAATTCTACGTCGACGCTCATCTTAAAATTTTATGAATATTCATTTTATAACTATTATTTTTTGACAAATAAAAACCCTTATCTGTCGAGGGTATTTTGCTCGCCCTGCGTACAAGGGTGGAGGAGAGGTCAACAAATTTAAATATTCCTCTGGCTTTAAATATTCTTAATCCAACGAGACATTTCACGATATCAACCGATGTTTGGTTCTCGATTTATAGGCTAATATATGTGAAATTTCGTGTTAAAACATGGTCAGAAGGCAACCCTTATATCTCCGGTCTGCCAGTGTTGCCACCTTGGAAACACTTCTTAAAAGTAAACCTAGGATATGGACTATTAGTGTACCGAAGTTCATCCCGTCAGAATGAAGTGCAAGGTTTGACCTAAAATATGGCCTTAATGCCCCAACTATAGTGGGTGTAATCGAGTGACCTGCTAACTTCACAGGTCACATAGTGTATGTCGAGAACCAAACATGCTAGAGACTTGAAGTAAGGCTCCAAATTTGCAGTTTATTTTGCATTTCAAGAAATTTTAGGTAAAAATTTTAAAGTCCTTTATTTGATAGGAATTTAATACTGCCCTGCTAACTTCACAGTGAAGTTGGCAGGTCAGAAAGTTATCTCGAGAACTAAGCGTGCTATAGACTTTGAAGTTTATTTTGAATTTCAAGAAATTCTAGTTACAAATTTTGTAGTCCTGAGTTGGAAAAAACTTTCATGCTGCCCTGTTAACTTCACTTTTTTCACAATTTTCAATTAAAATAAAATGCATGAAAGGATCGCACGTACTTGCTCTTTTAGTTAAAAACTTTAACCTAGCTAGAAATTGACATTTTATGTTATTGGTTAAAAATAAATTGTAAGAGCAAGTTTAAATATAATGACCAGGGAAAGGATTTTGCTAACTTTGCCTATTTTTTTTTTTTGCGTGATCGTAGGAAAGTATCGACCTTATACAAACACGATTCATGTCCTCCTGATATGTGTTTTATTTTGCCTTTTTTACGCCTTAGTGCTTTTTTTGGCTTTTTTACCCGTTAGTGTCTTTTTTGTCAATTTTGACTTGCTTTTTTTTAAACAAAGTTAAACCAAAAAATCTTCAAAAAATTCAACAAATACAAACTGCATCTAGTTTTTCTATTTCCAGTTGAGATTAGGTATTTCATACTTAAAAACATGATCCTTACACAATCTAAAGCGCACAGAAAACAAATTTGCTTGCCCTCAACATACAAGAACCTACTATGATCTTTTCTGAGTAAAATTGCTTGTCCTTTTTTGTTTTTTTACTCATAAAAACTATATCTTTTAATTTCTCCATGAATGATCGTGCATTTCCTTGCACTGCAAATAATATCAAGGAAAATTTAGAAAAATCGAAATCACTACTATTTTTAATGTAAATCGTGGACTTATCCCTGACTAAACTTTGAATTTTGAAAATAAAAATAGTACTTGCTAAGCAAAAAATTGGGATAAAAAAAATTGTTCAAAGACTAAAAAAAAAAAGATTGCTTTCAAAATGTTGAGTTTGAAAATCAAAGGGCACGGTCGGTAGTGCCCAGCCAAGTTCTGGCACTACACCCTTTTTGAAGGATCAAACTCGGGCTATTTTCGACCCCCTCTTACTTCAGTACAAATACAGTCAGAAAATTCAAACTCACAGCATTTGCTTAGCTCACCAGGTTTAGGTAACTCACCAAATTTCAATTCTTTAGCATTTGCGGTTCCCGAGATATAAGACTCCAAAAATCGCAAAAACCGTAACTGACTGACTAACTGACTGACTCATTGACAGATCATCAAAATTATGGAGCACTTCCCGACTTCGTAGAATCTTGTTATTTCGCACAACGGTATGCCTTGTGGTGTATACAAAGGTACAAATCGAAAATTTAAGATTCAGCAGTTCAGCAAATATGGGCTCCACTCGTTTCTGCTCAAGTAGAAAGGTCATTTAGCTCATTTAAGACGCATCTAAGAGACAATCGTATATGGTTGTTACCTATGAATATGGTTTATATCCTCTTTTTTTAATAAATGCCTTTTTTTGCCTTTTTAAGAATTTTTATTTGCCTTTTTTGATTTTTTTAGGTGCCAGTGCCTTAAATCTTGTTCGATTTTACAAATTTGAATGACCACTGATTTTTCGTCTCAAAATCTTAATACATCATTTTATGTTGTTTTTTTTTTATTTACCGGCACAAAAAAGTCATCATGAAAAAAAGTAGAAATTGGCCACAGAAAACACCTTTTAAAACTTTTAGGCCCAGTTTTTCAGTGTTGGGTTAAGCCCGAGTTAGTTAACTCTGGAAGTAGATCTGTCTACAGTTACGTCAGGAAGCTGTTTTTTAATTGATGATGGTGCAATTGGCGTATACCAAAGCATTCTGTCAAACAATTAAAATGTCGCTTCATATAACCTTAATCATCTAGTTCCCGCTTAATGGTACAGAAGCTTAAACCACGCCTAAGCTAGATGAGAACGTGTTTGACTGTTTTGGGAGGAAAACTCGTTGATTGATTTTTAGTTCCGTCTTCTGTGGAGGTACAGAAGAAACAACAACGGATTGACATCAATGTAGCTAAGGAAATATAAAATGTATGACTAAGGTGGTGAGTTGATATGGTTGGATGGTAATGTAATGTACATTGTATGGAGGTCACTACTCCGACCCGGAAAGTCTTTGAATTTACACATTTACACGCGAAAGAAGATCTAAATTAACTTGGCATATGACATTGAAGACAGTTAGGTAAGATCCGAGCTGGCTGGAAGAAGCTAGCTTGGTTGAGGCTCTGGTTTAAGCCGAACTAAAGCGTCACCGTATCTCACACTATGTCACAAGTCTTATATCACTTAGGAACATTCTTAACTAAAAATTGAGTTTTACACCTACTTTTCAAAGCATTGACGGGAATTTTCATTTTTGTATTAAATATTCTTCTAAGGCAAAAATTGAAAGTCTATCTCACTCGAACGGATTCACGGTTTTTAAAAAAAAACTAAACACAAATCCAGTTTGGATAAATTGATTAACCGCTATTAAGGATAAAATTTAAACAAAAAAAAATAATCCTCGGTTACTGATAAGAAAACAATCTATTCTTACATTCTTATAATAAATTATAAAATACAAAATAAGTCTTATAATTTTTTTTTTTTTTTTTTTCAAAAATCTTCTTAGAATAAATTTGTCACTTAACCAGTTCTAACTTTACTAATATCACATTCCGCATTTAAATTAAAGAAAAAAAAAACAGTTGATTGTAAACAACAAGAATACCTACCTAACCATATTAACTATATTTAAATAAATGTCCCCTTCGTTCCGCGTATTTTTTTTTGTCTTCCCCCACTTTAAATAAAAGAAAAATAAAAAGTCATAAAACTAAAATAAAATATTACTTTTAATCAATAACTTGAAGCCCAAACAGTCAAAATTGATCAACTCACATTAAAGACGACGAATTACTTGCCACGAAATTAGAGCTTTTTGAAGGTCAATTCCAAAAAAAAAAAAATGTACATACGTATATATAAAAAAAAGAAAGAATTAAATTTAAAATGAAATTGACTTGGTCAATATTTTCTGCATGAATCACACACATCAAAAGAGTTAAACGTGAATACATACGAGTTCATTGTGCTTCGTTCGATCCGAAATCAGTTCGCCCAGTGAATAAACAAGTATCATTTGACTTTTTGTCATGTTGTTGTTGCATTTTGTATTTTATTTTGTTGCCTGTCTATACACAATTTAAATAAATAAAAATTCGACGCATATTTATACATTATTTTGCAGCAATGATCGTCAGAATGTTGCAATATTGCCAAAATTTAAATACAATAATTTATTTATGATTCTTTTGGAATATATTATGCTTTAAAAAAAAAGTGTGACGTCTGCTTTAAATTCCCGCCCATCAACATTATCATTCATGAATTTATGCAAATCTACCAGATTTTAAAACCAAAAGTATATATCTACCTAAGCTATTTAAATAGACTGTCTGTTTTTTTTTTGTTTTTGTATTTTTCAATAATTTTCTGTTTTCTTTTATTTTTTGTATTTTTAGAAAATTGCATTAAAAAAAAAACAACAAACAAAACAAAATTGCTCTGCTTCTTAAATTGCAATTTGCGGTCAATTTAAATGGCGCGCCGCAAAAACCGTTGATTTTAATGACGACTTTTTGAATTTACAAATTAGGAACGTTGCCAAATTAAAAATTGTCTTGAATTAATTTTTTGATTAAAAATTCACTATGGTGGCTGGTACGAATCTGTTTTGGGCTGGATTGTGGAGTCTTTAAAGTCAGTATATATAAGCACTATTGGCACGCAGTTTGATTAGACAAAATTCTTTGATTTTTTTTTCTATTAAATCATTTTTACTTTTTGAAATTACGTAGGTAATTTAGTTATTTTTAAGTGTGGTGTTGCAGGATGTGGGCAAAACTATATATTTTTTTTTTTTTTGTATAAACAATAGAAACAATTTGTTGATGAAAGGTGGTTCTGTGGTTGGCAGACATTGGGCGTTTGTCATTTAGTTTTTTTTTTTAACAGACAGCAATCTAGCTTTGTATATTTACCTACTATTGAGATTTTGCATGTGAGTGTTCGAAATTTTGTTTTGTCAACAATGCAGCAACAAAAGAAATTAAAAAAAAAAACAAAGTGTGTGGTTTTGACATAATATTATCATGTGGGAAGACTTTGTTAGAGTTTGATGATTTTTTGTATGCATATAAGTGTTAATTTTTTGTTTGTAAGTTGTCTTTATATACAAATAAATGACTATCATAAGTTGATGATGAGTACTGGAAAAATTCTTGATATTTCAGCGAGATATTTATACAAAATTTGTCTGGCAGATAAGTTGTTTGAGTTAAAATTAAGGTCATTGTCTTGAGTTTTTATTTTCAACTAAGAGGTCAGCTGTCATAAGTATCTGAAAATTCGATGACAGGTTAAATAACGCTGACCAGGCGACGAAGATTGAAGTTGGACACGCAAGGCTGATTTAGCTTTGTATTAATCATTAATCAAAGTCAAATTTAGTGTAAGATGCATTGGTTTCTATTTTGATTTAAGAGAAGATTTTGTAAGGAATACCTGCGCGTCAGTAAAATAAAAATGTGAAATAGATAAATAAAAAGCATTTTGTTGCCTACTGGAATTAACCTACAATAGAAAACTATAATAAAATGCATGACTGGAATGCACGAACTTGCGTTTGTAGTTAAAAACTAGAATGGAGCTTAACATTGAGAACTAATACTATTGCTTCTACAATGTATTAAAAGCGTTAAAAAACATTGTTAATAAGAAAGCGAAATATTTTTTTTTTCTTGGAAGTACAGTCGACTCCACCTATAACGTTGTGGCTCATAACGACGAGTAGCTTCTAACGACTACTTTTTCATTATTTGTCTGTTTTCATATAATTTGTATTAGCTTATCCTCGGTTATAACGTCTTGAAATAGTCGCCTGTAACGACTAGTTGCATATAACGGCGATTTTCAGATAAAAATTAATTCTTTTTCGCCGTTTACAACGACTGAATGCAGAGAAATACAAACAAAAAGTTATTAACTGAGAATTGAAGCCTGAAGCTTGCTATTGCGCCAACATTTGGCTGGACTCTTGGCGGTCGGTCGCTATAAGCGTCGTCGACTGTAGATAGTACTAATTATATTTATCAAATACTAGCTGACACGGCGAACTTCGTTCCGCCTAAATTCACTTATGTAAAGAAAATAATAATTCTGAGCATGATATACAATGATGTTTCATGTAAATCGGTCAATTGAAATTCTTTATTCTAAAGTTTTATTAAATACAATAAAACAACTAAATTAACAATGTCGATGTGTTTCAATGAGACCAAAATGATTGGCGCTTCGGCCAACCTTCCGCTTCTTTACTGAAGAGCTTTAATGGTAAAAAAACATTTTTAGTTTTATATTCAGGCGCGTACACGTACAAAGCGGTAGGTTTGCCGATACGTGAGCATGCCACATACATATAACTGACCATGCAAGAAACATGGGAATTAAAGATTGATGCCACAAACATCCAGCGATTGTCCTTACGACTTATTGATTGTCAATTGTCATACCAAAAGCGAAACGCACTGGAAATTTAAGACGCTTAAAGACGAACGGCAAATCGTTCGGAATAAGCGGAATCCGTGGAATGAGAACGTCTTCGCCTTTGAATTTTCCCCTCAAAATCGTGGCTTGAATATAAGATTTGATTTGATGCACTTTACAGTTTTGGTGCATTGAGGTTGCGCAGGTAAATTATAACTGAGCCGACTTTCAATTTTAAATTGTGTGGTAAAAAGACCGGAAACATCCAAAGAATTCAAAAATTCCGTGAGATAGTTGGTGGCTTCGTTTTCATCCATCACGGAGTCCGTGGATTTGAATAAATTAACTCACCGACGATTTGATTTTGAGTGACGAAATTCAAATGATCGACATTCTTGTTTTTCATAACCAAAATCGCGCGTGAACTCAGCCAATCATGGTTAACATAATTTTGAGTGAAATTTGGAAAAACATTCGCGATGAGCTCTTCCGACGTTTTATAAAGTAGCAAAAATTCGGTGGAAATTCAATAAGGCCGGTGACTAAGTCCACTGGTATCACGCCATTGCCCATCGCCAATAAATTGACTGGAGAAATCTGCAGCAAACTGGTGATTTCGTAAAGCGACTCGCATGTTTGTGTTCAATTTCTATTTCTCCACGTATTGCAATAAAGCCGATGCTCTCAGGCCCTTCCTGGGGCCAATACGAATATATCAAGCCCTTAATCGTGAAAATCAAATTAACCGTTTTCGAGTTATGCACTTAAAACCTGATGTTCCCGGATTTTAGGGGATTTTCTTCTAGTTTCCTATGCCCTTCCTAGAACTTATTCGAATTTATCAAGCCCTAAATCGTAAAAATCCGGGAATTTCCTCCAGTGCCCTATGTCCTTTCTTGAGCCAATACGAATCCATCAAGCCCTTAGTCGTGAAAATCGAAGACAGCGTTCACGAGATATGCATTAAAAAGAGGATGATCCCTGATTTCCAATTTTCCTGACAATTTTTCGGGATTTTTCTACAGTATCCTATGTCTTTCCTTGGGTCAATACGAATTCATCAATCTTAAAATCGAAAGATTTATTCTCGAGTTATGCGCACACACACGGACGACATTTCTCTTTTATATATATAGATATAGGTACATCTTATTATAAATAAGATCGTTCTTACCTGTTTTCAAACATTTGTGTGGAAGGTACCCTTCATTATTTTTACTTTTTAATTAAAAAAATTGATTTTTTTTTTTTCAAATATTCCAAAGAATAATAAAACAAAACTTTAAACAAAGTTTTAAAATAATTGACGAATTCTTCTATGTTTGAAATTTCTAATATTTGAAATTTTTTTAAAAATTTAAAAATAAAAAGTTTTTAAGACATTTTAGTTAATAATAATGTTAAGACTTTTAAGAAGCTTCACCATATAAAAGCAAATACAAAATATACACAGAACCGTTTTCGAGAAAATAAAAGAATGGTTCTACTCTCGAGTACATAACAAAAATAAACATTTTTTGAAAACAAAAAAAAAAGAAAATTCACCAAAAAGTAGCCAATCCCTATTTTAATTATTTAATTTTATTTGGAGCTTTTTTTGAGAAAAAAAATCCGTTTTGGCTAAGAAAATTGATGGGGAATGGAAGGTACCGTTATTTGTGGTCATAAGAAAATAAAAACGCCAGGACAGACAGACAGAAAATCAAAGAGACCCACTTTTTGTGTCTTCCCTATCATCGTAAGAATGTCAACTTTTTATAAAAATCTCGAGTTCAATATTCTTTACGAATTCATAACATGCCATATATGGTATACTACGTAAACAGGGTATCCATTAATCAATGGTCAAAACTGAAACTAGAAAAAGACCTATCGGAATTTAGTAAATTTTCCATGGCGAAGCATATAATTTTTGTATAGCATTCCTATGACTACTAGTTTTATCCTTTAAGCCTAGTACTCAGTTCAAGTGAAAATGAAATATCTATATAAAAGCGACATTTGTTTCACAACGATGAAATTCATAACGAGAGCTGAGTACCCAAAATTGAGAGCGAAATATGAACCGGTTCAAAATTAATTTCATTTCATAATTTTCATTTCCCAAAGCCTAGTACTCACCTCTGTATGAAATGAAAAATAAAAGCATTACTAATCCTTTTTCCTGAAATAAATCTTATAATCTAATCTAACCTTATCCTTAAAAGTCATACAAAATTAAGAATACACAACACAAACAAAGCAATAAAACTTTAAAGAACAATAAATATTGTTTGGTTTTTATTTATATGAAAAACGCAACAGTATACCCAGTATACCTGGAAAACCACATATAAAAAAAAAATGTTAACCTGACGTGTGTGCATTCAAAAAACTGTGGTATTATCCCGGTTCCCGGATATAAATACCCGTTCAGGCTTACGAAACGACAGTTTGATTTTAAAAGCGAATAAGAAAAGGAAATAGGTTTAATTTGCGAGCCCTTGGCAAAAAAAAAAAATACAATACAATACAGCAGTTGGTAACACTACTGACATTTGAATGAGAGAGAAGAGAGAAATATGCCAATTTATAATGCGCGATACGGCAACCATGGAAAATGCAAAAGCTTTATAAAAAAAAGAGATAGCTTATTGAAATCCATAAAAGTAAGGGTGAGAGGCAAACCCTCTATCTTCCCTGTACTGAAAATACAAACTGAACAGAGTATGAACCTCTTTAAATTGGGAAGATTGAGTACGGACTGGTGAGTACCATCGTGTTTACATTACAAACTGTGAGGCGCCTCAAAATACATTGAAACAACAACAACATCAACAACTTCCACATTGAAAGAACAACAAAGCAGACTCATAAGTCCGGTGTTTATATTTTCTACATGCCTCACGAGACCTCTTACCCCGCACTTCTCTTGCCTACAAACTGGCGTGAGTCCGTACACAAACTTCCCAATCTAACAGGGTCTATAGTAGCGTCAAACGAAGAGTTTCTCATGCCATTACGAGTTTCTTGGTTCACCTCAAATACTCAAAAACGGTTATTTTCATGTTCAGTCAGTTTCAATCAGTGTATGAAAAGCTTTCGCAAAAATAAACACTAGTAAACAAATTAAATTTTGTAAGCATGTGTAATTAATGAGTCATTAATCTTGCTTAAAAACAATGGCGAAAAAACATCCTATTATTAAGGGTTTAGTATGATACTACTTAACATTGTTCTAATTCTTTAACAGTTTACTAAAAATTTCTAAATTTTAAATACTTTTTAACTAGTATTACACTTAACCAATTTCATGCATAAACTTCAGCTGAACACGTCCAAAAAAGTGACAGCTTGTACAAAAAAATCACAAATATCCCGGATTTTGACATTTATACTAAAAAGATTAAATGGCCTTTGTGCCTGTCAACCATCCCTTTCTCACACCCTTGAAATCAATCTATCTTTCACTTACACAATACAAAAATCTTCCATGTTGAATCCGAGAATATTGTTTGAAAGTGGCGCATCGGTGCATTTTGGGCGGAATCTACCCAACTCCTTTCAAGATTAAAGAAAATCATATACACCCCCCCCCCCATATATGTCTAACTACGGCCTTGAGGCCTACTTAGTTTTAAGAAATTTGAATCCATTCATACGTCTAGTAGGCTGGAGCTGCACGGACAGACAAAATAGCGAGACCTACATTTTTGCCTTCCCTAATCGTAATAGCAAGTTTGATCAAAATGTCGGAGTTCATTTCAAAAAATATAAAATATTGCACAAATATTGTTCTCAGCCAAATATTGCTTTTCGTATGCTACAAGTTCTGTTTATCTTTTAATTATGTCATTTATTAGCTAAACTGAATGAAATACATATAAGTACAGGGTCTGTGGGAAAAAACTCGTTTCGAATACAAAACATATTGTGTTACAAGTATGACTTTGAAATAAAAATATATAATAAATAGCGTGACTAAGGTTCTCGACATTGAATAAAATTAGGAGTACATATATGCATACGCATATAATAAATACCTATATAACATACCTGTAATCTTTATACTATCCACACTATGCTCATTCAGTCTATTCAAACTTTCACTTTATAAAAGTTTGATGAATTAAATCATGAAATGTTTGTTTAGAAGATAAAATTTATTTTTTCTTTTTTTTTAAGACGAAAGATATTTATTTATTTGTAAAACTGAAATGACCTTGCTAATGATGATGATGGTTGGTTATTCCATCACGCTTGTTTGAAGGTCATCAAAGAAAAATGAAGAGTTGACGTGTGGTATACATAATACATAAATCAATTCAGGTAATTTTATGTGTACATAATATATGTATGTATATTTTTATGGATGCTGGAAAAGTTTGCTTTCTAGAGTTTGTGAAGAGATTGCAACGAGAAGAAAATTTACAAACAAAATTTATAATAGAGTATTTTCGATGAGAGTTTTAAACTTTATTTTAGACTTAAATTCTGAAAAAAAAAAATATACCGACTATAAACTAAAACTGTTATACTGTTATACTACTTGGAATTGTGTTTAAAATTTTAAAAGAATATTTTTTTTATAATTTTTTAGCAAACAACCAAAATAAGAAAGGAGTATGCAGGCAGTGGTTAAGAGTGTGCATTGTGCAAACAAAAACTTTTTGATAGTTCTACCCAGCGGGTTTTTATTTTGTTTGCTTGCAAATTGGCTTTATTTTTATGTTCAAAAATTCAATAACTTCTATATTTCTTATAATTCAGACTCCAAATTATATATAATAATATAGCTAATATAATAGTTTTAACTATATACCTGTAAGACCTAAGGTCTTTTAAATGCAATTCACGGCACTAGTTAGAAGGAATAGAAGGAAAGGAACGAATTTTTTGTTGGCACAGTGGATTGATAATAAGGTGTTAATTATCTCATGAAATTCCACGGGTGGCTTCCAACTGAAACTCGGGAACATAGAAAATAATTCTGGCTGAAGTGGGCCTCGAACCAACACCTCCAGGTCAGCAGTCAAACACTATATCCACTGTACCATACCCAGTGGTATCAACTAAAAATATGGGCCTATATTCAGCAGGCACTAGAATGTAGCTAGACATTGACGGTTCGATACTATTTTTATATCGTTAACGAGTAAATAATACAAATAAGTTAAAGTAACAATTTCGATTTTTGTGTCTAATATAAAAAAAATTGTGGAAACAGATTGAAAATATTTTTTGTTTTCAATATTTTACGTTATTTTTTGTTTTAAAAACTTAATACTCTTATCAATGTTTAGCCTCGTCCAGCTAAAAAAAAAAACTAAAAAGTTTTTTTTTCAGGGCTACTGCCTCTTGCGAGGAATTGACAAATCCTCCAAGAGTATCACTTGTCACAAATAAGTGCTTCTCGTCTAGCCGTTCGGATTCGGCATAAAATTGTAGGTCCCTCCCATTCCTGTCGAAAGGCGCACACAGGAATGGTTGCGAGTTGTTAGTCACTAGGCCCTGGTTCTTCATGAGCCGTTGTGCCACCTGATTTATTTTTTATTTTTTATCAATGTTTAGTCAAACCTTGAAAACGGGTTACGTACGGATGATTGGCAAAAAAATTTCGACTTTATCGACTTTTTTGAAATTTAAAATGACGTCAATTTTGTAATAGACTTAAAAAATGTTGACATTGTGAAATCTGACTTGACTAAATGTCGACTGCATTGAAAAAAAAATCGACTAAAATATGAATATTGCCGAAATGTTTTCCCAAAAAAATTGTAAAAAATGTCAAGTTTTGAGATATGTATAGGGTGAATTCGTAATCGTCGGACTAACTTAGATCTGCAAAGTTTGTGTTCGTAAACAAAAATTGAAATCTGACTCCAGTAGGCCTGCGTTCATAAACATCAAAAGTACGCCGAAATTAAGTCGGCGTCGGGGAGTTTGTGCAGAAAAAAAAAAAACATTCTGCAGAAAAAAAAATTAAATGAAAACAGGAAAACATTTACATAGGTAGAGGGTGGGTCATCATTGGACCATTTTTCTTCAAAAATGAGGCTAGGAAAAACGTTTCGGTCAACAATGGTCGTCACAGAGCCATGTTAACCAACTTTTATTTTAACTAAAATTGAAGACATAGATTAAGACAACCTCTGGTTCATGCAGGATGGCGTGCCATGCCACACAACCCATACCACAATCGATCGCACCAAATTTCAAAATCGTGTTATCAGCCGTCTTTGCGATGTCGCTCCGAGCAGCGATTTGACGCCTTTGAACTTTTTTTTTTTATTGTTGGGAACCGTAAAGGACCGATGTTATGCCAACAACAATTTTATTGCATTTTTAAAAAAGAAACTTGTATTTGGCCCACCCTGTATATGAAATGGCTTTGAAGTACATACATACATACATCATCAAGATATTTGTCTATCATAGCATATTTTTTCCAAATTTCACCCAAAAGCCCTAAAATCTCCTTTTACCACGCGAAAATTTAATCTCAAAAATTTTTTACAAAATTTTCTGCGCTGCGATGATTACGAATACAATTTTTTTCAAAAACTGCCGCCTGCTAACTTTCTGCGGGCAGAAGAAAAATAAAATCGATACGCAGAAGCTGAGCAGACATGCGGCAGATCTGTCGCAGAATTCTGCGATTACGAACTTGCCCATAGTCTTCTATGTAATCGAATTTCAAATTGAATTTTTTGTCAACGAAGAAACATTATAATTTAGGAAGTCATACAACTAATTTAAGTTTCAATTATTTTTTATAAAGGTTTGCAACAAGAAGTTTACAGTTATTTAATGCAAAGGAAAATGTTCGACTCTGTTGAAGACACATGCAGTGCTCAGCTTATAACAATTGCATAACAGGTGCTTGAATTGCGATTGAAGACGATGCAAAACCAGACAGATTGCAAAAAGATCATGGTTCAGGGGATGATGTTTACATGCAAGCTTGTCTATTCAAAATATCGACCTTCAAAATGTCGTCTGTTCAAAATATCGAAAGCTGAAATCTCGATTACTGTCGAGCGTCGCGTCGACATTTTGAAAGTCGATATTTTGAAAACCAACTCTTTAAAAAATCGATCTAGTTTTTATTTCGATATTTTGATTAGTCGGTCTTTTAATAAGTCGACATTTTTTTGTCGACATTATGAAATTCGATATTATGGGAGTAAACTTTTTGAGAGTCTCGACATATCGTACTTAATCTCTAAGAAGAATCCGGCTAAATGATCATTTCAACACCACCGGTTGATTAACACCAACTTCGTTCATTCTTGTTTTTTTACCAAGAAATGTATTTCTTTATTTTTTAATATCTTTAAAAATAAAAGTCCAAGGACCATCCAGTTTTCAATGTCCGAACTTGGAACAAAACTTGATGAGACAATTGAATTAAAAAAATTTTTTTTTTTCAAAATTTTGAGTTTGAAAACTAATTTTTCAAAATTTCAAAAACTGTACACTAAAAAAACATCCATGAACAAATAAAAGAAGGGATTTCTGGGCTTTACTTAATAAGTTATTGTAAGTGTTACCGTTGTTTTTAAAATAATTTTTGTACTTAAGGCAATTTATCCAAAAATTTCCCCTCCCAACATTAACGGGGGAGAATAAACCTCCCCCCCATACAATTATTGTACTGTATCGATTCAACATACACCCTATAGATTTTTGCCACACCTTATGCGAATCACCCTGTATCCAAAAGTTTAAATTGTATATTGTTTTTAATTTTAGTTTTTTCTTAACGCTTTCGTTCAAGTTTTTGTATATGTACGTATGCAAATATAGGTAGGTACGTTATAAATATCAATATCCTGTTAAAAAAAAATACATGAAACGCTACATAAAATTTTAATTCAAAAGATAACCCTCCTCTGTTGATGGATTGAAAAAAGATTTAAATTTCGAAAAACAGATATTTTTCATAGCAGGTACCTATATATGTTCCTATGTATGTGCGTGTATGTACAATATAGTACATTTATCTAGCGGCAAATATTATGTTTACAACTTAAGAATTTTTATTTGAGAACCGCCCAACAGTGATTTTCGCTTTCTTATGACGAGATACATAAACAAAATTTCCTATACTCAATGAAAATTCCGATAATTTAAATGTGAGCTATTTTGAGTTAAAAGCAAAACGAATTGTGTGTGATATGATAATATATAAAGATCATAGCCATAAACCCCATATAAGCATCATCATCATTAGCAATGGAAAATTTTCCAAAGGATGATCGAAATCAATAAAAATTAAACATTTTAAACAAAGAATATTAATAATAATATATGTTTTCTTATCAAATGACCTCCATATAAATACAATTATTTACATTTTGAGCCTTTTGAAAATATTTAAATAAAAATAGGTAGCTATAAAATTGATAAGAAATTAATAACGAGATTCTTAAAACCAGTTGAATGCACAATTTAGACCAGAATGAATAAATATTATCGCATTGGCAAACAATATTATAAACCTCTTTCAGGAAATGCAATGCTAAAGTTGATAAACTTTGACACTCACATGCACATTCACCATACCACAGATCAAAGGAAAAATTTTCAAAAATCTAATAATAGAAATATTATTATTGTTTTTGTTCATACAATTATTACCATGAGTTATCGCTTTTAATAAATGAAAATGAGGCCCAATCGGATGCACATTCGATTAATTTTTTTGTTTTTTTGCTGAACATTAAATAATGCGCCATCGCCACGGCTTCATTCGTGGCATCGCAAAGTTCACTGACAGAACATAATGTATGTGAAGTGAGATAGCTCTTAACAATAAAGTTGCTGTAATTGCCTGTCACAGGTAATACTATATCAGTTTAAAGATCTAGTAGAATTATATACTTTTTCACTTTTGACTTAGGGAATAAAATAAAATGCACACCTTGATCGCACGAACTTGCTCTTTCTTATATGTAATTCAGGGCTATAGCGCGGTTCACAATTGTTGTTGACATAAGAAGTATTAAATAAATAATATAATCATTGCATTGTTGTAAAAAAGTGTCGACAAAAATATAAAAATTAGTTAATAAAAAAAATAATTTTGTCTCTGATTTGTTTTGTTTATAAAAGAGTTTATTCTTGTAAAATATTGATAGGGCTATATTCTTAGTATTTCCGAGAAAAACCTGTATGCAAAATTGTTTAAGTCATTGACGAGATATACAACAGGAATAACCCAGCGAATAATAAGAAATTTGTCTAGAAAAATGTCAAAACCCTCTTTGCTATATTGCGAATTATTTGACAAAAACCTTAATACAGTTTTATTACAGTTTAGAAATGGGAAAATAATAATAATTTTAAAAACGTTTAATTTCAAAAATAATTTAAATTTATTTAATCTAAACTGTTATAATAAAGACGAAATAGTTAATTTGTATGTCCGCACATAACTCCTAAAGTATTTAACTGAGTTACGTAAAACAAATTTTGTAATATTTTGTATGTCAATTTTGTATTTCTAATTTGTTAAATTTCTTATTGTTTTTTTTTTTTTAATTTTTTGTCTAAGAGTTTGACCCAAATATTCACTTATACTCTCAAATCGGTTTGATATTAAAAAAAAATAAAAACTTTTAGATAAAGTCAATACTCTTGCAAACATTTTAAGCTTTTTATCTTGTCTTAATACAAGCTGAGGAATAAATAAAATCTGCCAACAAAAATCCGAGTGAAGATTTATAAACGTAATTGTCTTTATTTTGGGATAAGAAATACTGTCGCGAAAGTCTATTACCAAATCGTGTGCGCGTCAAGAGGTATACAAGGCTAAATGTTGAAAATATATTTTTTTCGCATAAAACTCAGAAACGATAAATGCTATCTAAAAGTGTTTGTTTTTAAAATGACCTTATAAATATGATTTAGGATACATACACACTATTTATAACGTCATTTTATTTTTTAATCAAAAATGTTCGAAATTTTTGACATTTTTGAAGTCGCAATATCTTGCAATTTATGTGTAATACGTAAATAAGTGTGATTGTATTTCCTCTAGAGTATATTAAAATCTACAAAATTAGAAAATATTATTATCTCTAAACTGAGCTTAAGTTTTTTTTCGACAATTTGTGATTTTAAGAGTAAGACCAAAAAAATGATATTTGAACTTTTTGTCAAAGTTTTAAAAAAATTATATCTTTAAAACGCTTGTTTTTCAGAAAAAAAATAATAATGTTTTCTTATATGGCGTTACATAATGTAAAAACTTTGCATACGGATGTTTTCATTAATTTGAACCGTTTAGCTGATTTTCTCCGAAGTACATTATGTACAGGCTGTCCCGTAAAGGATGGACCAAACTGAATATGGTGATAGGTCAGGTCATGACCTTTCAGAATTTGGTAACTTGTTCATACCGAATCATAACGGTTTTCGAGTAAGGGCTATTTTTCGAAATTTAAAAAAAAACTCTACTTTGAACCAGTTTTTTGGTCACCCTGTCCATAATTGACTTTTGTTTTTTACAAATGTTTAAACTTAAACTTTGGCTTATAGTTTGACTTATTTTACTGAATAAAAAAATGTTTTTTTTTTTTATTTTTATATTAAGCGCGTGCAAAAGGGGTTGTGACTACCCTTAAGATGATACACACAGCACGAGCGATTAGGTAGATTGGAGGGGATTTAAAAGGAGATACCGATGCACATTGGTTTTAAACGTCTGTAGATCACAATGGGAGGGGAAAATTGAGCTGGGTAGAGCATTCCACATTCGAGTAGTGCGACTAAAGAAAGAATCTCTGTACTTAACAGTACGTCCGAAATTGGGCTCAAGGGTAAACTGATGGGCATTCCTAGAAGCGCGAGTATTACGGTTGAATTGTTTAAGGGGAGGAATGCAACTGGCTATTTCACTAGAGCATTGTTTATGGAAATAACGGTAAAATAACGAAAGACATGAAACATTTCGACGGTGCTCAAGAGATGAGAATGTTTCCGTTATAGTTCTTTCACCTATCATTTTAAGAGCTCTCTTTTCAATTCTATCCAATAAACTCAAGTGGGTTATTGGAGCACCTGCCCAAATGTGAGAGTTATACTCAAGTTTTGGACGAATAAAGGCTTTGTAGATCACAGCCAGATCAGAAGGGGAGAAAAATTTCTTGCATCGACGGAGAAAACCTAAACACTTAGCAGCATTTTTGGCGATGTCGAATATGTGGTCGTTCCATAAAAGGTGGTCTGTGACACACATACCGAGGACTGAAAGCTTTTCGGTTTCCTCAATGCAAGTGCCACTCATGGATAGTGGCATGGGGGGTGGGTTTTGTTTTAACGACAGTAGACAGCATTGAGTTTTTGAAGCATTAAATTCTACACGATTTTTTATTCCCCATTGGACAATGCTGTCGAGATCAGAATTTAATGAGCTTATCATACGCTGCCGTTCAAGTTTCACATCCCAAGGACATGGATGTGAATCTAAGAACGAATATGAAAAGCTGAGGGTACTGTCGTCAGCGAAACAATTTAATGGATTAGAAGTTTCAGATAAAAGATCGTTTATGAATATAAGGAAGAGAGTCGGAGACAGAACGGAGCCCTGGGGCACACCAGCATTTATTTTGTGAATTTCAGACTTGAAACCATCCAATACAACTTGTATTGAACGGTCCGAAAGGTAATTTCTAATCCAACGAAGAAGAGATTCATCGATACCAAATGCACGCATTTTCGATAAGAGAGCTTGATGCCAAACTCTATCAAATGCTTTAGAAATATCAAGCGCAATAATCTTACTTTCTCCAAAACGATGTAAAGATTTGTGCCACTGTTCGGTGACATATACCATCAGATCACCAGTGGTGTTCATTTACATCACCATTTGCATACAAAGTAAAAGATAAACATGAACTTTGACCAAATTTAATTTTTGACCCCAATCTTCTTAAGAGCTCCTTGAATAAAATTCGTATGACACAATACAGGTTTTATCTTCCAAAAATATTCCGGTTTTCTGTAGTTTTTAAAAAAGTATAAAACTTGCTAAAGCGGTGCTCAGATAGAAAGTTATAACCGTTTGAATCCAACATTTTTGTTCAAGTATATCGATTAAATTAAAATATCTTTTCAAATATAACTCCGACAAAGCTGAATTTTGGTGGAGTGCTTCATTTTGATGTCTTACTTTTTTAAATGAAAACCTTAAATTTGGGCAAGGACTTTCGATTTTGTAGGGTGAAAGGGGAAAAGTCCAGTATTTTAAAAGATTTCTCGAAAACCATCAGGTTTTTTAAAGAAATATCTTTGGAAAAATTGTAGCTTATAATATACTACAAATGAGCGCAAATGCAACGGTGTGGAAAATATTTTGTACCTGTTTTTTCAAAATCTCTTGCGCTCCGGCGAAAAAAGTGGTTGATTTTTTTTGTGCGGAATTTTAATAGCTACCGTTTTTCCAAAGACAGTTCTTAAAAAACCTGATGGTTTTCGAGAAATTTTCAAAAATACTGGACTTTTCCCCTTTCACCCTACAAAATCGAAAGACCTTGCCCAAATTTAAGGTTTTTGTTTAGAAAATGCGTTAGACATCAAAATGAAGCTCTCCACCAAAATTCAGCTTTGTCGGAGTTATATTTGAAAAGATATTTTAATTTAATCGATATACTTGACCAAAACTGTTGGATTCAAACGGTTATAATTTTCTATCTGAGCACCGCTTTAGCAAGTTTTATACCTTTTTAAAAACTACAGAAAAACGGGATATTTTTGGAAGATAAAACCTGTATTGTGTCATACGAATTTTATTAATGGAGCTCTTAAGAAGATTGTGGTCAAAAATTTAGTTTGGTCAAAGTTCAAGTTTATCTTTCAGTTTGTAGGCAAATGGTGATGTAAATGAACATTTTTTATTCAGTAAAATAAGTCAAACTATTAGCCAAAGTTTTAGTGTAAAAATTGTAAAAAACAAAAGTCAATTATGGACAGGGTGAGCAAAAAACTGGTTCAAAGTAAAGTTTTTTTAAATTTCGAAAAATAGCCGTTACTCGAAAACAGGCTATGATTCGGTATGAACAAGCTACCAAATTCTGAAAGAACCTGTCCTATAACCATAGTCAGTTTGGGCCATCCTTTACGGGACATCCTCTGTGTACTTATAGCTAAATAAAATAATTTTTTAAAGTTTCTAAAGCAACGCAAAAACGGGTCAGCTAGTTATTTAAAATAATTTTACAACATTGATTTAATTTGTATTCGAAGTAACGCGTTTCGTTTCTTAAAAAAACACCATCAGGACGGCAATTGACCTGTCGACTCGTGGTGTTTTTGTCCAAAATTACAGTTACTTTAAAAATTACATGCACGAAGTTTAATAAAAATTGTTGCAGCAATTATTGAGAAATATTGAAGAAAAACCAATACTTGCCTCTTAGGGCAAGTAAAAGCGTATAGTTTTTAATTTTACTAATGATGCAGTCGTTATAAGTAGGGCTACGACAAATCCCAATGTGCATAAATATAGTAAAATTATATCTAATTGCATATCAAATTTGATTGTAATGTCATAAGAACTTTCACTTTTTACTGTTCGTGTTTGCAAAAAAAAAAAAAAAAACTAAATATGAACTCGTATTGTTAATTACAGTAATTCTATATTGCTTGTAAAGGGATCAATGTTTAGTCATTAAAATGGTCTTGATGACGATTCTCGTTAATTTATAGACTCGGAATGTCGGCATTTACAACGAACTCGACATTTTAATCATACCTAGGTGATGTTCATCTATAATTCTGAATTTGTGCTGAACATACATATACATATTCATATCTAAGTGATGTTCATCTATAATTCTGAATTTGTGCTGTACATACAAAACGTTCTCATTGATTTCTAACTGGGATGGTTTAAATGACAGTTTATTTTAATCTTATAAAATAAACACTGAACAATTTATTAGTAGAGCAGGATTTTGAGAATAGTCTAAGCAAATAAGGATAACATTAAAGCATATATCATGTGGATGTAACAAATAGCATCTTAGATTTTTGTGGGATACGACCAGAAATAAAATAATATAAGCAACGAGAATATGAGGCTGATCCCGCTCAAAAAGGTGTGCTATTTGCAGGAAAAATCAGAACGTGCAAGAAAGTGCATTATTCACTCCCTGTTTTTTTTTGTTATTTTCCTATATTACTTTGGAAATATGCATCTATGGAAAAAAAACATGAAGACAAAATTTGTTTGTTATAAAATTATCCACAAAATGACATTTGTATAAAACTTTCTGGTTATATTTTTGTTGTTATACAGCGTTGATATCAGAAAAAGCTGTACAAAACGGAGTAGTTTTGAAGCGCTAAACTGACAGATAAAAAATGGTCCAATTTTACTTTAAATGTGGACTTATATACTCTAGGCTCTGGGGTGGGTATTACAAAATAAAATATTGAAACCCGATTCAAATCGGTCTGAGAGGTTCGGCACGAGAGATAGTGGTAATTAAGTGCACCGCGAAATATTTGCGTCCATGCAGTGGTCAAAGTTCGACATTTAAGCTGGCGCTAATTTGTCTACACATACTTGGAACTCTTAACTATCGTAAAGTGTCGTTATAAGAATTATTTTATTTTTACTTGCGATATACGTAGTATAGGGAAAGTTTTTCCCTAACATTACGATGATAGAGAAAGCGATAAAAGTGGGTCTCGCAATTCTGTCTGTCTGTCCGTCTGTCTGTACCTCGACCTGCAGCCTTTAGGCTGAGGCGATTTTCTTCAAACTTTGGACTTAAGGTTCTTATGTGATTCCCGAGAGGAGAAATTGAAATTTTTTTTTAGCTCAAAAAATAACGGTACCTGTCATAAAACCAATATACAAAAATTGATTTATTTCAAAAACGGCTCTAACGATTTTCAAAAAAAAATTACGAGGTACTTAAATTACTAATATAAATATTTTGGTAGAAAATATTTTTTTTTATAACGGTTATTAACGATACCTGTCATACAACTGATTTTTTGGTTTTCAAATTTCTCATTAACTACAACACCGATTTCAACCAAAATTATTATACGAAAGGTCACTTACAATTTTAACAATTTTGCATTTTTGGATTTTTAAAAAATATTGAAATTTTTTTTTTGGAAAATTCAATATCTTGAAAACTTATTTTTAATTTTGTAAAAAATTGTATTTTATTATATACTAAAAGTTGGCATACCAAATTTTACCTTAAAAAATGTTCAAGATTTTTTATATTATAACTAATTTATAACAATTCATAGAAATCATTTATATTTTAAATTGTTTTTAAAACTTTTTTTTTATGATATGTTATGGAACCAATAAATGTGTACATTAAGGGTATTCATGCAACGTCGTAAGTTTACAAATTGTGTAAAATGATAAGTTTACACAAAAGTTTGCATGAACGACCTTTTTATTCATTATTTGGTTAAATGCTTTGTAATTTGAATCAGCTGTTCGTTTAATTGACAGATTTGGTGTGTGATACATTAGACGTGTTTAGATTTCGAAGTAATTTTTCAATAAAGAACTTCTCCCGAACCAACGCGAAATTGGAGCCAAATATCTTGGAACGATTAAAAATGTAAGTAGCACGATGAAACTACAAAAGTGGTAAGCTGACGGTAGTCGTCGGACAAAAATGAGCGAATACCAAGTGCGCACATAATGTCAGTTTCTTGATGTGCGTCAGCTATTGCTTTTGCTAGTGAAGAGCACCCCGAGTGGAACTCATGGAAGTGAAACTGACGTTTGTTGAGGCAGTAAGAAAAAAGAAACCAATGCCAATCATTCGTTGAACGACGAAGAAAACAACAATAAAAACTCGTTGTTGATGTAGTTTCGTCGTCATCAACGAATGGTTCGCATTGGTTGGGGGGAACCTTTATAATTCTACCTTAGCAGCTTACGAAAAGTAGCTTTCCTAATAGTTGAGTAAATGCAGGCGTCCGAATTATTCTTTCTTGTACTATTCACAACTTTTATCGCCAACTAAATGTGTTTCAATAGTTACAGAACACGGTCAGAGTTTTTTTTAGTTCTCAGAGATATATTTATCATATTTCTGAACACGCCACACAAAATTTGACAGTTCATTTACCAAATGGTAAACTTACCCAAATGGTAAACTTTAATAGTGTTTTACATCGTTGCATGAATACCACTATTATCTATTTCAAGCTACGTTAAAGTTGTTAGCTACGAGAGCAAGTTTTGAACGATCCAGTCGTGACCATTTTTTGTTAGTAACTTTTGTAGCCATTTTAGCGTAGTAGCCCGTAGCGTAATGGTAAGGGCGTTCGACTGTCACGCTGGAGGTCTGGGTTCGCTTCCCAGCCTCGCCCACCTAAAAACTAAAAAGATTTTTACTTGCGATATACGTAGTATAGGGCAAGTTTAGGATTCGTGCAAAAAAATGTCTAGATAATAATTTTCCCTAATATTACCATGATAGAGAATGCGAAAAAAATGGGTCCCGCAATTCCGTCTGTACGTCGACAGCCTAAACGGCTGAAGCGATTTTCTTCAAACTTTGGACTTAAGGTCCTTTGATGATTCCCTAGAGGGGGAATTGCAATTTTTTTTTAGATCAAAAAATTACGGTACCTCCCATACAACCAATATACAAAAATTGATTTATTTAAAAAATGGCTCTAACGATTTTGAAAAAAAAAATTACGAGCTACTATAATTACTACAGTTAATATTTTGGTAGAAAAAAAATTTTTAACGGTTAATAACGGTACCTGTCATAGAACCGATATTTTGGTTTTCAAATTTCTCGTTAACACCGATTTCAACCAAATTTTTTATGTAAGAGGTCCTTTACCATTTTAACAATTTAGCATATAAAATTTTTCGAAAAAATTATTTTTTGGATTTTTAAAAAAAAAATTGAAATTTTTTTTTTTTGAAAATTCAATATTTTGAAAACGGCTCAATGAATATTTTTTTAATTTTGTGTAAAATTGTATTTTATTTTTCTAAAAGTGGGCATACCAAATTTTGTTTTTAAAAATTTTCAAGAATTTTGGGCATACCAAATTTTGTTTTTAAAAATTTTCAAGAATTTTGATATACACAAAATTAAATTTTAAGAAAACCGCTCTAACAATTTTAGAAATTTTTTTTCATAAATTCATATTTATGAAACAAACCAGATTGCATACTTTTTTTGAGCTCTATCTGTTTAACCCATTAAAAAAAATATATTAAGTTATAGTAATAATGTTATAGAACCACTATATATGTAAATTGTCAATTTTAAACAACGTTCAAGTTGTTAGCTACTAGAGCAAGTCGTGCCCATTTTTTTTTTCAGAGCTACTGCCTCTTGCGAGGAATTGACAAATCGTCCAAGAGTATCACTTGTCACGAACAAGTGCTTCTCGTCTAGCCGTTCGGATTCGGAATAAAATTGTAGATCCTATCCATTTCTGTCGACAGGCGCACACAGGAATGATTGCGAGTTGTTCTTCACAAGCGGTTGTGCCACCCAATTTATTTATTTATTTATTTATTTGTAGCCTTTTTTTAAAATAAATTAAAATAATTATTTTATCAAAAAAAGCATTTTTTATACGATTTTTGGTTTTTTAAAATTTAGTAAAAAAGTTATTAAAAAAAAATAAAATAAATATGATAACGATACTCTACGATAGTTAAGGGTTTCAAGTATGTGTACAAAAATTAGAGCCAGCTTAAATGTCTAACTTTGAACACAGCATTGATGCAAACATTTCGCGGTGCACTTAATTATCATTATCTCTCATGTCGCAACTATCAGACCGATTCAAATCGGTTTTCGATATTTAATTTTCTGATGCTCTAGAGTACTTGAGTCCACATTTGTATTGGAGCTGGACCATTTTGTATCTGTTCATTTAGCGTTTCAAAACTACTCTGTTTTGTACAACTTTTAGCAACAAAAATATAATATCAGAAAGTTTTATACAGATGTCATGAAGAATTTTATAACAAACAAATTATGTCTTGATGTGTTTTTTCCTAAGATGCATACTTCCAAAGTTATAGGAAAATAACAAAAAAAAACAGAGAGTGAATAATACCCTTTTCTGCACGTTTTGATTTTTCCTGGACACAGCACACCTTTTTGCGCGGGAGCAACCTCATATTCTCATTGTTTACAATATTTGTGATCGCATCCCAAAAAAATCTAAGATACTATGTTACATCCATGGCAAAATCTAATTTGCCTGGATAGCCGTTTTTATCAAAAAACTGATATATCTATTAGCTGCCTGTTATGAATTAGTGGCGTGAATAGTTGGCGAAAATAATAACGGACTCTTGTAGAGGGACCAATTCTTATTATTTTCAACATACATAGACGTAGGTGGGAGGGGGACTCTTTTAAAAAATACCTAAAAGTAAAAAAAACCTTTTAAGAAATTATTTAAAAAGAACGGAAACATACTGATGATAAAGAATGATTAATTTTTCTAAATCCAGCAGCTTTTAAATCAAGTTATTTCTGTTAATAGATTTCAAAGAAATATTTTCAAATTCAGATTTAGATGAGCTAAGACATAAAATAAAAATGTCTCCTCTTTGAAAATTATACATACAAATGCTCTGTATAGTAGGTATATATGTATGTACCTATACTTAATTTGTCTACGGAATTAAATATTTAAAAAATGCATTAAGATAGTAACTCATAACAAAAAAAAAACCATGTCATAATAATTTTACATTTATATGAGTCAAAATATGTAGTAATATGATGACAAAATATTCAGTTATCCAGCTATACGGTAGGTCATTAGCCTATGGCAATTATAAATAATCATAACACGCATGAATGAAAATAATGGTTTCATGCATAATGTTAATCTGATTATAGCGCAAAATGAATTCGTAAAATTCGTTTAATATTTGTACTTGCGATATAGGTACTATGTATATAAATAGGTACTATGTAAAAAATATCGAACTCGAGATATTAATTATTTTCCTTAACATTACGATTATAGAAAATGGGTCTCGCAATTCTGTCTGTTTGTCTGTCTGTCCTCGTTTCTACAGCCTTAACGACTTTTCTTCAAACTTGGTACATAGTGTTTTTTGACTAATATGCCCACACGTGTTTTAAATTTTTTTCTTAGGACCAACAAAAAAAATGGGCACGACTGGATCGCACAAACTTGCTCTCGTAGCTAACAACTTGAACGTAGCTTAAAATTGACAATGTGCATATTTAGTGGTTCTATAACATTATGATATCCTATCATATCATATCACAATATGTCGTGGACAGAGCATCTTACGCAGAGACTTGCAATGTCAAAAAAGTCAATAAATGCTACCTGGTCAAACTTCATCAGAAACAAAAACATACAACACTCAGCTAAGTATAAAATATATGAAGCTGCTTCAAAATCTGTTATGAACTGATGTGCTGAAGTTTGGGGATATTCCGAGTATAAAGAAGTAGAAAAATTGCAACGGTTTTTCCTTAAAAGATGTTTCTCCTTACCTAGTAACACGCCAAACTACGTACTCAATATAGAAACAGGACTTCCAAAAGCCTTCCTTTCAACACTTGAACTCCATTTCAAATACATCCAAAGAGTAAGCACCCTTCCCTTAAACAGATTGCCGAGATAACTTTCAGATGTCATTGTGAGAAAGCAAATTTACTGGGCTAATGAATGGTCAGAACTCTTCAATGTCGTCAACATCGAGATTAACTGGTCTACAAAGTCTCAGTGGAAAGCATTGCATACAGAAACTTGCGCAAAACTCATGGAAAGACACTGGGTAGAACACACAAACAGAGCTCTTCAATCATGCTTCCACGATGAGTATTGTAACCCGAACTATGCCGAGGTGCCAAACTACTTCGAAGACAGTAATTCACGCGAGATGATAAGTATGGTGTTAAAGGCCAGGTGCGGATTGCTTAATCTCAATGCAAGAGCATTTAGAAGAGATTCGGTTGGCATTTGTACGATCTGTAACCTTGATGCTCCTGAAAATACATACCACTTTTTAGGAGTGTGCCCTTGTTTTCGGACATACAGAAGACAGTTCTTTGGAAGTGAAAGCCTTAACCGTGACCAGTTCCTCGAAATTCTCAACGGACAAAGTTATACGCAACTTTACAATTTCTTAAAAAACGCTCTAAGATATCGAAATCTAATCATAAATGAATATTCTTAAAAAAAAAAACAAATCCATAGCTAAGATTAAATAAATTTAATATAGTCAACACTTTAACCTGACAGGCAAATTAAAAAGTTATTGTCATTTAATTTAATTTTATTATAATGAAATTCAACCATTTGTAAAAAATTTTGTATCTATCTATCATATCATATAAATTATTACTAAAAATTACTATCAATTTATTTTTTAATAGCTTAACAGATAGAGCTGAAAAAAAGTATGCCATCTGATTTGTTTAGTAAATATAATAATAATAAAAAAAATTCAAAAATCGTTAGAGCGGTTTTCTTAAAAAATAATTTTTCGTATATACAAATTCTTGAACATTTTTAAAATTTAAATTTGGTATGCCAACTTTAAGAATTCAATAAAATACAATTTTATACAAAATTAAAAAAATATTCATGGACCCGTTTTCAAGATATTAAATTTTCAAAACTAAAATTTCACTATTTTTTTAAAAATCCAAAAACAGACAGACAGACGGACAGACAGACAGAATTGCGAGACCTACTTTTTTCGCAGTCTCAATCATCGTAGTGTTAGGGAAAATTATTATCTCGATTTTATTTTTGCACGAATCCTAAACTTGCCCTATACTACGTATATCGCAAGTAAACAAATTTGAAAATTAAAAAAAAAAATCAATTTTTTTTTAACTAAATATTTTTAAAACGACTTGGTCAATATTTTCAAAACTAGGTGTAAAATAATTTTTTATTATTTTGTAGAATACTTGATAAAATCATGTTTCTAAATTCAAAAATAACGGTACCTTCCACACAAATGTTGAAAAACCGGTAAGAAAAAACTCATTTTTCTCGAAAACGGCTCCAATATGTGCGTTTAATTTTTAAGGTATGGTCAATATTTTGATGAAAACAAATTTTACCAATAACGTTTTAATAACGTTACCTGTCATAGAACCGATTTTTTTGTTTTCATATTTCTCGTTGAACCCATTTCAATCCAAATTTTTATCCAAGAGCTCTTTCACACTTCAAATAATTTTGCATAGACACAAATTTTCAAAAAAAAAAGTTTGGATTTTTAAAAAAAATTTGATTTTTTTTTGAAAATTCAGTATCTTGAAAACGAGCTAGTGAATATTTTTTTTATTTTGTGTAAAATTGTATTTTATTAAATACTAAATGTTGGCATACCAGATTTTATTTTTGAAAATTACCAAACAAATTTATATACAAAATTAACGATTTTTTATTTTTCGTAAATTCATATTTATCAAACAAATCAGATGGCATATCTACTTGATGTTGAGCTCTTATTTTCAAAGCCATTAAAATAATAAATTCGTAGTAATTTATAGTAATAATTTATGTAATTTTTTTTGTTAATGATATCATAACAATTTGGAACCAATAACTATGTACTTGAACATCATCAATTTCTAGCTACGTTAAAGTTGTTAGCTACTTAGCTACGAGGGTAAGTTTGTGCGCATTTTTTTTTTTAAGGTTTGAACTTTGAATTTGCTTCAAATTTAAACTTGATAGTTTGAACATTTTTAAACTCAGCAAACAATTTTTCACATCACTATTCTATACAAAATTTAAATAATATCTATGTACATCCTACATATACTTTTTAATTAATTGATGGGCATATAAAAGGTTGCTACCCGTTTTTTTGTTAACTTAACGATTTAAAATAAATTAGGTATTTAAATGAGCAAATCCTATTTGCTCATTTGCAGTAGGTAATACAATTGTCTCGATAGCGTAGACAATTTTGAAACTTTGGTATAAGTATATAACGAATATGCGATATAACAAAGGATTACTGTCAAATTTGACTAATGACAATTGGATTTTTCATTAAATTTGCTAATGAGCATATATCATAACCTTATGATTAAATCAATAAAAAATGATTGCATAATATGATATTATGGAGCTACATTAGGGTGTCTGATATTTCCCAAAACACAATTTTTTTGGGAGCACAATGGATTGAGATCCGAAAAGAGTAGCATCAAGCTAGTTTGTTTTCGGTGTAATAAGCCCGTGCCTTACAAATTTGTGTGGTAATTTGGTATTTTTACCTTTTTTTGAGCTTCTTTAATTTCTTATTTAATAACTATTCCTTTAAGAACCCACATAATTATAATTATTATTTCTAGTATGTTATTCATCAAATAAATCATTCATAACGTTACTTCTGCGTCGCCCTGTGTATACCTTTTAACTAAGGCCCGTTCGCTGAGCTACTTTAAATCGTTATACAAAAAAAAAATAAAACAAACAGTTCACCACACTTTAACCAATTTAATAATGAGTCATGCTCAGTCGATGATTAGTTGAAAGCCTTTTAAAGCTTCTACTTAAAAATCATATCGTTATAGGACTTTACCGCCAGCCGCCGATAAGATAAAACCAAACAAAAAATATTCGTTCCAGAAAAAAATACTTAATTCTTAATCTACTGTGCCATCTCGATGATGTTTGTTTTAATTGTGCCACTGTTAGTGTATTTACCAACATTTTCCAATATTTACCGCAATTAACATTGTAATCTGATACGGTTAATTTTTTTTTCTGGAGTAGGTATTATACCGATTAATAAATTTATTATCAGGTATAATAACACACTGATACAAAGTTGTTTTACAATAATAAAATTATTTTTTTTTTTTCGTTTCGCAACGAATGAAATTTTTAAAGAAAACCCACTTGAATAATTCGGTTTATTTTGATTTTATATTTACAGAAACAAAATGGAGTATGTAGGTATTTGGGGTTAAACATAGTTTCTAGGTTATGAAAATAATGTATCTAGGTATGAATTGGGTTTTTGAGAAATCTTAAAAAAAAAATATTTTTGTTTGCCTTATACGAGACTGTTTACAAGAGGGATGAATATAATATTAGTCGTTTTAATCAGAAAGTAGTCCACTTGTACCGAGACCCCAGAGACATATACATTGACATGTAGGTACGTATCTAATTAATCATAATGATAAGTTTCGTTTTGTTTTTTTTTGTTTTTTAATTAAATGTGAATAACAACTGAGTAATAGGATCAAAAAGGGCCTTTTTTTATTTGGTTTTGAGTAATTCCTTTGCATTTAGGAATTTTAATTATTTATGGAGTTAAAAGTTACGTCTGTGAAGTTGGCAGGGCAACTTCACCTAAAGTAACGGGACCAACGCAGCAATTTGCAGTTTTTTTTTGCATTTCTATTCCCGATTTTGCAGTTCACCAAACAGTGGGTATAACCGAGTGATCTGCTAACTTCACAGTGAAGTTATTAGATCACATAGTGTTTCTTGAGAACCAAGCATGCTAGAGACTTGAAGTAAAGCTTCAAATTTGCAGTTTATTTCGCATTTCAAGAAGCTTTATTTTCAAATTGTGAAGTTCTTAATAAAGTCTTTTTTCGGATTCGGGTCGAAATTCTGCCGAAGTCAAAATTCTGCTTTTCAAAATTTTACTTTTAAAATTCTGCTTTCAAAATTCTGTTTTTCAAAATTCTGCTTTCAAAAATTCTGTTTTACAAAATTAAAAAAGCGCACGTTTTATTACATTTTTGAACTTTTCTTTATTATTCGGAGAATTTTGTAGAGTAGAACCTAGCTCCTGATAAAATAAATTATGAGAATTTAGAGTACCCACAAGACTTTTGGACTGTTTATGTCAAAGCAACTAAAGAGACATTCCCAAAAATGGAGAACAATTTTGAAACAAGGCATTATTGACTTAAGGCCTAGTACGCTGCTGATCAAAACAAAATTTATCAGCGGGAAAAATATTCATGGAGAGCTTTTTAAATTGCAAATAAATAAAAGAAAATTTTACGACAAAACCAAACAAAAAGCCATTCTGTAATGAAAGAAACAATAACAATAAAAAGGCGAACAAACCCAAATGTCATGTTTCGTCATGGTCCGGGCGATTAATTCTTTGCGAAAAGAGAGTGGAGACTTGTGAAAACGGGAACGTATCGGAATCCCGCTTTTTAAAATCCCGTTTATTTAAAATCCCGTTCTGTTATAATCCCGCTTTATAAAATCCCGCCTAATTCCGCTAAGACCATTTTTTTAGAATACATGATTAAAACTTATTCATATTATTTCATATTAGTTATTTTCCACGTTGTATACTTTTCAAATGTGATCCAAGATCTAAGAATAACTCGACTAAAAGAAAATAGGTACATGGCTGCTGTTTTGGTCTGTATACGACAGTGCCGATAAACAGTTTCTGCGAACCCAAAATTATGTCAAGACATGGCATCACAGACTTAATGTTTTAGTTGGACAAAAAAGCGCTGGGTTGTACAAAATGATTGCCGATCTATCTAAAGAAATAATTGTGGTGCAAACAAAAATAGAAAAAATTAAAAACGGTCAAACTAAAACATATAAAAAAAAACTAATGTGCTAAAATCACGAGCTTTAAAAAAAAATTATAAGAAACAGGAACAAAATGAGTAAAACAGGATTTTTGCGTCGTATCGCCCACAACATTCAATTGAACTAACATGATGTTAATGATAAATATAATATATGCTCAAGGGTTGGGTACGATGTCCCGCTTTTTATAATCCCGTTTTTTAAAATCCCGTTTTTTTAATCCCGCTTTTTTATAATCCCGCATTTTATAATCCCGTTTCTTTTAATCCCGTTTATTATAATCCCGGTTCAATAAACGGGATTATAAAAAGCGGGATTATAAAAAAGCGGGATTATCAAAAAGCGGGATTATAAAAAGCGGGATTATAAAAAGCGGGATTAAAAAAACAGGATTTAAAAAAACGGGATTATAAAAAGCTGGATATCGTACCCAACCCGTCAAAACAATCTGGTACAATCATCAATTTCACTGGTCGTAAGCACAACGAAATTTTTCGTTTATGATTTCATCATGTCATTTTTGTATGCGATTTTTTCGTTTCACATCAGCAGCGAACTAGGCTTAATGCTAGCAAACTTATAAGCCAACAAAGGCATTTCTGGAGATGAGATATCTTAAAAAAATTTAAGGCATTCAATATAGTTTTCAAAATAGTTTTTGAGTTTTATCACACAGTAAGTTAGTCAATTTTAATGTTATTTTGTTTGATAAATCTCATCACCGACTGGTGTTAAACAAAGGGAAATTATAATCGTATCCGATATGAAGCGCCTGAAGTCAAGTTTTTAACAAATTCTTCAGTCCACCTAAAACAAAAGTAATTTTATTTTCTAAATATTTTCATCTTCGTTATTATAAAAAAAATCCTAATCATAGGTATTTATTTTGTAGATACACTTTTTGTTGTGATTTTTTATAAGAGCCGGTAAAGATCGACCAAAATTTGCGTCTTAATAAGGTAGGACATCATCTAACTGAATAGGGTCCACGTCATATCTGAGTGAAACGCATTTCTGGAGTTAAGGTCACTTGTTCCTTTCATTAAATAATAATATTATGTTAGTTGAGTTCCAAAAAAAGGCACAATGGACGGTGGAACAGATTGGTACACTCGGGCGTATACGCACTTTTTTTATTTTATTGAATTTTTAACAAAATGTTAAAAAAATTATTTTGCGTAAGCCTAGTTATTGGGCGATCGTAGGCGCTGTGGTCAATTCTACTACCGTCTATATAAACACAAATTTTACGAGATTTGTACACATCCTTTTAGCATGCAATTTTATGCCACTTTCCGAAATTTTGTATACGAAGTTTAACATGAAAATTTTTTTTAAACTTTAAGCTGGCTATGCAGTTCGAGCTAAACTTAATTGTTTGTCTACAATTTTCATCTATACAAATAGTGTCGTTAAATGTTGAAGTTTGAGAGATGAATCCAAATCTAAACTGTTTGAACAGCTTATTTTTTTTTTTCTGAATTTAATTTATGTAATTTGAAATGCACACGAAAATTATTGAAGATGTTGTTATTGAGTGTGATATGGTATGTATAAATGCTATTATTGCCAAGAAAAACAGCAAAAAACCATTTTTTCGGGTCAACCCATACTTGCTGTGTTCCTTGCATACCGTTTCCTAAATAGCCGGGCGTTCTTCCAGCATTTGGCTAGCTTTTTTTTTCATCTGGTGTGAAAATTTTTTTGACACTGTTTTGTTTTGTTGTTTTTTCGTTGAACCACACAAAATGTCAACAATTATCTGTGAAAAAATGTATTGAACTTTTTTTCAAGCCCTAAAAGAAAGTGTAGACTTTTTTAAAAAGTACTAAATTACTAGTTTAGTTTAGCTCGTGAACTACGTACCTACTGTCAGGATAAAAATCCTCGTTAAAATTTATCTTTGGAGTAAATTTGTATGGCAGATAAATTTATGCGCTTAACCTTGAAAATATAACCATTATACTCGAAGTTATAATTCACAAAAGTGACTGGGATGAAATTCACAAACATAGCGTCACACAAATGAAACATAATTTTGAACGTTACAATTTTTATTTTACAAAATACGACAACAACAAGGGCAAATACAAAGGCATTGTAAAATATAGTGTGGTATTATTTTTGTAAACGCATTTCAAAGAAAAAACTCTGAAAACAAAACTACCTAAACGAATTATTTAGATGGATTTAACATTTCTTCGAACATTATCCAAGAAATAATACTTAACGAAGATGAAGAAATTAAAATTACTTCTGTTTGTATTGAAGTGACTGAACAATTTAATTGATCACTGTGTTGTGCATATTTAAAAAAAAAGTAAATTAAAAACTAAAAAAAATGTGTGATTTATAACCGTTTTCGATTGGTTGGGCGGAGTTTATCCATTTTCACTGTTTCTGTTCCATTCCTATCGAATATAGAAAATCTGGAGTAGAAGGAGTAACTCTGAACTGTCCACTCGAAACCGACATTATTTTTCAAACAAAAAATTTGACTCTCTAGAGTCTGTCAATGTGAGTTTTGGGGGTCGAATTTTGGCCAGCAGACGCTACTAGTTATTCTAAATCTTTAAAACATGTTTTTTTTATAAGTTAGGGTATTTAAGGGGCAATTTTAGAAAACTGAATTTTGCATACAAATGTTCTTATTACAAAACTAAAAAAAAAAATATTTGCACGACCAAGAATAGTTCTAAAAAGTGTTTACTTTAAATAATTATGAGAAACCAATAATTATATTTCTATGGGTGTTCAAAATTTTAAAAGAGTTGTGAATAATATTAAAAAAGAAACAATTCAAAAGGATTAACTTAATTTGAAAAAAAAATTTGGGGCACTTCATTCTTTTGTCAACATTATTGGTCAAAAAAGATAATGGATGGTCAAAATTAGGTAGGGATGTAGAAACGGCCAGCACGGGCAGCCTAGCCCACAGCCCAATTAGCGCTGAAATGCGCCGTTTTGATACCATACCTCGTTAGAACCTGTGGATGAAATTGAAAGGGAGATTGTGGGCATTTCCTCAGGATATCGTCCATTTTTATTTGAAAAAGGGGAATGAAATTAGGCATCTCGTACAAACAAAAAAATAAATCAATCCAAGCAAATCTTAGGGCCAAGTCAATACAGCTGCCTTTGTAGCATTTTGTAATAAAAGTGAGCAGGTTTCAAAAGAAGATATTTGTAGACTTTTTTTTTCTTCATATTCTTATAATCAATTTAAAATTGGCAAG
The DNA here is from genome assembly GCA_949320155.1 of Melangyna quadrimaculata. NCBI lineage: Eukaryota > Metazoa > Arthropoda > Insecta > Diptera > Syrphidae > Melangyna > Melangyna quadrimaculata. Next base: position 189,168,654 of record OX439483.1, read on the forward strand.
TTGATTTTTAGCACATATTGAACCCTATAGAAAATGAGTGAGCTTTTTACTTGAAATCATCAGATTTGTTGCATAGGTAACTGATCACCCGGCTAGAAGAATTCAAAGTTTTTGTCTTGTTTGGGCAAGGCCCTAGTGAGTCTTCAGTATGGAAAATCTAGACAAAGTTAACTTGTCAGATACTTAACAAAGCCCTTGCTAGAGGATTTCAGTACCAAAAAATTAGGCGAGGGAAACTTTTAAAACACTTGTGTAGCCCTCCCTAGTTAAAACTTGTTGGACTGGACATGTTTCAGTACCCCATCAGGAATGTCTCTTGTACACCAAAAACAAACATTTTAGTTTAAGGCACGATGCAATTTCAGTACATACGACACTTTTTCCTTTGTCTCCTTTTTCATATCACAGTTTATACAATGCACAGTGAGACATCTGATATTATCTGGCTTAACAGCAACAAAAATCTTTTCTTTCCCTCTATTCCTTCTAACTAGTGCCGTGCATTGTATTAAAAAGACCTGAGGTCTTACAGGCATATAGTTTAAATTATTAAAACAAAAAACACTTACACTAGGGTGCCGCAACAAGAGCAGCAGTCGCGGTAGAACAGTTGTCAACAAATATCGAACGCTCTATTTTCTATGTGCCCACATTGCAGCTGTACAGCCTGAAGATGCAAAAGGGTTCATAATCGCCAAGGCCCTTGTTCTAGCCTTTGCTAGCCGTTTGCCAGAATCTATGTAAAACTCTCTAGTGTCTTGTCGAAAACTAGATTGTTTTTCTGTGCGGGCAACCAGAATTAAGACGAAGAATGGAAATAGCAAGATTATTTAAAGTATTCAACGATACAGTTTTTGTTTTCGAACTTTGATTTTTCATGGAGTTTATTAAAAAAAAAAAATAGGGATGAAAAGCAATTCCTACTTTATTTGTATGATCTCCACTAAAATTCAGCTCTTTCGGAGTTATATTTGAAGTGAAATCCTAATTTTATCGAAATATTTGAACAAAAATGTTTTATTTTTGTTTGATTTTGAACCTGTTTGATTGGGTTCAAACGGTTATAACTGTCTATTTAAAAATAGCTTTGGCAAGTTTAATACCTTTTTTGAAACTACAGAAAAATAGGCAATTTTTAAAATATAAAACTTGTATTGAACCATACGAATTTTATTCAGGGGGCTCATCAGAAGATTGAGGTCAAAAATTAATTTTGGCAAAGTTCAATATTAACTAATGATTTGTAGGCAAATGGTGATGCCAATCAAAAATATTTTACTCAGTAAAGTTAGTGAAACTATAAGTGAATTTTTTAATGCCAAATTTGTAAAAAACAAAAATCAATTATGGGCAGGGTGAGCAAAAAACTGGTTCAAAGTTAGATTTTTTTCAAATTTCAAAAAATAGCCGTTACTCTAGAACCGCTATGATTCGGTATGGAAAAGTTACCAAATTCTGATAGTTCATCACCTGGCCTATCACCAATTTCAGTTTGGACCATTGTTAATGGGACACCCTGTATACAAAACTATAGCCTTTCTGAATAACATATTTAAATATTAAATAATTTCAACAAATTCATAATTTTTTATACCGTGAATTCAAAAATACCCAGTATGTTGCCGAGAAAGTCTCAAAAGTCTTTACAGATTTTTTCAAAAAAGAGAATTCTCAGGATTTCAGACTCACAGGGGCACAATCCAAATTTTTTGAAAAAAAAATTAGGTACACACATTTTGGATAAAGAAGAACAGAAAGAATTGTGCTCAGTAAAACAAAAAATCACTTTTTTCTTCATAAGGACCACCCCAATGAATATTCACAATTTCCTTTTTTGTATTTTAGTTCGTTTAGTTTGAGTTTTTCCTCCATTTATTTTTAGCTTGGTATTTTATGGCCCAACCTGTTACTTCACTCTCTTTGATACCAATTTATATTCTGAATAATTAATCATATTTTTAAGCTTCCAGAAAACAGCAAATACATAAAACCTTATTGTACACTTTATTTTTCTTTTCCTTCGAATGCAACGGTATGTTGATGGTGTCGTTTACCACAACAACAAAAAAAAAAAAACACAACATCAAGAAAAACAAAAAGAGACAACAAACAAGGTAAAATAAAAATTTGTCAGTGGAATGGAATCACATTGTTTGCCGATGATGCCAGATTTTATGTTGCAGCAATAATGTAATCCGGTTTAAATGGACCCCGTTAGAAATAGAGATAGTTCAACAACTTTTTTTAATTTTAGTTCAATAGAGAAAGGAGGATTTTTGTACATTTGGAAGGTAGGTTACCTATCTTTTTTGAACGATTTGCAATTTAATTTATGTTTAAAAAAAAGTAAATTTCTTACATACCCTATATTATCTCAGATGCAATGTTAAAAGTGCTATTCTTGAATCAGGAAGAAGTCACATTTCAGCCAAAAATACACACACACAAAATCATAGCCAATTATTTTTTTTTTTATTTTAATTTGAAAATTTTCTCCACACAATGCACTTTTTTAGCTCTATACACACAAATCAAAAATTTTAATATTTTTTTTTTATTCAAGGAAAACTACAAAACTTATCAAATTTTTGGGGAATAGGTTTTAAAAAAAAAAGAAAAACTGCACGAGTTTTCACACGAGAAATAACAGAAATCGAAGAAGACGATGAATAAGAAAAAAAAGACGATCGATTGCAAACGCGTAGAGAGAAAAAAGATTCGAACAAAATTTCGAAATGAAATCGAAAGTTAAACAGAACCCGCGCCAAAGCGATTCACTTGTTCGTGTTCCACTTTTGGTTACTTTGTTGTTGCTGTTAAAAATAAGGCACAAACCAAAGGAACGGCAACAAAAAATCGGTGCAAATTCACCACAGGAGAAACAAGGAGTCGGTATAAGGTTTTTTTTGTTGATGTTGATTCTTTACAAGGTGATTGAATTTTCGTATTATTTTTTAGGGAGTAGGTACTCGTATGCAGAAAGTAATTGTATGTATTTTTTTTTTTGTTTTTCAAAATTAAACCACGCACGGTGCATTAATTATGCGCAAATGCTAGCGATCGGTGCAAATGAAAAATTTAAACTGATCGAAAATTTCTCCGCAAAAGCCTCAGAAAGCGGCTCTGCTGTGGCTACAGCTTGTTAGTGCGACATCGAAGTACAACAACAACAAACAAGATATGAAAAAAGAGTGCTCCCCAAAGCAATAACAAGCTAAAAGAAATACCTACTCACGATGGGGTTCATATCGTTCGCCGTTTTTGTTCATGTGTTTGTGCAACTTTACTTCGGCTCCTCCGCGCTCCACCGTGCACGGAAACCAGAAGAAGAGTATTGCTGTTAGTATGAGTTGACGAATGACGATCGCTTGCAGCTGCTTTGCTGATTCTTTGTGGTCCATGTTCAGTGCTTTTGCGATGGGCTCTTGGAGATTTCTTCGAGTTCAACACACATACAAAGGCACAAGAAGTGCATGATCGGAGGGAGCTTAGAAAAGAAATAAAAACAAAACGCCGGCATAGAAAAGCTTATGTTGGAGCTTCGATTGATCAGGGAATATTGCTTGTTAGCGATCGTTGATCTTTGCTTTAGAAAAGTTTTCATATTTTTTTGTTAAAAAACATTTTAAGAGAGCGCAGAGCTTATAGGTAGATAAGAGCTTTTTATTAAGCACGTGTGTTGATTTTGGTTTTATTTAATGGATGGAGTTTTTAACTGGCATTTCACAAAAGTTTAAATCCAAGCAAGTAAATCTAACATTAGAGAGCCATCAGAGAGAGAGAGAGCGAGAGATCAAATTGAATAATTTTTAATAGAGATCGATATAACCTGTTTCGGTAACAGAAAACACATTAGAAAACATATGGTTGCACGTGAATTGAAAACAGGAAGTGGTTTTCAGCTGTTTTGTTTTGTTTTAGAAAATTGCAATGTGCAAATAATAATGATAATGTGGTTTTTATAGTTATTTTTCTTAACAGAAGTGTAATATTAGGTAGGTGGAAGGCCTATTATTCCAGATAGAGGCATGTAAAAATAATTTTATGGCAAAAATGAGTAAAAGCACTTTATTTCAATTCGTAGATGTAGATAGGTACCTTAGGGGTGTCTCTTAAATTTTGTTTGTCGGATATTCAAAATGGGTATCGTGGATCTTGTGCAGGATACCCACACAAGTATTTCTACGTCCGGGAAATTTTTAGAAATGGTACTTCCAGACGCCGCGGCCGTTTTTTATGTAAAAAAAACAGGGTTTTTTTAAAGTCAAAAAAAGAAATTCGCGTATCAAACGTGGTTCCACCGACTTTTTTTTTGCATTCTATGGATTCTAAAGCACAAGTAACTGCCCCTTTAAATTTAAAAATATGCCTTTTTTACTCGATTAATAGCTAAAAACACCCAAAAATCTGTTGATTTTTAAGTTTTTAAAGGCCTGCACGGGTTCGGAAACGAGCAAGTAAGACTCGTCTAACGAAGCTGCTTGCTTGTTGTCTGTGGCGATGTTGTCGTCCAGGATGTCCGTCGTACTGAGGTATCTCGGCTCGGTTTGACGATGCTCGGTGGCCATCCTTCTTATTAGTTGATTTGGGTGACTGTTGGTGTGTCCGGTACAGATCCGTAGTAACTTTCTTTCGAATATTTCGAATAGTTCCTTCATGGCCGTCTTTTATATGGAGAACCAGATTGCAAAGGAATAGCTGATTACAGGCCGCAGGAGCTGCTTTTATATAAGTATCTTCGTCTTTTGGGCTTCTGGCTTAGTCCGTTTCTGCGTCTCTTTGGGTGGAGTCGGTGAAAGGCCCAGTTGGCTTTCTTGAGAACGTTTCGTGAGTACGGGTTGAACCTTAGCAACTCATTGAAGTGAATCCCGAGGTAATTCACGTTCTTTTTGGCTGCTATCGTAGTTCTATCCAGAAGATTCAGAACAAGGCTCCTGCAAATCGCTGAGCTGCGACGACTTCTACAGGGTCTCCTGAAGCACACAAGCTCTGATTTGGAGGTGTTTATCCGGATAGCCCCATTTCTTATGACAAAGTCAGGGAAGTAAATACAGATTAGTTACAGTTAAATGAATTTAACAGAGTAAATTGCAGTCAAAATTCGAAACAAAATTACCCATGTCCCACAAATATTTATTAAAAAGCTGAAATTTAGTGGACATGTTCGGAACAGTACCAACAATCATATGTGTAAATTACCAAAAAATCCCTTTTGGGGTTAGACCAACACAAAAAAAGGCTTCGACTTCAAAATCAGCTTAACAAACACAAAATTAGTAACAGGTATTTTATAGTTATACTGTTTTGAATTGCACTTTTTTTGTTAACTAAAAATTTTTCAAAACTGTTTTTCAGCTAGAATGTCTTAAGAACAAAGAATAATATCAATTTTAGGAAAAGTTGTTTATGCCTACTATGCCATATATTTTTTTTTTAACACGTTTTATTTACTTTTCCTGCTTAATTCTTTTTTTTTAAACTATTTATTTTTATAGAAAATCTCATTCTAAAGTATCTTAAGGTAAATTCTCAAATCCGCATTAGTTACGAGTTACACCAAAAATATTTAGAAGTGATAAGTGTGACCATTCTTTCACAAATAAGAAGATGAAGAAATTTAAATTTTAAAATATTGAAATTACTTCTGTTTTAAGTGGAGTGAATGAATAAAATTCAATTAAAAAGTACAAGTGGCCTCAACTCCAGAAATTATTGTGTTTCGCCCAAGGTATAACAGTGGGCTCTTCAGTCAGTCTGTTATACCCTACTAAGACACAAATTTTGGTCGATGTTTTCAATTTTTTAATATTTAAATTTCTTCATCTTCTTATTATAAAAAACCTGACCACGTGTTTTTCTGGGTGCACGGGATTTTCTGGGTGCACAAATTTAAACAAATTCCCCTAGAATAATAAAATTCACAGTATCGTTTTGCTGTGATTTTTATAAGAGTCGGTAAACATCGACCAAAATTTGTGTCTTAGTAGGGTATAACAGACTGACTGAAGAGCCCACTGTTATACCTTGGGCGAAACACAATAATTTCTAGAGTTGAGGTCACTTGTACTTTTTAATTGAATTCTTTCACAAATGCATGCGTGAATTTGAATGAATTTAGTTTAAAAAAGCTTATAGCCCGGTCAATTAAGACATCCGTGGGTACAAAATAGATGTATTTCCAGCATCAACTTTTATATTGTTTGGTACTGATTTTGTGAGTTTACATTTTTTTTTAAACTTCTATTTTTAAGCTTTGTTTACAATGACATAGATATATCAAACATTTATAAACTTTAATACAACAATAGTTACAGCTAAAAACATGAAGGCATGAAAATGATAAATTAAAAATGTTTCAGCGGGGTCAGAGGGGAGGGTGATGCATCAAAAATTAAATGACGCTGGATTTCCTTCATTAAAGCCCTAAAGAACATTCTGACAAAGTTTGAAAACAAAATCAAAAGTGATGTTGCGATTTCGATTAGACGATTTCATAAGGAATAACTCTCTAACACATATTATGAAAATGACAACTCTTTCAATTTTTTAATCGTTATATCTCAAAAACAGTGGCTCTTAGGAAAAAAAGTATCAAGACATTTTTTATAGATAATTTTCATCTACAATTTTTGTTTAGACTATTTTATGATGAAACCTACCCGCTTCGCTGAAAATCACGAAAAACCCGTTTTTGTGACCTTTGACCCCGAGTAAAATTTTTACCAGGTGTCGAATCAATGAGGACTTTTAAGTTTCATTTATGATGGTGTTTTGAACAATCCTACCAATTTTCAGCTGGGTGCGAATTATTGTAACCTAACACCTATTTTTTGGTTAAATTTGAACGGACTATTGTACTCCTACTCCCCACAAACATATTCAATAGTTAAAACTCCTTAATGCAATTTTTCCTTTCTTCCTTTCATATTTCGGTCTATATTTTCGTATTGTCAAATTTATTTTAAACTCCGAATTTGATTTGTTTGTACAGAGGTAAGTTAAGGTATGCAAAACTTGCCCTACCATACCTCGTAAACCTTTATCACAAGTACAAATTACCGCGCTTGCAAATCACAAATATTTCATAAATCAGAGTAAGACTAAATTTTGACAAGTTAGTAGGTAATAATTAGCTTTCGCATATAAAATGCAGTTTATCCGTGTCCCACAACAACAAAATATTGCATCAGCTATTATATTGTATTAACCTGAAAACAATTTAAGCTTCCATACTCAGCAAAGGTAATTTTTGTGTGCATGACTGCACTGCACGTACTACATGGCGCATTCCAAAACACCCGGGAAGTAGAGTTGCCATTTACTGTCCATATAAATAGTATCATGTCGTTTAGTTGGTTATTTTTGGTACATAATTGACATTTTGTCGGTTTTTACTTAGAACCTGTTACGTAATAAGAACCTGTGAAATGTAACACCAAAAACATAAATGTTAAAAAAGTAGCCAAGTTCTTCTATATAAAAAACCTTTTCGTAACAAGACAGCCGTAAAAAGTAGTGAGATCTAAAAGAACGCCAAGTTCTAAGTTTATTAATGCTAAATATCGAATATTTTAAGTAGAGTAATATGGAAGAATCTCAGAGAAATCTGTTATTTATTGATTACTGACTTAAATTGAGTTGGTTTACTAGTCAAGTTTTCATTTCAAAATTGAGTAATTAGGTAATAAAAGAAAACTTGCCAAGTAAACCAACTCAATTTAAGTCTGTTATCATTAAATAACAGATTTCTTTGATAATTTTGAGTTTCGTCCATATATATATTCCATGGTGCTGAAAATCCTTCTAAATTTCCAATTAAACCCTTCACCAGCGTCAAAATCTTTCACTATTATACCTCCTTGTATGACCAACGAATTGTTGGCATAAAGGCATATGAATCGGGTACTAGGTACTAGGGAGGGCCTCACGAATGTTTAAAAAGTTTGCCTCGTCTAAATTTTTGGTACTGCAATCCAACAAGAGCTTGCCAAGTATCTGACAACTTTTTCTTGTCTAGATTTTCCTTACTGAAAACTTACTACGGCCTTGCCCAAACTAGACAGAAACTTGGCATGTGCGCAGGTAGATAAAATTGCAAGGGGGTACGAGAACTTGGGCTTTCAAGATTTTGTTCCTAACCAAAAAAAAAAAATAAAAATTATATTTTTCGGTAAACAAAATTTTGTTAGTACCGTTTTTTAGGTTTTTTTATTTTCTCGAAAACAGCGTAGTTGTTTTTTTAATTTTTTTAATTTTTAAATCAGGAAGATTTAAAAATGTTTCAATTGCATTGTGAATCAAAATTTTCATTTTTTTTTTTGGAAACTCGTATTAGGTAATTTTATAAGTTTTTGTAAAATGTTTTAACATATTCTTCTTTCTAGAAATAAAAAAAAAAACGTATTTACCTTTCAAATGTTAAAAACCCGCTAATAAAAACCATATAATGTATATCTCAAAAATGGCTCAAACGATTGTCTTAAATAAATATGTCTGTCTTCTTTACTTAAGGCAATATTCTTTAAGGGAAAAAAAACTTAATTTGTATTGCTATTAACAGTACTTCCCATATGTTACTACTTTTAGTATTTTTCAGCTTCTCTTTATTGGATGAACCGATTCAAATTAATTTGTTTATGCTTCAAAAAAGTATAAATACTTACAACGCATCGCAATTTTCACAACATTGTTGTTTTTTATATAAATAAAAATATAAATTATTACAAAAACATTTTAAACTTAAAATCGAAATTGTTTTTTTTTTTTTTATTATAAAATAAAGTGCAAGAACGGATCACATGAACTTGCTCCTGTAGTTTACAATTAGAACTTAGAAATTAACGATCATATATTTTAAAATAAAATTGAATTGAATACAAAAATCAAACAAATGTGGAAAAAACATTCATCCATTTGTAAAAACAATAGGTATGTACTATGTAAAGTTATTTATAAATTGTTCTTTTTTGGAGAGTTTAGAAGTAAGGAAATGAAAAATTCTGAAAAAATCAACAAATCTATTGAAGACAATTTATTTGCTCAAGAAACCACTCAGCTGTATTTTCGATATTAGAATTTTATGACAAAAACCTTGCATCAAGTATTACATGTACGAAGTTCAATCAAAATCGCTAAAAACGTTTTTGAGAAATAAAGTTAAAGTTGATAAGAACAAAATTTAGAAAATTTGAGAATAATATTTTTATATTTTAAGTTATTGCACCAACTCTCTTCAAAGAATTTTTGTAAGCTTTGTTGAAGTTAAATGCAGCAGGAAAGACGAGAAGAAATTTTAAACGCCAATTACTTTTATCCAGTTGTATTTTATACATTTTCTGTCACTCACAAAATCTCAATATCGAAATGAACGAAATCCAATGTTCCAAAAAAAAATTTTAAGGATATTTTTTGATTTAGTGAAAATAAACGCTAAAAATTTTTTCTGGCTCCCAAAGTTCTAAAATTGTTCGATAGTAACTTCTAAATGAACAAAGTTGTACAAAACTAGCTGACCCGGGCGAACTTCGTTCCGCCTAAACTTTGTTAATGTAATCAAATTAATAATACCGAGCATGCACAATGTTGTTTCATGTAATTCGGTCATAAATATCATTGGAAATTCAAAATTATTGGACTTCTTACTGCGATTCACAACAAGGAATATGAAAGTATGTGAATCGAAGAAATAAATGATATACAAAATAAAGGCACTTGAAACCTGAACGATTGTTATTTAAATGAATTTTTTCGTTGGCCCATATGTATCTCTTATTTATTGAAAATAAAATAAATTTCTTACAAAGAATTTATTCATTGCATAATAAATATGAACAATAATAATAATTTATATCGGTAAATTCACAAAATGCAACGATCGACCACCGTGGTTCGATCATTGTCCCCATTTCTGAATATTGTCGTTGTCAACACCTGGTTATTGTTTTTTTATGCTGCTTTACATATTTCAGTTTTGCGTTGAATTAGTTAATTCAACTGTGGTCTCATTTTACGTTGACATTGTACTGTGTTCGAGTTTGTGGAAATTAGGAGCTGACGCCACTCTCTCCGAAGGTCGCTTATAATAATTCTAAAGCTCATATATAGAAGGAGAGTGAAAAAGCTAACGAAGTGGTGATGATTGCTTTTGGAGAATAGAGTGTCACGTTTAGCTTGGAGAGACCTTGATGTTGTAAGGCAGAGAGTTGAGTCTGGCGCTGGTTTAATCGTTCCAAAATGACTATTATTGAATTTTGGAAGCGATTCCAGAGCTACGTGAAGATTCTTGGGTTTGGCAATTGAGGATATGTTTATTTATTTTTGTTTTATTTCTCACAAGTTCCATTGTATGTGGCGTGCTCACGTGTCTGCAAAACCTACCCCTTTCTACGTGTACGAGCCCGAGAATCAAACGAAAAAAGGTTGTGTAATTTAAAACACTTCAGTAAAAAAGCGGAAGGTGTTGGCTGACATGCCACATCATTTTGGTTTGAAAACACATCAAAATTGTTAATTTATTGTTATTTTGTATATAAATCGCCATTGAGACTAATACTTTGCAATGACAGCATCCAAACTTAAGAAGTTTGACAGCGTAAAACACATGCAATTTTTCTGCATACGGTGTTGTTGTAAAGTGGAAACAATTTGGTGGGTATTCAATCCGGCTGGCGACTAAGTCCACTGGAATCACCAATCACCAAAAAATTGCCTAGAGAACTCTGCAGCGAACTGATCATTTCGTAAAGCAACTCGCATGTTTGTTTCTAATTGCAATTTTCACGTAATGCCAAAAAGCTGTCCCTTCAGTCAAGTGTTCAATTCATCTGCTGAAGTTGATCTTGGAATGACAGGTAGCGTTTGACGGGAATCGCTTGAAAGCTAAATCATTAAATAAAAAATAAATCGGTTGGCACAACGGCTCATGAAGAACCAGGGCCTAGTGACTAACAACTCGCAACCATTCCTGTATGCGCCTTTCGACAGGAATGGAAGGGACCTACAATTTTATGCCGAATCCGAACGGCTAGACGAGAAGCACTTATTCGTGACAAGTGATACTCTTGGAGGATTTGTCAATTCCTCGCAAGAGGCAGTAGCCCTAAAAAAAAAAAAACTTTTTAGTTTTTAGGTGGACGAGGCTGGGAAGCGATCCCAGACCTCCAGCGTGACAGTCGAACGCTCTAACCATTACACTACGGGCTACTACATTGCACCACTGAAATGTCGTTTATCACTTCGTAAATCTTTCAACGTGCAATTCAAGGCTTCTAATGCACGTTTGTGGGACCTCGTTCCAGATGACAATCTAACAGCGCTGCAATAGTTTCGCCGTTGCAGAGTTCTTTAAAATGTTGCATGTAGGTTCTTCGTCCACTTGCAGGCAAATGCAATGCAAAATGAGCGTTTAACGGCCTTCCAAAATCCTAACCGCTATTCCAAATACAAACTTTGAACACAATGAAAATTTAAAAAAAAAATATTAAATTTTATTTTGTCTGGCCGAACGCAATAGCAAGTCCAATTCAATAGCAAGTCCAAAAAAATGAACAGGACACTTAATATTCCATTTCTTGGCCCAACACGGTTCGTGAAAATTGTGAAAATCAGGATCTTCCCGTTCCAGTTTTTCTGAAAATTTTCCAAAATTTTTTCCACTTATTTTTTTCCTTGGGCCAATACAAATTCACCAAGGCCAGAATCGTGAAAATCGAAGTGTCCGTTCTCGAGTTATGCACTAAAACAGGATCTTCCCGGATTACAAATTTTCCTGAAAATTTTCCGGGATTTTCCTCCAGTATCCTATGTCCTTCCTTGGGCCAATATGAATTCATCAAGCTCAAAATTGTGAAAAACAGACGGGGTGGGTTCGTCGAATTAGATATGAACAAAAAAAAGTAAACAACCCGAATCGAATAAAAAAAGAACTGTGTGTTAAAAAAAAGAATAGTACGTATGTTGGTATGTATGTATAATAGGGAAGAATTATTAAATTATGTTGTAGGTACAGTGACGTGCTTACGTGGTAGGGTGGGCGCCAGGAAACTTTTTATAGGGTCGTTTGCCTTGACCGGGTGCTGAAAATTTCGTCTTCAATTTATGAAGGAAACACAAAGTATTATTCCCAAAGGGAAGCTAAAAATATTTTTATTGATAAATAATGTCTGGGAAACCTTGGCTTTCGCCTGCATTAAAACCCAGAATCTTTTCAATATGAAGTTAATTATAAAATGTTCTATATTTGAAATGTCGAAGGACAATTTCGAAGAAACAAAAAAAATAAAACAAAGGAAAATTTCAAAAGGGTAGACCGCAAGAATAGACCGCTAATACTCGGTCCCGAAATAAAAGACAAAGAAAACTACGTTAAGAAATGGGGTCACGAATCCCACAATTTAGGGATATAATAAAACGAATAAAACAAAAGTCAACCGAATCTCTTGAAACACTTATTTTTCAAAACGAACAATAAACTAAACACTACTTATCTTTTCTTTTGTAACTCCTGTTGCCTTCCTGCTCCTTTCCTCTATAAATAAACTTCGCCCGTTCTGGCGATTTTAAACTCCTTTCTTCGACGCTGTTTCTTTTTCCTCTATTAAACTCTTTTGAAACACTTTCAAAAACAACCACACTTAATAAAATTCTGCTTTAAAATTTATCTCAAATTCAAACAAAAAAATAATTATTTTCCGCTTTTCAATATTTTCTTTTTCTTTCTCAATTCTAAAAACAAATTTAACCTCACGGCTATGACAGTCAACCAAGAAGTGGTTGATCTTGCTTAGCCTTTGTCGTTTATTGGCCGCCCTCTTTCACTCACACATTCACACTCTTATGCAATAGCTATCGTGGAACTCGGTTGCGATATCACTCCGAAGTTGAGTTCCATCGAAACTCTCTTTTACCCACACATTCACTGAATTCCCCAAGTTGTTGGCGTTGTCCCAAAACTTGACGTTGTCCCGTATCTAGACATATTCACAATAATACCTTTGAGAAAAATAAAGAAACTATAAAAAGTTGAAAATATATTTCTGAGCATTCTCTCAGCTACTCTACATTATTAATTCTAACTTTTTGAAAATGTTTCGAAAAAGAACTATACAATCTCTGAACTACTTTATAAATATTTTTGATGAAACGAAGCAGGAAGGCAAATACTTAAATTAAACTGCCTAACGCGCAATCTACTATTTGGTGGACCTTTGTGCAGATTTGGGGAATTGGGGATAAGCGTTTAGCGTTCCATTCTTGAATGTCGGTCAATGTTAATTAAGTTAAATATAAGATTATGTATTTTAGGATGGGCTGGTAGCCATAAAAAAAGAAAGTTAAATTTAGGTTGTTGTGTTGCGTTGTTGTAAATCCACTTAAGTGACAGTTTATATTTTCCATCGGCCCTTATTACATATGTATCGGTGGCGTGTGAGTCTCCAGCCCATCCGCTGGCTCAACACGAAATACTCCATAATAAAGAATCGGGTACGTATATTGTTATCCTCTCTGAGCAACTCTCAAAAGCTCCATGAGGACAACGGACTAAAAGTATGGGTCGAAAAATGGGAAGGGTTGGGATGGAGGGGAAAACAGATATCGAGAGTTTGACTATGACCAAACAACATAGTCAGACGAAGGTTTTAAGAACTTATAAGTAATGGTTTTTGTTGCGGGAAATCTTACCGTAACACCTCGCAAAATCATTGGGCATCATTTGGGAAAACCAAGAATTTACACACTGTAAATACAACGCTACTTTTCTGACTATAAATGCAACTTAACAAGTAGTGTAGATGAATAAAACTTTATCATGTTTGTGTATGTAAGGAAAGAGAGGCTTTAGCTCTCCCAAGTCTTAATCATACAAAGCCGCGAATATAGACTTCGGTTGGGCCTTGACTTCTTTGTGTCTGTAGTTTAGCTTAAACTATAGCATCTTGTCCGAGGCGAGGCTCTTCTTGATGTTGTTCTTTTTTTTTTTTGTTGTTTTTAAATTATAAGTTATACCGATGCGATGGCCCTGTGGGCTCGAAGAGAGCTCAATGAACTGTGTGAAACAGAAACAACGTAAAGATGCGAGATTATTCACTTTCGATTTCATCCATGAATATAATTTTGAGATACCTACACCTACTGTTGTAGCCTTTTTGTGTGTTGTAAACGACTATTTTCCAACACGTAGAAGCACAACAGTAGTCCAGTGCAAGGGCATGTTTTGTTGTCACCTGTCAGTCTACTCACTGTGTGTTGATTTTGTTTTCCGATAAGCGGATTTTATGGTGTTTTTGTTGTTTTTTTTTTTTTGTCTTTACCGCCAAAGTTGTTAGCTTTTTGTTGTTAAAAGTGTTGTAGGTGTATTTCCTATGCATGTATACGTTGTGTAAAGTTAAGTGAAAAGTTGATAAAGAAAATAAATATTAATTTTATGAACGGTATATTTTGTTTTTGTTGTATATAATTAGCGCAGAATTTCTCATTGGAATAATACCTTTTAATCAAATTTTCAAAAGATTAATGAAATAATTAAAAATATACAGGTATATATTCATTTCAGAGAACATCGTTATAATTTGATAAATTATTTTTGTGATATAGATAATTGAGTTCTGTTTACTGAACTCGCATTAATTACTACGGCAAATAGTATACAAATTAAATGACCATTGAACTTGAAAAGAGAGGTGGACTTTAAGGATACCTATATTTTTAGAATGACACTTCGTAATAGTGTTCAGCAAGAAAAAAAAAAAACAAGAGAAATAGAGTCTTGGTAAATTGAGGAAAAATCTGGCTGTAAACATCAACATGTCTTAGACTAATTTTGTGTTGTGGAGAAGTTAATAGGGCCCTATATTATTCTACAGAGTCAATTTTGAGGTTTTCCAAAAAGTCATATTTTGGCTGTACAAACTTGAGGTTATGGCATTATTTGTTTGGTTACCAAGAAAACTTGTAGTGGAATCTGAGAAATGTGAGGTATTTTGTCATGGACGTTTTGTCAATTCGTCGACAGAGTCAGTAGGTATCTATAAAATATAAAGTATTAAACTTTCTGTATACACTAACGAATATTATAAGCACAAATTAAAAATTGAAGAAAAGGCTGTTAAATTTCAATTACATAAAATATATATTACGTATACGTCCAGGTGTACTGTTGTCCTATTTCTTGTAATTTTGATGCGGGATGTTTTAAAATTCTCTTAGAAATCGTGGGCTTGTCATGAATAACATAGATTTACATCGCTTTTGACACGAGAATTTAAAAACTGCGATCGAAAGGCAAGTTATGGATATGAGCTCATATCCGTCATCTGTTACTTGCATTTAGTCAGGTTTTCGAGATATACCCATAACAGCAATCAAATATTGGGGTAAATGAACATGGAGTATGGGTGCTTATATGTATGTAGATGCGGTGCATATATTCATTATATAAAAAAAAAAAACAGAAGTCTTGCAGGTTTATTTCTCCAATTTTTTGCATTGGTGGGATGTACAAAATAGCGATTTTTTCAATTTTTGTTTTGAAAGAAGAAAATCACTTCAATTGTGTTTTTTTTTTTAAGTTTAAGTTTTTTTATTTTACCAAAATCTATAACCATCAAGATTACGAGTAAGATGACCCGATTAATAAATCTCATTTTAAGCGAACCATACTGCCATTTTATGTCATTAGTTTGTAGGTGTTTTTGTTTTAAGAGGATTTTAAATAAAATGCTCCACCTGCACGAACCTGCTCTTGTGGTCAAAAGAATTGTAGTCAATTTTTTAAATTTTGATTTAATTATAATAAGGTAATTGTATAAAAACCCGTGTTTTATTGGAAAAGCTATCCATAGTAGTTTTCCATAGTAGGATTTTACATGAATAACAAAAACAAATACTGCCGATAAAAGTTAAAGTAGAATCATACTGCGGATAGTTTTCCGAGTCTCGAATGGATTTTTGGTGATTTCATTCTCAAATGTTGGTTGCTATTAGTTTTTTCGTGAAGTTAATTTTGACTGCTTCTGATTCTCACAATTACTATATTTTTTTTTTTAATATTCTGACGGGTGTTCTTTCAGTTAAACCCATTTTGAAATACAAAAAGCAGCCTACTGCGGATGCGTTTTTTTTGGTAATTTTCTACTGTACTATTTATAGAATGCCAAAAAAACACGGGTAAAATATAGATTTTTAAAACAATTATCAAAAGTATGTAGTTCATTTTTTTATTTGCTTAAATTTCTTCTTAAATAATTGCCAATTGATTTCCTTAACTAATATGATTTTCTTATAAAATCAATTTAAAATCGTTTTAGTGGGTTTTTAAAAGAATTTATTTTTGTACATAAAATTTTCAAAACATTTTTTAGGAACAACATTTTTGAAAGCAAATTTTAAGTTATTTTTAATATAGGTACAGGTAAAATTAAAATTCCAAAAAAATTTCATAACCTACCGGTTTTTGAAAAATCGAATTTTCAACTAAAAAAAATCTTAAAAATTAATATTGTTTTTGAAAATCTAGGTATGCAATATTTTGTATGCTTTTGAAAGTATGAAAAGTGGTTCTGGAGGAAATACTATTGATAAGAACGCCAAATAAAATCTTACATTTTTAACAAAACAAATTTGGAGCCGTTTTCGAGAAAAATAAGATTTTTCTAAACGCGTATGCAGTTGCAGTGCCGCATCAACTCAAAGTAAAAATAACAAATGCCTATAGGCCCAGCGACGCACATTGGACCGTTTGCCAATTCTTGAAGGAAATAAGTGAAATTTGGTACACTTAGAGCCGATTTTTCAATCATTAATTAAACTATCAGAGGAATAAATACTTTATAGCAACATCAACAAATTTTTGTTTTATTCGAACATAAGTACTATCTGAGGTTTAACTGACTATTGAAAAAAACTGGCCCTTAATGATTTGGGGACGCAGAATTCAGTGGTACCTACGGCCTATATTTTTGTATTCGAAATGGGGCTTCAAATGTAAGCCAAAACATAGTTCGAATTGTAAAAACTCCAAAGAAAGCACTTTCAAAGCCAGGAATGTTATAAAATGTATGTTTGAAATGTCTTAAGATATGTGCCCAAATGTGTACTAAAATATAAATGGGTCCAATAAAGATATGTATGTACCAAATTTAGAAAATAAATAGTTGAAAAAGTTACTGAGTATAAATAATGGCTATTTGAAGGTTATATTTTAAACTGTAAACTGTCAGAATTTTTAGTTTGACATAAGACTCAAAATGAAATCAATTTCCGTGAAGAATTGGCATGGAAAAAGAATTTTGTCCACCGAATTCAACAAACGGACCACTGTGCGCTCGAAATGTGTACGTTTCGTTCTAAACTTAAAAATCAATTTTCGTAGACCCGAATAGAACCGAATTCAAATGGTTAAAAAACAAATAACATTCAACATTGTGTTTGGCGTTAGCGTCTCCTTATGATTGAATTTCAATGATTGGACTATTTTAACGAAGGCCACCAGAAAAAAGGCCCAGGCCCTATCAACTTTTTCCGAAAATTACAATCGAAATCTACAAGTTGACATTTCTCATGGTATCTCTTTCGCAATGCAAATGTTGATGGTTACCAGCGCATTTTTTTTTTTTTTTTGTAATTTTCATAAAACAAACATGTCTATCGATTGGGCTGCCGAACTGATTTTGTTATTATGAATTTTTGTTTTACTGAATAAAATGCTTGCAACGATTTGGTATCGTTGAAAATCAGAGAAACCGGAGAGGCAACAAAGCACTGATAGTCGAAAATCGCATGAATTCGCAAAAAAAAGGCAGTAATGCAATTTGCCTAGAGAATACAAAAATCATGAGCTTTACTTTGGCATTCAAATAGTCATTAAAAACTCAATTCTACAAACTTACAGCCATATTTATTAGATTTCACTGATACTCGGTTAAACCTGGGAATAGTTAAACCGAGTCGAAGCACTTACACCGGGTATACGCCATGTCGAACTAATCCTTATTTAAAAAAAAATTCTTAGCCGGTTTAGTTACGCCTGCCTTATGTCAAATATTTTATCAAAAAATCGCCAATCTAAAACTCTGGTTATCATAAACGTAAGCAAACCTCAGCTGATTTCCATTGTTTTTGGTTTATTTTGGTAGAGAAATTATTTGTTAATTTCTAATAATAAAATAAAAATAAAATAAAAGAAAAGAAAAGAAAAGAAAAGAAAAGAAAAGAAAAGAAAAGAAAAGAAAAGAAAAGAAAAGAAAAGAAAAGAAAAGAAAAGAAAAGAAATGAAAAGAAAACGTTCAGAAAAACTGGGATGATTCTCAAAAGATATGTTAATATATTTACATAATTACAACAGATAAAAATAAATATTTTGGTGTATGTTCATAGATTTTTCCCCGACAACTCAGTGTCATGGGATCTAAATGAGTTTTGTACTGCTTTGACTTTCTCCTTCTTTGTTAAATGTAAAACCGTTTAAAGAATTAAAATGATTTATTAATGTAAAATAAATATCCATTTTATCGTAGAAACAAAAAGAAAAAAATTGTTTGCACTCCTCTTTTTAAATTCACACAATGTCATGTCAAAATGACATTTAGATACTAAAACGGCTTTACTCCGGCCTTAAACCTCCTAGGAACCAGTTTTAGCTTACTCCGCCTCTATTCCTGATATATTTTTTTTTTAAATAAGCTTTCCAGTTTTAGAGGTGTTGTAAAGTCGGAGTAACTTTACGCCGCCGCTAAACCGAGTTAATAAATAAGGCTGTTAGTGCGCAGTTAACTGTAGAGGTTTTTAATAGAAAGTTGGTTGTAGAAAGCACAAAAAAATATTACTTAGCGTATCTAGCTCACGATGTCAACTTGAGCTACCAATACCTATTTTATATTTTAAAACTAAAAAAAGTAACGCGAGGAAATTTAATTTTTTTCTCTCCACAACTTAGTTAATACTAAAAATCAACACCTACCTAGCTACGTTCTAAGTTTTATTTGTTTTTCCACAAATGTATTGCTCTTAAAGGACGTCATTTGCGAGGTAAGTTTTGAGTACGCATATTTTTGGCTCTCAGAGGACAATTAATTTTTGTAAACGTTCAAAGTGAACTTAGCTAGGAAATACACCATCAAAAATAAATAATTTTTTTTTCGACTGAATTAAAAAATTATTGAAATTATTGACACTGCAGCCTCAAAATTATGAATTTACAAAATTAAGTCAAACAAATAACAAAGGACATTGCCATCGTGTATTATTCAAAATCGTGAATAAATAATAACGTATATATTTTTTTTTCACGCTTAATTACTTTCCAAATCACCAAATACAGTATTAATTTAACTATAAAACTCTCATGATATTCATAGTTCTGTTTTTTTTATTTTTTTTCAAGAAAGTCAATAACTCAGAATTCTTATAAAATATTTAATGCATCTTCTGTGTTCATTTTCTTTTGTAGATTTTCTTATATAGGTGCATATACGTATGTATGTTGCCTTTAACCCCCTCCCTATGTACTTGTAGTTACAAACAAGTGCACAAAATAATGAATACCTCTAGCCTTCTCTTAAAAAACAGTAGTTAACTTAGATCTTGATTCTTAAATATCGAAAGTCAAACATTTTTTAAATTGAATAAAGAAAAAGCAAACTAGATACCTAACCTATAAAACATATCACAACAAATTAAAATAGGTAGGCTGGATTATAAATTTTATTTTTTCTCAGAGTAGGCACAAAGTAGAAACCAATTAACATTTGAAGTATTTCCCCTTCCCAGCACCGCTCTTCCAAATTAAGGCACACGAAATTTAATTTTATAAACAATTGCTTAAAATTAGCAAAAACTCATTCCAAGGATTTGGGAAATTTTAAAAATATCCGAGTTGGTCAGTTTAATCTTCACTTGAGTATAAGTACCAAAGAATGTGTTTAAAACATGTATTTCCTATCCAACCCAACTGCAAGACAATCTTTTATTTAAAAGAAAAAATAATAATAAAAATGACTGCAACCACTTAAGTCAAGTGGAAAGCTATTACGTGTTGCAATACACTTCTGGGTAACCTAACCAAACTTTTATACGTTTGTGCGTCGATGACGTTGTTGTTTATAGTAAAACTGACATTGGTATAATTTTTGTGGGTGAAAAACAACATTTTACTACTTCAAAGAAAAATATGAAATAAAATGGAAAGAGATTTTTGTGTTTTGTTAAGTAATCAGACACAAGGTCATACACATTATACCAACACGGTTAATATGATTGAACGAAATTAAGTAATTCAGACATAGTACTGAATCAATCAAAACAAAACAATTCTGCTATGATGATTTATCTGTATATAAAGGTGTATATAAAGGTGACCTAAATGTTAAATACAACACATGGAGAATAGCAAAAGATTTTAATTTCAATTAGTAACAAAGGTGACCGCAGAAACGTAGGTATAAATAATGTCAATGTTGACCTTCTTTTCATTTAAATTTCTGGTGGAAAGTAAACCAGTCAAACCAAAGAACTCAAAAATTAAAAATATGTAATACAAGACGTTACAAAGTTTTATTTCCGAACGAGCTAAAAGGTTGGTTTTTGATTATCTATAGAAGACCACAATGTACATTGCTACTTAATGTCGGAAGATTGCAATGAGGGCGATTAATCCAGGTAGACCGTTAACATTCGTGTAGTACGACTTTAGATAGAGTCTCTATAATTAAAAGTACGTCTGAAGTTTGGCTCAAGGGTTAACTGATGAACATTCCTAGAAGCACGAGTTTTACAGTTGAATTGTTAAAGGGAAGGAATGACAACTAGGGTATTTTACTAGAATACTGTTTTAAGAAAAAGCGGTCAAATAATAAAAAGACATGAACAGTGGCGTAGCGTGACAGTGTATCTTGAGAAATAAGCATGCTAGGAATTTGCAAGGTGGAGGTCTGGGTTTACTTCCAACCTTCGTTCACCTAAAAACTAAAAAGGTTTTTTTCAGGGCTACTGCCTCTTATGAGAAATTGACAAATCCTCCAAGAGTATCACTTGTCACCGAATCACCGAATCCGAACGGCTAGATGAGAAGCACTTATTCATAGTGCTTCTCATCTAGCCGTTCGGATTCGGCATTAAATTGTAGGTCCCCTCCATTCCTGTTGACACGCGCACACAGGAATGGTTGCGAGTTGTTAGTCAATAAGCCCTGGTTCTTCACGAGCCGTTGCGCCACCCAATTTATTTATTTATTTTTTAGACTTCAAAACTTGGAATTAGCATTTTTTCCAACTTTGGAGTATTACTGCAAATTCCTAGCATGATTTGGTTCTCAAACATTTTATGTGTTTGGCACATGCATTTATTGATCAACTGTCTAGTTTCAAGCTATATAAATGACACACATTTACTCGAGAAACAAGTCTAGCGAGTTTCAAATCACTTCAGAAAATCAGGTTCGAAAGGAGAATTGGCATTTTGGTCTACCTATTAGTCCTTAGTCCTAGTACATCATTTGTTTATATGGACAAAAATATGTAAACCATGGGGCAGTATATGGAACAAAGATTGCAATTAGAGCAAAAATTAATTGCAATTGTGTTCCATTAAATCGACAGCATTGGTCACTCTCCATGAACTTAATATACCCCAAAATAAAGGAACGTTCTTACCAATGGCCAATAATAGCGAATAATATCATGGTTGGCGAATAATTCGCTTAATAGTATGAACATTCTACTTTTTTTTATTTGATTTAGCGAATTTAATGAATGGGAATAATTGTGCGTCGAGTGCCCACAATTGAGATATACAACGTTCAAATGCTTAATTCAAGAGCATAATTTTTGAATATACACACGGAACTGTAAACCATGGGGCTTAGGCAGTATATTACAAAATATAAAACAATTCGTCTATGTGTATTCGAATTTGCAGTGTTTTTCTTATTTTGTTGGTCGCTTATTTTAGCCAACTCCCATTTTTTTGAACAAAAAAAAAATACTCGTACGTTGGTACATTCCACAGTACCAAATCATTTTCATAGGTCTCGTTTCTGGGCACTAGATAGGCCAGTTCCAATATATTTTTGCCCATTTTCCTTTGAATTCCTTTTCTTTCACATTTTTTAAGCAAGCTTTGTATTTGTATGCACATGTTTGTACGGTAGCATTTGATGTAGCACACAAACAATGTCCGATTAGGGACAACTACTATGATGTATTTCTATTTCTACCACTGGGACAATTTTTGATTGGATTCTTTGGGCTCCACAAATGTATTAATTTTAACAATAATGGATTAATAAAAAAAAATATGAAAAATCGAGCCGGTAGGTAATTTTTGTTTTAATTTCTTGCTTTGCCGCCCCCGGCAAAGTGACCCCCCACGCTACGCCCTGGACATGAAATATTACGACGGTGTTCAAGAGCAATAAATGTTTCAGTTATAGTTCTTCTGCCTTTTGGGCGAATAAAAACTTTGTAGATCACAGCCAGATCAGAAGTGGAGAAAAATTATTTGCATGTACGCAGAAGACCTTAGCACTTACCATCGTTTTTGGCAATGACAAATATGTCCAAAGGTTGGCTGCGACACAAACTTATACCGAGAACTGAACTGAAATATGTTCCTCTATGCGGCTTCCGCTTTAACGACAAAAGGCAGCATTGAGTCTTGGAAACATAAAATTGTATTTTAAAACATTATTGTATTTATTTTATTTATTTTAAATATTTTATTTATTTTATTTATTTTATTTATTTTATTTATTTTATTTATTTTATTTATTTTATTTATTTTATTTATTTTATTTATTTTATTTATTTTATTTATTTTATTCATTTTATTCATTTTATTTATTTTATTTATTTTATTTATTTTATTTATTTTATTTATTTTATTTATTTTATTTATTTTATTTATTTTATTTATTTTATTTATTTTATTTATTTTATTTATTTTATTTATTTTATTTATTTTATTTATTTTATTTATTTTATTTATTTTATTTATTTTATTTATTTTATTTATTTTATTTATTTTATTTATTTTATTTATTTTATTTATTTTATTTATTTTATTTATATTATTTATTTTATTTATTTTATTTATTTTACTTATTTTATTTATTTTATTTTGTTTTATTTACAAGCTGGCTTTAAAGATCTTGTCCTGTTCAAGTTGTAAGTCCCTTATCAAGCAAAGAAATCAGTTGCTAGAAATTATGTTCACGTTTCCTTTTAATTCCCTTCAAAATCTCATTTATACTCTTTTTTCGAAGAAACAAAAAAAAAACAAAACGAAAATCAGCAAAAGCTAATGCTCGACTTGCCGTTGAAAGTAAAAATATATGTATGTAGATGAAGATGTCTAAGACGAATTAACCGGTAACAGTTTTTTTTCTTTTAAAATTATTCGACGAGAAAGTGACGTTTTATCACAAAATAATCCATCTTTTTCGAAATTTTGACATGTTTTGATTAAGTACAATTCTAATAAATTATTTCAAGTGTGCAAATTTAACGATGACCAAAATTTAATTTAAAAATCAAGGTCCACAAAAAAAATCTGCTGTTTCTTTTTATCAGCTAAAAATAAATTAATAAAAAAATTATCGTTAAATAATGTTCAATCTTATGGGTGTTCATTAGTTTTAGTACTCTACAATTAAAGCAAAATGTTCGTTTATAGCAATACAAAGAATATCACATTTATTTGTTTGCAAAACATTTGAAAAAGTTCACTGCTAAGGTCATAATAATAACAATAACAAAATATTTAATAAATACGAGCTCTTCAGTACAGTTTTTGTTTTATATACACTCCGCTCCACTTGAATAGAAACAAACTTTTTGTTTACAATCTGAGCATGTAGCGCTTTGGTAAATTTATTAATTCACCTTTTGGGCTTAGTTTCTAAAAGAGGGATATATTGCGAATAAAACTGCAGGGACAGAATAATACAGGAAAATACCGTTAGATTATTTTTTACCACTTTTCTAATACCTTCATTTAAAACACTGCTTTTTTTTGCGCCACTTGAGTAGAAAAATTATCATATATATTATTTCTGTTGTCAAACTCCTTTTTTCTCATTAATAAAACAGTGAAATCTCCTAAAATAGGTACCACTGAATAGGAATTTACACATACTCATGACATTGCACAAAAACATTATGTTATACCACACTTTTTTCTATAAATTTCGGAAATTTCAAATAATTCAATAAATGAAAAATTTGACATAAAGATTACCTCACTTTTAATCCATTGAATGAGTGAAAGAGAAAATTATGTATAACTTCAGTAATTTAAAATTATCTTTTTTTTTCGCTGCACCTTGAGTGAGTGGGGGAGAAACATTCTTTGGTTACACCATGCATGAATGAAAGAAACATATTTATTAATTTTATAATGTATAATCCTCTTTTTTCGCTTGCACATTGAGTGAGTGGTGGAGAAACATATTTGTTACGTACTTCTGTTTGTAATCTTTTTTCTCATGCCGAATGCATTTATTAGGTATCACTAGATTGCATGAATGAAAGAAACATATTTATTAATTCTTTAATTTAAAATCTTAGAAGAAGAAATAGTGGGACGGGCATATCGAGGAAAAAGTGAGGATTTTTTCAAAATAGTGTGAGTTACACAAACACAAATGCATTCACACAGGGTCGGAATGCAGTGAGATAGCTAAATGCTGGGGCCCCCAAAAGAATTTTTAGCTGTGTGTTTGAGAGATGTATTTTTGAGAAATAGTAAAAAAGCTTATTAAACTAAATAAAAAAGTGAAATAAATGTAAATATAGTGAATACATGCCATACTTCATTGAAAAACAAAAAATATGTTACATATGCGGTGCTGCGTCAAATTCTGTAAAAACATCATGTGGAATATGAGACACAATCAGTCCGTGAGATGCAAAAATTGTAAACTCCATATTATAGGTGTTTTTACACGATTTAACGCATATTTTTTTTAAATAAAGTATTGCAAATATTCACTATGTTAACTTTTATTTCACTTTTTTATTAAGTGTTTTAACTATTTTAGCGTTTTGAAATCTCTAAACACTATTCTCTAGCTCGGCAAAATGACAGTGGTGCGTTCTTTTTATATAAAATGTTAACTATTGTTGTTGTGTCAAAAAAAAAATTTAGAATGTCATTGTTAAAAGTGTTACACTGTGTAACATTTCGTTTAGGAACGATCAATGTTCAAAATATTATTGGTATGTCAATCGAAAGGGGTTGAAAAAAAAATCGAAATTCATTTAGAATGAAAATAATCAAAGAAATTTTTTTGATTGCATCAAATTTAATAAGCCTTATTGAATGTGCGAAATTTTCGCACGGGTCTTTTGCTCTTATATAAGGAAACAAATTGCAGTAAAAGGGCGTAGTTTTTTATTTGAAATCATATTTTTATAATGTGTGCTACCACCTTTATTTGAAATAACTTGAAAACCATCTTGGAGACTGAATCATGCAGTTTTTTAATATAATTTAAAGAAATTGTACTTCATGCTTCTTTGATGCAGCAGTATTTCAGTGATTCTTTGTCCTCATATTGTCGATCGGAATCGTAAACTCTACGAACCATCAATCCCCATACGTTTTCAATAATATTTTTTTCCCGGAGAATATGTTGGCGATTGAAGTAAGGTTCCATTTTTCTCGGATATCCAACTGTTAAAGATCCTTGCGTTGAGGATTGGCGCGTTGTCTTGATGAAATGTCCATGGTATTGGTCCAAGGACATCGGTAAACTTAGGGAAAGCTTCTTGCAATATTTTCTTGTAGAAGTTTGCCGTCATTTTCAATGTGGGAAACTGCAGATCAATTGTTCGAAGCCAGAAAATCTCACCCGACGCCATTACACCGCCTTCTCGGCTATAGTGGCGCTCCAGGAACTTGAGTTCCTTCCTCATAACATGAAAATAGTAAATATATCCGTCCAGGCCACCTAAATTGAATTTTTTCGTCAGAAAATACCACTTTTGTCCACTTTTCCTTCCACGTAATATTCTTCCTGCAAAAATCTATTATATTGTATCTTCGTATTGGATTTAACGGTGCTTTTTTCTTCAATTGTAGGCGCTTTAAATGTTGTGACCCACGAATAACACGTCTAATAGTGTTAAGACTCTTCGACTTGATTTTAGCAGCAGAGTCGTTTGAATTTGAAGCCAGTTTAAGTCCCTGTAGTTTTATTCGTAATAGATCACTCTTTTAGGAACTATAAAACCAAAAAATGAATATATGAATTTATCAAAGCTTTACACACTCAAAAAGTAAACAAAAAGTTTTTTGTCTATTCAAGTGGAGCGGAGTGTACATACAGGAGAGCAAAATCACAAATTGATTTTATTGCATCAAAACAAACTGATGAATGATTATAATTTTCTTGTTTTCTTTACAAGTACCTAGGTACATACCTACCTAAATAGGTGTATATAATATAAACAAAAATTTGAGATGAGTCCAATGTACATACAAAATGATTAATATTCTAACAATTTTGTCAGCATTGACCTAATTCACCTTACTAAGTTATTTTATGCAAATAATGTGGCTACTCCTTATAAAGTTAACAATCTATGAATTGTCCACGCCATTAAACTACCTGTATAGAGAGTCACTTATCGATATGTCGCATAATTGTTTTTATTTGTTTTATTAATCGTTTAATATGACGGCTGGATTTATTTACATTTATCTTAGATTGCATCCGACGACGAACGTAAACAATTCAATTAAATGATGTCATAATACTTTTTATTAGCTGTTGCATACATACGCAGGCACATTATTTGTAACTGTTATCTAATGCTATTTCTATGCATCGCAATATCAAGCTTAAATTGCACACAACTTTGGTGGATATAACAAATATGATAATAATTTGATCTGTACAGGCGCGAACGCAGGAACAAATTTCGGGGGGGGGGTTTAAACTGAAAACTCAAGAATTAAGAGTGCAATTGTATGGCGAGGATGTTAAATTCATACATTTCGGGGGGGGGGGGGGTTTGAACCTCAAAACCCCCGCTGCGTTCGCGCCTGGATCTGTAACTTTATTACCTTAATATGGTTGCTTGTAACTCCTCTTAACAGAACTTACCGATTATAAACAAAAAATAACAAGAAAGAAAATAGTGTTATGTTGTAAAGAATGTAATGTTATGTTGTAATGAATGTAGTTATTTCATAATTCGTTTATTCTGATTATTAAAAAATCAATTACTGTTTATACTACCTGTTTGTTTTGTAAGTCAAGTTACAAAGAAAAACTTCATGAAACTTCGCCGTTATTTATTCAAGCAGGAAGAATTTACGATGGTGGGTTTAAAGGGTGGTTCACTAGTAGCACAGGAAGGATAGATTTTTTTGTGGAATGATATATAGAACGGCTGAATTTTGTATGCCTGAAAGAGGGCTATTAGAAAAGCTTATGTCCAGTTTTTTCGGGAAGCCATCATCCCCCTGGGGAAATTTACCATTTTGGAAAACGCGAATTGATTTATATCTCCGAAACTATTTATCTTAGAGGAAAAATTGTAAGGCCAAGCTTGTAGGCAATTTAATCATCTTTCGTTCATATATACATTTTTTCGAAGTGGGCAATATTTTCAAGGTTATGTTTATTTATTTTTTGTTTTTTACTTTAACACATTTTTGTCGTTCCGAGATAACTAACGTGAAATTATAATTAAATATGAATTAAATAAGAATTTTAGAAGACTAAATGCGAAATTAGAAGATAATGCGATACCGCAGTCAAAAGTTAAAAAAACATATACAGTCGAAGTCCCTTATAAGGACGTGGCTTACATCGACCATCAGTCGCTTTTAACGTGCACCTCCAGTTCACGGCAAAATAATTTATAAATTTAAATTGCAACCAAAGACTAAGTACCACTAAAAGAAATCTGAATCATATGAAATAGCTATAATTCCTGCCTAATGTAATACTTGGTGGTAGCCAACTCAAGTGGTTGTTATTCATTCAAAACCTTCAATTCAAAAACATAATGTTTTTTTTGCAGTTCTTTTGCTATTAAAAAAAAAACTGTCTATTGATTTTTTTTTTGAAAAAATTACCAGGGGGGTCATTCTGTAATTTGATTATCGCCAGACGATATCGTTTTGACGATAGTCTTGCTTTACGTAAAAACAATAATCACTATCAACTATAAGATTATCGTCTTGACGATCAAAAATTTACTTTTCGTAAATCAAAAATCGTCAAAACGATATCGTCCAAATGATAAGGTTTGAACGATATCTAATCAGCTAGCGTTTCGCATGGACTTTTTGTTTTCGATAACAATTTATGCTTTTTATATGACTTTTGCGAGTCAGTCAAGTAATTTTATAATTACTGATAGCTTTACAAAAGTCACAAACGAAAAAAGGTTCTTGCATTGAAACGCATGCAATGCTTTTGTTTTTTTTTAAGCTTGTAACATGTTAAAAATCGTCTACATACATACATAAAATGAAACAAAAAAGGGAAAAACCCTTACCTAATATAAATGATTTGATATGAATTTACAGAATTCTTCAACTTTTAAAGACAACATTTAAAAAAGACAATTTTTTATAAAAGCCATCCGACATGTTCCATTCAACAAATCTATCCAACTGCTAGATTCCTTAGTAAGGTATTAATTAGCTTTATTTTGATACACTATTCTCATAAATAACTCAATATTAGTAAAACTATATTAACACATATCGCATTTTGTACGGTTTTGAAGTATGTACAATGCACAATAATTGTAAATTGCAGAACTAAGCCATATCTATAAATAATAGAACTATTCTTGGGCGTCTCCTTTACATCTGCTTAAGCGTTACTGGCCTATAAACGATTTTAGGATTTTATGTTTCACAAATAATTAATAGAAAAATAACTTACATTCTGCAATTTATATTGCACACATCGGAAACAAACAGAAAATGACATCAAATAAATTGAAAATTTATTTACATATACGAACCTAAACGCAAAATAGTTGGACTACCTATGATAAAAAACAAAAATCTGCTGGTTCTTAAATTCCATCGACAATAAACTCAATATTTTGGTTTTTTTCTTTAGATATATTTATTTTAGATAGAAATAAGTAACAAAAACAAAATGACTTCAATTAAATAACCATATAGAGCAGTCTTAAAAAATAAAATAACGATTGATACATTTTTTTAAACGCAAAATAGTTGGCCTACACGTCTTAATTTTTATTTTACCATGGTGTTACATCACCTCTAGCCTTGATAACTGCTTCTATGCGTCGTGGCATTGTGTCAACTACTTTTTGACATTCTTCGGTACCAAAAGATTCCCAAATATTCATGATTTTAATTTTTAGCCCTTGAGAATCCGACATGGTTCTTTTCGGAGGTTTTGCTTCATTTTATGCCAGACAGTTTCAATTGGAGAAAGGTCAGGGCTGCTGAAAGGCCATTCCAGTAAAAGGAATTGCTTCAGCAGATAACCACGCCATTGTAGACCTTGCTTTATGGCAGGAAGCACCATCCTGTTGGAAAATGAAATCGCCATCACTAGTTTGAAGTCGTGGTATTGATGGGAGTAGCTCATTTTTCAGAATATCCCGGTACTTGGTAGCGTTGATAGTTCCATTTACAAAATGTAAATTGCCCAAACCTGGCCTAGACATGCATCCCCATATCATTAGAGATGCTGGAAACTTGACTGTTTTTTTAAAGGCAATCTTTGTGAAAGGCCTCTTTGGAGTTTCTTATGACACGTTTTCGTTCGTCGCCCACGCAAACTTCAAACCTCGACTCATCACTCCAAATAACGGGCCGCCATAGACTGGGTTCGGAATCATTATTTGTTCTTGAAATATTTGAGAGCAAAATTATTTTTAAAAAAATTCAACGGAAGCTTTTTTTTAACTTAGAAAAACACTAAGTTAAAAAAAAGCTTCCGTTGAATTTTTTTAAATGTTTGTCAATTTTGTGTTGCGTAAAATTAGTCTGAAGTAGATATGTTGTTCCGTTCTCGAGATATTCGAGACGAATGACATTTTACAGCTCCTTTTTTAAATTGCTGTAGTAAGAAAACGGTCGATTGGGTTTTTAATAAAACCTTTTCAACACATAATGACAATACTATCTGTAAAATAAAATTCATCCGAAGTCGATATATGGACGAAAAAAGAAACCCAAATATACGTACGTATATATACACACATACAGACATCTTTCTAAAAACGACGGATTCTGATTCTAGAGACCTAAAACTCGAAGATATGTCAGATATTTCAATTCGACAAATCGCACCCATTAGAATAACTTCCAATGGTAATGGGAGGTTAAAAATGACCCAAGCGACTCGGACTGATTGAATAATCCCATACCTACAGCAAAATTCCACAACTGCAACTAAATGTAAAAATCTTTCGTTAAAACGTTTTTTTTTTTTTTTTGATTTATTATTTATTATTTTGAAATTTGGCAAACTTGTCATCCCAAAATTAATTTTACTTCTTCATTTAAATTTTAGCAGTGAAACGTTTTTTAGCAGAGAAGTTTGATAAATATAAATTAAAAAAAAAAAAATTTAATATTTTTTTTAAATACAAAAATATTTGTTTCGAAAAATTGTATGCAAAATTATTAAAATACTTTTATATAAAAAAAATTGGTTGAAATAGGTGAAGCCGTTAACGAAAAATTTCAAAACCAAAAAATCGGTTCTATGACAGCTACCGTTAATAACCGTTATAAATAACTTTTGTTCCACTTAAATATTTATTATAAGCAGGGAAAGGATTTTGCTAACTATCCTCCTCCTGATTCAAAATAAATGTATTTTATTTTGCCTTTTTTTTTGCCTTTTTTACCCGTTAGTGCTTTTTTTGCCTTTTTTACCCGATAGTGTCTTTTTTGTCAATTTTGACTCGCTTGCTTTTTTTATAAAAGTTAAACCAAAAAATCTTCAAAAAAATTCTACAAATACAAACTGTTTGTAGTTTTTTCATTTCCAGTTGAGATTATTTCACTTAAAAACATGATCCTAACACAATCTAAGGCGCACAGAAAACAAATTTGCTTGCCCTCAACATACAAGAACAAGAAAGCGGTAGTGTAGACTGTAGATAGAGTTACCTACTATGATCTTTTCTCAATAAAATTTCTTGTCCTTTTTTTGTTTTTTTATTTACTCATAAAAACTAGATCTTTGCATTTCTCTACGAATGATAGTGCATTTCTTTGCACTGCAAATATCAATGAAAATTTGGATAAATCAAAAGGGCCAATAATTGCAAATGAAGTGTTGAAAAAGTTCACTACTGTTAATGTAAATCGTGGACTTAAAACTGTTGAGCAAATGCTGTAATAAATGGCAACGTCAACTCCACACTTTCTGAAAACGTTGAAGTGAATTAAGACGCTTGTAAGAGACAATCGTAGAAGGTTGTTACATTAGAAATTCAAAAAGCTGTTGGTAGTTCAGTGCTATTTTAATTAGACGTTAAGTTATGTTTATATTCTCTTTATTTAATAAATGCCTTTTTTTTGCCTTTTTAAGAATTTTTGTTTGCCTTTTTTGATTTTTTTAGGTCAGCAAAATCCTTTCCCTGATTATAAGGGTATTCATGCAACGACGTAAGTTTACAAACTGTGTAAAATGATAAGTTTATACAAAAGTTTGCAACAACGACCTTTTTTTCATTTGGTTAAATGCTGTTCAGCTGTTCGTTTAATTGATTGATTTGTTGTGTGACATTTTAGACGTGTTTAGATTTCGAAGACGAAAAACCTCTCCCGAACCATTGCGAAATCTGAGCCGAATGTCTAGCAATGATAAAAAAAATCAAGACACACGATGGAACTACAATAGTCGTAGGTCGGACGAAAATGAGCGAATACAAAAAAATTCTATGGTGCACCCATAGCGTTGATTTCTTGATTTGCGTAAACTATTGCTTTCGGTAGTAAAGAGCACATCCGAGTGCACCTCACGAAAGTGAAACTGACATTTCTTGAGGCAGGAACGACAAACGTGATGCATAGAGTTATGGCTCAATTCTGATTAAGGAAGAGAGTCGGAGACAAAACGGAGCCCTGGGGCACACCACCATTTATTTTGTGGATTTCAGACTTGAAACCGTCCAATACGACTTGTATTTCTAATCCAACGAAGAAGAGGTTCATCGAAACCAAATGCGCGCATTTTCGATAAGAGAGCTTGGTGCCAAACTCTATCAAACGTTTTTGAAATATCAAGTGCAATAATCTTACTTTCTCCAAAATGATGTAAAGATTTGTTCCACTGTTCGGTGAGATATACCATCAGATCACCAGTGGACCTATTGCTACGAAAGCCGTACTGCCGGTCATTAAGAAGCTTTCGTTCTTCAAGATATTTCTTGAGAAAATCGATGTCATTGTTTTGTTTTTCAAAATATTTGAGTTGAAAAACATTTGTTAAGAATTATTAATAGTTTTTTTCAGTTTTTTTGCTCCAAAAAAAAGCTGTTTATTTTTTTTTTAAGTTATAAGTTGTTTACTACGTCATTATAAGTAAAAAAAAATAGACTGGACTCGGAATCATTTTTTGTTCTTGACACCACTTTGACACCATACATAATATTATGTTGTCCAAAGAGCTTCACGCACAAAAACGTGTAAGCCATAGCGTTTGGTCAGCAGAAACGTTTTTTTAAATAAGTAGATATTATGTGTGCACATTTTAGTAGATTTAATTTAACTATAGGCACGCAATTTTGTATTGATTGATTCAACAAAATGTGATTTTAATATAAAATGCTGTGAAAAAATGTGATTCAGTAAATAAACCTTTATGTTTAGTTATTTATGTTTCTTATTATGAAGAAGGGGTGATCACATTGCCCTTGAAGTAATTTTGTGTATTATGTTATACCTTTTTGTTTATTTATTTTTATTAATTTCTAATTATTATTTATGATAACAAATGAAAAATATATGGCTAACTTTAATTTTCTGTGTACTATGAAGTTTTCAGAATTTAATGATTTAGGTAATTTTTTACTCGTTTTGGTCCTTTTATTTTCAATTTTGGTCACAAGTTTTATTTCCAAGTGGCAACCGTGGACCTGCGTCGCGTCGGTGAATTGCGAATGGTCGCAGAATTTGGCATTTCATTCATATGAGTGGTCGCAGAGAGCTGCGAACTGTCATCCAAAAAGTGAAGTTTCAAATAATACAAAAAATTATTGTCTGGTTTTACTTTTTGAAAGCAATAAACAAAGATGTTTAATTATTTGCAAATAATTTTACCCTTTCTTCTGCGGAGTTACTCTTTTTTTTTATCAACCAAACTAAACAACACGAGTAACACCAGACATTTTATTTTTGAGGTTAAATTCGAGCGAATTATTTGTTCGCAGTTCTGTGGAATGCGTCTTGTATTTGTGGACTGTGAATTTTCATTTGACAGTTTGCAAGTCGCAGTTGTTGGTCGCGTCGAAAATATTAAAATGTGTTCTTTTTGTAAGTTTAACTAATTTAACGCAATATTTTCTATTTAAATTTTTAAATATGATCATTTATTCCATTTGGTAAACAACTAAAATAAGAATAAGTTAATATTTGTTTCAGAAATAGCTTAAGAAGAATTATTCGCAGACGCAGTTCGCAGCTCATATGAATGACACTTTGCAGAACACGGTCAGAGTTTTCTTTATAGTTCTCTGAGTGAGATATCATTTTATTTATATCATATTTCTGAACATGCCTATGCCTAATTCTAAAAGTCACAATGGCGAAATAAATTTGGTTAATTTTCCCCATCAAAATCCTTGGATAATTTTAACCACATAGTGAAACCATTTCCCGTTCAAAATTTGACAGTTCATTAACAAAATGATAAATTTAACCAAATCGTAAACTTATCTTGTGTTTTACGTCGTTGCATGAATACACTTTATTGTTATAATAGTACCTCGTATTTTTTTTTTTCAAAGTCGTTAGAGCCTTTTTTGAAATATTCCATGGTGTAGTTTTGCTAAACACTGGAGCTGAAATAACTATTTCTTTATAAATACGGGGGTTAATGTGTGATTATATGATTATGTTAATGCAGCTAGATAACCATGGTTAGCAAACCAACATTTACTAAACCAAAAGAAAACTTGAATTGGCTTCCAAGCAGTCTATTATTATTCCATTGAAAACTATAAAGCACGTCAAAACATATAAATCATTAAAAAGACAAATATCCTCTAAAATCCTCCCACAAAACCGACACCCATCACAACTCCAAAGCCAAAATACCCGTAACAAATACAAACAATTAAGAAAAAAAAAAAAAACAATTTATCTAAACAAAAATTATACAGAAACAAACAATTTATGGAGCATTAATAAATCATTTTGGACATAATTAAGGCTTTTGGGATGTGGAAATGTACATATGTAGGTGCAATATATGTATTTCAACTCTGCCGTCCGTTTCCAGTTAACAATCATTTATAGAACGACATCAAGTTTTAGTTTATAGAACCGCAGAAGCTAGCTATATGAGAAATAATTCAAAGCGATTCACCTTCAATTGTCTTGTCGTGTAAACTTTATTAGAGCTATCTGAACGCGTTCATTTATGGAAAGCCGCACTTTCATGACATAATTATTCCAACTTATTTCGGGGACGGGGAAAATAATTATTATTCCATGACTCATTTTGATTTATTTTTTCAAAAAGCAAAAATCGATTGGCACGTAGGCTTCGCCAAGAGGTCATTCAATTGTTTTTCTATTCGCATACCTATGTACATACATTTGGTCCGAAGCACCATTTCCTTTTGGCCGATATTTTTTTGTTTTGTATTAATAAATAATGAAAATGGTGCTGTTGTGCTGTGCTTAGGGTTCCAATAGAGTGAAGCCAGACTTAATTAATAGATATAACTGTTTGTAGAGACTTTTAATTATGTTCATAGTAAAGAAAGTATACTAGTATAGATCTGCTGTATCTATATAGCGATGGAGAAATATGAGTTTTTTTTTTTATTTAATTGAAACTGTTATTTAATAAATTGGAAAATGTTGACATAATCTCGACTAAGTGCGCCGACTATAATAAAGTTGAATGTATGTACATATTTTGTCTGGCAAAAGTTGGGAAGTATCATCTGAAAATGGACGTGTGAAGGTCTCTCACGTTTATGCTGGATATGAAGTAGTCGGTACAAATTGTTGTTCGATTTAATAAATACGTGGACACCAAATATGGATTTGTATATTATATCAGAAAACTATAAACAAAAGTCGATAGACAATGAAAAATAATTCATAATGTGTATCTGAAATTGCAATTTTATGTAAGCAATAAATTATATTGTTTTTCTCAATGATAATCATTTTTATTTTATATTCTTGGTCACTTAACCAAATAGATGTCATTTGATTTTGATGGAAATGAAGAATAAAACCAAAAGGGGTACGTGCAGATCTAAGATTCTCGGCTAGAATTTATTTTCAAAAAATCTGAGATATTTATTTTGAAATTATAAATACTGAAAGACTGTGATAATTTTGCAAATGCCGTTTTTTGTGCGAAATTTAATTTTACAAATAATAAAAAAATAATCAAAGACAAATATTGCGTGAATTTTGACTGCTTTCAGAATTTTAAAAGATTGTTTAGTCATGTACGAAACTCAGTTTGCAAAACCATGAAAAAATCAAAGAAATCACACGATTTTTTTTTCAGAATTTAGTTGTTTTGTCAGTTTCGAAATTCAGTTTGAAGGATTTTGAAATTATGAAAAAAAAAATCAAACAAAATTGTGCGATTTTACTTTTATTATTTTCAGAATTTTGAAAAGCGGTATTTTTTTTAAACTGAGGATAAGAAGCACGTTTTAAAATTCAGTTTACCAGAATCTGAAAATAATCAAAGAAAACTCGCAAAGCAAAATCCCCGCAACGATACATCCTCGCAAACAAAATCTTAGATGTCACTAAACTACGCAAGCCACTGACGACATACCACGGTATTTCTTCGCTCGGCGTTTGAGTTGGCAACAATCAGGACAAATGATGTGGTATAGCAATATGGGTTAGGTGATTTGTTATTGGTCAACGGAGCCGGGAACGAAGGGAACTCCCGCATCTGAAACATAAACGGGTATTGGTTATGTTTCATGGTCTCTTATATAAGAAATACTTGATTACTCAAAAATAGTTGGGTACCCGTATATTGTATTGTGAACCCGGCTTCTTTTTGATACTCGAAAATTAACGGGTAGCTGGTATGGTGTTGGGTACCCGGGAAATACCCGAAAACAATGGTATATAAGTACCCGGGTAGTTAGCCGGGTATCAAGTGTTTAAAAACGTAAGCTCTTGCAAATTACCACAAAAGAAGGGGTATGTATTTTTTTGAAAGAAAATTTGGAAAAATCGCCGAAATTTAAAAAGAAAAGTAGAATGGGCATTTTGGTCTACCTATTGCCCACAAAATGAGATATATCGTTGGAAATCTTAGCCATAGTACATCATTTTTTGTATGGACACAAAGCTGTAAGCCATGGGGTTAAGGCATTGTATGGCAACAAAGATTGCAATTAAAGCAAAAATTGATTGAAGTGTTCCATTGAAATGACAGTATTGGTCACTTTTGATGAACTGAATAGGCCCCAAAATGGCAAATAATAGCCAATAACGTTAGGTTCGCGAATAATTAGCTCAACTACTTTCTTTTATTCGATTTAACGAATTAACTGAATGGGAATAATTTTGCGTCTAGTGCCCACAAATGAGATATACAACGTTGGAAAGCTTAGTTCAAGAGCATCATTTTTGTATATGAACACAGAACTGTAAACCATGGGGTTTAGCCAGTATATTAGAAAATATAAAACAATTCGTCTTTGTTTATTCGAATTTGCAAAGTGTTTTTCTTATTTTTGGTCACTTATTTTAGCCAACTCCCATTGTTTAGAACACAAAAAATACTCGTACGTTGGGACACTCCATATTACCTAATAATTTTCATAGGTCTTGTTTCTGGGCACTATAG
This sequence comes from Melangyna quadrimaculata, assembly GCA_949320155.1. NCBI lineage: Eukaryota > Metazoa > Arthropoda > Insecta > Diptera > Syrphidae > Melangyna > Melangyna quadrimaculata. The sequence goes on from OX439483.1 coordinate 189,205,675, forward strand.
GTAGACCAGGTCCCATATATTTTTGCCCATTCTCCTTTAACCACATTATCGAAAACCGCCTCAGATCGCCTTGGAAAGAACATAAACATAAAAATAAAATGGATGGGGCGGAAATATATGACATTTCTGTCGAAATGTTTGGTTTCTTTTCCCTATATGGAGACTTTTAGGCATTTCTTCCAACAAGCTTAATCTATTTTTACTGTGTATAATTTCCGAGAACCAATATATGATTTTCACAGACATCATGTCAATCTATGATGTCATATTAAGTTCATTGTATGCAATTTTACCAGTAAACATCAAATTCTTTTACGACAAAATTTTGTTCATGTTTAACAAAATTAAAAATAACTTTTTTGAATTTTTGTTTCTCGCAGAACATCAATATCATTAACCCGCTGCGCTGGTTGTGCCAAATAATTACACTACTACGTACAATCTGTTGTAAATTTTAGGTAGTTTCGCTTATTCTTGACAGAATGATAAAATTATATTAACCAAAATACAGGGTGGATCATCTAGTGGTTTCTTTTTAAATCATAGGTTATTTTGACACTAACAGATCATTACTCCACGGAAAGAAATGAGTCAATTAACGCTTGAAAAACGTTGCGAAATATTGGAGATTTGTTTTCAAAGTTATTGCTGTGTAGGCCAAACAGTTTTGGGCGAAAAATCATCTTTTCTGACGAGGTGCATTTTCATCTCGGCGGCTACGATAAAAAACGAGATTGCCACATCTGGGGCTCGGAAAATCCACACGTTAATGTCGAGAAGCCAATGCATCTACAGAGGGTGAAAGTTTGGTGCGTATTGTGGAGTGGTCGCATCATTGGACCATTTTTCTTCGAAAATGAGGCTGCGAACAATGTTTCGGTCAACTGTGGGCTTTACAAACCATGTTAACCGACTTTTTTTCTGAAATTGAAGACATGGATTTGGACGATTCTGGTTCAAGCTGGTTGGTGCACCATGCCACACAGCCCCATGCCACAATCGATCTTTTGCGTAGCAAATTCCCAAATCGTGTTTTTAGCCGACTAGGTGATGTAAATTGGCCGCCTCGGAGCTGTGGTTTGACCCTTTGGGCTTTTTTTTTGTGGGGAACAGTGGAGGACCGATGTTATGCCAACAACCTGGAAACAATTCAAGCACTTAAGGCCAATATTATCCAAGCAATCCGTGAGCTACAGCCCGAAACCATCAACAAGGTCTTGGAAAATTAGAGTGACAGAATGCGCTACTGCGAAGCTAGCCGAGGCAGCCACTTGAACGACGACGTGAGTTCCATAATTAATGGTAATCCTTGCTTTTATTAATCAAGTCATAATACATGGTCAAACAAAATTTAATTTTCTTCATTTTATTGCATTTTAAAAAAAAAAACTTGTGTTTGGCCCACCCTCTATAGGATTTTTGTTTTTGGAATGCATCCAAACATGCCGGCAGAAAATTCTATATACCTACCTATCTAATAATAATAATTACAAAACTTATAATGAAATTAAATTATTACGAAAGGCCAAAGAACGAGTAAGTATGTTTTTTTTTCAATAGGTAAACAAAGAACTATCCAAACACAAAATTTAATTGGTATTCATTATTTTTGGCGGTTGGAAAATTTAAGTTATTAGGCAAAAATTGAATCTGCAAAATGATTTCCTATAAAGAAAAATATACAATAAAAACAGACACAGAAGTAAAAAATTTAACAGTTTTTAATTAAAAATAAAATTGAATTTTGTTAATAAATCTTTTTTGAAGTGATAGCTAACCCTCTCTGTCTCGATATAGAATCCTTCACATTCGAATTAATAATTCTTTTTTTCCAATTTGCTTTCAGGCTAATTTATGAATTATTTTCTGCGTGCGTCGTCATCGTCATGAGAAATTATTATTATTTATGTATATATCTTGTGTGTGGAGGATTGACGCCGATGGCAAGTTTAATGAAACATTCGAATTAATGATAAATATTCACATGAGGTTAATCTATTTCCAAGATTGCAATCCTTTATGACGATAACTACTTTCTATTCAAGCATAAATTATGCATAAAGTAGCCCAAGAAAGATAGGTTCTGGGGTTGGATAAATTAATTCCTAAATTGTTATTATTGATAGCGACAAATTTACAAATTGGTTATAGAACAATCCATAACCTACCACGCCCACTTTTATCATTTCCTGGTTCCTCTGAAACGGGTAAACGGGTTTTTTGATTACACATTCGAGTTTATTCATATAAACGATGAAAAAAACGCAAAATGCCGAGGCATATGGGAAAATATTTGTCACTCCAACCAAGTCAAACTCTGCTGGGTTCCTGGACACAGCAATATAGAAGGAATATAGCAGTTGAACTGGAAAGGGTCAGTATCAAATAGAAACAGCAGTAGCCAAAAATTTACGGGACCAGAAATGCCGATTGGGGTTTTGGGGTTAAAAGGAAAATTGACCTAAGAATGAAAGAGCATCTCCTGGATGTCCATAGGAACGACTGCGTTTGCGTTATCTCTAGAAGTGGCCTTGAATTAATGAAAATTAAACTCAGCATATTTTATCGCTGAGTAAAAAGAAAATTAGAATCTTGATAGGTGTGCTAACGGGTCATTTTGCGCCATTGGCACAATGTCCACCAGACTGGGCGCATTCACACCCAATTTCTGTAGGAGCTGGCAGGATGTTGAGGAAATTGAAACCATGAAGCAACTAGTCTGTGATTGTCCAAACCTCGAATCAAATCGCCTCCGTTCCTTCGGACACAGGTTTGTTGGAGAAATGGACGAACAAGCGCATGTCTCACTGGGAAATATGAGGAGATTCATAGAAAGAACAGGCTGGTTTCAGAAAATTCATAGAAAGAACAGGCTGGTTCACGAATGAACCAGTGTATGTGAGCCATTAGTTTAGGAACATCTCTGTTTTATTTTGTAATGGGATCACAATGTACCAATAGGCCCCCGTGTACGTAACAGCCTGGGCTGTGCACAAGTGCACACCCCTCCTATCCTATCCTAACAGCGCACCATGAATTTAACAAACAAAAACTTTGAACTAAAGTTGTAGTTTTTAGCTTAATCGTAAATGAAGCTATAATTTATACGAAAAGTAGATTTAAACAATAACACAAGTGTAAATGAAGCTATAAAACAGTTATCTTAACAGCTACATTCAAAAAACAATCATGTCCAACAATTTTTCACTATGATTATTTTTTAAGGTTCTTGCTTAAAACTTATTCTGGAAGTCATTCCTGTAAACATTTAAAAAAAATCGGTTAAAAAATTTATTATAAGTCACAGTGAAATTTTGTATTGAAATGAATGTAATGTTTTTTTATATAACATAGGTAGATATACAGGGTGTCCCGTTAAGGTGAGCAAAATTCCATAAATTTTTAAAAATACTGGACTTTGCCCCTTTCACCCTACAAAATCGAAAATCCTTACTTAAATTTAAGGTTTTTATTAAAAAAATGCGTAACACATCAAAATGAAGCTCTCCACCAAAATTCAGCTTTGTCGGAGTTATATTTGAAAAGATATTTTAATTTTATCGATATACTTGAACAAAAATGTTGGATTCAAACGGTTATAACTTTCTATCTGAGCACCGCCTTAGCAAGTTTTATACCTTTTTAAAACTACAGAAAAACGGGATATTTTTAGAAGATAAAACCTGTATTGTGTGATACGAATTTTATTCATGGAGCTCATAAGAAGATTGAGGTGAAAAATTAAGTTTGGTCAAAGTTCAAGTTTTTTCTTTTAGTTTGTAGGCAAATGGTGATGTAAATGAACATTTTTTTATTCAGTCAAATAAGTCAAACTTTTAGCCAAAGTTTTAGTGTAAAAATTGTAAAAAACAAAAGTCAATTATGGACAGGGTGAGCAAAAAACTAGTTCAAAGTAAAGTTTTTTTAAATTTCGAAAAATAGCCGTTACTCTAAAACCCGTTATGATTCGGTATGGACAATTTACCAAATTCTGATAGGTCATGACATGATAAATATTGATATTTTGGATTTTTAAACTCAATTTACTGAAAATTTGATCAAATATTCATTGGTATTTGTCAATTTTTTTATAATTCACAATGGTCTGCATTATTCCCAATGACCAAAACTTTTTTCGGTTGGGTGGTTAAATGTTGAATTTCAATAATTATCAACTATCAATCATCAATCGCAAATCGCAATAGGGGTGATAGCCTTTCACCAGTTTCAGTTTGGGCCATCCTTTACGGGACACACTATATATATTTTTCCATTTTTTGCGATTTTATTCAGTAACCCGGCTGGAATAATGCCAAGTTTCTGTCTAGCTCAGGCAAGGCCCTGGTAAGTTTTCAGTGGGAAAAATCTAGACGAGGAAAACTTATCAGAAACTTGGCGAGCTCTTGCTGAATTCCAGTACCAAAAATTTAGACGAGGAAAACTTTTCAATCCCTCTTGAGGACCTCCCTAGTAAAAACTTGTTGGACATGTTTCGGTACCCCATCAGGAATGTCCCTTGTACACCAAAAACCAAATTTTTATAAGCTCCATGCAATTTTCACTGTTGCATTTGTCTTCTTTTTCATATCACACTTTTTTCTATGGGTGTGAGTCATCTGTATATTATATGTATGTATTATGCAATATGATATGATATATTAAACGGTAGAGTAAGAAACTTATTCTCTTTCGACAGTAAAATTTTGTATAGCAAGTTAGCACAGTGAGTAGCGCATTGGACTGACAAGCAGAAGATTGCGGGATCAAGTCCCACATAAGCCACCTTTTTTATGTCTGACGAGACAAAAGGGGTTCGTAAAAGCCACGGCCCTTAATCTAGCTTTAGTTAAAACTTGCTAGCTTCTTGCCAGAATCTAGGTTAAACTCTCTAGTGCCTTGTCGAAAACTAAATTGTTTTTCTGCGTGGGAACCTAAGCACTTGTGTAGATTAAATTTTAATTTTAATCTTTGTCCCCATTTTTTATTTATTAAGCCTGTGTTTAAATATCCATATGACACTTTGCCGAATTGCATCTAAAATATTACGGATTTGTATAGGTAGAATATTGTGTTGAATAAAAAATACGCCATAAGTAAATGGAATAATTCATTTCGTATACAGTAATAAATTAAAAGTTTATTTTATTTGAAAAGACATAAAATCAAAATAAAGTCTGAATAATAAAAACATAAAAACGAAATTAAAAAATATTCCAATTGGCGTGACGGTGGCGGTGCGGCAGCCGGCACCACCGGTAGATAATTTTTATTTCTTTTTTTTTTTTTCAAAAACATCTGATGTGTGTGTTTATCATTTTTTTTTTTTTTTTTTGTTAATTCAAACGTAATAGATTTTCTATACTTTTTTATGATTTTTTGTATATTTATTAATAAATATTATTATTATTTTAGAAGTACGAGTATTTCAGGACATACATATATAGATATGTAATTTTATACACGGCACGTCCGCCAGTGGAAAGATAACGCACAAATTATGGTGTAATTGCCACCAAACCAAAAAATGTCACGTAAGAGCCCGAAATTAGCTTTTGTCACAATTCCGAAGATATACATAACGCAAACATTTTGGTTCTTTAAGTTCCAAGTGCACATAAAGTGCATTTCACTGTGGAACAACAAAATGGAGAATTTCTGCAATTTGCCGGTAAGTTTAGAATTTTTCAGCAACATTATTAAAAGGGGTATAGGACTTGGATAGAAGATCTTTTTTTGTTTTGTTTATTTAGCTAATTTATTCCTTCACAAAATAATCATTTCACATTTTTAATATTACTCACGTTCTATTATTTTCCATTTTTATTATTTCTTTAATTATTTCGCATTTTATTATTTTATATAGAATTAGATATTTAGCATTTAAATTGTTTCGGCTGCCGATATTTAAAGATCATGTTTATTTAATGTCTTCAAGAATACTATTGTGGCAAGCCCGTAACCAGAGGGGTGATGGATATCAATGGTGAAAAAAATCTATTTTACACTCATTTCTTTATGAAAAAAGTGTACACCCAACTCTTAACTTAGTACGTTAGTAACTAGCGGAATCGCAATGCTTCTTTTAAAAGTCTTTTACATTTATTGCATTCTCGTTTCTCGAAGTCTTTTCATTGTGCAATAAATGAAGGTACTGCATTCTTTTGACTGCATTGAAGCAGGTTTTACTTCAAGCCTTCTTTTTAATGCAATGAAGAGACTTCAAGAATGCAATCAATGAAAAAGACTTTTAAAAAATTCAAAGAATTCAAGACGTTTTAAGTACTGCATTCTTTCAAGTCTTAGGTTTCAAAATCAAAATCTGGTTGAAGACTGAAGAGAACAAAACAAAACCTACTTTGCAGCGAAGAAGTAAAAAAAAGTGTGATTTAGAATCAGAGAACAAAAAAATAAAATAAATCGGGTACTTACACTTACACAGCCGTATTAATAAAAAACGCTTATTCCACCTTTATTCCATGAGTTTACAAAACCACGTTACCGAACACAGCTAATAATTCGGTCAAAGTTATTATCATTTGTTTGGCACGTCTGATTCTAATTCCTTCGCTAAACCACCATGTTCGGTGGTTTAACTTAGTAAACGTCACCTAGACGAAATTCAGTTTTTTAAATAACATTTTGTACTTAGTCCATGAAATAAGATTAACCCTTCCATATTCCAGGTTTATAAATTTGGCTGACAGAGTTTAGCTAGTGAGACAGAAAAAATGTATAAACAATAGAAAAGAAAAAAAAAGTTGACAAAAAATATCTAAAAAATAATATTCAGAATTTACAAACAAATTAAACAGTAAATGACCATTTTAGTTCTGGCACTACACCCTTTAACAGGTCAAAATCAGGCTATTTTCGACACCCCCCCCCCCTCTTTTTTCAGTACCCATAAAGTCATAAACTTTAGGCCAAATTTGAATTCTTTAGCATTACTGGTTCCCGAGTAATAAGACTTCGAAATTCGCAAAAACCGTAAATGACTGACTGATTGATTGATCCTCACTGATCATCAAAATTATCGAGCCCTTCCCGACATCGTAGAATCTTGGTATTTCGCACAACGGTAGTCCCTGTGGTGTATACAAATTTAACATTTTACATTCCGGGGGCCTGGTACCCGCCCATTTTCATACAATTGATATAAATTATTTGGAGCACTTCTGATTGGCGTAGAATAATGAAATTTAATACAGCGGTAGGGCTTAAAGTGCAGGCAGAGGCAAAATTTTAAAATTTGAGATTTTCATTCAGGGGGCGTTGTATCCGAGTGAGATGTAAAAGTACGCCAAGTTCTAAGTTCATTAATGTTAAATATCAATAATAGTTTATTAATAATTTAAGTAGAGGAATATGGAAGAACATCAAAATTATCAGAGAAGTTTTTTTTTATTACCTAATTACTTAGTTTTGAAATGAAAACATAGATACATAGATTTTAAAAATCATATCCCCGATAATTATATGGTTAACTACGGCCGGCCTTGGGGAGTGGGAAACGACAGTGGCGTCAGCGTCATCATGCAGCACTGTCGCATTGATGAACTAGAATATGTTTCTTTAATTAATTTTACTGCTTTAATATCAGTAAAACGCATTTTTTGTGACAACCTCTGAGATTTTTCGATTTTGTGCCGATATCTGCACACGAGCGTTGCAATTACACATATTATGTAATTTCTCTTTTAGACTTTGATTATAGGTACTTTTCATTTCTTAATATTAAAAAATAAACTAAGATTAAGATTTTTTGACGATGACAAACTCATATCACTAAGGGAAAAAATGCGATCTAAAATTAAATACGATCGTATTTGATCTAAAGTATTTTAAATGAAGTGGCGCATTTTTATTTTTACGTTGAAACAATGTTAATTTGAAAATGCGACGTAATTTTTACAGATTCAACCTAGTTTTAAAGTAAAACGTGTTTATTTATACATTGAAATCAACTTTTGTTCATTTACATTACGTTCAACGTTGTTTTAAAGTAAATCTTTATCATTTTTACGTTGAGATCCACATTTAAATTGCGCTCAACCTTGTTTCAAAGTGAAACGTATTCATTTTTACATTTTAATCGACATTTTACATTGTGATCCACTTTTGTGGCATTTAAAGTGTCATCAACGTAGTTTCAAAGTGTTGCATAGTTAAGTAAACCTCAATTTGTTTGTATTGCTTAGTTTTATAATAAAGAATTTCGAGAGCGCGTTGTTGTTTTTCGAGATAGCTCCCTTACATTTGGGAACAAATTAAACGCGCACTTAAAATTAACTTACATATAATCGAAAAACAATATTTAATTACTTTTTCTATATTTATTACTATGAAATACTCATAGCATTAAAAGATTCAATTTAAGGCGTCACAAATTAATGATTCACCACAAAAATGAAATGCATCGAGCATGAATATACATTTGTCTCTGTCTTACATAAATTTAAACAAAGAAGCGTGGCGTGGGTAGCCATTTTGAATCAATACCTAACCAAGCGAAGTTCAATTTACTTTGATTCGAAGTAGATAAATGTTGTTTTAAAAGATGGACAAATTTGATTCAACTATGATTCCACTTTAAACCAACATATAAACGTAGTAAAATCTAGTTCATTTTTAAGTATGGAATCACTTTGAAATAAAGTCGCTCCACTTTGATTTGAGAATTTTCGGCGTTGGCGCCAAATCGTTCCCAAAAATAGTAGAATCAAAGTTTTTTTCTTTGATTTTACGTTGTTTTTTTCTCTGTGATTGGTTTTACGTTAATACACTTAACAAAAAAAAAAACAGTGAACTGAAAAAAATTTGCATTTTGATACAATACAAGAAATATTTAGACATTTAACTAACTTTACCAAATCATTATATTCCTTTAAAGTGGGTACCTATAAAGGTATCGATAATTTCAAAGTATAAAAACCATAAAATCAATTTTCTTCAATTTCTGATGCTGGCACTCAAAAAGTATCTATGTACGTACTTATGTATGTAAAGTCGAACTCAATTTAGACTTTCGAATGTTCACAACCATTTAACAGTGCCCTTGCTAAAACCATAAAATTATTTCATCTTTCATTATCAATAATTTATTTTTACTTATGTCCATTGTATCTCTTCGTGTTAATGGTACTTTAAATAAATACCATAACATACAAAAAAAAATCCTCTCACAAAAATTTTTAATAAAGTAATTTTCTTAATTTGGCATCTTTTCTTGTGGGAATTTATTATTCGCCTTCGATTTGTATTTTTTTAGTTCATACCAGTATCCACATAGATATACCTAACTTCTTTTTTTTATTTTTTTAAAGTCACAAGTTGTATTAAAAAACCATCGTCCAATCATCTTATTAAATTATTAAAACTACAGTTCTGATGGGTTGCACGTGCATGCACTTAAGGTGATGTTATAAAATATTAAATGGATGACTGATGGCGCGCATGAGCTTGCCCTTGTGGTTCCAGGCTGTTTGTAAAATGTCAAAAATACTGCAAAACTATTTCTTTACTCCGATTTTTCTTGTCAAAATTTAACTAAGAGTAAGAGATACAACAATTTTAAGGTCGCCTTGTATTAACATAAGCTTAGTGTAAATTTCAAAAGACATCTTGTAAAATTTAAGAATTTCTCAAACCAAGAACGAAAAGTTGTGAATATGCTACGGGGCTACGACACAAAAAATTGCAGATAATTAATAATGATTTAAATAACAAAAAAAAAAAGAAAAATTATCGTCAGTGAATTTTCCGTGTAATGGTACAGGTAAATTAGTCAAAAACAATAGTTTTATGGAACGAAATGTTTAAACCTGAATAAGGGCTATAAGAAAAGCATGTGTCCTGTTTTTCGGGACGCCCGCCATACTCTGGGGAAATCCGCCATTTTGGAAAACGCGAATTTATCGTTATCTCCGAAACTATCGATTTGAGGTGAAAAGTTATCATAACCAAATTTGTTTGAAATAAAATTGTCTTTTATTTGTCATCAGAACTTTTTTCTGCGTCCACAATATTTTTGAAGTTATGTCGTTTTATTTTTTCATTTTTACTTTTTCGCATTTTTAGCAATTTCTAAGAAACTTATGTAAATTGTTCTTATAATAAAAATTGAAGAGCACAAAATTTAACAAATTTTGATACATTCTTGAAGATGATGCGATCCCGAATACCCGGGCTTATGCCCTGGTATTCGGAACGCCATGACTCTGGAGAAATCCGCCATTTTGGATAAGTGGTCAATTCACGAAACTCCGAAACTATTGATCTGAGAGGAAAAACTGTTAGGCCAAGGTTCTAGGCAGTTAAAACATCTTTCGTTCATATACATACATTTTTTCGGTGCAGGCAATATTTTCATGGTTATGTCGATTTATTTGGTTTTTTTACATTTACATACTTTTGTCGTTCCCGAGGGAACTAGCGTGATTTACTTTCCAAATAAGAATTTTATAACACTAAATTTCCAACATTTTGATATATTTTTGAAGATGATGCGATACTGTGGAGTCAAAAGTTACAGCCATTTTGATATTTGTTTTAATTTAAATAACTATTTATTATTTTATTTACTCTGGAGTTCTCATTTTAGCGCAACAAAAATGGCTGAACTTATGACTGCGGTATCGCATCATCTTATATTTAAATACACCATAATGTTGGAAATTTAGTGTTTTATAATTCTTATTTGCTAAGTAATTCAAGTAAGTTTATTCGGAAACGACAAAAATAAAACGACATAAGTTTGAAAATATTGCCCGAACCAAAAAAAGGTACGTATGAACGAAAGATGGTTTAATTACCTGCAATCTTGGCCTTAAATATTTTCCTCTAAGATCAGTAGTTTCGGTGTTATAGATCAATTTGTGTTTTCCAAAATGGTGGGTTTCCCTAGTGGTACAGCGTCCCGAAAACCATAATTTAAACTTTTATGCTTACAAAATTCAACTGTCCTATATTCCGTTCCACACAAAATATCTATCTTTCCTGTGCTATAAGTTATCCTTTCAAATCAACACGAACATCTTGTTAAATTAACTCGGCCTTATATTAAATTTGAAACCACTTGATTCATTTTTTTTTATTGTTAACATGTCGAGCTGTAATTTTAACAATAATAACCTCTTTAATTTACCTAACCCCCTGCCATATTAAACCAGGGGTTCTGTTACGCTTGAAAGAGAATCCAGATGAAGCAATAAGTTGGACTGGAATTTTAGTCAAAGGTGAAGCTTAGTTAATTTTTACCTACTATTATAGATATGGGTCTATATTGCGTAAGACTAAAATAATTGTTCGATTAAAAAAAAGATTAAAAAGATGTAGTTTTTGTAATTAACAATTTTCTAACAACTATATTTTTTTTCTTCTCGTTTCTTGACATGTGGTTTAAATACTCAGTGCGATAGTGTGGAAAGAGTAATCTTTAAATGACCCACTTCTATGAAGGTTGATTTTTTTTTTAAGAAACCAATACGGGGCATGTAGATACTCTTAGGTACGTAGGGATGTATTGCCAAAAACGAAAAACAAGGAAGCTTCATATACATAGTATGTAACTTGGTTAAGAGAAGCGTCAACTCATGGTTTTTGGCACAAAAAGGAATCACGAATTATTTTTTTGTTAAGATTAATTCCATGACCTTGAGACAACGCCGCGTCGAGACGATGACGACGAAGCTAAAAATTGTGATCAGAGTGCAATCATGTTTGACATCCCAATGAAAGAGCCTCTTTTATGAGCAATGAAGAGGTTGTGTTTTGTGTGAGTTTTTTGTATATACTATATACATACATATATGTATAAGTAGGGAGAACTACAAAGACAGGAGGACTTACTGGATTTAAGTATCTACACTTACCTACCTACGTAGGTACCTACTTCTTCATTATTTGCGAACACTAATTTGTTTGGCATGGGTAAAAGTCAAGCTGTCGTATTAAATAATAAATGTTCAACGAATAAATTATCTGATTTCTGCATCCCCCCCGTACCGGATTAGATGTGTGTGGGTACTTATATATGAATTTGCATTATTTATTTACACCTCATTTGGCGATTTAATAAGGGAAGATACTTTTTGTGATTTTTACTAACGTATATGTAGAAGAAAAGACAAATTTATTTTTGAAACAATAAACATAATTATTTCCCCTATATATTGATGGTTGATAAGGGTAAGGTCGGGTGATATGGCACCACGGGGGATATGGCACCCTTCAAGATTTCCCTCATAATGACTTTTTTTTTTAAACAATGACTTCAGAATATCTTTGAGTTTCACACAAGCTTCTAACGGGTGCAGTTGAAATCCATGAAGCTTGTGTTTAAACTAAAACCGAAAATAAGATTATTTTTTTTTCTATTTGTGTAGATTTAGTGTAGAAATGAAAGTATTCGGTGTCAGGTCTTTGTTTTAAAGGAAAAACAAAGAGTGAATCGTGTCTGTTTGTTTCTTTTTACCGTTATAACTGCACATTCGTGAATGTTCTTTTTATTTCGAAAAACAGTGGCAATGTCCAAAGGGTGATATGGCACCCCCCAAATTCAATTTTTCTTATATTTAGCGCGCGCTAAAGGGGTTATGAATACCCTTAAAGTGATAAACACAGCACGAGCGATTAGGTAGGTTGGAGGGGATTTGAAAGGAGAAACCGATGTACATTGGTTTTGAATATCTATAGATCATAATGGGAGGGGAAGATAGAGCTGGGTAGAGCATTCCACATTCGTGTAGTGCGACTAAAGAAAGAATCTCTGTACTTAACAGTACTTCCGAAGTTGGACTCAAGGGTAAACTGATGGGCATTCCTAGGAGCGCGAGTATAACGGTTGAATTGTTTAAGGGGAGGAATGCAACTGGCTATTTCACTAGAGCAATGTTTGTTAAAATAACGGTAAAATAACGAAAGGCATGAAACATTTCGACGGTGCTCCAGAGATGTAAACGTTTCCGTTATAGTTCTTTCACCTATCATTTTAAGAGCTCTCTTGAATTCTATCCAATAGACTCAAGTGGTTTATTGGAGCACCTGCCCAAATATGGGAGTTGTACTCAAGTTTTAGACGAATAAAGGCTTTGTAGATCACAGCCAGATCGGAGGGGGAGAAAAATTTCTTGCATCGACGGAGAAAATCTAAACACCTAGCAGCATTTTTGGTGATGTCAAATATGTGGTCGTTCTATAAAAGGTGGTCTGTGACAGACATACAGAGGACTGAAAGCTGTTCAGTTTCCTCTATACAAGTGCCGCTCATGGATAGCAGCATTGGGGGTGGGTTCCGCTTTAACGACAGGAGACAGCATTGAGTTTTAGAAGCATTAAATTCTACACGGTTTTTTATTCCCCAGTGGACAATACTGTCAAGATCAGAATTTAATAAGCTTATCATACGCTGCCGTTCAAGTTCCACATCCGATAGACATGGATGTGAATCAAGAAACGAATATTTAAAGCTGAGGGTACTGTCGTCAGCAAAACAGTTTAATGGATCAGAAGTTTCAGATAAGAGATCATTTATGAATATTAGGAAGAGGATCGGAGACAAAACGGAGCCCTGGGGCACACCAGCATTTATTTTGTGGATTTCAGACTTGAAACCGTCCAATACAACTTGTATTGAGCGGTCCGAAAGGTAATTTCTAATCCAACGAAGAAGAGGTTCATCGAAACCAAATGCGCGCATTTTCGATAAGAGAGCTTGGTGCCAAACTCTATCAAACGCTTTTGAAATATCAAGTGCAATAATCTTACTTTCTCCAAAACGATGTAAAGATTTGTTCCACTGTTCGGTGAGATATACCATCAGATCACCAGTGGACCTATTTCTTCGAAAGCCGTACTGCCGGTCATTAAGAAGCTTTCGTTCCTCGAGATATTTCTTGAGCTGGAAGTTAATCAGCGTTTCCATGACCTTGAAAAGAAGGGATGTAAGCGCAATCGGTCGATAGTTGGAGGGGGAAGAAGACACGCCTTTTTTAGGGACAGGCTGGACAAATGCTGTTTTCCATCCACTCGGAAGGAGACCAGTAGAGTAGGACAGATGGAAAACCTAACGCAGTGGTTTTGCCAGCGTTGAAGAACACCTCTTCAGAACAATGGGAGGGATACTATCCGGGCCAGCTGATTTGTGAACGTCGAGATCTCTTAGAACTTTAGCAACTGCACGAGTGCGAAAGAAGATTTGTCCCATAAAACCATTTACTCTCGAGTACAGGAGGAGTCATAACACTTTCTGGCAGCGTTGAATTAACAGCAAACTGTGCTGCAAGCAAATTGGCTTTATCTAGTGATCTGACAGAAGGAGTATCATTGAAGACGAGCGTTGGAACCGAGGACGAGGTGGAGTTTCGTATGTTTTTTTACAAATGACCAAAAAATTTTACTACCTTTGGGACATTGTAGTATTTTTTGCCGTAACTTTTGATCATGTAAAAATTTGATTCGTCGAATATGAACGTTACAAGTCTTTCCAGCTTGCTAAAACTTTTTTCGGTTTTCCTCAGTAGGGTTGGCTTTATAACAGCGGAAGCTTACTTCTCTAACCCTAATAACCACTTTACAGCTCGAATCAAACCATGAGTTTTCTTTGGGTTTGATAGATTTCACCCTATTTGAGTTAAAATTTCTCATTCCACAAAGAATTAAATTTGTGATCATATCAGCGCTGGAGTCTATGTCACTATCGAGCAAGCATAGTGACCAGTTAAAGCTCCTGAAAAAATCATTGAGACCGTCCCAGTTAGCTTTCTCATATTACCAAACGGTTCTCTTGGGAGTTTTTTCTCTAACTGGATTTTGTTGGCATCAGAAATTTGTAGATATGACACAATGGTCTGATAATATACTAAAAGTGTATTTATCAGGGTCAGAGGTAAGGAACAAGTGTAGAGTGTTAGCGGATTGACCTGCAACGTCAGGAATCCGAGTAGGTTCGTCAACAAGCTGAGTTAAGTTGTTTAACTCAGCAAAAATCTCGGCGTACCTTCCTTCGGGTGTTGTCTGACCCGAATAGCGTAGCCACGAAGAATTATGTACATTGAAATCGCCCGTAACAACGATTTTACTGTGCGGAAAATGGTAAATAATTCTCTGGATGGAGTCGGATAGTGCATCCAGTTCATTGGAAGTCGAATTACCATCCAAACTAGTACAACATTTACACTGGTGCCATACCACCCCTTCCTGATTTTGTTTGTAACTTTCGAGTGCATGAAGTGCACAATTTGTCAAGTCCTATTGCATTTTACTGTGGCAAAAAATCACTTAAAAAGTAAAGTTCCATAACACCCGCCAGTAAGTGCCTATCACCCGCCATTAGCTACAGATTATATTGCCCCTCCCGCCTAAACGGAGGTAAATAGACCCCCCTCTCCTGTATTAATCCAACCTACTCGTTGCAGCTTTTTGGTGCAATCCCCATGTATAAGTACGTGGACAACCAGTTTAATTTAAAAACCTTCTGTAAAATAGTTTCCATCACACGACTTTTTGATACAAATAAAAATTAAATCATTTATTTTGCACCATCGGGACAATTTGTACCTTATGTTTACAAAAGTTTTAATATAAATATTTAATCTGGCAAAAATAAGCACCTACTTAAACTAACAAAAGTGTTTCTATTGTTTTTCTTGTTTTAATTTGTTTTGAAGAGGTTGGAAATTATAAGTTGTTTGTTATATGTTATTAAAAATGTACTACACATAGTAGAAACGAGTACATATACCAAATTATCTTAGATTGAATTATTGATTTGATACCATTTGAACAAACTACCTTATATCAAGGCAATTTGAAGGTGGTAAACAAAATAGCTCGGAGCAGAGAATTTTTCGACACGTTCTATTTCCACCCAAGTAGAATAATAATTAAAATGATCACGAGTTTTATATCACGTCAGTTTCAGCATTCACGTATTTAATAAACTGACAATTTTGATGCTTAGTTTAATTTGACCCTTATTGCAATCATATAACAAAATATTTTGTCATTATTCAAATTTGTATGTAAAGGTAAACTAATCAGATTCTCTTATTGTTTGATATTTTATTGCAAACAGAAGAATATTATTTCCCGGTCTATAGCCGGCCGCCATCCATTGAATGGTGGATGATGAATCAGATGTATAGGTAATTAAGTATAAATAGGGATTAGCCCGAAACATTGTTATTGAAATATCAATATTCGTTGTCATATTTGAAATTAAACTGTCAGCTGATGGGGTAGAATATTGAATAGTTTCGAACAAAGAGCAGTTGTGGTTCTAAGACAAAATCGAACTCAAGGCGCCCTATAGCTATGTTTGCACAGGCCATACGAATCTCGGAAAAAATGATGCCTTTTTGGTTACACACCCTACCGCATGACGACGCCTAAAGTGTGGTAGCGCAGTCTGGAAATTCAGTTCCAGTACTTTATAGAACAACTGAGAACATACAAGGCAGAAAAAAAATTATAGTTGGATGGAAGAGGGGGTTTTAGTTCCCTCTGCTTAGGCGGGAGATCCAATTTTCCAAAAAATTCCAAAAATTGTCTTGAAACAGAAAGAAAATCTTTAAAAAAAACGGCAACACTTTTTTTTTTTTTTTAATTTGAGATTGAATATTGGTTTTTCAGAGCCTGTTCATTAAGAGCCAATTTTTCAAAAGTCAGTTAAACCTCAGATAGTACTTATTCTCTGAATGAAACAAAAATTTATTCCTGTTGCTTAAGTATTTTTATTTCTCTGATAAATTTAACGATGATTAAAAAATCGGCTATAAAAGAACTTAACTAAAGTAGCTATTTCTGGAATTACAAAGAGGAAATTTTTAGTATCGGCATTTTAAGTATTAACGTTGTTTTTTAATATTTTTGTTTCTTTTCTAAGTAATTTTTTTGATAAGCAATCGTTTTTCTGGATATCTTCTATTCATCGTGAAATGGAAAAACAAACTGAGGAACGAGAACATCTGTCAACTGTCAAATTTACTGTCAAACTAAAAACAGTGTTGCCATCTTCGGTTCGGTTTTAATTCTTTTTGGGTCGTTTTGCTTCAAAATATTTTGATTGGTTATTCCGAGTAGATTATGTTTTTGGAATTTTTTTCTGTTCCATGTTTTATACAGGAATAAACTAAAATAACACACCTGTACGTACCTCATAATATCAAGATACATATATTACAGGTAATATCAGTTTTACGCCTGTTGTCAAAATCAATAGTAAAAAAATTTAATTTCAAACAATCACCACAAATTTATTTTTGTTTACTGTGTACTTACACAGCCTGTGTACAGGGCAGCCATCTTGAAATTTGAGAAGCTGCGCCTAATAATACCTTAGATATGTGTACTACATATAAACTTTTTCGGCGGTATTTGTCAAATGTCAAATCAACCTGAATGCGCATAAATTTCAATTTTTGCACACACACATAAAATTTCTTAGGATTATTTGCTAAAACAAAAAATAATTCCATTAGAATCAAGAAGGAGTAGAAGTGCCCCAAATTCCAGTCGAAAACGAAATCAATATATCGCATTCAAAGTTAGTATTGGCTTTTAAAATGTCAATGTCATCAAAGTTAATACCCCAATAGCGATTGTCAATCATAGATTGATAGTTGATAAATACTGAAATTCGATATTAAACAAGCCAATCAAGAAGGAGTAGAAGTGCCCCAAATTCCAGTCGAAAACGAAATTAATATATCGCATTCAAAGTTAGTATTTGCTTTTAAAATGTCAATGTCATCAAAGTTAATACCCCAATAGCGATTGTCAATCATAGATTGATAGTTGATAAATACTGAAATTCGATATTAAACAAGCCAATCGCTAAAAGTTTTGGTCATTGAGAATGATGCAGGCCGTCGTCGTTAATTACGAGAAAATTGTCAAAAATCGATGAATTGTTGATAATATTTTGAAAAAGTTGCCTTCTTAAATGCAAAATTTCAATATTTATCAACTTTCAATCAGTTATTGACAATCGCATAGAGGCGTAAGACTTTGACGTTCTTCTTCTTATTCTTCATTTGTCTTGTGCTATTGCCCTTTGAACTGGGTTTTCATGGCATCTTCTTTGTACATGACAGTACCAGCTAAGTTGGTCATGCTGTATTTTGTCCAAGATGGTATTTTTGACGTGTAAGCTTCCTCGGATTCTCTTGCTTTCTACTTGTGTAAGACTTTGACGTTGGTAAATAAAAAATAAACGCATATTGATAATATTACTATTATGGTAAGAAGCTCTATCGACCACGTGGTTCTAGACCTTATTGTTGTGTTCTATATAAATCCAGCACTGATGAATAGCGCCCTTATACAATAACTGGACAAATAGGAAATCAATAGAAGGTGTATAATAGTTCCTGATTCAAATCACGTTCCGTTTGGGCGTTAAGCTCATTTTATTATCAACCAACAGCACCAGCACAGATATACATACGTACATTATATGCACTCAAATTGAACACAGTAGAATTCAAGGCCTGATGGCAGAGAATGTGAAGAGCAACAAAAACTAGTGGAGACCGAGGGGAAAAAAACTAACCCCCTTGGATAAATAATAGATGGGAATGTAGGAAATAAAATTCATATCGAAAATACATACTCACATAACATTTATATAATAAATATGACGTTTTGTTAAGTGTTGACGTCTCTCCTTCGTCGTAATTCAAACCATCCTCACGTTTTGCAATTTCCCTATAGTCGTTTGCGCTCAAGTAGTGTAAGTTAGCCAATTGGAAGGTAGAGGTAGTAAGTTCGGTTGGTAAGAGTGTTTATCTATCTTCCTATCCAAGTTAGTTAGTTCCTTAGATGAATTATTCATATTGCAAGAATGAAATTTTCTTTGATAAATAAACGAATTGAAACTACGTTGTTTTTGGAGTGTGTTTCAAGTGGGCGGTCTGTTTTATCATCGCTCTCAACTGAATTTACTTTTTCTTGTATAAAATTGTGTATATTTTATTAATTTGTAATTTGTTTTAATATTCAAGACAAATAATAATAATAATGAGAAAATAGTGAAGTTTGAATTTTGTTTATTGTTGTTGTTTACTTTGTAGTTTGATTAATTATCGTTCTTAGATAAACAAACTATGAAGATTAAGATACAATCAGTTACAAGGAATTCCAAAAATTAAACACAAAATAAGTCTTTCTTGATTGGATATTTTAAATGGACACAGTTGAATTTAAAAATCCTATTGTAAATCTATGTAAACACAAATTAGCAGAAGAGGATTTGATAAATGCTGAATTCTTTAACGAAAACATTTTGTTCACATATTTCTTTACAAGACTTTTGAGAGATTATCTTTAGAAGATTGCATAATGCTATCAGGGATTCTTGAAATTTTGTTGAGATTTGACTTTCAGAAAGCATGAATTTAATTCTTTACATTAATGAAACGTCTCCTTAAACAAAGATTTTCCTCTCAAAAGTCGTTAAAGCTATTTATATAAAATGCAGGACTTGTTCTTATGATCAATCGGCTTATGTAAGATTTTCAAAAATTGTATGCATAATATGATTAAAAAAAGAAATAGAATATCCTAAGGAATAGAAAATAATTTAATTATTATTTGAATTACAGACATTCTAATTTGTTTAAAAAATCATAGCTTAGGAATTCAAGCAATTAAAATAAAAATAAAAAAAAAAATGACTGCCGTTTTTAAGAAAATAATTATGGGACATTTTCGGGGCTATTTTTATGATTTTCGACGAAATGTTTTTAAGATTTTTTTTTTGTAATTTGTTTTAGAGCTTTTTATCGAAGTTTTCATGTGATTGCGGATATTTTGTTTGTATAAATCTAAATAACAGTATTAGCCCAGTCAAAGTAGACAAAAAAAAAGCCCTAACACGGAAAAAACTTTGTACAGGTATATTTTTTAGTGGAAATGTTCACAACAGTGTCCTTAATCAATTGGTTAAAAGTCCCAAGCAATCCGCCATCTTGCACTCTTTGTTTGTTGCTTAAGGTATCTCTGGAACTTGTTGCCCTAAAAAGGCCATTCAAATGTCAAATGGACAAGCTTAGATTGACAAAATCAGGGAATTAAATACAAATTAGTTACAAATTAATAAATTGGCTACTGTTTTGAATTAAATGAATTTAACAGAGAAATTGGAGTGCAAATTCGAAAAAATTAAGAATGAATTAAGGATTCGTGGAAAAAATAAAACTCGAAATAATAAATTTCCCTAACATTATAATGGTAGAGAACGGGAAAAAGTGGGTCTCGCAACGGCTGAAGTGATTTTCTTCAAGCTTTAGACTTAGGCTTCGCGCCCACATGCAACTTTTAGTCTAATCGTGGACATGCAACTTTCAGCCACGAAACAGTTTGTTTGCTAAAATGAATCCCATGCTCTTATATGAGAGTCCTCGCACATGCAGAAACTATTCAGTCACCGATTGAAGCAACTAAACAGTTTGTGTTTCGACACAAACTAAACGATCACCCCAAATTAGTTGCATATGGGCGCTTAGGCTTAAGATTCTTATGGGATTCCCTAGAGGGGAAATTGCAATTTTGTTTTAGCTCAAAAAATAACGGTACCTGCCATACAACCAATATACAAAAATTGATTTATTTCAAAAACGGCTCTAACGATTTGGAAAAAAAATTGGGAGCTATTATAATTGCTCTAATTAATAATTTCGTAGAAAACATTTTTTTATAACGGTTATTAACGGTACCTGTCATAGAACCGATATTTTGGTTTTCAAATTTCTCGTTAACTGCTACACCGATTTCAACTAAAATTTTAACACAAAAGTTTTCTTACAATTTTAACAATTTTGCATAGAAAAATTTTCGAAAAAATTATTTTTGGATTCTTAAAAAAATATTGAAATTTTCTTTCTGAAAATTCAATATCTTGAAAACCAGCTTATAATTTTTTTTTTTAGTTTTGTGATAAATTGTATTTTATTAAATACTAAAAGTTGGCATACCAAATTTTATTTTAAAAAATGTTCAAGAATTGTTATATATAAAAAATTAATAAAAAAAAAACCGCTTTAACGATTTTTGATTTTTTTTTTTCATAAATTCATATTTATTAAACAAAAATCAGATAGTATACTTTTTTTTAGCTCTATCTGTTTTTATAAAATAACTAATTTATAATAATCGCGTTTTTCAGCAGTTTGGCGAAACTCAAACGCCGGTAACTTATAAAATCACTTTCTTGAGTCAGAACCTTTTAATTGGTAAACATTTGGAGAAGCTACCACTAATATACAATTAAAAAATAAATAATAAATAATAACATCCGCGAATTATATCGCGGCTGTCAGTTGTTTGGGGCCACTCAAACGTCTGTCACTTACATTTTAATTTTTTTTGGGTCAAGACCTTTTGATTGGGATACATTTCAAGTGGTTTCCCTCAAAATAAAAGAAAAAACCCGCGATTTATTTCGCGACTTTCCAGCTGTTGGGTGACACTATAAACTCCTTTTTTTATACATTAACACTCTTTTAGTCGAGACCTTCCGATTGCGATACATTTTGGTGGTATGCATCATTTATCTAAAAATTTCAATAAAAAATCCGCGACTTTAATCGCGTATGTCGGGGGTTTTGGGGCCACTTAGACGTCTGTCATATACATATTCGCACTCAGGAGGTCAAGATCTTTCGTTTGTGATACATTTCAGGTGGTTTCCTTTTTGACAAAAAACGCCAAAAAAACGCATTATCAGGGACGTCTGTCGGTGGTTTCGGGGCCACTTAGACGTCTGTCACGTACATATTCACACTCATGGAGTCCATGGTTAAAAGTTGTGATCCATTTCAGGGGGTTTCCCAAAAGCCTAAAAACGCCAAAAAAAATCGCGTTTTTGGGGACGTCTGTCTGGGTTTTGGGGCCACCTACATGTCTGCCGAAACCAGTTTTGTAATGAGGGAGTTCATGGCGTCAAGTCGTATTACATTTGAAATGGTTTCCCACCCGATTTTAATTTTCAGAAAAGTTGTACTTTTGATGCACTTTTTCGTGGTAACGGGGCCACTACATGCTGGCAGACGTTATCACCTTAAATTGTTTTTAAAACTTTTTCTTAATGGTATCATAATGTTATGGAACCAATAAATATGTTCATTGTCGATTTCAAGCTACGTTTAAGTTGCTAGCTACGAGAGCAAAGATTTGTGCGATCCAGTCGTGCCCATTTTTTACAAAGTAATAATTAAGGTCACCGTTTCCATTGATTGATGACAAAATGAGGTATACAAATAACTATTGTAATAATATGCAGAATAAAAAAAAATAAATGAATCGATAAACGCACTCCAATAGTAATGAGTAAATATATGAAGATACTCTTAGTTAGAAGTTTTATTTTTTTGCAAAACATTTATATCCATGATCCCTTCAAGCATCTAATATCACCCGTTTTGGATTTTTTTTTAATATCGATTTTTTTAATACTCGTACTCTTATAATTTATGAAATTTTTGGGCATGGCAGACAATTTAAAATAAACTTAAATAATATAAACTCTAGCTCTAAAAATATTTATTCGGGAGTCCCACAAGGATCAATTTTGGGGCCTCTCCTTTACATTATTTATGTTGCTGATTTCCCAGACCTCCTTAACTGCGATGTAGCTATGTTTGCTGATGATACTGCTATATTTAGCTCAAACGAATTGGTATATAATATTGAAAATTGACTTCAAAACGCCATTACTGCCATTCTTAATTACTTTGAATCTTGGAAAATTAAGATCAACGCAGATAAAACACAAGCTATCTTTTTCACAAGAAAAAGGAAAGCTTGCGCTTTACCGTTAAATCAACTAAACATAAATAACTCTTATATTCCGTGGGTTGATTCTGTCAAGTATCTTGGAGTATACTTAGATAAGACATTAACTTACAGAATTCATGTGAATAATACACTTAATAAAATAGGTGTGGCAACTAAAATGTTATATCCGTTGATTTGTCGACGTGCATGCTTAAGTAATCATAACAAAATTACTATCTTCAAAGTCATTTTTCAAGCTATTTTTCTTTATGCATGTCCAGTCTGGGGAAGGTGCGCAAAATCGCATATCAACAAGTTTCAAATCTCCCAAAACAAAACTTTAAAAATGATGTTAGATCTGCCCTGGCATTTCTCAACTTCACTATTACATGAGAGGGGTGTTGTACTAAAAATTTCAGAAAAAATTGAAAAACTCAATGAAAAATTCTTTCAAAAATGTATTAATTCTGAAAATTTGCTTATCAAAAACTTGCTTATGTAAACTGTAACATAATTTAGATAATAACTGTGATATTAATGTCATTTCTGTTATATGAATGATTCTATATTTATTTATTAACTTTTGTATTTACTCTCGTTTATTTAATAATATATTCATTTAATTGTTCTTTATTAATTAATTAATTTATTTATTATTTGATGCATTTATTTATTTACTTACTTATTAATTGATCTTATTTTTTGTTTTTTCTTTTTCGTATACATATAAACATATCATATTTATTTATTTGATTCATTTTTTAATTATTAATTTATTTATTTATTTATTTAATTGTTTATTTATTTATTTACTTCTTAATTTATTTATTTTTTTTTTAATTTATTTAGTAATTTATTCATATATTTATTTATTTATTTATTCATAAATTAACTTGTTTTGTTATTTAATCACTTATTTATTAAAATCGGAAAAAAAAAATTTAAAAAAAAAATGTTATGCCTAAAATAATAAGCAATTAAATTAATATCTGGTAATTCCATTAGTTTTAAATCTTTTTTATCTAGTCAACAGATTTCTTATATAAGGAAATCCTTAGGTTAAGAATCTGTCAAATGAAGGTTTTTCCGTAGTTCTCCTTCAACTGTTTTTTTTTTTCATTATTATTCATGTTAACATACAGAAATTGTGTTATTTTTCAGTTGTAAGATATAAAATTTAAATATCGTATCTCTGTGCAAGCTGTGTTTATTCACTAAATTATTAATTATTAATTAATTATTAAATTGTAACGCTTTATTCTACGAAAATAAATATATATTAAATAATAAATTAAATAATTAAAAAAAGTGCGTATACGCCGCAGTGTACCACAGCTATATTGTCGTTTTTATAAAATAAAAAAAAATAAAACTACGATATATGTATTTGCAGCATAATTTGTACTCTTTGACTTTCAATGAAGTCATTTACAGCCAAATTTATAAACGTTGAATAGGGAAGGGTTGACCTTATTCCATGGACTAAGTACAAAATGTTATTTAAAAAACAAAAATTTCGTCTAAGTGACGTTTACTAAGTTAAACCACCGAGCATGGTGGTTTAGCGAAGGAATACAAATCAGACGTGTCAAACAAATGATAACAACTTTGACAGAATTATTAGGTGTGTTCGGTAACGCGATCTACTTTTTCGTTTTTATTAATAGGAAATTTTATTCCATAGACTAATTCTTATTCCATGGTTTTGTAAACTCATGGAATAAAGGTAGAATAAGCTTTTTTTATTAATAATTAAGTGTATTATGCAAGGTTGCAGCACTTATTTTCTCTAAGGTCTTGAGTTCATAAGTTTATTTTTTTCTTGGCAATAAGGGTTAGTACATATCTGGCTCAACTTTGGTTTAAGTTTTAAAACTAACGATTTTGGTGAATTAAATTAGATTCAACCTGGGTAGGGTCTTAGGCCTTCTACTTTTCAATATATTAAAAAATAAAGGAAACGACTTCTTCATAAAACAAAAAAAACAACAAGAAAAACAAACTACGAGCAGTGCTTTCTGGTTAAGATAAAATCTTAAGATTTAACGCACATAAAAATATATGTACGTATTGGTACGTGCAAAAAAAATCAGAATGTTGTTCGGCTTTTGTGTCAATTTCATTTGTGTTCCACTTTATACAGCTTAATGTACGTTTATGCTCCAAGCTCTTATTTACGAATCGACGAACGTTCCTATTTTGAACGTAACCTATTTTTTCAGTGCAAATAATGACTTTATTATTTATGATGCTAACAACTAAACAACATCTATTTGTATACTGTGGTTGATTATTGTTTCTATATGTTGTTACTTTGAATAGTAATTCATTAAAATATCCATCAATCAAAAAAGTTGAATTATCCCACTCGATAACAGTATATAGGAGTAGGTACACCTACCTACATAATTGATGTAAGTTTGAATGTAAACTTCCTTTACTTCGTAAGCTTCTTATACAAATTATTTCAGCCGCTGTATATGTTTATCTATTTTAATACATATTTTATAAAATTAAAACTTACTCCATATAGTAAAGCAACATAAAAAAAAAATAAAAAAGGTTAACACGGTGAAAATAAAATAAATTGCAAATCGATTAGAGATTGTCATAGATACGAGTACTTGTTCAGTCAATCATCAATCAAACTTCCGCCTAGCAAGTCTGTATATGCCTATTTTCTGTTGTTGTTGTTGTAATTGTGTTAGAGTCGAGCTCGAAGCACTTGTTAATCTCATCAATTACAAAATAAGATAAACAACTTTTGGCGACATTCATAAGGCTGATTGGATAGCAGGGTTAAACATTTTTTTTTTTTTTTTTGAAACCATTAGGTCTGGTTTGCAATGAATGAAAAACAAAAACATGCTGTGGCAAACATCCATATCCGGATTGATATGTGTCGCATTGACATGTCGCTATCGATATAGTTAATGTATAACGGATATGTTATGTATCCATGGCAAAATAATCATTTAGTTCACTCTGGCTAATTTTGTTTTGTTTTCGAATTTAAGCATGGGATGGATTTTTGTTGATAAAAGAAAATAAGGCAAAAATACATGAAGTGAGTCAAATGAATTTTTAAGGAGCGTTGTAAAGATTCAAATAAATTGGAACATACTGAATTTTGATCTTCCAAATAGTCGAATATAGTATATATTGGAATTATTAACAGGTTTTCAATATTCTTTGTATTGATGTAAGTATATCCACATATTGGCCCTGGGAATACTTTAAAATGTGTAAGGTAATAATAATGTTTACCAAATTTGCTTTTAATTTAAAGTTATTTCTTTTTTCAGGGTATAAACAAATTAAAAAGATTTAAATGATATCAAACGGAATTTTTATTTCAATTGATACACTTTTATTGGTATACATATACACTTGTTGATACTGTTTTCAGCTTTAAACTCGTATCTGCAAGTTTAAATATAAAAACTTAATTCCGGAACAGTTAATGTCCATGACCGGAGTCATGGACATTTTTGGTCAAAACAAGTTAAAGTTGAGAAAAATTGTAAGTGTTTTTTTTTTTGTATAAATACACTCTATAAATACTAAAAGGAAAAAGAGATTTTATTTGTAAGTTGCCAAGAAACTTTTACTGGCCGATTATATCATTATTAAAAATCTAAGGGCCAAGTTTTCAATAGTAGTGTTTCATTATCAAAAAGAACTTATTCTGCAAATAATGGCAAAGGAGAATGGGCAAAAATGTATGAGAGCTGGTCTACCTACTCAACACCAATGTGTCATACATCGTTGAAAAGGTAATGACGTGTACATCAATTAATTGTATAGACGTAAAGCGCTAAACCATGGGGTTCGTAAGATATTCCCCTTCAAAGCACCGAAACAGACAGTAATGCAACTCTTCATTTGCAGCTTGTCTTACCACCCAAAGTAAAGTGTCATACATCGTTGAAAAGATTATTACGTGTTCTTTATTTTGTTAAGGAGCCGTTAAGATGAAGATAATGGGGTTCAAAAGATATTAAGCTATCAAAAACTGCAAAAATCAAATAATGCAGTTCTTCATTGGCAACTGGTCTACCAACTCAACAGTAATCTGTCGTACATCGTTGTAAAGGTTATTACATTTGCTTCATTTCATTTTATAACCATTAAGCTCTAAACCATGGGGTTCGTGGGGTATTTGGCTTCAAAGCACCAAAAACAACAATAATGCAATTCCGCATTGGTAAATGGTCTACCAACTCAACAGTGATGTGTGGTACGTCAATGAAAAGGTTATTGCGTGTACTTAATTTTTGTAAACAACCGATAAAGTGTAGGTAGCGGGGTTCAGGAAGTATTTGGCCAAAATGTATACAAAACGCAATAATGCAATTCCGCATTGGAAGCTGCTGCACCTACTCAACAGAAATGTGACATATATGGTTAAAAAGTAGAATCCATGTACTTTATTTTTTTGGAAGCCTTTAAGATGTAGACCATGGGGTTGGAGAGGTATTTGGGCCTAAAAATCGGCAAATAGAATAACAGTAATTGGAAATGGTCTACCGACTCAACAGTTATGTGTCATACTTTTTTGAAAAGGTAGCGACGATAGTGACGTAGATTCCAGTGCAGATATGATTACAAACTTAATTCTTTGTGGAATGAGAAAATTTATCCCGAATAGGGTGAAATTTATCAAACCCAAAGAAAACTCATGGTTTGATTCGAGCTGTAAGGAGGTTATTAGGGCTAGAGAAGTTAGTTTCCGAAGTTATAAAACCAACCCTACTGAGGAAAACCGGAAAAAGTTTCAACAAGCTTGAAAGACCTGTAACGTTCATATTCGACGAACTAAATTTTTACATGATCAAAAATTACGGCAAAAAATTCTACAATGTCCCAAAGGTAGTAAAAATTTTTGGTCATTTGTAAAAAACATACGAAATACCACCTCGTCCTCGGTTCCAACAATCGTCTTCAACGATACTCCTTTTGTCAGCTCAATCGATAAAGCCAATTTGCTTGCAGCACAGTTTGCTGTTAATTCGTCGCTGCCTGAAAGTGTTATGACTCCTCCTGGAATGGGGACCCCAAATGATTCAATGGGACAAATCTTCTTCCGCACTCGTGCAGTTGCCAGAGTTCTGAAAGATCTCGATGTACACAAATCCGCTGGCCCGGATAGTATCCCTCCCATTGTTCTGAAGAGGTGTTCTTCAACGCTGGCAAAACCACTGCGTAAACTTTTCCATCTGTCCTACTCTACTGGTCTCTTTCCGAGTGGATGGAAAACAGCATTTGTCCAGGCGTGTCTTCTTCCCCCTCTATTTATCGACCAATTGCGCTTACATCCCTTCTTTCTAAGGTCATGGAAACGCTGATTAACTTCCAGCTCAAGAAATATCTCGAAGAACGAAAGCTTCTTAATGACCGGCAGTACGGCTTTCGTAGCAATAGGTCTACTGGTGATCTGATGGTATATCTCACCAAACAGTGGCACAAATCTTTACATCGTGTTGGATAAAGTAAGATTATTGCACTTGATATTTCTAAAGCATTTGATAGAGTTTGGCATCAAGCTCTCTTATCGAAAATGCGTGCATTTGGTATCGATGAATCTCTTCTTCGTTGGATTAGAAATTACCTTTCCGACCGTTCAATACAAGTTGTATTGGATGGTTTCAAGTCTGAAATTCACAAAATAAATGCTGGTGTGGCCCAGGGCTCCGTTCTGTCTCCGACTCTCTTCTTTATATTCATAAACGATCTTTTATCTGAAACTTCTAATCCATTAAATTGTTTCGCTGACGACAGTACCCTCAGCTTTTCATATTCGTTCTTAGATTCACATCCATGTCCTTCAGATGTGGAACTTGAACGGCAGCGTATGATAAGCTCATTAAATTCTGATCTCGACAGCATTGTCCAATGGGGAATAAAAAATCGTGTAGAATTTAATGATTCAAAAACTCAATGCTGTCTACTGTCGTTAAAACGAAACCCACCCCCCATGCCACTATCCATGAGTGGCACTTGCATTGAGGAAACCGAAAAGCTTTCAGTCCTCGGTATGTGTGTCACAGACCACCTTTTATGGAACGACCACATATTCGACATCGCCAAAAATGCTGCTAAGTGTTTAGGTTTTCTCCGTCGATGCAAGAAATTGTTCTCCCCTTCTGATCTGGCTGTGATCTACAAAGCCTTTATTCGTCCAAAACTTGAGTAAAACTCTCACATTTGGGCAGGTGCTCCAATTACCCACTTGAGTTTATTGGAAAGAATTGAAAAGAGAGCTCTTAAAATGATAGGTGAAAGAACTATAACGGAAACATTCTCATCTCTTGAGCACCGTCGAAATGTTTCATGTCTTTCGTTATTTTACCGTTATTTCCATAAACAATGCGTTCAAAACCAATGTGCATCGGTATCTCCTTTTAAATACCCTCCAATCTACCTAATCGCTCGTGCTGTGTATATCATCTTAAGGGTAGTCACAACCCCTTTGCCACGCGTTTAATATAAAAAAAAAAAAAAAAATTGCAATTTCATCATTTGATTATGCGGCCGATACGCTCTAAGTCATGGGGTTCGAGAGATATTCGGCTTCAAAGAACCAACAACTTCAAAAATGCAATAGTCATACATTTTTGAAAAGGTTATAGCGTTCTATTTATTTTATTTTAAAGTCACTAAGTTGTAAACCATGGGGTTCAAAAGATATTTGAACAAAAAACACACGGAAATGCGTTATTAGCCTATTCTGCGTTTTTTTCCAAACTTTGCCCATTCTCCTTTGTTACCATTGCTATAGTATTTATTCTTTGACAGCTGGAGTGATAAATTGAAAATCGGCTCTAGAGAAAGGGAATATACCAAGTGGCGATAAACCAAATTTTGGTTTTGGCCGCTTATTCCAAACTCACAAGCACGTATGTTCAGATGCTACCACATTTGGAATTCTATAGTCTGGCAGGATTTTTTTTTTTTTTTTTTTCTTCTGAGGGCTAAAAACGGTGATTCCTAAGATTTTAGTTTAGGGGATGCATTCGCTATCTTAATCTTTTTCTTAACTATTATATAAAGATGAAACAATAATTTTGTATGACCGCGCATAACTCAAAGTATTTAACTTATTTACGTGAAACAAATGTTATCTTATAATATTCTTTATGTCTATGAGATGATTGTAGGCTATTTTAATTTCTTAATTTGTTTAATTTTTCAGAATATTATTAATTAATTAATCGGTAGGAAGGTATGCAAATATCAACTATTTCTCTTTTATTATGTAGGTACTTATTGCAAACAAAATATCATTTTTTAAAGTTTGAAAAACAACACGAGCACTGGTCGGCTAGTCACATATATCTATAATCTGTCACGATAACGAGTCAGGCATTTTTAGAGAGCATCAGGCTTAGTGTGGCGACACCTTAAACGACCTTAAAACTCTTAATCAAAGCTTGGTTCATTGTAGTTGATATACATACGTAAAGCCTAATCCACATAAGGTGGGGACAAAATCTAGAGTTTAGTTTAAGTCGAGACAAGAACAAAATTTTTTTAGAAGGGGGGTTGTATTTCTCCCCGTTTAGGACGGACCAACATTAAAAAAAAAATACTTTAAATAAATAAAAAAAAAATAAAGCGAGTCTAGAAATAATACCGTGGTAGCGAGAAAAATTGTTATTATAGTCGATTCCGTTACTATTTTTTAATTTTTTTAATAACTTATTTTATTTTAAAGAAATCATTTTTATGATAGGTATATTATTTTTTTTTCGTTTGACACCTCATTTCTTAAGATCGAGAGAGAATTGTCAATTTTTGTGCCATTTTCGGAACTATTTAAGTCATTTTCGACGAAAAGTTTTTAAGATATTTTGTATAGGTAGAATATAAAAAAATTAATCGGGTGGCACAACGGCTCATGAAGAACCAGGGCCTAGTGACTAACAACTCGCAACCATTCCTGTGTGCACCTGTCGACAGGAATGGAAGGGACCTACAATTTTATTCCGAATCCGAACGGCTAGACTAGAAGCACTTATTCGTGACAAGCACTGGCGGATCCAGGGGGGTGGCTATAGGGGCTACGACAATTTTCCCTAAAAACAAAACCCAGAAAATTGAAAAAAAAAAAAAAACTGCTTGGAACAAATAAGGTCTGAGAATATTGGACAAAAAAAGTAGCCAGGGTTAAACCACTAACTCCCTAAAAACTAACCTTATTCCAGAGAGCTTTTAGGGCTTAAGTCTGTGTAAGGATTGTCAAAGTCCGAAGTTGGGGCTAAAGCTTGAAGATATAATTAAAAAAAAAAAAGTGGCCGGGGCTTAACATTTACATGTCAAAAGCAACAACTGTTTACACTAGAACTAAGCTAATTTAACGAAAGAAACGCAATTGAGGCTAAAAAAATAAGAGAACAACGGGGTGAAAAGCTTAGTATAAATGTTTAATACAACAGGAATTGTCTCTTATGTCCTTTGCTGAGTTTAGAGAATGTTGGGACTTAGTTTTCAAAATTTAAATTTAAAAGGCCCAAGGCAATACATTCAAAACATTTTTGGACTAAGCAATTCAATACAAGTTCTCTAGTCAAGGAGCCAAATTCCAAAAGCGTGAGAAACTCTGTGAACTCAGAAAAATCTTGCAGATGTACATGAATATTTACAATCTCTATAGACT
Source organism: Melangyna quadrimaculata (assembly GCA_949320155.1). Lineage (NCBI taxonomy): Eukaryota > Metazoa > Arthropoda > Insecta > Diptera > Syrphidae > Melangyna > Melangyna quadrimaculata. Next base: position 189,237,107 of record OX439483.1, read on the forward strand.
CGAGAATGACTTACAAATTCATCGACACATTTTTGAGCAGGAAAAGAAAGTGTAGGTGCAGCGCACATGAAAATTCATTCGCACTTGCAGTATTGAGCCGTGCAGGTTATTTTTTAGAGCAGCTGTTTCTTATAAACGACTAAGGCCTTATTTATTCAGTTGAAGTTGAACATAACTCTGGGATTTTTACAGTCAACTTGAGAATTAGTTTTTATTCACTCAAAGTTGACTTTTTCAATTTTTTATTTTCAACTCTAGAGTTGATCAACTTTGGATTTTCTCAACTTCCCGAAATAGTAGAAGTTAGCGAGCAAACTTGGGATTTTTCCTCATTTTTGTCTATTCATTCATGCTATTCAGTTCTCGACCGATCACCGAAATCAAGCATCGTCGGGTGAGTTAGTACTAAGATGGTGGACCGCATGAGTATTTTTTTTGTTTCATATTTTTTTTTTTTTTATATTTGAAATTTGTTTATAAAAATGGTGCCTTTCCCCCACCAAAAAATATAGAACAAGTGTACAATTTCAATGAATTGTGTTCCATGTTATATATGGAATGATTTTCTGGCTTTGTGATGTTTAAGTAGTGGGCGACGATTTCGCCGGACAAGTTTAAAAACATACTCATGAACATCGATCCATTCATGACTCCATTTCACAACAACAGTTCTCACTTTTCATGGAGTTGTTGATCTTTGTTTGGCATTTCCTGTTTGACCCTACTTTATTCTTCTCTGTGAAAATTTGTATTTCTTCCTTTATAATTATTTCATTTTAGGAAAACAAAATAGTTATAGGAACAAATTATAGTGTGTGAAAACTCACCTCATATTGCTAGACATACGTATATTATTTTCTTTAAAAATAAAAGTTGTACCTAATCTTTTCAACTTTCAGTTCAACTACGGATTTGTAGTCAACTTGTAAGTTGGCCAACTTTGGAGTTTTCAGCAAGTTAAGCAGTAGTGAATAAATTGGCTCTAAAAGTCTTGAAATTTTGATATTTTATTTTTAGATCCACAAAATATTATTTTCTGTGCTTTCCAGTTACAGTTTGAACAAAACAGGTAGGTACTCTACTCGTTGATTTGGCTAATTAAGGAAAATAAGATCTCAGAGTACTGGTACTGTCAAAACACATATGAGCATTTGCCAGTAACACCACTTAAATATCATTTTTCTAAACTAGCATTTCAAACAGTTTTTGTTAAAAAGGTGAAGTTCAAAGCATACCTTCAGCTAATTTAAACAAGCACTTACATAATGTAGGTGGGTACTTGATACCTAATCAATTATTAACCAATATAAATAAACAAATTTGTTCGTGTGGTTTGAGGCTGTAACATGGCTAAAAACTAAAGTTATAAAATTAGTTTTACTACCATGTTTCGCTGAGCCCTAATATTGGCTTCTAGCTCCACTTATAAATAATTCCCATGCTTAACGCATCAATCCCAAATTCTTGTTATTATACTTTATATTTAAAACATTTTAAGGCGCGATAGGAGCGCATATAAAGGCACAAAAAACACGGCTATTGTTAAAGGAAAAGTGAAGTCAAAATTCGTTTTCTATTTTATAACTTCATACATTCAAACTGGATCTCCAAACTCCAAGCCCCCCCACAGCCAAATCCTAGATCCGCTACTGGTGACAAGTGATACTATTGGAGGATTTGTCAATTCCTCTCAAGAGGCAGTAGCCCTGAAAAAAAACTTTCTAGTTTTTTAGGTGGACGAGGCTGGGAAGCGAACCCAGACCTCCAGCGTTACAGTCGAACGCACTTACCATTACGCTACGGGCTACTACTTAGGCATATTATAGGACTTTGAAAGCTCTTCACACTCTTCTTCGATACTATAATTTATTTGACTTATTCGAACTTATACAAATTATAATTCTATTTTTAATTTGTATTCAACTCAGAAAATTAGCAAATATAATCAATCAATAATCAATAACTATAAATAACGGGAGGTAGCGTATGTAAACAAATGTACCTACATACATTCATAGAGATTTCATATTTAGCACCAACCATATTTTGTTTTACCTTCAACGATGTAATTTGTCTGAATTATTTTTGTAATTTTTCTTCTCTCATCCGGCAGATTGGCAGACACCTGACAGTTTGAAATGCACTTTCAGCTGGTAAATGTACGCACCTTTGTTTATTGTAGTTCATTTTTGGATTCATCAAGGTAAATTAATACAAATACATAAATATACCTTCTGTCTACTGATATTGTTTTTTTTATTTGAATTATTAAATTTTTATTTAATATCAATATTATTCTTATTATTTTCTTTATTTTTAAAATTATTCTCAATGTTTTTACTTTTTTTATTATTTTTAACTTTACTATTTTATTCACATTTATTATTGGGTAGTAAATATACAGAGATAACTTCTTCTAAATGGTGGGTGAGCTTCAATAATTTTGTTTTGAATCATGTTGGGTACAAATCCTGACAATATAAGATCGATCTTCAATGTGTTGTGTGGTGCGTATGATGGTCTTAATGTATGTCATCTGAATGCTGGGAGTATCCGCTCTAAATACACTATCCTATATCAAATGCTAAGTAGCTCGAAACTAGACGTAATAATGGTGTCTGAATCATGGTTAAATGAAAGTATTTCATCCCAACTAGTTTGCTTGCCAGGTTTCAAACTATTTAGGAATGATCGTGGCTCTCGAGGTGGTGGTGTGTGCATGTACGTTAGGGAAAATTTTTCAACAAAAATCATTTATGCGTCAACCAAGTCAGTTTTAGAATTTTTATGTGTTAAAATTTGTAATGGCGATGAGAAATGCCTTTTAGTGGTAGTGTACTGTCCACCTAGTACATTTAAAGAGGAAAATTTAAGGGAGTTGGAAGATACTTTGCTAAGTTTAAATTCAAAATATGTGGATGTTCTTATTGGTGGGGATTTTAATGTTAACCAACTTGAAAACAATACAACAACTCGTTTGTTCCATTATTTTTGTGATCGATCGAGCTTATCCGTTGTTAATAAACTTTGGCCAACCTGTTTTCAATCTGCGGTGAATCCTTCACTCATTGACATGTTTTTGACAAGTTCGATGAGCAAAGTTTTGTGTAGTGACCAGATCAGACCAACATCTGATTTTATACATGATTGTATGTTTTGTTCGTTTCAGTTTTATGTTAACAACTCAAATGCTCCCAAGACTATTAGTTATAGATCATTTCGTTCTCTAAACTATTCAAATATACTTAATAATGTTGGATTTAGTTATTGGAATGTGATATTGTATACAGCTGATATAAACACTAAAGTTCTACTTTTTAATAGTTTACTGGGTAGCCTTTACGACGAATATGTTCCAATTGTCAGCAAGCAGGTTAAGAATTCCAAGTTTTGTCCTTGGTACAACAATGATATTGAAACACTAATTCGAGAGAGAGAGCGTTTCTTTAGAAAACTAAAAAGAAATCCATCGGAATTCAACAGGCGACAATACATTTTTGCTCGCAATAAAGTTACTACTCGTATACGCTTTTGTAAAAAATCATACTTTCTTCAAAAACTCGACATCTCCCTAAGTTCCAAAGTTCTTTGGAAAAACCTTTATGAAATTGGTGTCGCTGGAAATAAAAATATGTCTAAATGCCCTTTAAACCCACAGGTAATGAGGTCATTTTATGCCTCACCACAGTCTAATACGAGCTTGCCTTTAATTGTTCCTGAAGTAGTTGACGGCGTATTTTCATTTAATTGTGTTAATGAAAGTGAAATAATAAATGCTATTAAGTTGATAAAATCAAATGCGATTGGCTCTGATAGCATTTCACCGAAATTCTTAAGACTGATTTTACCCATTGTTCTACTCCCCATGAAGCATATTTTAAATGCTTGTATTTATAGCAGTGAATTTCCTGAACAATGGAAAAACGCAACAATTATACCTATTCCCAAAAGAAATAATCCTTCAGAACCATCTGACTTTAGGCCAATTAGTTTACTGCCATTTTTTGGTAAAGTTTTTGAAAGGCTTATGGCTGACCAAATTCTCGGCTTTTTACAAACCAGTAACAAACTTTCTAAATGGCAGTCTGGATTTCGCAACAAACACAGTTGCGAATCTGCTGTTGTTAAGGTAACATCAGATTTTCGCAGTGCCCTTGATCGAAATCAGTTGGGTATTATGGTTCTATTAGACTTTTCTAAAGCTTTTGACTGTATTGACCATCAAATTCTGATCTACAAATTAAGTAACATTTTTAATTTTTCTACTACAGCGCTTAAACTTATGCGAAACTATCTTATCGAACGGGTTCAAATGATAACAACGGATCAAGGCACTTCGAGTCCATTTATTGTTAACTGTGGTGTTCCACAAGGGTCTGTTCTTGGACCCCTTCTGTTTTCGTTATTTATAAATGATCTTCCTGATATCATTCAAAATTGCCTCATACACATGTATGCGGATGATGTTTTACTTTATAATTTTCGTGAATTGGGATTGATGGAAGATTGTGTGGTTCGCATTAATGAAGATCTTTTCAGCATACAGAATTGGCCGAACACTAATAAACTCAATATTAATCCATCGAAAACGCTTAGTATGGTTTGTTCTCGTAGTAGAATTAATCTTTTTGATTTCCCGAAAATTGTTTTAGATGGCCAAATAATTGAATACGTCAATAAAGTTAAGTACTTAGGTTTTCAAATAAATGACAGATTGAGTTGTTGTGATGCAGTTTCTTCTTCTATTAGACGAATATATTTTGGTCTTCGCTCTTTAAGGTGTTCATCGCATATTTTGGATCCTGTTATGAAAAAACATCTTATAAAAAGTCTTGTTCTACCTTTCTTTACTTTTAATTGTTCTGTCTATCCTGTTCTAGATTTTGAATGCAAGCGTAAGCTAAATGTTGCGTTTAATGACTGTTTGCGTTTCATCCACAATATGCCAAGATATAATATAATTTAATATATTATAATTTAAATTCTTCGTTATGGGGACTGAGTTTAGACAAGTACCTAATGTTTCGTAATGTTATTTATCTTCACAACATAATTCATAATAGGTGTCCAGAGTATTTAGAGGAAAATCTCCAATACGCTCAGTCACAAAGAGGCTTGCGTTTGATCACTCCGCGTTTCTCATATACCGTTGCAGAGCGATCGTTTTATGTATCTGCTAGTCGTTTGTGGAATGGTCTTCCAATCGAACTGCAGAGAATAACCTCACCAACCATTTTTAAAAAGAAGCTATTTTTGTTTTTTTCTGCTCAAAACTAATTTTATCATTACTTTGCTATTATTATTTATCTTGATTTTATTTTATTTTTTTTCTTTCTTGATTTCATTGTATATATTTATAATTATACTCTATACTCATAATTTGTATATTCTTATATGTAACGGGTGATTTTTTAGCTGGTTTGTTTTGGCAACACTGGTTGTGTTGACATGTGTTTAGTACCTTGTGTCACTGTCAAACAGCTTCAGTTTGGTTTGCAATTTAACCATGGATCGTCTTACAAATGAACAACGCTTGCAAATTATTGAATTTTACTATCAAAATTCGTGCTTGGTTCGAAATGTTCATCGCGCGCTGCTTCCATTTTATGGTCGGCATTCTCGACCTTCTGAGCAGTCTATTCGGAAGATTGTGACCAAATTTCGCACCAAATTTACTTTGTTGGACATTAAACCACCAACACGTTTACGTACTGTGCGTAGTGAAGAAAATATTGCGGCCGTATCAGCTAGTGTGACAGAAGACCGCGAAATGTAGATTCGGCGCCGTTCCCAGCAGTTAGGCTTTTGTAACAGCACTACGTGGAAAATTTTGCGGAAGGATTTGGGCGTAAAGCCTTTTAAGATACAGCTGGTGCAAGAACTAAAGCCAGCCGACCTACCACAACGCCGAATTTTTGGTGAATGGGCTCTTAAAAAGCTGGCCGAGGATCCGCTTTTTTATCGAAAAATTGTGTTCAGCGATGAGGCTCATTTTTGGTTGAATGGGTACGTAAATAAGCAAAATTTCCGCATTTGGAGTGAAGATCAACCAGAAGCATTGCAACAGCTACCAATGCATCCCGAAAAAGCCACTGTTTGGTGCGGTTTATGGGCCGGCGGCATTATTGGGCCATATTTCTTCAAAGATGATGCGAATCGCAGCGTTACTGTCAATGGTGAACGCTACCGAGCGATGATAACAAACTTTTTTTTGCCCGAAATGGAAGTTCTTGACTTGCATGATATGTGGTTTCAACAAGACGGTGCCACAAGCCACACAGCACGCAAAACAATGGCGCAATTGCGAGGCGAGTTTGGTGAACAGTTAATTTCACGTTTCGGGCCGGTCAATTGGCCGCGTAGATCGTGCGATTTGACACCATTAGACTATTTTTTGTGGGGGTATGTCAAGGCTAATGTCTATAGGGACAAGCTCGCTTCGATTGACGCACTGGAAGCCAACATCCATGCATTCATTCGTGAGATACCGGCCGATATGTGTGAAAGAGTATGCCAAAATTGGACTCAGCGGATGGGCTACCTGAGACGCAGCCGCGGTCAACATTTGCATGAAATTATCTTTAAACATTAAATCGCAAGGTTCAAACTATCGATTCAAATAAATATTTCATTAATTTTTTTGAATTTTTTGTTTTTTTTTTTTAAAAAGTTCTAAACCTCTTAAAAAATCACCCATTACATACATTTTTATTTATTTAGTCTTTTTATTTTTTTTTTTTTTATCTGATTGTTAATTTGTAAACTTGGTAAGCTTATATCTTGTAGATACTATTAAAAGATTTAAATCTTGCTGTATCATTGTTAACATAGTTCAAATACAAATACAAATACACATACAAATATTAACTCAAATGCATTTTTGTGATTGTGAAGCTTTCTAGCAATTAATCAATCAACTGGTAAAAATAAAATTTAAGGATAAGCTAACGAACTTGAAATTTGAAGAAAATAGTAGATCACATTGTGATGGGTAAGTAAGTTGAAATACGTAGTGCTGAGGCTATATTTTGTCTGCATTTATCACCTACCTATAATACCTACCTATATTTTTTAAACCTTGTCCAACATCTTCAAGTCGTAGTTTTTATTTTAAAAATAGGACTACTTATGTATATGTGTAGCTGATATAGGAACAAGTTAGTATAAGCGCGACCCAGACCCAGTCGTTCACTTTGTTTACTTTCAAACTACTATTATAGACTGATGATATTGCTGTTTTGTTTACCTACATACCCATATCAGACTTGGTGTGTTGTGTATACTCAATGCAAAGAGGTGTGTTTTGTATTCTTAAATTCAGAGTGTCCTTGAATGCTGTTATTGTACCATACCATATCTATCTATAAAGTGCAATGTATCCAAAAGTTTTTCAAGTTCATTGAGATACATTTTTATAAGCATACAAAAATAAAGAAGGTAGGTGGGAAAAATAGGTGCATAAGATTTAAAGTGGCATTAACTTGAACCAAACTTAACGCAATACCTGAACACATTCGGAGAACATTGTAACTGAAATAACAGCTATCGATTTATTGAACAGGCTAAAAAAAAGAAAACAAAACAAAACAAACCGACAACTACAAGCACGCAGTGTTAAGGACAGGGTCATGGTTATTATGTGATGCTAAGCCAATTATAGATATTAACAATTATATGATAAATTATTATTTTAATGATATTGCCAATACCACACAATTTGTACAAAGCGAAGTATACTCTGTACGTTTCTATGTATTTTTGTTCTTAGGTACAATAACCCATGTGATTTTACAATGTATCTGCAAGACTGTTATTAAAGACAACCATTTAAGGCAGACAAATGTTTATAATGTTTATACTGACTACAAGCTTTTTAATGGTTTTAATTTTAAAAGCATACCCGAACCTGGTTGCCTTTTGCTTCGTGAACTAGAATTTATTTGTTATTTAAAAAAAAAAAAGAATAATATACGGGAAAACAAACATTTTCGACCGACAGCAATAAAGCCAATTATTATGTGGGTATTTTTTTTTTTTTGAAAACAAAAATAAGACGAATTGTTGGTAATATTTTTGGGACCGTAAATATACAGTTTGAAGGCATTTTTGAACTGAAAATCTTAAAACTAAATCTCTGTACTTAAAATTTGCCTTTACAGGGTGATTCACCTAAAGTGTGACAAGAAAGCTTGAGCGTGTTGGTTTTGTTGAGAAAAAAAAAAACCTATGGCAGGAGGAATATATTCCCCCTTGTTTTGGTGGGAGGGGCAACTATTCTAAAAAATTGTAGAAAAAATGTACTCAACGGTAACACTGCTATACCTTTTTGTAAAGCCAGAAATCCCTTCTTTTATTTTCTTTCTAAATAAAGTTCTTTTAATGAACAGTTTTTGAAACAGGCGTGAACGCAGGGGGAGTTTTGGGGGTTCAACCCCCAAATTACAAAAATATTTTTTTTATAAATAAAAAATGCTAAATAAGAGAAATAATTTGATGCTACTTTTGTGACTACTACATAAAAATTCAAATACAATTACATTTGTATGCTAATTTTATAGTTTCTTATGTCTGAAATGCGACCCAGGCTTGCATTTAGTTTTCCAAATAACTGTTTTTAACGGTAAACGTTTAATAGAACTGTGTTTTTTTAATCTTCGAATTTCCCTGAAACGGCTTAACTAATTTTTATTAAATTAATATGGAGTTGCCTCTGGAAAGTGTTAGCATTCCGTACCAATATTTAAAAAAAAGGATATTATTTGACTAAAAAAAATTGTTTTAAATAACCAACGGCGTATACAGGGGGGTTCACGGGGTCCTATGCACAGTACCTATGACATTTTATTAATTTTTCCTGCAACTTCAATTCGCTGAAATAAAACTTTGATAGGATTAAACTAAATTCTGAATAAAATTCAAAACAAATGATCAAGCGCATCCAAAAATTTTTTTCCTCAGTATTTTGACAGCTAGCTAAACTGATTTTTTTTGGTCAGGCAACTGGAGATTGTTGTATGCTGTTGCTGAGGCCCTCCGAAATAAAAAATGTAACAGTCAGGAATAAAAACGAAGAGCGCGGTCACTGGTCCAGCTAATAAAGGTTCGTTCGACTCAGTTGTTTATCTTAATTTTCTTTGGAATCAAAAATGAGGTAACTTTGCAAATACCAAAAAAGTGTTTTCGTCTTAAAATTGTTAATTTTTTTTGTATAGGTAGCTCATTTCATTTTGAATTGGCTTTGGCAGTTCGAAATATATATTATCAACGAAATTGCCTAACTTGGCGTAGTGAAAATTTAGTATTACATTCGTAGTCTGCAATTTCACGCCGACTTTTGATTCTTAACTGTCTTGAAATTAAATTAAATTATTTTAACTTATTTTTAACAAAGGTAATGTATTATAGGGTTTCCCATTAAGGGCGGGTCGATTTTAAAATTGAATAAAACAAGATATCAATAAGGTTTTATCTTTATTTGAGAGCCCTATTATAGTAATATAACATCGTTCAAATGGCCGCCCCGGCTTCGAAAGGTCCAGTTTTCGATGACTTTGGCACATAAATCAGGCTGAATTTGACCGATGGCATCGACTATGTTGTCTTTGAGGGTCGAGGTGGTTTGCAGCTTATTCGCATAGACCTGCGACTTAAGAAAGCCCCACAATAAAAAGTCCAAAGGGGTCAAATTACACGATCTTGGTGGCCAATTCACGTCGCCTCGAGATAACCATGCCATGAAACCGCTCGTGCAGAATATCGATTGTGTCTTAAGCTGTGTGGCACGTACCGCCATCCTGTTGAAACCATATATCTTCAGTGTCCATTTCATAGGCCACAAGAATTTGGTGGTCATCGACCTATAGCGATCACCGTTGACGGTGATGGCCTGGCCAGCATCATTTTCGAAGAAGTACGGACCGATGACGCCTCCAGGCATCCAGCCCAAAATCCACACAAAACAGTTACTTTATTTGGATGCATTGGCACCTCGTGAATCTCGCGTGGATTAATGTCGTCCAAAATCCGGCAATTTTGCTTATTCACGTACCCATTCGTCCAAAGATGGGCCTCATCGCTAAAGATGATTTTTCGACCAAAATTGGGATAAACTTCTAACTGCTCTAAAACATCATTTGCACGTGTTGCTCGACGCTGTAACTCACCATGATGATTTGTCTGTAGTAACTGATTAAAAGACTATATTTTGACCGAAAGTAAAAGAAACAATATGGCCGCCACGAGCTGTCAAAATCAACCCGTCCCTATTGGAAAACCCTTTAGTATAGTCAATTAAGATTGTTTCCCTTTTCTTTTATATAGCTACGCACAGTAAAATACGAAGAAACAAAATATAAGGCACTTGAATTTTAACAAATAATAGTTTGTGTTATTTTTTTTTGGCATGACAACCCCCCCCCACCCCAAGAACTAAAGCTGTATACACCCCTGTAAATAACAAGGTACATTTTAATAATAACTAAGAGTGAGTTCGTAATCGTCTGACTAACTTATAAATGCGAAGTTTGTGTTCGTAAACAAAATTGAAATCTGACTTAAGCAGTCCTGCAAAACAAATTACGTTCGTAAACATCAAACATGTGTAGAAATCAAGTCGTCTTCGATATGCAGAAGCTAAGCAGGTATGCGGCAGATCTATGCCGCAAATTTCTGCGATTACGAACTCGCCCTAAGTTCTTAAGAATTGGCATCTAGCAGTCAACTCTTTGAATACACACCAGTCGATACTAATAGATATTTTTTCTCATAAAAGGACCACAATACATACAAGTGTGAACAAGATATTGTATTTATCAAAAAATGTCACCCTAATAATTCTCGACAAAAAACAATTTAAATGAAAGCAGGAACCTTCTAACAGTTGATTGCCTTAGTTTAATTTCGACTTTCTTAATAATAAACTGATTGAGATTTGTATGCGAATGATTATGAAATACATAATTAGTTTTTTGTCGATTAAAAAAAATGCAAAATCTGGTGTTGTCTCAGGGTGGCAAGTAAAGTTTCAATTCAGAGAAAATGTTTTTTTTTTTAAATAACTTTTGTAATTTTAAAATAGTCTTCATTTTATTCGGAGTTGAAACATTACTGTCCTTCAACCTTCAAGTCATGATTTCGACTTTTCACGATAAAATATAATATTTAGAACCGTCTTAAATTTTTCAACATGCATTTAAAATTAAGTTTGTATTTTTGTTTACGAACAAATAAATTCAAAAAAAAAAAACTGATTTTGTTTTTATATTTTTAACTTTTTTTATATTTTTGAATAAGAGAATTAAGAATAACTGTAAACTTTCGAGAGGGAAAAAATAAAAGGCTTTAAAGAGCTAAATATACATTTGAGTGTGTATGGGAAAAGTAAGATAAAAGCAGATTAATGACACCGGACGAAATTTGTTTTGATAGAGAACATTTTTTTGTTACCTAAGCTTTCGATTTCCAATTTCACCAATCCCAACAAAATGAGTTTAGAAAATAACAGACACCTTAGGGCCAGTTTCACAGTAAGGCTAGGTGCATATTGAGCCGTGTCTTAAGCGTGTGACGTGACCTGACGAGTGTCGAACGACACGATTATAGAAACGTGTCATGCTGTTCTCCGCATATTGATTCGCGTGTCTCGTGTCAAAATACATATTAATTGAAGTAAAAATCGTCTGATGTATCGATAATTGAAACAAACCTAAAAAAAAAAACAAGTAATTTCTGAAAAAGCAAAGATTTTTTTATTTTCAAAACTAACGACAGTTTATCATTTAACTTTTGACGGAGAAAAACAAACACGTTTGTGTTTCGCAGTGCACACTCATACCTGAATAAGTCGCACTTAAGTAAACCATGTTGGACACTTAAGTGTCACTAACTCAGACTGCGAAAATTACGAAAAAGTACCAATATGCAAAACATAAGTGCGACTTATTCCGGAAAGTTTTCACTGTGAAACTGGCCTTTAATATTTTATATTTCAATATATAATTGGTAAATTCTAGAACTAACTGGTAAGAATTTAAAAATTTTAGCAAGGGTTTGAAATGTTGTGTATACTCTTTCCGCTATTAGTCTACTAACACTAAGAGCAATATGTTATCTTGTTTAAATTGCAAACACCAGTGAGGTTGTACATACTTGATTTTCTTTTATAATAAAAGTTTGACATATGAGCAGCTGGCATAGAAAACAAACTTTGAAGGTCATAGGATATCAACGCAACCTTTTCATCGAATGCCGACAAAAATCGAAACCTTTTTCGAATACCAACGTATTATTCCCAAATATAATACCGTTTGAAATGTCCATATTAATCACCTTTGAGATAAACCAAATCAAATCAGTATTCTCTGTCGCTTAGAACAAAATATTACTACAATTTTGTGTATGATATGTAATTACGAATTGGTCTAAATGGTATTAAGAAGTGGACTTAGACTATTTTTGAATTTTTATTTTAGAAAGTGGAAAATGTATGAACAATAAATTGTTCTATTCCATACAAAAATGGCTGTTTGAACAATTTGGAATGAATTAAAGTTGAAAAATGTGGCTCTTAGAACAAACTGGCTATGAATTATCAACCAAACCGAAAGAGTTAGGCCAAAATGGTTTTCAAATTCAGAAAGAGCACCATCAAATTATAAAAACTGCATCATTAACTCATTTTTGAAAAAAAGTGGACTAAGAACTATTTCGTTCTCCGCTGACGAGATGTCAAAATGACAGATGTCAAAGTGACAGATGTCAAAGTGACAGATGTCAAAGTTTCAGTTACGCAATGGCCGCATTCGGAAACCTATTTAGAGCTATCCAGATACGTTCGTGTTGTTGTAATCCCGTGTAAAATAACAGTGGATTACAAAACAGCTTTTGCTGTTGGATAGCTATCCAACCTATCCGAAAAATGTTGGTATACGTTTGTATCCCCATGCGAAATGTCAAAAACAACCAATACGTTCGAAAACCTATATGGATACGAACCTATCTTAGATAGGCTATCGCATATGTTTCCGAATGCGGCCAATGATTGTGCTGTAAGGTTATTTTATTCATAGGCTGCCTGTCATTTCAACATAAAATCCGACAGATGAATTGAACACTTTGTAGCAGCAGCTATAAAATATATTTTGTCAATTCAAATAATTTGAAACACAATAAATTGCTATACTGTAACAAAAAGTACTTTAACATCTGAAAAATGATTTCAGTAGCTTTGAGTTTTGTATATAATTTGCTTTGAAAAAAAATTTTCTCTTAGTTCTTGAAAATTCTTTAGTTTCGATTTGAATTCTAAGTAAGGATGTGACAAAATATAAAAAGCAAAAAAATATATATTTTAACATTCGTAAATTTGTGTGATGCATATCATTTGTGTTAATATAAAATACGAAGAAAGAAAACGATCCTAAGGTAATCCAACGTATAAATTTATGTTGCTTTAGTTTCAGAGGCGTATTCATATTTGGTCGATACAAATCAGTGAAGATTTTCAATTTCCGTCTAGAAGTTTCTTGGGGATAGCGACAGCGTCAGGCAAAGCAGAAAATCCTTAAGGAATACAACACAAAAATTTGGAAATATTTTTAAGTCCAAAAACAAAATTAAAGGTATCTGTTTTCATCTTTGTCAATAATTGGGTGGTAAACAAAAATTACAACAAGAATAGACCTATCGAGAAATTATTCGAAACATAAAAGATCATACAAGGGAAACATAAAACGTATCCATTGCGACGGTTGCTGATTTTTTTTTTTTTGTTATATTTACATCTTGGTGTCTTAGTGACTTGTTTGTTATATATTTTTTTTTCTTCTTTTCTTATTTTTGCTCGTTAATCCTAATTTGGGAATTCATTTAAACTTTCTTTGTTGCTTAAATCTTGATTAGTTTTCTTTAATTTAGTTACCTCGTTATTTTAATTTAATTTAATTACAATACCTACTGTTTTTTTAAAAACAACTTACTACATATCTTAATCATATTCACCTTGATTATTTTTGTTTTTGTTGATAATAATTAATAAGCATAGTTGTGATCCTGGGGGTTAGGTTGCGCAGCTTTGCTTTTAGGAAGATTTAACCTTGATAGTATTTCTTTTTTGATTACACCATAGTACGTAATTTTTCTTTTAAATTCTTTTAATATTTATATATAATATTATTATTATATTTTTAATCATCCAATACCTTATGTAAGTCCTTGAGTATATAAAATTTATATTTTATTGAACACTGATATGAGATGATTAAACATATTTGGGCATATTCATAGTCGCAGATAGACCCAGGTTTAACTAAACACATTTTAAGACAATTTTGGCTCAATGAATACAGACCAACTTTAATTTCAAATTGTTGGTTTTATAATTTTATAAGATAACTAACTTGGTATACTACACAAATAGCTTCAAATATTTTGAAATGATAACCTTAAAAAAAAGGATCAACGTCCGAAAATTCAATCAAAGCTATGTTTAACTTAGACCCAGGTCTAAAATGACTATAAATATGCCCCATTGTTAATTGCAATAATTTGACATTATTTCTGACATGAAGATTTATGCATAAAATGAAGATGGAATAAGTAATTTTAAAAGGTGAGATATGTGGTGAAGCAACGAGAAGGTGAGATTTTGTTCATCAAGGGGTTATTTGCAAGCAATCGGGACGGAAGTAACATGGTGTGGCATTTTATGGATAATGCAATACGAGGAGGGATTCCCATTGAAGGATCAAGATCAATCCTTTGAGTATTGGAATTCATAGGTAGAGTTAAGATACCTATATCTGATGGATAAGGGTTTCTTTATAAAGTTCTTCTGATTGGTTAAGGAGGTTAGATATTTTTTTTTTGTCTTCTGATATTTTCTTTTAAGCATTTCATTTTCTGTTTTGTTTTTTATTTTGATTTAATTGTAATTTTCTTAAATATTCTGTTTTCTTTGTTTGTTTTTATGGCACGATATTTTATTTGTTTTGTATAAAAGTAGCAGCAGGATCCCCGACCATTACGGCGAGCTTTGCCGAGCTAACGCTAGCGTGCCAGCTGTTTCACTAACTCTTTACACACTTGCTCGAAGGCGTCGGCCTGATGGGGATATGTGAAGAAATTTCAATCGAATCCTTGATGGATGAAAACCAAGCCTTAAACTATATCACGAAATTTGCCATTCGAGCGACCTGCCATTCGTATTTAAGCGTCTCGCTTTCGCTATGAGAATTAATAAGTCGCAAGGACGTTTGCGGAATGTTTGTGGCATAATCTTGAATTCCCATGTTTCTCACATGGTCAATTGTATGTGGCGTGCTCACGTGTCGGTAAACATCCCGCATTGTACGTTTACCCGGCCGAGAATAGAACGAAAAAACGTTGTTTACCATAAAGCACTTCAGTAAAAAAAAAAATAAGCAGATTGACACGTCAATCACTGCGGTTTGATTCAAACACGTTGATATTGCTATAATTCAGTTATTTCCATTGCATTTGAATTTGAATTGACTCAATTAAGTACATCAAGCAGAATGTGCCAGGCTCGAAATTATTATTTTTATTACATTAACAATTTGGGCGGAACGGAGTTGGCTGGGTCTGCTAGTACATTATATATGTAAGTCACAAAATAAAAACAAAATAATAGTCTCCGTATAAAAAAAACCAAGTCCCTGACCGTTTAATTAATCAAAAAAAAAATGCCCATAAAACTGATAATTTCAAATTTTTTGACTGGCCGTTTTGTGGTATGTGAAAGTTTTGTAGAATCACCCGTATACGAAATATCTAGGAAAATTATAAAATTAAAAACCGAAAAACCAGGTGTGGAATTGGCTAAGATGATATATGATGAGTGAAAGTCATTATCGACAAAGTTCGTCTGCGTAAGGTGACTGTCACAGGTGATAATCATATTTTTGTGACTATTTTCTGTGACAGCTATTTAGCTATCACTTTCATGTTAAACTATTTATGTATGCTATATTTTCTGCATTTTCAAGCCAAAGTTCCTCATATTTGAATAAATTTATATTTAATGAATGAATATTTACATAGCATTTTTATTTCTAAAACGTTTGCGCCTTAAAATAAAATTTGTCATGAGTGCTTTTTGTACCCATTATTTACCTACGAGTATGTAGGAAATATTTTATTAAATTATTATGTCCAATGGGGTTCACATTTTATTAAAAGTCTATTCAAAAGTGCATTTAATAGTCATGTTTATTTTTATTAAGAATTTAAATAAATTAATTTCAGTGAATAATTGCAAAAATTAACAAAAACAACTTTGCTTTTATTCAAGAAAAAAACCAATCTTCAATAATGGGTGTAGGGAATTCGAAGCGCCGTCGGTTTCTTTAAATCAGCAGAGAAACACATCGGCGACGGTGTGGTTTAATCACTTGAACTCGAAACTTATTTATATTTAAAATATAACCAACGCACAATTTTGCTTAATTTTGTTTGCAATTATTTACTAAAATTGTTTAAATTTAACACTTTAAAACAAATTTGGTGACTGCAATAAAGACAACCTTCAAATTGACTTGAGGGAAATGTCAAACCTTGCTGGTATGTGTGCAAATCAATATTTTCTCTCAAAGTGATACCAAATTTGCACTTTTTTTTTGATGATCACTTTACGCAGATGGAAACGCAAATACTATCACATGTGATTGTCACAAATGTCATGATCACAAATCACCTTACGCGATTCCACCCCAGAATTACGTATTTTCAGAATAAATGTTAAATGATTCTTATGTCCTTGAACCTTGTCTTTTATGTAATTTTAAGGTAAAATTTAAATACAACTAGATACTTATAAAATTAATCAGTTTTGATTAGCTATTTACAACTTAAAATTTCATCTATGTATGTTGTATATGTATAAGTTATAATTTAATCAAAACACTTCAATTACATAAATGATTATAATTAATTGCATATCAGCACTTTTTTGTACATTAATTCCAATCAATCGCGGCACAAAAATGTATTATTGAGATATAAAATCAAAGGAAACATGGGATAGGTATAACATAATCAATAAATATATAGACCAAAATAAAAGCCATTATCCTTTAGGTCGTATTACTGCTCGCAGTATAGATACACCTGTGTATTTTTATAACTAGCCTTCTTATCGAATATCTGATTTTTTTTTGTGTTTTCTCCCCACAAATTAGAATAAAAAGCAGGGAGGGATTTTGATTAATGGACGCTATTTGTTGATACATCATGGTGTCAGGCGCGAACGCAGGGGGGGGTTTTGGGGGTCCAAAGCTAAGATTCATACCTTGTGAGTGGAAATGGTAAAGTTAAGGTGCAAAAGTCGAGCTACCTGCGAGAACGATGAAAATTTGTTTTTTTTTTCTTGGTTACGTATTTAGCAAATATCCTAAACGTTGCTGTGTCGTAATTAATTGGACAAAATGTTATGTGAACTATGTTCACAAGAAATACGCCTTTGCTGAGATTTTTTTAAAAGTCCAAAAACCAGTTACCTATAGTTCTTGCATTCAGGGGGCGACATAATCAGCCTTACAGGCAATTCCAGGGAAGATTGTTTTCCCCCGGATTTTCATTCTTCCCAGGAGTGGAATACTCCTATCGTCAATCTACCCCGGAAATTACTTCGAATCAGTTTCGAAATACTCTGAGAGAATTTATATTCTGAAATTATTTATCTGTCAAAGTTTGCAAATAATTTTCTGAAATCAAATTAATTATTTGAACTATTTGTGGTGATAAAGACCTATTTGGCATCGTAAATTCAATTATTATGTAATGGAAACGCGTAAAAATATTCAAAAGCTAAAGAAAAAAGCATTTTTTGTCTATTTTGTTGCTGTTATATTTTTGTTCTCTCTCTTTGTGCAAAACTGTGTTAATTTATGAGGGGGAAAAAGCCGAAAGTGTTAAGTGAATTTGTTCCAAAATGTGTTAAAAGAGTATAGAAGCAAAAACGAAATGTAGATCGGCTAAACAAAACCAATTTCTCCTCCAACCCTTTTACGGGTAAATTAAACTCTAGCTTATTGTAGAGTTGACGTACAGCCACATATACCAATACCGATGGAATTCTCAGTAAACGTAATGTTCGATTTTATTAAAATGTCTATGTTTTTCGAACCGAAACCAAAACTTGTTCATTAGTGCAAGTAAAAAATTATAAAACCTTCAAAAATAGGTGGTAATATGCTTCTATTTTTAAAATTCTCCAACTAAATTGAGGTGAGTTTCCAGGGAAACATCATTAACTTCCCCGGAAAATAGATTTACGATATCTACTTTTTTCATTGGAGTTTTTCCCATTTTTCGAACATTGTTTATGATTGGTTAGTCTCATACGGGGGAAAAAATCCGGGGGAGATTTTATTCTCGATAAGGCTGAATATGTTCAATATAAGCTTAATCTTCTATTTAAGATCCGGCCATGCATAAACCAAGCAACGGAGGACAATAATAACTACGAACGAGCTGAATTCTAAAAAAAAAATAAAAGAATCGTCAATTGAAGCGATTATATGCGGACATGATAAATGTTTAATGTTCAACATGTCCCTCATGCTTCACGTTCATTTGGTATAAAATATAAAAATACGTTTTTAAATTTTTAACCATAGAACAAATCATCATACCAGAACTTCGTTCTGCACTGTGCATGATTACAAGAACCATCAACCATAATATTCCTGTCTTCTACATATAATAGGTATCGATGTGGATGTCATTTTTGGATGATAGCCAACAAAATATATTTTTAAAAAAATATTCGTTGTGATAGAAAATAGATGAACATCAATTTTGTCTTTTTTTTTACTATAAAACCTATATTTTTAAAACTCTGACATAATAACCAAATATGTTGCTGTTTATTCAGTGTAGGTGGCATGTCTGTCATTCATATGGCCAACAGTGAAAACTGACAGGTAGCATTTAGTATAAGTGCATATTGTTTATGTCAACATGTTATAATTTGGATAGTAAAGGATATTGATATTGTAACAACTATATGTATACAAACTGGGGTTTTGTATACTACATAATATATAATGTATTCTTTGAGTTGTTATTCTTTTTGATTTAATGACATCAAAAAAGTGTAGTAAGTTAGCAAGAGAATATTCAGACCAGTTACAGTTCACATGATGTTCAAAAGGGTAGTTATGTTCATTCAAGAGGATACAAGCATCCAAAGGTTTTTCTCAAAACACACCTCTGTCTACCAATTCCTACTCTTACCACCCAGTGGTGAACATAGAGTGATGTCTAGTACCTCAGCTGGAGATGGGGTTTTAATCCCTGGAAAGCTGTTTGGAACAGACAACGAGAGAGGCGGGGAGGGGGTGTTCCCACTAAGGCCCTTCTCCTTTAATCGAGGCGGCAGCGGACGAATTCTCCAGATGGAATCAACGGTGGCGTCTACCAGTTCCAGTTAGGTTGAACTACTTAGTGAACACCTTATATGGGCTACTACGACATATTCGTAGCTTAGGCCTATAAGAAGCGGTTTATCCGGCTGCCTAACTGGTCTGGTCTTCCTGGTCGGGGGTTGTGCGGTGGAGTAACTTCCCTACCACACGTGCAGCCGAGCAATTACTGGAGAACCTGGACAGGCTAAAGGCTGACATAACAGCCATCCAGGAAGTGCGATGGGATGGAGAGGGCATACGGAGACTGAAGTCGTGTGACTTCTACGGCGGGTGCTTCAAGCAGCAGGGTCAGCGGCTTTTTGGTTGCGATTTTGTGATAAGGGGAAGACTTAGGCTAGAAGTCTTGGGCTTCCGAAGTGTAAGCGAGCGCCTGGTCACAATCCACATCAAAGGCAAATTTAAGAACATTTCGCTGATCTGTGTTGACGCCCCCCATGAAGAGAGAGATGACTCAACCAAAAAAGCATTCTACGATCTCCTGGAGCTAACGTGTGATATGTGCCCGAAGTACGACGTGAAGATCATTCTTGGTGACTTCAACACAAAATTCGGAAAGGAGGGCATCTTTGGTTCGATAGTCGGAGGACACAGCCTTCACGACGAAACTTCCGGCAACGGATATAAGCTGGCAGACTTTGCGACGGGGCGAAATGTCATCATCTCAAGCACCTGTCTACCACACCTCAGTATACACAGGGCCACTTGGCGGTCGCGTGATCAACGAACCGTCAACCAAATCGACCACGTTGCGATAGACGCGAGGCATGCTTCCAGTATCTTGGACGTCCCAACGTTCCCAGGGGCCAACATTGACTCGGATCACTACCGGTGGTAGCTAGACTACGTATGCGGATATCAATGACGCCACAACGCAGAGCTGATGCTGTGAAAATGTACGATGCGGATAAGCTTAAATCAAAAGAGACCGCCAGAACTTTTGCGGACCACGTAACTTTTAATCTCTCAGGAAGTCCGCCACCAGCATCAAGTGCAGAGGACCAGTGGAAACACTGTCAAAAAGCCATCAGAAGTGCCGCCTCTGATGTGCTGGGTTTCACTAGGCGACCACAACGAAACCCCTGGTTCGACTAGTCTTTGAAGCCAAGCCCCATGGCGTACGCATCAGAGGAAGAACCTATAACAGGTGGTGCGCACAAGTGGAGAACGACATCAACTCACTCGGTGTGCGCAACTGGAAGTGGCTAGCTAGGGACAGAGCTGGCTGGAGGGGCTTGTTAGTTGAGACCGAAGCCCATCCTGGGCTGTGAGTAATGCAGTTCACATCATTATCCCACATTCAAATTATAATAAACAGAAACATTTTTCCGGCACCTGTGTTAACTTAATACCAAAAATTTTCCGGTTTGGTTAACTTTTTGTATGCTCGCTAGATTATTTTAATTATTTTCCAAGCTTCCTTTAGGCTATTTAATAGTCCTTTTAGTAAAAATCAATTGCGTTCACGGGTTTTTATTATTGAATATGCTTGTCTGGAAACAAAGATTGCTTAAAACACAAAATTCGCTTAAATTCACTCATGCATTTCTGAGAGAATGGTCACACTGATCATTTTTCAAAATTGTTGGTATAACTCAAAAGCAAAGCTGCATTTGAGAATTTAACTTATCACAGTTTTTGTAGCAAATTCGATTTTTTATCAAAATTAATGATTTTAAAAAATTAAAAAAAAAACTTACAAAAACCAACCTTTATTATTAAACCAACCTTTATTATACGTGACCGACACGAAAGTCCGTCAAGCTGCGTCGTCCACAGCGGAAATTCAAAATTCTAATGATGCAGGAATTAAGAGCTTTTTTGGAGCTAATTTAGTACCCCAATCCGGGCGGAGCACCTAAATGCCTTCCCACTGAAACCCATGGACCACGCAGATTGACGTCAAGCTGCGTCGTCCACATCTATAAATACAAGCAAATTCAAAATTCTAATGATGCAGGAATAAAGAGCTTTTTTGGAGCTCATACATTATCGCAATCTTAAATTAAGTATTCTGAATGAATTGGAGACTTGCTGTATTTGACAACAGAAAAAAAAAAAAACTTATTAGACGTAGAATTAGGTCCTTTAAAAAATATATCAAATCTTGTCTACCTATTCCCACTGATTTGGTTTTAACAGGGTAACAACCTTTTTTTTGATGACGTCAATCTTCCCATGCTGAGCCCTCCACAACGATAACACCTTCAAATACAAAATTTCAAAATTCTAGTGATCCACGAATTAAGAGCTTTTTTTGAGCTCATACAATAATTCCCCTAAGCACCTAAATGCCTTCCCACTGAAACCCGTGGTATACGCAGCTTGACTTCAAGCTTGGTCATCCCCGAGTTTCAGTGGGAAAACATTTGAATGCCCAGATTGGGGTACTAAATTAGCTCCAAAAAAGCTCTTAATTCCTGCATCATTAGAATTCGGAATTTACGTTGTGAACGACACAGCTGGACGGACCTCCGACACGAGACCGATACGAGACTGAAAATTTTAGATTTTAACGAGACCGAGACGAGACTTACAAAAGTCTCGGCGAGTCTCGTCTCGTGGCCAGCCCTAACAATGAGTATAGTCAACCTAGAAAAAACAGTTGTCACAAAATATGTCTTCCAACCTGGGCTTTGCATTTTATTGTTTCACAAATTCTAAGGTATTCACAAAAATTTGGAATTTAACATTCAAAATTCAATTTATATTACATAAATGTACATACATATGTACATAGTTGAAAAAAAAAAATTCTTTTAGATTTTTAAAAATATTAATAGAGTTAAAATGCCTGAAGTTTCGCTAGCCCTGTTAACAACCATCTCCCCAGAGGCAGAGTAAATTTATTTTTTTGTATTCTAATCATAAGATTCCTAATATCTACCCAAATTCAAAAATTTCAATTTTATTTTCTTATTTACACTTTGCATTTAAAATATTGATGCCTACCTACACTACATTATAATATAATATAATCATAAATAAATCAAGTAATGTTTTTTTTTTAATTATGTGTGAACTAATTTTTATAATTTAATTTATGTGTGTATTTATATCATTGCACATTTGAATATTAATAATAATTTGTATTAAAACTACAAAATAATTTTGAAAAAAGTGAATTTCATTCACAAACAAAAAAAAAAACTTACCAAATTGCTAATTACTTTTTTATATAAATTATGTAAATATCTAAAAATTTTAAAGATTAAAAATTTCAAAAATTATTAAAAATACTTGTGCAGTTTTTTAAATTGTAATTCTACAAGGTGTGTGAATGAATGAACAAATTTTGTTAATAATATTTTTTTCTTTTTTTTTCAAAATACGTAACTACTTTTTTGTCTTTGCATAAACTTTGAAGTTTAATAAACAAAAATAAAACAACATACTCAATTAAAAAACAACAAAAAAAAATCAACGTATTAATATAAATATTAAAAATTAACTGTAAAATTGAACAAATTATTTCAAATACAACATAAAAAATAGAAAAGAAAAAACAATATGAAAATGATATTATATTTAGACTTACTGCCAAGAAAAACTTCCAGTGATGCCATCTTTCAAACGATCACGTAGTGATCGTTGCCGACTTGGTCCCGTTCCACTTAACGGTGGTAATATTGGATTCTCTCCATAGTCATCTGATATGTTTGTAGCTGAACTAGATATGGGTGCAAAACTTGGCTGTTGGGCCGACAAAGGTATGTCATTATTGCTGCCAGTCCTGGCAGCGCTAACAACTGTTGAGCTGGCCACACTCTCCATGAGAGGTGCTTGCTGTCTGTGCTGTTGTTGTTGGTGTCTTTTTGGAGACGATGAAGGAGTCGGCCGGTTTATTCTAGCACTGTGTCGAGGTGAATTTTCACGTGACATTTTTACTTAAGGTATATTTAATTTTTGTTGTTGTAAATAATTAGAATTTGTAAGAAAAAACTAATTTCAATGCATACAAGACAAGTGTTGTTTATTTGTAAGTTTAAAGTTTTAAACGTCATTCATATATGCAAAAAATTATTATTTTAATTTTTTTTTTTGTTGACGACAGTGCACTTGAAATATGTATATTCGAAATATTTAATACAAAAATATTATTTATGGACATTTTGTTTTAACAACATGACAAGTAGTGTTTAAGGATAAAGAAAGTTGAAATTGTAGTTTTTATAATAAAGATATTTCAAGATCAAGAGCGAGAGAGAGAGAAATAGTATTGTAGATATATATTTTTACAACAGCAAAAGCGTTTTGGGTTTGTATTTATATTTGCTCCAAAACGGGCAAGAAGAGTATGTATTATAAGTATTTGAAATATTAAATATAAAGAGCTCAACCAGTGTTGTTTATTTTTGTATTGGATGCAAAAAGAAAACCAAGCTTAAGTTTATTTTATTAATTTTGTTTTTGTATAAGTGGACTATAGGTTTCTAAAGAAGTGCCCTTCAAACTCAGAAATTTCCAAACAAACTCAAATGCAAACAAATTTAAGAAAAATTTTTGAATATAAAAGTTTTGTTTACATAATATTATGTAAGTGTATGGTAAGTGTATAAAATAATTAAAATTTTAATTTGTAATTTAATATTTGCATGTGAAAAAATTAAAATTAATAAAGCGATTGAAACTGTTTAGTAAACCATAACAAAAAATTTAAATTTAATTTTAATGATTTTTATTATAAATAAGAAACAAAATTAATACCATTTAAAGAAGCATCATAGATTGTATATATGTATTATATCATTGAAGATATACACGCACGCTAGGCTTTGATGTAAGTAAATATTTTAATATGTTTTTCTTTTTTTTTTTTTGCTTATTTATAAAAAGATGTAGAAATGTGTAACTAGTTATGATTTTTGTAGCTATAGTTTAAATATGTATGGAGCTAAAAATGATTTAGCTTTTGAGCATCTCTATATTATCGCATAAGTTATACATATATAATTTTTTATATAAAACTATAAAATATTTTGGTTATGCTTTATGTATGCCATAAGTTAAGAGGGATATATTATTATAGTGAAGATGTGCCACAAACCTGCAATAGAAAGAGAAAGAAATTGTTAATTAGTTTCATATATAAAAATTAAAAAATTAAATTAAATAACTAAGGGGCCAGTTATGGCTTTGATTGAAAACTATCATTGTATTGAAAGTTTTACATTGTGAAGTTGTAAGCAGCGCTGCCACTGAAAAAAAATCTTAGTGCCATCAATTATTTTTTTGAGTGCCAAAAAGTGGCACAGAGTGCCAAAGTAAAAAAATCCCATATTCAAACAAAAACAATAGATATTCTTTGTTTACATATTTCACTATTAACAAAATAAAATTATAAAATAAAAAAAAAACAATAGCAAAATTCATTTGCATATTTTATATAAGATATAATCAAATCATAAGATAGGTACCCATTGGCACGGTGCTGCCCAGGCAAGTCCTGCAATACACCCTTTTTACAGTATCAAAATCAGGCGATTTCTGACCCCCCTTTAACTTATGTACCAATAAAGTCAGAAACTTAAAATTCGAAGTATTTGCTAAGCTCATCAGGCTTAGGCAACTCACTAAGTTTAAATTTTTTTAGCATAAGTGGTTCCTGATATATAAGACTGCAAAAATCGCAAAAACCGTAACGGACTCACTGACTGCCTATCAAAATTATTGAACACTTCCCAAATCGTAGAATCATTTAGGCCCTCATTATGAATAGCAATCGAACGTTCGCTTAAAGTCGAACGATTTAGCGAATTTCACTTATCAAGGTATTATCGTTAGCGAACTTGCAGATTCGCTTCAGAAATCAATGCTGCCAACAGTTTTCATATGAATTTACACATGTTAAACGTCAAATGGCTAGACTTTTCATTTCTGTTTGTGAATTGTGATTATTTGTTTGTAAAAAAAGAAAATAATATTCGAATGGAGCATCACTTACATATTTATTTTGTATTAAATGGCTGGCTAAGCTTTCCAATAAATTTACAATAATTTTATACTACTTGTATAATGTGTGTGTGTATAGTGAAGATTGCAAAATAAAATTTCTTGTCCTTAAATGTTTCCAAAACGATGTGGTTAATAATTGTGGTTTTAGTTTCAGCTCCCAGATTATTTGCATTTTGCAATTGTTTGACCAATTTCATTATCTATGCCGGTTCATATTTCTTCTTTTTTAAGTTTATGTTCTATCTTCGCATATAGCAAGGACGCATTTGTGTTTTTAAATTGGAATAATTACATTTCCACATTCATATTCATTATTCTTACAAAATAAGTGAGTGATTCCGTGTCCCTTCCTCAAATCAAATGGCTTTTTGCAAGGTTAGGAAAATGAGATCTTAAATTTATCTTCGATTAGACGGATGTGAGCAGGCGAGCTAAATTTTTTGTTTGCTCAGTATTTTAACAGTGAGACCTTTGAGATCCTGAACTTGCGTACAAATCGACCAATTATTCGGCGCGGAAGACCTTCAAAGTTGGAAATCGATTGCCATTTGTCATAAAATACATATCAATATATTTATTTTTTAATTGTTGCCTAAAATAAACAATAACAAATAATTAGAAGTTCTTTAACTTTTAATTCGATACTGTTATCTTATCACATAGAATTTTAGTTCGTTTTAGTACCCGCCCATTTTCACGAAATTGATATCATTAATATGGAGCACCTCTGACTGTCGTACACTGATGAAATTTGGTAGACTGGTAGATCGTGTGATCAATACAAAGGAGATATTGGAAAATTTGAAATTAGCCATTGAGGGGAGTGGCAACCGCCCATATTCTCAGAATTGATATCAATTATGTGGAGTACTTTTGACCGTCGTAAAATGATGATAATTGGTAGAGCTATAAGACTTGACATGCAAGAAATGGGAAAAATAAAAATTTGAGATTTTACATTCAGTGGGCCTGGCAACCACCTATTTTCGAAGAATTGATGTATATTTAATAGAGAGCACTTCTGCTTGGTGCAGAATTATGAAATTTTATAGAGCGGTTGGTTTTACAAAGCGGTAGAAAGAAAAAATTTGAAATTATGAAATTTGTCATGTAGAGGCGTGGCATCTTCACATTAAATACTTAATTTTTCTTATGAGGCTTTCAGTTGCCTTTTATTCCACCCACTTTTCCTGATAAAAAAAATCTTTGCAAAAAGAAGTGAAATTACACCAAAAACATAAATGTTAAAAAAGAAGCCAAGTTCTTCTATAGGTAGGTATACAAAAACCTTTGCGAATCAAGTCAGCCATAAAAAGTAGTGAGATCTAAAGTGCGCCAAGTTCTAAGTTTGTTAATGTTAAAAGTTAAATATTTAAGGTAGTGTAATATCGAAACACCTCAAAATTATGTATTCGTGTTTTACTCATTTTTTTTTTTAAATAATTCAATTCTGTTTTATTTTAAAGTTTCTGTTCTTGATGCATCATGCAAGATTCAAGTTGATGGATGGAGTTTAATAGAAGTAGTCACAATGGCATACACAAGTCTTTCATTAAGTTTTTAGGCATCCAACGTCACTGTTGGCATACAAAAATCTCTCGCTAGGTATCCTAGGCATCCAACACAATGTTCACTTTAGTAGATTTTTGTGGGGCTTACAAAAAAGAGCAACAAGTGTAGAAATGTTTGTAAATTGTATAAGAAATTTTTAATGTTTTTTAATGAATTTTTATTTTTGATATTTTCATTTAACAAAAAAGAGTGCCAAATTTTAAACTTTGAGTGCCAGTGAGTGCACTCGTTTGAAAGTGCCAATTTGGCAATAAAGTGCCACTTTCGGCAGCGCTGCTCCCTTGTTGCAGACTTTTCATTTGACACCATATTCATTCGTGGCCGCTCATATCCAAAAATGCCCATTCTCCTTTTTTTTCGTCTTACAACCAGCGCTGCCGAAAGCGGCACTTTAGTGCCAAATTGGCACTTTCAAACGAGTTTGGCACTTTGGCACCCATTGGCACTCAAAAGTGCACTCATTGGCACTCAAAGTTTAAAATTTGGCACTCTTTTTTGTTAAATGAAAATATCAACAAAAAAAAATTCATTAAAAAACATTGAAAATTAAATTTTTTTATACAATTTACAAACATTTCTACACTTGTTGCTCTTTTTTGTAAGCCCCACAAAAATCTACTACAGTGAACATTGTATTGGATGCCTAGGATACCTAGCGAGAGATTTTTGTATGCCACTGTCACTGTTGGATGCCTAAAAACTTAATGAAAACTATTTAAATCGAAACGAACATTTTCTGTATAACTTTGATCAATAATGATTTGTTGGTAGTTCTGAATTTTTCTTAACTCTAGAAAGGCAACCTTCGTCGATTTGATGAACATCAATTTTACTTTTTCATCTTTCTCCTTACTCCCCGTTCCCTAAGTGCTTGTGGTGTGTAGGCGTTCGATGGCGTACCTACTTGGGAAAATGCATTTTTTATCGAAAAACGGCGCCAATGTTCGTCGAAACGACGAAGGTTACCTTTAATGTAACTTTTAGTGCTCGAAAAGCACCAATTTTACCCGCTAATATTATATCTAATATTGAAAATTTTACTCCCAAAAGTAAGAAACCGTTAAGGGAGGACACAAACAATTTACAAATATTGTCTGTACCTACACAAAACCACGTATGACTAAGTCAACGTTCAATAAGTGTGATGCTAGCATGTGATGGAGAGCATAAAGTTCAAATCTGTACCTAATGATGAAATATATTTTTTTTATTTTTAATTTTTATTTTGTTCTATTATTTCTTTACTTAAAAGGTAAAGTGACTTAAGTCGACTTAAGCCAAAAATCATTTTTTTCAATAATTTAAGAAAATAAAAAATAGCTACATTTTTGTGTAATCGGTTTGTTTAAATATCGTCTGGAACACCCTTTTTCAATTTGTCAAAACGACCTAATTCCATGAAAATATAAAAACAACATTTGGAATAACGTCTTAACTTCAGGTTTTCAAATATGTGGAATTATTGTTTGTCTTATGTCTAATTAAGCCTTTTTCAATTATATCTTTAATAAAAATTACATAATAAGAATAAAAGCACTAAGTCTAATTCGGCCATTTTTCCAAAATCAATTTTTAAATTTTGTTTCGACTCAGGCCATTTTTCCATTTCGAAAGTTGATTTAAATTGACTTAAGCCGTTTTTCCAATTTATATTATTTTCTTTTATTTGATGTGTGTAGACATAAGCCTCTATTACAAAATGGAGAAAGAGTAATACATTTACTTTTTCACTTTGAACATTGGCCTAACTTACATAAGCCATTTCACCAAAAGCAAATCTTAAGTAAGCTCTGATTTAAGTTCAAATAAGACGTTTTACGCAGTGCAAACAATAATGCTATTATTCCAAATTTAATAATGAAAACAGGCTTACTTCGACATAAGCCAACAATTTTTCTCAAAATAATTTTAATTGTTAAAGCTTCGGGTATGATCTTCTAAGAAAACATTCAGAAAAGTGTTTTAAATAGATATTTTCATTAACTAAAGCATTTACATACATTAAATGGCGACATAATAAGAAGTGATTTGAGAAGCAAAATGAAAAAGTGAGGAAAAAGTCAGATCAGAACAGAACAACACAGGTTTGTGAGAAACATTACACAATTTAGAACAGAAAACCTGTTTACAGTTGTTCTACCTAAAAAACAGATACAGAAAATCCTGTTATATTCTGTTATAAACTGTTCGGAACAGACTTACGGAACAGGAAATTAGAACAGTTTGGAACAGAAAATCGTCATTGAACAGGAAAACGTTGTACTTTTCTGTTCCAAACTGTTTGGAACAACGTAGTTGAACAAAGCTTATATTTATTCAGTTTTCTTAAACTTATACATTCTACATTCAAACAAAATTACAAAAATCATTTTTTAAAGGTCTAGCGTAACACTAGCGTAACACTAGTGACACAACTTTAATGTTGTTATCTAAATTTTCCTGAATGTTGAATTTTGGGAGTAAAGGTATACCCAAAGTTCACGAACGTGCCTATGCTGAAGTACAAAAATTATGATTCCGATTTCAGTCGTCTGGCAGGACTTTTTGTAGCCGAGGTTAGGTGAGGGGCTGAAAAATATCATTATACATATATACCTATATACTTTTATAAATAACTATATTTTTAATTCACTTCTTTTTAATGCCCTCAATTATTACAAAAAAATTCATCTATCTAAAAAAAAACTATATTGTTTCTATCTATCTATGTACATATATACCGAGTGCCCACAGCTACATATTTTTGCGTGTGATTGATAGCAAAATGTTGCTGCTATTTTAAGTTAGATCTTTACTTATTATATGCAAACATGAAAATTTTGGCATGTCGGGGTAAGGGCCTTCGTACGTTATGCTGAATTGAAGGTCCATTTCTTTCTTAAAGCTCGGGCTCGGGTACCAAGTCTTGGAACTTCAAAATTATATTAAATTAAAGAGCTGAGCGCCCTATGCATATACATATTATATGTGGTTCAATACATATTATATGTGGTTCCGTGGAGCCAAATGTCTGCGAGACGCACTCATAGATTGAATCCTTGAGTACATCTTGCAGCCATTTGGGTTTATGGACAACACTTGGGACCTCATGGTCACTTCTGGGTCCTCAGCTCTCTTGTTAAATACAATTTTGAATTTCCTGCACTGAATTTTAAAGGCAACATTGGATACCTATCAAGGGCCCAGACTATCATATTTGCATATAATATATATAGTTAAGATCTACCTTAAAATAGCAGTGAATGTTTGCTATCTGTCACACCAAAAAATGGGCACGGGCTCTAGTCTAATAAGTTTTAGGAAACTTAAGAGTTTACCGGTGAATCTTAGAATTTTTCAGCGGCCTGGGTTTCAAGGAAACTTAACTCGCTTTTTGGGTCCTGATAAATTCTAGAATTTACCTATTTCTACCATGCAAAGCTAGAAATATTTTATGTTCTCATGATGTGGCTCTTTCAGGCCCATATTTTATATAAATTAAGTTTTTTCGCGGGATTTCAAAGGCACTGATAAAAAACTTGTTTGTACAAAATGGGGATCTGTTAGAGCCATATCATACGCATATCAAAAATATGTACCTTTGCACAGAATCAAAGCCGGATTTCTATTCAGATTTGACGGAAAAAGTTTGAAGACGAAGCTGCAAAGCAGATGATATTTCATGACTTCTGATCATTGCAGTAATTATTTTTTTGGAATTCATGCTATTTTTATATTTTGTATTTAGAACAAAAAATTTTAACATTTGATAATAAAGGAAATAAAATACATAAGCCACATAATGTTTTGTTTTGGAAAAGAGAAAAATGGCTTATGTATACTTTAATATAAATTAAAATTAGAAATTAAAGTGGAACAACGGCTTAAGTCACTTAAGACAATTTTCAAAATGCATAGACAAAAGGAAAAAAGGCCTAAGTAGGTTTTTGGCTTATTTACTATTTATCTTAACAGATTTTTAAAATCTCGAATATTATTTAAAAAGAGTAACTATATATTGATATTTGGTTTAAATTTCAGCCTCCTAATAAAAACAGGTTTCTTAAAATAATTTTTTGAAGTTTAAAATCCTTCTCCTGAAAAATGCAAGAAATCGACTTAAGCCACTTTACCTTGTGAGTAAAGATTTAATCAATTAACTTTAAGTTCTTACTAAAAAAAAAAAAAACACACACACGTTTTTATGGAAATAAAAATACAAGTGATCTCAAAACCAATGTGTTCAAAGACCATTGTCGAAAATAATTACTCAAGTTGTTTAAAGTAACTATTTTGTTTCCTTTTCCCACAAAAAAAAACAATCATAAATATAAATTAACACATAAATGAAATAACACTTGCAGTTAAGGCTGCACAGCTTTCGCTCCGTCATA
The DNA here is from genome assembly GCA_949320155.1 of Melangyna quadrimaculata. Lineage (NCBI taxonomy): Eukaryota > Metazoa > Arthropoda > Insecta > Diptera > Syrphidae > Melangyna > Melangyna quadrimaculata. Next base: position 189,268,449 of record OX439483.1, read on the forward strand.
TTTAACATTGAAGGTTTTGAATGAACAACAACCACTTGTGTTGGCTACCACCGAGTATTACATTTGGCTGGAATTATTGCAATTTCATGGCTGCCACACCAATCATCAGATTCCTTTTAGTGGTGCTTAGTCTATAGTTCCAATTTTAATTTATAAATTGTTTTGCCGTCAACTGGATTCGAACCTCGACCAAGCTACCTCAGAGGCCGTTGCACTACGCATTGCACCACCGAGGTCACCTGATCGTGCCAATCCAAATGAAGGTTTTTCTAATTTACAATTGCAAGTTGGATGTTATTCATTCGGGTTCTTTCTTTTTCTCCTCTCCATTATCACCGCAACAATTCGTTACATATGTGTAAGGAGGGAAATTGTATGAAAGATTTGACACTGGTCAAGAATTAAATTTCATTCAAAGGTGTTTTCTTGTGATAACACTTGCAGTTAGGCTGCACAGCTTTCACTCCGTCATATTTATAAATATAAATTATTTAACTTCACTGGGATAAGTTAATAACTTTTCTTTAACAGTGCAGTTGAAAATCACTTCGTCGATTCGACGAATGGTTACCTGTAACGTACTAAAAAATATGGTAACCTTTCTAGGATTAAAACAGGCCCTGCGCTGAAGTTTGAATAACCACCAATGTCGTAATGCTTGTTCGATTAAAAAAAAATGCCTAAAAGGCAATCGCTCTGTCTCAGCAAAATCTAGTGCCGATATTTTTTAGCATACAAATACCAGCATACAAATACTGGCCCCAAGGTAGTTATTTTTTAAATATATGAATTTAAACAAATTACTTTAGAACAATATAATCTACAGTAGACATCTTCATGCTGTGGTTTTTATATGAATCGGTAATCGGTAATCGGACGGAATTTTACGTCTTAAGAGTATGACAGCATCTTACTGATGAGACCATCTATTATATCCTGAGCGAAACTCATGGAGTTGAGATCACTTCAGTTTTTAATTGCATTATATAAAACTGTACAAATTCGCAAAGCACTTATTAATATTAGTAGTTCTGTTTATAGTATATCTCTTTTTAGTTCCGTATTGAAGACTTCCACAATATACATCCTAATCAAAATATATTTATTCAATCCATAAGTCTCCATTTCGATGCTATTTAAATCCCGTCTGCTATACGGAATAATTTACATTCATTCCGGTAATTAAATTCAATGTTGACACTGACACAAGAACCATGGCCACATAGAACCATAGAAGCTCCCTTAAATGCATTTATTTCACGACTCTTACTATGATTTCCCCCCTTAAATCCTTAACCACACGAAATTACTATATCCTGTGAGCAGTGACATTAATCCAATATGTACATGTACTGTACATCCAAATCCAAAGTAGATACCCAAGAATTATTATATCCCTATGGCTGAATCTGCCTTCAATGTGGTAGAGTAGGTATAGGTTTATTCTTAAACGCTCACATCAAAGCTCCTCTCTAACTTAACTGGTATATGTTTGTACATGTAGGTAGGTATATGTAAAATTTCCACCAAGTCCTTGATGGTTGCTATTTTTGTAAAACAAAAATAAAAAAATACAAACAAACAAAACACAAAAAAAAAAAAACTAGAAAAAACATACATAAAAGTTGGAATAAAAAGTGAAATCCTTTCTTTCAAGGAACTTAGCTGAGCGTAGCCCTGGAATTGTTTTATTTGTATTTATAGTTTATGTATAGTTTCTTTTTTTAAATGGCCTAGAGGTTGGGGAGGCTTAAACAAACAAGAAAAAACGACTTTGTTGCTGTTCCTGTTTTCTGCAGAAGGACAAAGTGCAGTGGGACAAGACCTTCTTAAAAATTGGAAATAAATCAAAATGGGTAAGAAATCATTGGTTTATTATTATATTAAGCCCGAATCTTATGTCGGACTTATAACAGATGCATGCAGGCCCGCTTGGGCAGGGCCCTTAGCCAGGAAACATACTTCAGGCACCCAGAGCAATGTTTTTTGAAACCACGCGTTGTTATACGAGTGCTTTTAACCAAAAAATACTGTCTAAACTTTTATAAATTGGCATGTATCGAGACACAGCTATTTTTACTTTGATAATTCCATTTTCACATCCACTTACTCGTTTATCTCAATCTTTTTTGTTTAAATTTAAATTCCTACACAGTGAAGTGACTTAAGATATGTCATTTTATAAAAGTGTTTGCTTAAACGGCCGACCAGGGCTTGGAACTGTCAATTTATAACAGTTTAAACAATTATTACTCGTTTGATTGCAAACAAAAATGTTTTATTTATGGGGTATATTCATAGTCGCAGATAGACCCAGGTTTAACTAAACTACATGTTAAGACAATTTTGGCTCAATGAATACAGACCATATTTAATTACAAAATTGTTGGTTTCATATTTTTATAAGATAATTAACTTGGTATACTACACAAATAGCTTCAAATATTTTGAAATGATAAACTTTAAAAAAAAGAATCAAAGTCCGAAAATTCAACTAAACCTATGTTTAACTTAGACCCAGCTCTAAAATAACTATGAATACGCCCCTATGACTGTAACTCGGGATTTAATTAAACTGTTGTACAGTTATAGCTGTTATTGTTCGTTATTTAAATTACACGTTAATAACATAGCACTTAGCTTGAAAAAAAACGCGATTCCCAAAATATTATAGGTAACTAGAACTTTTATAAATTAGCATGCATTGAGTTACTTCCTAGTACGCAGATCACGCTTAACTAAATTCTATCCCTACAATTTTTATCTCTACAGTCGATTGCAAAAAGTCACGATACATTTTTAAGTTGAAGATATGAAATGTCAATGTCAAATATAAAGATTGCAATATCAATTGTATTTGAGAACATTACTATGATAAACATGATTAAATCCAACATTTATTCACTCCTCACTATTGCGAAACTCAAAAAGTAAATTCTGAAAAGGTTTTGGAGTGCATCTTTGAAACGGCTTGTCCTAGGAAGATATTTGATACATTTTTGTAATCTGCTATTGATGCTTTAAAATGAAGCTTCAGCATCTTTTAAATTAATTCAGTATTCAAAAAACTATTGGAATACGCATATATACCACTAGCCTGGCCATTTTTTGTTCCTCTGGGGAAAATATTTGTTTTGTGTCTTTTTTTACTGTAGTGGGTCCACTTCCTTGGAATCAATTTAAATAAAATATTGGTTAAATTACGCTGTGAATTCCATTTTTTTTATATTGCGACATACATAGATTTGCCACCTTCTGTGAAAAAATACACTGAATTGTCAACATTTAGGAGCGATTGAATGTTTTAAACATTATTTCACGAGCTTATTTAAGTGGAGGCTTATTGATAAAGAAATAGATGAATTGAATTGAGGACGTGAGCTGCGTACTTCTCGGCTTAAAATCTTGGCTTACATTTATCTTGCGAGGAAATTTGTATAGAAGATAAAATTAAGCGTAATCTGCGTATACTAGGCTTAAAACTATAAGCATATAACAAACGCAATTCACGCGGCTTGAAAAAACAAGCAGGGTGCTTAAAATATGTCCATTCTTTCGCGCTGCTTGAAAAAAAGAAGTATATTTTTCGTGACACAAAATAATTGTTATAAAAACTATTTTTGTAGTCTCATCCATTTTTGTAAAAATATTTGTCTAACTTTATCCGAATATGTAGCCCGTAGCGTAATGGTTAGTGCGTTCGACTGTCACGCTGGAGGTCTGGAATCGCTTCCCAGCCTTGTCCACCTAAAAATCACCAAGTATCACTTGTCACGAATAAGTGCTTCTCGTCTAGCCGTTCGGATTCGGCATAAAATTGTAGGTCCCTTCCATTCCTGTCGAAAGGCGCACACAGGAATGGTTGCGAGTTGTTAGTCACTAGGCCCTGGTTCTTCATGAGCCGTTGTGCCACCCGATTTATTTTTTTTATATCCAAATATGCTTTATATTTTGTCCCACTGTATGGGGCATCACGATGAGAAGAGTTCTTTGGAGGAGGTTGTCTAATTTACGAACCAACACGACTGTGATGGTGTGCGGTGTGCGGTACGGTGCAAAATCTGTGGCACGGAATTGATGCTCTGGAACGTGAATGGCAGTTTCATTTATCCAGAGGGTCATCTTGTGATAGCAATTAAGGCCGATGTGGTACACCCAACCGAGAAGCGGCGGTTTTTCTTAGTTAGTGTACCTACCTACATATGTGCATTTACCTGTTTATTTTTTATTTATTTTTAATGTTTGCGTAGACGACTACCGCGAAGGTAGGTATACATACCTAGTGTTGATTTTATTTGTAGAGGGTTTTAAGCGCCCTATAAAGGTGGAAGCATATTGCTCTTAAAAACCAGTGAGTCCTTTTTTCTAAGTTGGTTAAAATAATTTATTTTGAGCACAATGTAAACAATCATTTGAATAATAAATACTCGGTTCAGTTCTAAAAGGGGAAAATGTTAAGTAGGTATTACGGGGTTTGAAAAAGAAAAATTCAATGTAGGTAGGTACTCCTTGAATAAGTTCAGCATGTAGTTAGGGCGTAAAGGGCATCAAACTTGCACTTCATCCTTACGGGATGAGCTTTGATACTTTAATAGACCATGTCCTAACTTTACTTTTAAGAAGTGTTGCCACTGGCAGATCGACGATATGAGGGTTGCCTCATTACCAGGTTATAACAATGAAATTCCACATAAATTGGCCTATCAGACATTGGGTGTTGATGCGAAATATCTCGTTGGATTCATAATACTTGGAGCCATAGGACCATATTATTTTGTTGGCCTCTCCCCTGCCACCCTTGCGAACTTGGGGCACAAAATAAATCCAACGAGATATTCCGCATCATCGTCTGATGTCTGCTTCTTGATTTATAGGTCAATTTATGCGGAATTTCATTGTAATAACTTGGTAAGGTGGTAACTCTCACATCGTCGTTTTGCCAGTGCTGCCAGCGTGGCAACACTTCTCAAAAGTAAATTTAGGACGTGAACTATTAGTGTACCAAAGCTCATCCCGTCAGGATGGATGAAGTGCAAGGTAGGTTTAACCTAGAATGTGCCCTTAACGCCGGCCGTAACTAATAGTATAATAAATAAAACTTCTAATAAATTGTGATTCCTTCTTATTAGTTACGTTAACATTTTTTACCTCAAAAAAATCATACGTAGGTAATGTAGAACTCTTTGGAATATAGAATTTTGAATAATGATTTTGATTTTTTTTATGTAGGTACTTTTAACGTGTGCTAGCTTCCAGCACGTAGTGATTATTTATTACAAAAATAAAACAAAAACTCACCATTAAATGCAATCTATTTTCATTTTGTACACGCAGCTGGTAACAAACTTTATGATGTCCATAAGTCAATTTTTCTTCACATTGAAAAAACCAAGATGCAATCATGTTAAGCACTTCACCGGGCACAACTAAAAACTATTTAGGTACACATAAAGTCAGCGGATTTTTCCGTTAGGGATATTTTATCACTAATGAAAAAACAAAGCTTTACAAAAATTGTATTCACTCACGCACACGATAAACAGAAACAAGGTATGCCCATCTTGCTAATGTTGTGACGTCATCATCATCTGCGAGTTTGGCAAGTGAGGTTGTTAATTGGAAATTTTGTTTTGTTTTTCGGTTTAAAAAGTAAATTTTAAAATTTGAAAATGGTTGTGTGTGCTGTTTTGGGGTGTAATAATACACCGGGCAGAAAAAAACAGTGAACAAAAATTTAAATACATATCACTATTTCTTGAAAGACGCTAAAATGTGCAAATTGTGGATTAGTGCTTGTGGGAATAAAAACGATTATACTTTAAAACAGTCGTGTTTGCTCAGGACATTTAGTTCAGATTGACTAAACAGTTAATGATATACATTTATAGGGCTTTAAAGAAAGAATCAGTACCATGGCCCTTATACATCCTGCAGCTTTAGTAGGTGAATGAAAAGTTGGAAGGTGGACTAAGAAACCAAGTGATACATTCTTTGAAAATGTTAGACTTTTTTAGCCATATTAATAAAAACAGCTCTTAACTCACCTGTAACTTTCGAGCTCTCGTGTGAGCATGTATTAAGAGACAATTGGTGAATTTAAACGTATATTTAGGTACTTATCTTATTTAACCCTTCGCTAAACCACTTTCCTTGTTGATTTAGCTAGCTAGTAAGTGGGAGAAATTTAACTCCTCGTCCATCACGAGTAAATGATAAATCGCCGCTAGCTCCGTTTATTAATATGGGTGTTAGAAAACTTTTTATTAAAAACAATAAAGAACATCTATATACAAAAGGGAAGTTCCTGGAAAACCATTTAAAAAATGCTGACGCTGTGCATCTAGACTAAATGCAAAAAGACTATCTCTTAAGTGTAGACTGTACTTTAGAATTAACCATTTAAACAAACTGATTGTAGGTTAAATTAACTGTAAAAATAGAAAAAATATAAAAATAATCCCGCCAGAACTTTTGCAGACCACGTAACTCTTAATCTCTCAGGAGGTCCGCCACCAGCATCAAGTGCAGAGGACCAGTGGGAACACTGTCAACAAGCCATCAGAAGTGCCGCCTCTGATGTGCTGGGTTTCACTAGGCGAATACAACGAAACCCCTGGTTCGATGAAGAGTGCCGGCTAGCGCATGCAGCTAAGGACGAGGCCTACCAGGCAATGCTGCAGACTCGAACAAGAGCTGCTGAGAGAGTGGCCCGGGAGCTCTACGGGCTGAAACGAAAAGAGGAACGCCGACTTCTCAGGAGGAAAAAGAGAGAGCACGAGAAGCGGGCGGTAGAGTCTATTGAGGGTTGTAGCGGTAGAGGAGATGTTCGAAAATTTTATCAGAGGGTGAAGCGATCCACCCAAGGATTCAAGGCTAGAACGGAAGCCTGCCGAGATGAGAGTGGGAATATGGTAGTAGACACACAGTCAGTGCTGAGGATCTGGAAAGAACACTTCTCTAGACTGCTTAATGGCGAAGACAGCCAAGATGCCGCTAATAGGCAGAACGCTCCATTCAACTTGGACGATGATGGCCAAGAGTTCCGTCCACCCGACCTAACCGAAGTTCGGCTGGCGATATCCAAGCTTAAGTCATACAACGCTGCAGGTGCGGATGGCTTACAAGCCGAACTATTTAAATCAGCGGGAGATGAATTGGCTAGGAGCATACACCAGCTCATCTGCAAAATTTGGTCGGAGGAAAGTATGCCCGATGAATGGAACCTCGGTATAGTGTGCCCCATCCATAAAAAGGGAGATGTTCTGAAATGTACCAACTACAGAGGAATTAGTCTCCTAAACGTCGCTTATAAAATCTTGTCGGCCATCCAATGTGACCGCTTAAAACCTTTTGTCAACGATCTGATCGGCCCTTATCAGTGTGGTTTTAGGCCAGGCAAGTCAACCGTCGATCAAATGTTCACACTCCGACAGATTTTAGAAAAATCCCGGGAATTCCAGATCGTTACACACCACCTTTTTATCGAGTTTAAAGTCGCGTATGATAGCGTGAAAAGGGACGAATTATACAGAGCCATGTCGAGTCTCGGCATCCCTGCCAAACTCGTCCGCCTGTGCAGGATGACGATGGAGAAATCTCGCTGCTCCGTCAAAATTGGTAAGAACACCACCGATTCCTTTGATGTTGAGAAATGATTGAGGCAAGGCGACGCGTTATCATGCAACCTATTCAACATCGTTCTTGAAGCCATTGTACGCAACGCACATGTCAACACCAGCGGTACAATCTATCAAAAGTCCGTTCAATTGCTTGCGTATGCGGATGACATAGACATTGTCAGCAGAACGAAGCGAGCTGTGGCAGGGGCATTTGCGAGCATTGAATCGGAGGCGGCTAAAATGGGATTGGCGGTTAATGAGGACAAGACGAAGTATATGCTGTCATCGAGAGAGGAATCTCAACATCGTCGACTGGGTCAAAATATCACGATGGACAGATATAACTTCGAAGTTGTGAAGGACTTTGTCTACCTGGTCTCCACTATTACATCGCAGAATGACTTTAGTGCAGAGATCAAGCGAAGAATTACTCTTGCCAACCGCTGTTTCTTAGGTCTAAGAAGGCATTTAAGTAGTAAGGCCCTCTCTCAGAGAACCAAGGAGACTTTATACAAGACCCTAATCATCCCGGTCCTGCTTTATGAGTCAGAAGCATGGACACTGAAAGATTCGGATAAAAATCTGCTAGGGTGCTTTGAGAGGAAGATTCTTCGTGTGATTTTCGGTCCGGTGTGTATCGAAGGAATATGGAGGAGAAGATTCAACGACGAGCTATACGGGCTATACAGCGACGTTGACCTGGTCAAAAAGCTGCAAATACAGCGGCTGAGATGGCTGGGGCACGTGGAGCGTATGGACAGCAACGCACCTGCCCGACTCGGTGTGCGCAACTGGAAGCGGCTAGCTAGGAACAGAGCTTGAGGCCGAAGCCCATCCTGGGCTGCGAGCGCCATCAAAAGTAAGTAAGTAGGTAAAAATAATCCAATGAAATGGTATTCTTTTCTTCTATCTTATATTCGAACCAGATGACTATGACGTCACACCACATCTGTTGAAACGCAATGAGCATACCTTATATCTGTTTATCGTGGGATGAAGGCAGAGACGTCGAAAGGGGTGTGCGGAGTGTGCCACCGCATACGGCTCCCGCGCGTGCCACATTACAATGTCTCCGCGTCTTAAAATAATAAAATCCAGCAAACCATGACTACTTTCTTCATTCATAAATCATAACAATCAAACAAAAAACTAATACCTACTACGTTTTTATTAGAGCTGAACTGAGGTTATTTCGAAAATTACCAAAAAAGTATTTTCATTATTATCAAATTTGATAATTTCGTTTGAAATCTCATTTCATTTTGGGGGCTCATTGCGAGAGTCTATTCGACTTAAGTCTATTCGACTTTTTTCGATTCTATCAAATTTGAGATTAGTATCGCCTTGCTCAGTAGACTTATTGAAATAGAATCTATTTTCGAAAAAAGAATAATAAAAACTCTCGACTAGAGCTTTTAACTGAAATGTCAAATCTCCCCTAGAGTTTTGGAAAATAAATATAGTTTGACGAAACTTTGACTTTTTTTTGATGAAATAAATAGTTTTTCTTCAAAAAAATAATATTCCATAGCTCGACAAATTGCGAAAATGAACTCCGATCCTTTAGATTTTAGACATTGGATGAAAATGTGCAGGCAAACATTTGTATAATATTATTATGGTTCATACTTATTTGTGATAATATGGTAGCTTCGCAGACTCCTTTAGGGTGCAATTTGACGATTTGATTTGTGCATCTTGAAAATGCACTTTCTCTAAAAGCTTAGTAATAGTTATAACAACTTGAAAAATCATTCCGCAGTTGAATGTATAAATCCTTTGTTTCAAATACGACATTGCAGCTTATTGCAAACAGAAGGACGTTGAAAAAATTGTTGGATATCTATATACATAACAATAAATACATCAGCATCAACTATTAAGACTTTAGGAAAAAAAAGTGCATTTTTATGATGCATTTCAAAAATGCACCATTTCTAACGAATTTCCAAATGAGATCCGAAATTACCTAATTTCCCATACAAAAACACATTTCGAAATGAGGTAATTTCAACCTCATTTGCACAAAATTATACTACGTTTCGACCAGACACTAAACCGAGATTTAGCAAGATTATTACAAATCTCCTTGAAATCTACAAGATTTACCATACAAATTTTAATCTCCTCAAATGAAGATTTCAAATAAAACTCATTCAAATCTACTTGGAAACATTAGTTTGTCAAATCAAACAAACTTTTTTTTCGAAGAATAATTGTGGAACCGACCTATTTTCGTTTATTGGCAGATGGAAATGTAAACAAAAACTATCTATCTCACTTACACTTCATATCAAAAAAATGAAACATCATTTGAATTTTTTGCCATAATCCTCTTTTTGTGCAGTGGAAACACCAAACAAATCTCATTACCTAAATCTCGGTTTAGTGGTTGGTGGAAACGTAGTATTAGGTTGGAAATTAGGTGAATGCATCCAGCGGGAATCAGTTTCAAAAGCTCTTAAATGCTTTTGCATGAAAATATCAATACACTATACTCAACAACATGAAAGAGAAAACAACAAAAATAAACGGCTAACTGCCATTCCAAATTCAAAATGAAATGAGATGTCAAATGATATTAGCTAATTTGATAATGAAAACACTTTTTTCCCAAATTTCGAGATTACCTCATTTCGGCTCTAATGAAAACGTAGTATTAGACCGCTTTCACACAAGGAAACTGAGTTGCCAGCAATTTTTAGTTTGTTGGCGAGAAGGGCGTAAGTGGAAGAAACAAATCTCCGCTCTCACCCTTCTCGCCTACAAACTAGCTACTTTCTGGCAACTCAGTTTCATTGTGGGAAATAGACCCACTCTGACTTTTTCCAAGCGAAAATATTTTTTTCCCAGTTGTATGTAATGTAACCAGTATGATGAATGGCCGCGGTCAGGTCTCTGGTGCGTCGCCAAAGGTATCTGCATTTGCTGGTGTTGTTGTGATGCCTAAGAAAAAACCAGCTGACGAACCAATCAGCTGATGACAAAAAGAAATCTAAAGCTATCCCAAATTTGTTTGGATCTGTTTGGATATTCGAACAGCTGATACATGTCATCTGTTTTTTGCTGCGTCGCGACGACCCGTCATTTGGTTTGTTAATTGAAGAAAATATAAAAATAATATTAAAATGCGGGTTAATTCAATTTGCAATGCGTTTGGGACCGAGTTTCGAATTGAGGACACCGATGAGATTTTCAGGCAAATCATTTCATCGACGAGTACATTTGTTTTTTTTTTTAGATTTTGTTTTGTCACCTGTTTTCTCACAGATTGTCCCGATCTACATTGCCCGATTTTTTCCACGAAGATTTTTCCAGAAATCGTGTGAAATGTATACACAGAACGATTTTTGCAATAAGATTTTTCCTTGTCTTCTGCATTTTTGTATTGCTGTGCTCTTCATTTTTCATTACTCACATTATCAAATGAACGGAACACTGACACCGAACACACACAGAAAACTGGAAAGAAGGAGAAAGAGAAAATAAACGGACTGGAAAAATCGTTCGAGTTTTGTCGTTGGGGAGCGTCGCCAACAGTGAGACACGTCCAACCAGTGTTGCCGCTGTGCGACTTTAGTCGCATTTGGACCCTTTTTTTTTGCCCCGTGCGACCATGGATACGACTTTTTCAAAAAGTGTCTATTTTGACTCCTCTTCTGAAATCGGGCGACTTTTTGACCCCATCTCTAGAAAACTTTTCGGTTGATAGAAACTTTCCAACCTTCCGTTAAGAGTCACAGAATTTCAATCTGTAAAACGGAATCAAGTTGAAATGTATTTGGTTCGACTAGATGTATATTTAATGGGGCGTATTCCTAGTCATTGTTAAGCTGGGTCTAAGTTAAACATAGTTTTAGTTGAATTTTTGGACGTTGATTCTATTTTTTTAAGTTTATCATTTCAAAATATTTGAAGTTATTTGTGTAGTATACCAAGTTAATTATCTTATGAAAATACAAAAACAACAATTTGTAATTAAAACCGGTATTCATTGAGCCAAAATTTTCTTAAACTGTAGTTTAGTTAAACCTGGTTCTATCTGCGACTATGAATATGCCCTAATATGTTTGGTTTTCCCTTCAACAAGATTTGTATCTTCTTTCTTTTTTTTAATTATCAGAATTAGAAAGAGAAATGACAGAGATAGTATCAAAAGCAATTCAAATTCAAATATTAATAAAAGCCTAAGAGTTTGCATTATGAATAATGTGCAATAATTCCCAAAATTTATTTAATATTCTTATTTAAAGAAAATTTTGTTTTTAACTTTGACTGTAAATTGATTTATAAAAAAGTGATACTGAAATATAGATATATGTATGTATGTATGTACCTATCTAAAAAATAAATTTAATTTAATCAAAATGAATTTATTTTTGGTAAAATTAATTTAAAACAGTAAGAACCTTTCTCTTTTGCACCTAATAATTATTTATTAAGAATCATATGTGTATGAAGTTCGGGTCTTAATGCCAATTACAAAAGGCAAAAATTCCCGCGGGTCTAAGTTCTTTTTTGTGGTGGGCCTTAATACCAATTTAAAAAGGAATTAACACCCGTGGGGGTAATTCCTTTTCAAAATGGAATTAACACCCGCGGGGGAGAATTCCGTGGACGTTAATGCACTGCACCTATTTAAACAGAACTAAAACTTAAAACAACGCAAATATGTTTTATTTTTTTTCGCAATTTATAAGAATTTCGTTTGATTTGGCTATTATATTAAATGATTTTTCAAAGGCAACTTCTTTTTTCTCGGAACCCCCATTTTTGACACTTTTTCACTTTTCCACTATCTCAGCGGCAACACTGCGTCCAACAGTGAGACATTCCGAATAACTCCGAAGAAATATGAACGAACCCGTCAAACTTGTTGTAGGTCATGCAACAGATGTTCGTTCGATTGCTTCAGTTTGTATTTACTTTATTTTGTATTTAAGAGTAGTCGCGCCGTGATAGGAGAGTGGAAAAAAACACTCAAAAGTAAATTTTAAGTGAATTAATAAAAAAGAAATAACTTCTAATCCAGGTGAGTTTTTCAATCAATGTTTTATAATATTGTGTAGATTATATTGTAGAGAAAACAATTAACTAGATTTTGAGGCATCGAGCATGGTTTTTTTGTTTTAATTTTGTTTACATATTTTCGGCAATTTACCAACAGTGAGACAAAAGTCCCGTTGCTATCAGTGAAACAATGCAAAAAAAAAGCCGATTCTTTGCGGCCACACCAGTCGGCAACAAGCCAGTATCCATTTTGGAATCACATTTGACCAAATTGAAGTGCTCTAATTTTTTTTATTTTTATATCATGAAAAACTTTAGTTTAGTGAAAAACACGAACAAACCCAAATGTCATTGTCATGGCCCGGGCAATAAGTTCTGTGCGAAAAGAGAGTGGAGACTTTTCAAAACAATCAGGTATAATCTTCAATTTCGGTGGTAAAACAGCGTACCACAGTCCACAGAACGAAAAGCTTATGATTTCGTCATTTCATTTTTGTATGGCATTTTTCATCAGCAGCGGACTAGGCTTCAGTTGAAAGCAAACCAACTGACATCATAGGCGCCTGCCTGGCGACTGAGCATACCCTAAGCGGAGCGACGGAGTCGCGTGAGCGGGGCGGAGGACCCAAAAAGGGAGTTAAAATCCTTGGACCCGCGTAGTGGGCCACCCAAGGTACTCCTTTTTACACATAAACTTAAAGTACACCAACTGACAACATAGGTGCCTGCCTGGCGACTAACCTACCATTAGAGGTTTTCAGAGTTTTCCTGGCCGATATTTCCAAATCGAGGTGGGCGTTTTTTCCTTGAGCGTTATTTCCTAGCGCCTTTTTCAAAATCTCAAACCATAAACCTTATTTAAAAATATTGAAAACTATGCATGCAGCTTTTTGTTGAGTCCAATTAAATAATGCTAAGTCTTCTACTTGGCTGATGTATTTCAGTAGTATATAGAATTTATATTATAAAACAACACTCATATGCAGTTTTTATATTTAAAGAACAAGATTTTAAATCGCGCGTTTTTAAAAATATTTTTTGCGTTATGCTCCAATTTTCAATATCACAAACCTTACAACTGATTTAAAAAGATATATTACTAGGTGTGCAGTTCTTAGTTTTTGACAACAAAAACACTATTCAAAAGTCATAGGAAAAGAAGTGTAATTATTTCTCACACTAAGTGGGCAGAAACTCCACCTTTCAAAGTGAAATTCATTCTCAGTAAAAAGTGTAATAAATTCTCTCTCTCAGTAGGAATCAATTCCACTTTGAAATGTGGAGCAGATTCCCACTAAGAGTGAAGTAAATGCTCATGTGGAGCAGATTCCCGTGGAATTCTTTCCCTGCACCCCATTAATCCTATACTGAAAAACTTCTTCTTGGACTTAACTGTAGACAAATCAATTTCCAGAGTTAACAAACTCTAGCTTATCTCACCACGGAAAAGCACTCAAAGTGAGAGTTGATATTCTATCGTGAACTTAATGTTATAATATTCATATTTTAGCTAAATAAAAAAAATACAATATGACAATGAAAAACCATTGTCACTTTGCGTTTAAAGCCTAGTACGCTGCTGATGTGAAATGAAAAATCCCATACAAAAATGACATGACGAAATCATAAACGAAAAATTTCGTTTGGCTTTTCGTTTTGTAATACGCTATTCGACTAGCGAAATTGATGATTATACCAGATTGTTTTGACAACTCTCCACTCTCTTTTCGCACAGAATAAATTTCCCGGACCATTAATTGTGTGCGGGAAAATGACATTTGGGTTTGTTCGTGTTTTTATTTGTTGTTACTTTCATTACAGCATCTCTTGTTTAATTTTTGCGTTAAAATTTGTTTTTTTTTTATTTTGCAATTTGTGAAACACTCCATGAAAATTTTTCCTGTGTTTTCGTGAGCATTTCGTTGTCTTTTTGGAGACCACAGGAAAATTTCGTTTCGCATCAGCAGCGTACTAGGCTTAAGCAAAAACATCAAAAATAATTTTAGTCCTCCTCGAAAAATAACTATACCTATGCCAAACGCACAATATATATTCCATAAATTCATTAAGTACGCTGAACACGAAAATTTAACTTTTCTCATTCAAAAATAAACAAAGTACAACCCTGAATGCCTTATCATGAATAATAAAAAAGGACCAACCGTATAGGTAGGTAGGTAAAAGTGTACAGAGTGTACTGTACACTACTTCACTCATACAGCAACTAAAATGCCTATCATTTCCTTGAACTTAGTATTATAGTACGTATGTATATACACATAATAGTAAATTGTTGCACAAAAGAGCTAAAAACTAGGCCAATCGATACGGATTCTCTTCGGTTTTTGTATTCCATTATACTTCCGGAATGCTGAATCCTTACTGTCAAAATACTATCGTCAACTATTCTCAACGCTCCCCACATTCATTTTGGTTTGCGGTTGTTTTCTGTTTAGATATACACTCCGCTCCACTTGAATAGAAAAAACTTTTTTTACTATCAGAGCGTCGGGCGCTTTGGTAAATTCATACATTCGCCTTTTGGTTTCAGTTCCTTAAAGAGAAATCTATTGCGAATAAAACTGCAGGGACAGAATAATTCAGGAAAATACCATAAGGTTATTTTTTTTACCACTTTTCTAATTACTTCATAAAATAAACTGTTTTTTTTGCGCCACTTGAATAGAAACAGTATGTGCGTTTTGTCTCTATAGATTACGGTAAGAAGAAAAATATTGTTATGATAATAGTAGTGTAGATTAAAAATAATAATTTTTTGATCAAACAAAAGATGGGCCGCGGAAAACCATTAAACACTGCAGAAAAAGCCAAAATAGAAGTACACGCGGAAAACAAGCTCCACCTACGCAAAATTGCCACAAAAATAAGTAGAAGTGTGAAAATTGTTTGGTCGAATTATAGAAATGAAGAAAACTATGAAAAAATATGTAAGGTAGGCAAACAAGAGCCACAACAGAAGCAGACCGAAGAAAGATAATTAGACTGGCTTCAAATTCAAGCGGCTCTGTTGCTAAAATCAAGGCTAAGAGTGGTATTACAGCGAGTTTTAACACTATTACGCGTGTTATTTGTGGGTCACAACATTTAAAGCCCCTAAAATTGAAGAAAAAACCACCGCTAAATCCAATACGAAGACAGAATGTAATAGATTTTTGCAGGAAGAATATGACGTAGAAGGAAGAGTGGACAAAAGTGGTATTTTCTGACGAAACAAATTAAATTATGATGGCCCGGACGGATATTATTACTATTTTCATGTTATAAGGGAGGAACTCAGGTTTCTGGAGCGCCACCAAAGCCGAGAAGGCGGTGTAATGGCGTGGGGTGCGATTTTCTGGTTTTGAGCAATTGTTCTGGACTTTCCCACATTGAAAATGACGACAAACTCCTACAAGGAGCTTTCCCTAAGGTTACCGATGTCTTTGGACCAATACCATGGAGATTTCAAGAAGAAAACGTGCCAATCCTCAACACAAGGATCATTAACAGTTGGATTTCCGAGAAAAATGTTACCTTACTTCAATGGCCACCGTATTCTCCGGACCCAAATATTATTGAAAACGTATGGGGATGGATGGTTCGTAGAGTTTACGATTCTGACCGACAGTATGAGGACAAAGAATCACTTATTGCTGCAATCAAAGAAGCATGAAGTGCAATTTCTTTAAATTATATAACAAACTGCATGATTCAGTCTCCAAATTGGTTTTTCAATTCTTTTCATATAAACATGGTAGCAAACATATTAAAATATGATTACGAATAGAAAACTACCCAATTTTACTGCACTTTTTCAATTTATTTCCTTATTTAAGAGAATGTTTCTATTCAAGTGGCGCAAAAAAAATAGTGTTTTAAATGAAGTAATTAGAAAAGTGGTAAAAAGTAACCTAATGGTATTTTCCTGAATTATTCTGTCTCTGCAGTTTTATTCACAATAGATCCCTCTTATAGGAACTAAAACCAAAAGGTGAATTTATAAATTCACCAAAGCGCTACACGCTCAGACAGTAAACAAAAAGTTTGTTTCTATTCAAGTGGAGCGGAGTGTACATATAAGTAGAGGTGTGTTATAATTGTATATGTATATATCATCAAACAATGAAATTGATAGGCACATTGTTTTCTTGATTGTTTAGGTATCTTACACCAAATCAATAATAATCAGTATCCTGTTGGAAAAATTCATTAAACTTTGTAAACGAGTCAGCAACTCGATATCTTTTTATTTTAAGGCAAACTGAAAACTACTTATTTCTTCTATGGTGCAAGTTGTTAATGTGCTGGCATTTAGCTTTGAATGGAGATATTTCATACCAATTTCATATAATCGAATGAACATAATTCTTAACTTTCGTAATTATTAAAAATGGGAAGGTAATATTTCTGAGGCACATACACATTTACACCCACGCAGCACCCTATAGTACTAAATAGAATTACGTCGATAAAAAATACTAAATAGTAAAGTCTCGTACGCTGCTGATGTGAAACCAAAGCTCCCATACAAAAATGACATGACGAAATCATAAACGAAAAATTTCGTTTTGCTTTTCGTTCTGCTGTAACGCTGCGAAATTGATGATTAGGTATACCAGATTATTTTGAGAAATCTCCACTCTCACTCTCTTTTCGCAAAGAACTGTCCGAACCAAATTGCGTGTGTTCATCGCATAAAATTTATCAGTACCTACTTAATTTTTAGTAAGACGACATTCAGTTACGTTCAGTGAAGTTACGTTTCATCTGAATTTTCAACAATAAATTCCCGACTGAAAATTCAGCTGACAGCTTTTCTATATACAATTTAGGCTCTTCATACCATCCCTACTCCACAGGCCATGAACGATGTCCATAATCCAATCTAGAATCCAATCCACAATCTGATTTGTATGGATATGTCACTGCTTGGACATGGATTTTTGCGACTTCATTGGAGTTTTTTTTTAGACATGTTGCATAGTCTGGCCATCGTTCATGGCCTGTGAAGGCGGCATGGACAAAACTGACATTTTAGATAATTTTGTATTCAACGACATTTATGTAAATTAAGAAGGTACTTTGAGCCTGATTTTTATGGTTCGTTTTTTTCGTTCGTTTTATCTTTCGTGTTTTTGACAGGCACAAACGTTCATGATTACATGGTTCGCGAAAATATGTACATACATACTTCCTTTCTTTATTTTGACGTTCATGGAATTTGAGGTTGTTTTGTGTGAAAATATTCAGTAGTAATAAATAAAAATAATTTTTAATCACTTCTTTCTCAAATATACTCGTTTATTAGGTATGTTAAGTCACGAAGAATTATTTTCCCATTCATTCATTTTTGTTCAAATAGTTTTTTTGCTAACATCGAGGAGCATTTCAGTTGGGAAATCAGAAACGTCAAAGTTGTTTTGTTAAAAAATAAACAGTAAAAATAATTAAAAAGTCTTGAATTCCCTTTGCATTTCAACACCCCTCACCCAATCACCCAAGTTCAACTAGAAAAAAGTCTCGACATTTTCATTCTTGCTTTCGTTACTTCCTTCCCTCTACATTTCTACACCCCTCACCCAAACTTTCAAAAAGACGAAACAACCGAAATAACGGGCACTTTATTTTCTGAGGTCGTCATATTTTTGCATTGAACGTTCCCATTGTGAGCGGAAAATGACATTTGGGTTTGTTTGTTTTTCTATTGGTTACTTCCATCATTAGAGCATGGCTTTCTTTAGTTTTGTTCGTTAAATTTTATTTTATATATTTGCAAATTGTGAAACTTTCCATGGATATTTATCCGTTGTGTATTCGTAAGCATTTGGTTGTCTTGCTGTAGTACACAGGAACATTTCGTTTCGCATCTGCAGCGGACTAGGCTTTTAAGCACCATAATGACATTTTGTTTTTCTTATGGCATTTTTCTTCTTTCTTTCGGGCTTACAAAAAAAAAGGCCTACGCTTCTCGGACTCCACCCATATTTAATTCATGTAAATTGTGTCCGTTGTCCATCAGCCCTATTCATAAGCTCATGCGAGACAAAGCTAACACGTGTTTTAATTTAACTGATAGTTTGTATTCAATATAACTGACATGTCATAGCGAGCGGATAAGTTTTAACATCCCAATTTCGCATTTTAGTAACGGATAAGTTCTTAAGGCTAGACACATTACATAGACCTACTTTTTGCAAAAAAGTACAAACGTGAAAAATAAACATGTATACGAAAATTGTTCTGACAGATAAATTAAGCCACCATACACAATTTCCAGTTGTTTTTTTCCAAGCAGGTGTCTTCGGCGCAGATATTTCTTTCTTACTTTTACACATATATTTTTATAAGTACGTCGAATTCGATTCAACAATTTAAGATTTGGTGGTCAGACTTTAGATCAATCGTGGTAAAAAGAACTCAAAACGTGATTTGATTTATGTTTGCAATTGTGTGAGTGCCATTTTGTATTGATTTGCATAAAAATGTCATTTTAGTTTGGTGTGTGTGCAAATCTGTGTAGATCTTTGGCTGAAATCAAGATTTGCAAAATTGATCTAAATAAAATCAGACCACCAAAAAATTCGATTTCAAGTTCATGTAGAATTTTCGAAAAAAAACGACATCAAAACTTGGCAAAGTCATCGAAGCAAAAAAGACCAACACGAAATACAGGAAACGCCAACCTTTACTTTTCAGCTATGTGGTAAGCCTTCAAAATAAAAACTAGATATCCACATATAAATAAAACAAAAATTATTTCGTTCATTAAACAAAAAAAAAAAAGTGACATAAAAACAAAAAACTCAACTTTAAACCACTAGCTAATGAGGAATTAAAATTAATGGAAGTCCATTTAAAAAAATCTTTTGATTCGTTGGCTCAGATAGTTTGACGTTTCTGTACAAACTTTCGACAGCGAAATGGCAATTCGAACTGATAAAAGCCCTTCCACACTAGCCCACTGTGTATTAATACATGTCAAATTGAAAGTGGGAAAAATTCCACGTGACTGACAAATTTTTGGGAAAGAAATAACTTTTCATATTTTGCTTCCACATTTGCTTGTATTCATACATTACCTTAACCTAAAAAAAAGTGGGATGGAAGTAGAACCATTCCTAATATAATGTTTTCATTAGAGCCGAAATAAGGTAATTTCGGAATTTGGCAAAAAAGTGTTTTCATTATCAAATTGGCTAATTTCGTTTGACATCTCATTTTATCTTGAATTTGGAAAGGCAGTTAAACGTTTGTTTTTGTTGTTTTCTCTTTGTGTTTTGACATTTTCACGCAAGAGCTTTTTAAAGCTTTTTTAGTCGACTGCTGATGGATGGATTTACCTCATTTCGAACCTCATTTCGTGCAAATTTGGTTGAAATTAGCTCATTTGAGAACGAGAATTTGTATGGGAAATGAGCTGATTTCGGATCTGATTTGGAAATTTTCTCATTTGGCCCAGTGAAAACGTAGTATAATACTACGTTTTCATTAAAGCCGAAATGAGGTAATTTCGAAATTTGTCAAAGAAATGTTTTCATTATCAAATTTGGTAATTTCATTTGAC